>JACAXG010000078.1:3059168-3659168 GCA_018881555.1 Amblyornis subalaris
AGTGAACCATTTTCTAATTAGCTGTTTTTAACTCGATCCAGCAGTGTCATTCACATGGAGACTGGTTTCCAGCAAGGTCTGCAGGAGCTACTCCCATTCCTTGTCTTTAAACCTGTATCTCTCACTCCTCTCTCTCCTCCCTTTTGCCAGGCTTTGAGAGCAGCATAGGATTTCCACTGAAGTACACAAAATTATYATTGTCTCATGATGTTCCAGAGGTCAGCAGATCCTGGCTCTGGTTTTGCTCTGCTRTTTATGCAGTTTTCTCCACCCACAGCAGGGAGGACAGAGAGAGCCCAGCCAAATCCTGRCTCCGTTCTGCCTCCACCCCAAACCAGACAGCCCCAAAACTGRGATCCAGCTCCCGCAGAGGACCTTTCTGAATCGGACCACTACTGCACAGTAGATCAGAGGAAGCTCTCCAAGCCTGATTTTATCCCCTGTTCGATGCCACGGTAAAATACCTGTGAGCTTATTTCAAAYGTGCAGCTGCAGCCAGTGACTGGAAGATATGCACTTGATGAAATCTCAGGTTATTTCAGGCACAGAGCTGTGAATGACACACACAGCAGCTCCTGCATGGTTCCCCACACCACACTCAAGGCCAGACAAAAGTGGGCATGCAGTGCAATCCACACTGCTCCAGGCACTGGTATTCAAAGTTGAAGAATACCAATTCAAGGGCTTCAAAYTTTTAAATACCACCCTTTTTTTTCCTTCTTGCATGCATCCCTATTTTTTTTTCTAGCCTGCCTTTTACACTGCAATTCACCCATGTGCCTCTCTTCCTGAAGCATATCACATTTGGCTTTTCTCAAATGACTATATATTAATATATKTACTTTAGCAAGCTGACACGTGTAAATGTCATTGTCTGTCACAGCTCACTGTTTTTCTTTCTAAAGAAGAAAATGTAGTGCAAGGAGAAAGGCCACACAGCTGGACAGCATTGTGCTCCACTCTCTATGTTTTCCTTTCAGCCTGAGATGGACAATAAATGCGTGTCTGCTCTTGGTGTGAGGAGTGAAGGTGGCCAATGTAGAAGATCAGTGAAGGAGCCCAATGTATCTCAACAGCTTTCAAACTCTCAGTGCCAGTTCCAAAGTAGCTGAACTCTGACAAGCACTGTCAGAGTAACCAGCACTGAATTAAGAGGGAAGTTGGATGTCTATATTTTCAGAAGGCTTCTCTTAAGAAAGCAGGTGCTGAAGCCATTTAGGAGGACTTACTTCTGGATTCATACTGATTTGTTCCACTACAAATTAGTGTTACTCAGGTATTATTGAGAAGAAAGCTGAGGATGAATCAAAGAAACTGCTTTTCATCACAGTGCCATAGCGATATAGCCTGGAGCACAGCAGACATGAAAGTGCACAATATGCTTAGTGCAATATTAAAAGGAAGCCCTGTATRTTTCTAGTATTTTCTCTTCCTTTTATGTATGTGTAACTCTCTTGGAAGCTTGAGGAAGAATGGTTATTTCCCCAAAGAATCACACACAGTCTGCAAAACATTACAGAAAATTTGTGACCCTTCTGGACAGAGCTGCCCTCCTGGAGCAGAAAGCACCGAGCATAGTCCTGTGGGGTTTGCTTTAGGGCAGAACTGTGGTCCTGCACACAAAGGTTACCAGGCCACAGCACACAAACTGAGCTGTTAGTCACTGCCACGAGTGATGAGACASATTAGAATAGTGTGTTGACACTTCAATAAGGGGTTAGAGGGGAAGCTCAACTTCTGGCAATTGATAAAAGAGAAAGTTCCAAGAGAACATGAAAGAGAAACAATGTTTACAATAAGCTTTTTCCGAAGCACAAAAGTGAATACTCATTCCTTCTGACTCTGTCCTTTCACAACATTTACAATAAGGCTTAGCAGCGATGGATATGTATGTTATTGCTTAAACCACGGTTGAAGAAGCCTCTGATTTTCTTTTCTGAAGAAATCCTTTTACTCTATCCCTTCTCTAGTTGAAATGGTGCTACCAACCTGTGACCAACACACAGTTTTGACCTCCTGCTAATGCCAGGCAACCACGTTAAACTGACCGTGCCCTCACCCAGTGCCATCAAACTGCTGTGCTTCACCCACATGTGCTACTGGAGAGTGAACTTGTGGTGCAGCTCTGCCCATGAATGAGATGGACTGAGAGGCAGGGATTGCACACCTGCCAGCTGAAGGGAAATGGGCTTTTCAGCCCCCTCTATACTTCAAAGAAAAGCAGGAGGTTTCAAGGCCTGCAGCACTGAATGTTTGCTGTTTGATGGAAAAAGGGCTAGGATATGTTCAGGTCAATTTGAAATTGTTATCAATCACCAAAACACTAAAGTGCCTGAAGATACTGCTCACAAGAAATCCTGCATGCTTGATTTGAAAGCAGTGTTGCACCATCTGTATAAAGGTGTATATTTCCTACGTGAAATTTATGCCATGCCTAGCATATTCCAACACGAGGTCTCATGAATGGAGCAACTTGATTTGGGAAGGGGAAGTCAGACTGGAGAGCCRTGAAATAACATGAAACTTCAAAAAATGCTCTGCATAGCAAAGCCTAGAAAGCAAAGTAAGAGGTTCATACAAGATTTTCAAGTAGCATTAGCAAATCACTCATTGCCTTCCTGCAGCAGATTGCAGTACTTTAGAAACGACTTCATCTCTGCTGAGAAAATGCTGAAAGAATCCTTAACAAGAGCTGCTTTGTTAGCCCTTCATAAACTCTGGCCTTTGGGAACTCGGAGTGGATGTTCTCTGTTTGTGACACACTTACCAATCACCCTGTGCTCTGCAATGTTTTCCAGCCACTTCATGCTTAGAGTAATCTAATGATCTTAGCTGCAGGAAAAGTTTTGTTACTGCAAGTGCTACAGGTCAGCGCTTGTGACAAGCGGAGGGAGAGCCAGCGTGAGGCTGGCAGATTGCTTGGCACATGGACCAGAGATGTGTGAGCTGAAGCAGCTGGGAGGGAGAAAAGCTGCTAGAGGAGCCTCTAGAAAAAAAAAATCAGAATGGTAATTCCTCCCCCCTTGCATGTACCAAGGGACACAGTTTTGCAAGTTGCTCTTCTCCAATCCACCAGGATAGCTGCTTTGAGGAAAAACGCATTTAACAAGTGTGCTCTAAACCACATCTTTTAAGCCAATTTTAGCTGGCAGTTCTCTATTCTCCCAACACTGCCAATTCTCAGCCAGGTTTTTAAACAGCTGTTTTTCAACTTTTGACACTTCAGGTTTCTCTGCCAGATGTGAGGAAGTTTCTGTCTGTATCTCTTGCTCATAGTCTGATCTGCTAGTCTAGTCCAAATTATGGACAGTTCTTGTCCCTGTGGCAATCCTTTATGCTCACTGGATATCGTCTGAAAGCCTCTGCAGAAAAGAGATACCAGATACACAAAAAGGCATAATCAAAGGGCACTTTGCATATGCCAACTAGATCCCTTTGTCCAGCTATTTCACAGCATTTCTTTAACCATCTTCTGGTCTCTTTGACTTGTCCACTCTGTCAGATTTACTGCATTCATTTTTTTTTTTTTTTTTTTTAATCTAAAACGTTAGGCATTGATTGAATTCCACAGGCCAATGAGTGCAACTAGGAGAACTCTTTGCAGTTCATATCTTCCCTTGTTTTGTTTGTGTTCATAAATTATCCACAAATGACTTTGATTTTTACTAATCTGCTAATTATTCAAGGTTCTTTGGCAAAAAACTAACGTAAACATGTTTCAACATATGGATTGTCTGTGGACTAGTGACTTCTTCTACCTCTTCGACTAACTATTATTTATGGCCTGAAAGTTTTCAATTGAACAACAAGGCCTTCCCACACCTTGGCTGGATATTTGGGCCAAACTATTGAGACTTTCTGAGAAGTACCATTCAGCTTTATCTGACACATCTCATTGAATGAGTTTCGGGTTTGAGTTATCCCTGAGACATTAATGGAAACCAGAGCAGTAGAAAGAGAGGGTGGTTCTTGTTACACACTTCATGACTTGCACATAAACCAATTCCCTTCCTTACCTGTGTTCACAGGCCAGACGTGTTTCCCACAGCTTCCCAGGTGACTTATTCCATAACTCACAAGTCATTACAAAATTACGGGTAAAGGAAGACCTGACTAAACAAAGGCTTATTGCCTTTTACCCTACTGCCCTGTTTCTTTGTAGTCTACCTCACCTTGTTTAGATCTAGCTTGCATATCTCTACATGAATGATCCAGATATATCTTCAGTTTATTCCAAAAATGAGAAAAAAACAGCAGCAATGTTTTGTCTATTTACACTAGAAGAGGCAGTGTACTTACCAACACAAAATGAAATCACCAGGGACAGTTTCCCAGTGCATAGTACCAGGCTGGTTTCAGTAGATGCCCTCTGCAACATCCTCATCCAGCCTATCCTCAGGGCTGCCTGGACACTGCTCTTTCAGACTTCAGCAGCACTCAGTGAAGCCTTCTGAGTCCTCAGGCTCCTGAGTGCCTTTGGCCCAAATAGGGCTTCACACCAAAGTAAAGCATCTGTCCCTTCATAAAGTTATGATTTCTAAGAGATTCTGAGGAGAGGCAACAATTGTACTGCTTGTTTCTGGGGAGATTTTATTTCTTATTTTTTCAAATTAGAAAGGTGGAAGAGGCAGCCAAAAGGCTTTTATACCTTTTTACAGAGCAGTCATAAAAGCCACCAAAATCATAATAGCTTCCCACTTCTTGTCTAAAATGCTCTTACTTGGCTTTAGAAAAGAGAAAACAACTCTTTAGTGTCATTTTGATCAGCACTGCCACCATCTGCACAAGCCTTTACTCATACAGCAGGGATTTGCAGACAAATTTCAACCAAGGTGGCACCAACAGTGTGTTTTCAGAGCTGACAAAACCCAAGAATAAGGAATTAAACAAAGTGATTCACAGAGGAGCTGAATTGGTTGACCCATGTTGCCAATCCATTGCTGCAAAGACTTACACGGAAAACTCAGATGGGAAAAAAAAAAAAGAGAAAACCTCAAATGAGAAAAAAAGAGTTTCCCCGACACCACCAGATCTGTTCAATGTTAAAGAATGAGGCAGAGAAAGCATATGTATTTATCTGGTGCATTGTTGAGTTGTAACTCTTTTTCCAGACTCAGTCGATAATTTTTCTCTTTAAATTCCCCTGTCCACTGTACAGGAGTCAGCTCTGTTTGTTTACCAGCAGATAACCATCTTAATTAGACTACAGTATTGAAGCCCTATTCTCTTCAAGTGCAGAAATAATTTTGTTCCCTCTGGCATTGTTTTCCTTGGAGGTGTCCCTTGCTAAACGGAATCTTTTCCTGTTTAATGAAACAGACTAATGTAAATGCCATCCTGTGATCTTTGTGCCCGTGTCACTCCCACTCAACTGAAACTAGACAGGACCCAGTTAATTAGTACAAGCCACTAAACCAAATAAAAAACAGTGTTAACGGCCAGCTTATTTATTTCTAAGCATCTCATTTCCACAGCACCAAAAACAATTGGAATCAAGGAGAACRACAGCCAATTTTTTATGTTTTGAGCAAGACGCCCGTGCAGACTGCAGGCAAATTCTTGTGGAAGCCATAGCAACTTGAGAAGCAAGTCCTGAGTTACCAAGCAAGCTTTTCCAAGACCAGCACGTGCACTGTGCAGGAACCCTCATAGCACAGAGCCCTGTGCCATGTGTTGCTACCAGAGGTCTAAATCCCTATGGCACAAAAGCCATTGCAGCCTCATTGCTAGCCAACTCCCAACACCAACAGTCCTTGTCAACCCACATGGAATTCAGTAAAGATTTACCTGTAAGAGAAGGCAAAACTTGACCCCACTCTGTCACATCCTACTGAAGAGCTGGTACTTCTCATGCACAGGCTCCTGTTTTCTGACCCTCAACACGTACTGCATGCCAATCCTGTAACAAATACCTAAACATAGGGCACGTTTAGGGGCATAGCAGTGCCATCCTTGGCTTACAGTTCACATCACACCTTACACAAACTCCTAGTAAGGCAAGACAGTAAAAAAAGTACTTTTGAAACTAGGAGAAACTTGTTTTCCTGGAACAAAGTTTCCATGGTCATAGGGCCAGAACAATTCTGTCCTTCTGAAGAGGGCTATGAATAGAAGAGTTTTTCAGTAAAGAAATCTAGAGCCCCCCCTCACCCTCTTTCAGGACAAAGCTACYGAAAGCACAGGGCGACATTCCTTCTCCAATTTCTTCCATCTGCATGTTAAATCTAGAAGGAAGGTCCTTCCTCATGAGGGAGCCCAATCATGATGATCGGCCATGTCGGTTCTGCACCTCTTCAGCAACAAGCAGCAGTATCAGGGGAAGAATCACGCCAAGAGACCCAGCAAAAGAAAAATACTTTTCACAAAGTCAGTGACTGGGACAAGTGACTGAGGCGGAATGAAGGGGGTTAGATTGACAAAGTATAGGACTATGCCCAAGTCATGCCTTCTAAATCTGGGCATTTCTGTGTGAAACAAGGAGTCACAAAAGCTAGCAGAATATTTCTGTTCGGAGCATGCGTTGATGGCTGCCATTTTTTCCCTCAATATTGTGCTCTTGCAACCTGAGAAACTGTAGGCTCTCAGTGCAAGTTAAGAAGCTTGGCAGAAATTCTTACTCTGTCACTGACTTTTCTTGAAAATTGACTCCAGCAAACCACTAGCTTTTCCACAATCACAACCTAAAAATAAAGTGAAGTAGATTAAGGAAGACAACATATCCAGTTCTACAGAGCCACAGACAAAGGTCCAGGTTAAACAGCTATTCCAGTGCCTACTCTCCATCACTGCTCTCGTCAGTAAGGGTAGGAAATATTAAGAGGTGGGTAATACTTTTCCACACAGTTTTAGTACCAACCAAAGCGGGGGGTGATGCCAGAAAAGCACGCATTTTACAGTGGGCAAGTTCTACAACGTTTGCACGTTGCTTGTAACCCAGGGCTTCCACTCCACCCTTCCCCAAACCTCTTGTACCACATGCCAGCTTTGGATCCTGGAACCCAGCCTACCCTCAGCCGAGAGTTCCTCTTCCCCACTTTGTGCTGATCATAATATAAATGTGGGCATTTTTCAGATGCACTGCCCATGGACATTGGAAAAAGGAGCAAGGAGGACAATGCAGTGAACTAAAATATCAAACTCTGATATTCCCATTATAGCACCTGGTCATTGTACGGTTTTTTTGGACCTGATCCAGCAGCCCTATTGTTGTATTGTATCTATTAAGGCTATTGTGTACTAAATAGCAGGAAGATTAATAAACACACCTTTGTTTTAAAAAGAAAAAGGCAAATTTCATTTTCTCAGCAGCCTTGAAGCTGTACAATTAATGCTTGCCAATTTGAACACAATATTTATTCATCTGTCCTTTATTGCAAGCAGTCATAATCATAGAAATAGTTGGATATTCTTCAGCTGCTCCCCACTCCAATTTGCTCTTTAATTAGTACTGATTCCAGGAAATTAGGTAGCTAGATTTTTCAGTACAGTATGCTTTTATGTGATGTGACATTATACAGTGACATGATCAACAAATGCCCTGTTCTGGCCCTGGAATATTGCACCCACATCCCTCATACTTGCTTTCCACCCATGGTCCAATGAAAGCAATTAGAAAATGAGTAAGCCTGTTCCTATCCTAGTCATGTCCGTGGGCACAGATGAGGTATGGAATCTAATGATTAAGTTTAAATGAGATCATATACGACTCCAAATAACTTGGTCAAAAGCTGAATAAAGTTAGCTTTGTTCTCAGACATCATCCGCCTAGAGAAGTTCAGTTCCACTTACACGTTTGGCTTCTTATCCTCCTACCCTTTCTCACCTGCTAAAGAACTCCCCAGCAGTTCTTCAAAGTCTTTAAATTGTGCCCAAGCTTTAATATGGTGAAAGTCAAGGGAATTTTATATATTTGAACTGGGCTCTGCTTTAATCCCATAGCATTTTCAAACTGTTTTTACAAAAAATATCATTTCTCTCTATTTTCTCACCTCTTCCCTTCACACATGCTGAAATGACTGTACATTGGTCTAGAAGCTAGTGTCCAGACCTTAAGAAGCCCTAGAGATCAGATACAACTCACAGCCATCCAGGTTTCTCTGGACCCCACACACAGGGAGAACACTTCCATTTCATCTGGCCCAACTCCATCCCTGTGAGGGTCCAAGGGCATGCTAATTCTCCATCTCCATGCTGACTTGTATTACACGGCCCAGTAACCCAGGACATGACAGTGCATACAGCACAGACCTTTTAGACTTTCAGTAGCTATTTAGTTAGGAATAATAATTCCTTCTGAATGACAATGCACATAGAGATCACGAGGATTTATTGAGTATAACCTACTGTAGTCTATCCATCAAAGTGACAGTCACTTACAAAGTTCCTGTGCTTACTGTACCTAATGAACACTTCACAAATTTCTGCAGTATTATTTTTGCCTATCAGAGAGGTCTCTTGTGATTCTTAGGGAGAACATCTTCCCTAACGATTAAAGAGATCTGCCTGAGCTCTTGGTAACCCCAGCACATGCTGATGTTTGATCGATGCTGATCATGTATCATCATTTCCCACTTGCTCTTTCCACAGCACATACTTTAGAATTAACATTTCCATGGCTATTTTGCAGTGGAATCTCATTACCTGTTTCAGAGCAATAGGCGAACACAGTCCCGCTGTGCTTCTGACTGCCAACTTGCCTTGAGTGAGCATCAGAAGAACAATTCCTGTTTTGCTTGAAACATGAATGACCATAATGATTAAATCCTTTCTTTCTAGGAAGTGAAACCAGTGTCTTGTCATTTCCAGCCATGTCTTTATAAACAGTCCTACAAATAAACAATAAGTAATATTCTCTCTGGAGTCAAACAACGAAAATTAAGAAACTGCTTKTCTTCCCTAAATTTGTTACTGCATATCCTTGAAGATGTCTCTCATTTTCATTGTTTGTCAGATTCTCCCATCCCATGCTTGTTCCCCGTTTTCTTCTGAATAGGTGAGTCTGTGGCCACCTGTTCTCCCTCTTAGCTCAGAGGTCGACAGGTTCCTTTATCCTCCCCAACATCCTACAAACTCAAGACAAACCCAAATTTCTCCCACCACCGTCAAAATGCCAGTTTCCTGAGGAAGGAAAAAATTAAGCTCTTGAGTTAAAAGACCTCTCTTCTTTCCCAAATTTTTAGCAAATCACAACAGCTTTCCTGCCTGTTTAATAAGACAAAAGCTTGAGTGACACCGATCACCTGAGAAGACGGCTGCATGGCCCTGCCCACATAGCTTAGCAGTTGACGCTTGCTGGAGATTTCTCAGCAGCTTCTTCTCTCTCTTCAGCACAGAGCACAGGCTCTGACAAAGTTGTCCTTGTGAACAGCCTAATCACTGCTCGTATTGCTCCAGCATCCATACAAAGCAGCACAGCTGCAACGGGGACTTTTCTCCCAGACTGCCCTACAGCCTCTGATCTAAACCAGGCAAACGTGATTCAGCCCTCTCTCCTGTGTCTCCAAGTGTCTCTGCCTGTATTGCTGACACAAAAGTACACACTGCCAGTATTATTGCCCTTCTCTGAATGGCATCTCTCTCCAAAAGGTATTCTCTCTTTTAATACAGATTCTTATATTTGATGAATATAACTTAAGTTTGTGCCAAGCTTCTAGACAACTGAACTGGTGCTTCCCAGTTAAAATCCACCAAAAAATAACTCATCTGAGCATCGTCCAAATCCTCCCCATAGTCAAGAAACAGGGAAGGTAGCACCTTTGTCTGCAGAGAAAGGCGTGGGCCACTCTAGTCACATAAAAGATGCCAGCTAGAATAAGAATGTGCATGTCCTGGAAATACTTGTATGTAGGTCAGAGAGTCTTTAAATGTGCATTGAAACCATATTAATGTCACTGACCTGTCTGATCACAAGTGCAGCTGCTGCCTTAAACCATCTCAAAATTGTTTCTTCTGAGAGCAAGTGCCTGATGTCCATCAAATCCTTCCTTTATCTGCAGAGGGGTAGAGGGAAATTATTTGCTATGAAATGTTCAGCTATATTTACTGATTTTAATAAAAAAAGAAACTTGATAAAGGACACTTCATTCCAAATTAATGGCCCCCAAAGGTTTATCATTGGAGACACTTGGCACCAGACCTGAGAGGAAGTTTGTATTGCTGCTATTCAGCTGTGATTTGCCTCAGGTTAACTCATACTTTGCATTCTGGTGCAGCTAATCTCTGTTTTTCCCATGAGCATAAAATAGTTGTTTTTCTTGGGGAAAAAAAATTAAGACCAAAAAAACAACAAAAACACCATATATCCAGAGGTGGCAAGGATTACTTGTAACTACCGTAATTTAAGGGCAAAAAGAATCCCCTTATCTCACCTGCAGAGTGGATTTAAAAAATGAGAGCAGGAAGAGAAATGACTTGCTGAAAGGAAATTTTAGAGGGCATTATTAGGGTGCAAATATGTATTTATGTAGCATCCATGCTGTACTTTGACAACTTCCATGAACTTTGTCTTAGACAGATATTGAAAAAGAACTGGAACAGATATAAGTTCATCGCTGACACATATTCAGCCATGACATCTCTGTTATGTGTTTACTCACTGCCAGGTAAAATGTTGACTTCTCTCCTCATTAGGATCCTAAATGTACTGCAAAAAGGCTAGGAAATTATTTATATAAATATTTGCAGCAGGGAGGAGGTGCACACATGTCTGTTGACAAGCACACTACACCTGTGTGGGTAGAAAGCATGCTGCAAAGGAGAGGGCCTGTTGCTCCATGCCCAGCATCATCAGTCCTTTGCTTCTGTGCCAAATTAGAGAAAATACACTTTTTCGGTAATGGTGGTGCTTTAACAGGACTATTCCCATACCTACCTCCAGGTGTTATTGTCTGTGTGTTAAACAGATTCTCAAGGGCATAAACCAACCTGCCTCAATGCAAACATGTCGGTTCACTGGCACTGCTACTGGTGCAGACATACCAGAACAGCTGTATTGGTACACATGTTCTTCTGTAAAGAAGATGTCTCACAAGTGCAAAATTACATCATAACCACTACATAAAATATTTCTGTTGGTGAAATAAACCTATGCTTACACATGCAAACACGTATATGGCCTGTGGCACAACAGAACAATTTTACCTCCAAGTATCCCCAGAAGAGTTAAGCATAACCACCTTTGTTCATGTTCCTAATCCTTCGTCAGGAAGATGCCAGGCTACAATATCGGCATGTGACTAAGGAAGGTGGCAATCCTGCTCATCTAACTGTGCAATTAAGATAATGTCACTTTACATTTCCACTTTGGAAAATACTTTGAGATCCTCAGATGAGAGCTCTGTACCAGTGCAAAGCATTTATACTTTCATCAAAGAAGTAGATAGCATGTGGTACACTTGTTTGTGTGTGAACCCTGTTATCAATGCTCGTATAATTAGTTAAGAGTCATCCCTTCTTCTGCTGTTTGACAACACTTGGTAGGGGCTGGCATTTCGACAGGAGCAACTGTATCTTGGTGGCATATACTTAGACTGCTTCCATCACTGTTGTAGCTGTATAACTACATTTTTAAGAGTACTGTGCATATATGGTTGAAACACAACACAACAAAGGTGTGCATCAACTAATGAAGACTAGAGGAGACCTTGGGAGGCAACCTTGTCCATTGTTCTGCACAGAGAAGGGTCAAATACTCACAAGCATTACCCAGCCACTTGGTCTAACCTGTTTTAAAGACTGTCAGTTACAGAAGCCCGTCTCTTCTTAAAGCAGCATTAGTTTGTACTAAATATGAGGGTTTCTAATAYCCAATCTTGAATTCCCTTGGGGAAAAATATGCCCATTATTTCTAGTCTCCATCATAAGGAATTTTTTTCCTCCAAGGCCCTTACTCTTGGCAGCTATCCTTGTATACTTGTAGATTATTGTATATGGTACATTGTATTCTTTTTCACAGCAGTGAGAAATATGCAAAGCATGTACCTCTCGGCTCCGTCCATCTTTAYGTGGCAAGCCTATGACTGAGTAAAAGGAACACTGGAAAAGAAAAGGAAAAAAAAAATAGGCATAGGACCTATTTTTCAAAGTAATTGCTGTTCAGCAGACCAAGGCTGGAAAACAAGCATAAATGTGTTCTAATTATATCAGCCCCTGAGTTTTGTTTTGGGTTTATTCACATGAATGAGAGTTACAGTGATTCTGCCATTGCCAACAGGAATAAAGCACCTTGAACCAGGCATGGATATGTCTAGCTAAATAAAAGTAAATATATTACTGATGCTGACTGTTGATAATCCACAAATACACACAAAAGAGAATTTAAAACAAATTTGAGTAACTCATACAAATATCATCGCATGCAAGGCCAAGGAAGAGGGTCAGCTGCACTTCCCTCGCAGCACAATGCATCCATGCAAAACACTCAGGACTTCTTTTGCATCTTGGAGCACCCATACCCTGTAATTAACCCCYAAATTATGGAGATTTTATATATTTGAGTTGTTCTTAGAGTCACAGGAATGTTACCTGTATTTGTAATTCACATTCTCTAGTTGTAATAATTACTTTTCTCCTAGAAGAAAAGAAGCAATGCCTAAGACAAAAGAAAAGTGGCAGGGCTTTGCTCTGCTCTGTGCTTTACTGGATTCCTACAAAGGAAATTAATTGCTGGGCTGAATCACACAATTAGTCTGTTATGCTCATATCTTGTCTCTGACAGATACCAACAACATGTGCTTCAAATTCTCATGGACAGTGACCCAGTAATGTTCCCACAGAGGATGTTTCTTCCAAAACCAAGGCACTCAAGACAGGTTAATGTCTTGAAGCAGAAAGGCTCAAATCTTTAATCTTTTACTCTATCCCAGCTAGTGCAGCTACAGACATTCACCGAAGTGGAATCCTCTCTAGTCAAATTCAATACCTGAGTAATAGTGTTCAAAAGCAGTGAGTTTCAAAAGTTTAGGAAAAATGGCAGTAAAAAAAAAAATCATAAAAATTTTCTTAATATCCCGCTTCATTTACCAAATTATCTTAATTTCTGAAATAACAATAAATCATAAAAAGAAAGGTCCAAAATACACTTTTAAATATATCTTTGCTTTATATACTTTTATTTTGCATTACAATCTATTTGATCAAGTCCAAAAATTTCTACTGTTTTCCTAAGATATTTTACATCTACCTGTGTAAAGAGCTACGCTTGGTATCTTGTGGACAATTTCCTTGAACAATTTAACTAAGCATCAAGACCTCAGGAAACTCTCCAATCTGTCTTCTAGCCAAGTACAGCACCGGTTACCCAAAACCGTTCCTTATTTGACTACTTTGTTCCTAAAATCTTTAGGAAGGAGAATTTGAGAAGGTCTATGGATAGACAATTCCAACACTTCAATGCYGAAAAGCTTGTCTCACTGTTTAGCCTAAATTTCCCTTCCTGCAATTCAAACCCATGCAGATTTGCCTTCTTTGTGTGTCGTTACATATCTGTAGTGCAAACAACTCCTCCTAAAYTAGATTGCCTTACACACCCTTGCCCTGAGTGTTTTGGCTGCTGAGTGGTTTCAAATGACCATTAAAAGTGGAGTGAGCAGTACAGAGCGAGAGCAATTTCTGCCCGAGGATTGCAGTGCCCATGAGCACAGCTTTGGTGGTGTTAAATGGCTGCAGAATTAAATACGGACCATGACCTGACCTCCATCCAAGTGCAGCTCTGTGCAGCAGATCCATCTTCCAAGATGATCTCCAGAGATCCACACCCGCTGGACACCCTACCTGCGAGGACCAAACCCAAGYTTTTCATGGAAAGCCAGACTCATTGACCTGAGCAGTGAAACAGATACAAGAATATCATGCTTGCCTGGATGGTTCTCAACATATATATATATATATATATGTAGATATATGCATATAGTGCCTCTAATGCAAAGAGCAGAATTGTTGGGGAGAAAAATGATCTTATCTTAAGGCAAAAATAGTTAATTCAGGATAGTGTCAAAAAGGCTTATTTCTATTTTAAGTTTCCTATCTCTTCAACTCCTCCTTATTTTTCAAAATAAATATRTCAAAGTGTCAAAAAAGAAGTTGCTTCGGATTAAAAGATAGCATCTTCTTTCAAGAAACAACATGTTCCTCAGAGAATATCARAAGAAAGTACTTGGACTTTCTCAAAAAGTTTTCTTCAGAAATAAAATTAATGACAAAATGGTCGCAAAATGTAGAAGATCCTTTGTCACCAGACATGCTTTCCAACACAGCATTTGTCAGAAAACATGTTATGAGAAAGAAGCCTGCAAGCTTTCACACTGTGGCTCAGGCTACCTGCTCACACTGAACAAGTGACGCTTCTCTTTTCAGGACCTAGATCACCATCCAGCAAGATGAACAGATCACAAAGACATAGTCACTTACCAGCCACAGCCACTGTTGTTCTGGAGTTTTTGGTTATCCATGTGGGCATCACTTGGTCTAGGTGGCATTTACACATTGATCTTTCAGCCCGGTGTAGTTAACTGGCCTTACACAAGTTCTCCATGCTTTTGAGTTGTCCTTATCTCCTGTGTGGAGTAGATATTTCCATAAGAAGATTTATACCGTCATCCAAAGCAAGGGCTGATGGCTATTCAAACGCAGCAGTGTTTTGAAGTGTGCTGTTTTATTATTTATGTATGTACATACTATAAAATGGTTTGGGTTGGAAGGGACCTTGAAGCTTATCTAGTTTCACGTCCTGCCATGGACACGGACTCCTTCCCTTCCCTGCTCAAAGCCCCATCCAACCTGGTCTAAAACACTTCCTGGGATGGGGCATCCATGTCTACTCTGTGCAACCTGTTTCAGTGCCTCACCACACACACAAGATTTTTTTTTCTARTAGCTAATCTAAACCTACCCTCTTTCAGTTTAATTTATGGGTTATTGGCAAGTTTATGGGAGAGATGAGCACAGATCAGAGCAGGAAAAAAAATGAGACAGGCTGTCCTCCTGAGAAACTCTGATAGTCTTCAGAAGAAAGTAGTTATATTACACCATAATATCATTAATTTTTCAACATATTCCAAATAGAAGTGAGACATTGTCAAACACCCGATAAGGCCTTGACAATTACAAAGCTCCTTAAATATTGATGTGAATTGAGTGGGTCATYCTATTTTTTGGTTTAGTAATATTTTACCTTCTATTACTTTGAGAGTACTCAAACATGGAAACAGGAGCAGGATGCACTATTATATGCATAAAGTGCCAGAGAGAGCAATATGAAAAATAAATTGAAATCCAAATCTCATACACAAATTATTATTAACACTAATTTCCGCCTATTACAAAGCAGCTTCTTTGCATGTATGACATTGCCTTTTGCACCCAAACATGACTTTAATTAAGATCTAACTTATTCATGACTATAATTCAGATATAACTGCTACTCTAGTCAAATGAGTATAATTAGTCCCRGAGGGTAGATCTAAGAGAACTAGGGTTTCCTTTTTAGCTCTACATTTAGGCAAACACAATAGATGTTGGAAGATCTATCTGGAAACTTGGAAATGTAAAGTGTTTTACAGAGCTGGTGGGGAAATTCTAAACAAAAATGTTGTTAAAAAGGACTTTCATAAAGGCTCATTTAGTTTAATTTTTTCTTGCAGACGACACAATAGGAGTGAAACAATAGAGGTGATTAACCAAAGTAAAGCTGATAAACTTTTTATAATGATTTCCTCCTTTATTAGGAAATAGAACCATACAAGTTTGTTTAGCCCATCCACATATAATTTTAAAAAGGATTAATGAATTGGGTATTCATTTTTTTTTCCTGTCCTGCAGAGAATACAAATAAACCAACCCCCTGCATAAGTTGTCACTGCCATAACCAAGTCAGAAGGAAGTCCTATCAAATACTCTATTGGCATTCAATTATTCCAGTGTCCTGACTCATGCATACTCCATCCAGAAGGCAAAACAATAAAGACAATTCAGGGCATATGATTTGTTCTTTCTTCTAGTATGTCATCCAATCCCTAAAGCCACTTTGTTTTTCACCCAACTCCTCCCCACACACTTCCCAGCACCTTGGCTCCTTGTCCACAAGGCACTAACTTCACCTTTCCCTGCCAAAGCACTCATCCAGTTCCCCTGTCCTGAAGGAAAGCAAATAGAATCTGGTTTTGCAGCAAGAACCACCTTGATTCCCAGCTGCCCCAACGTCAAACCAGCTTCTAAGACAGATTGCAAGGAATTACTGCTTAGGTCCAGCTTAAATGTCCATGTCCTCTGCCATGACACTGTGCTGGGTGACCCAGCGGTTCAGAGGCGTCCACTTGCATTGTTGTACCCTTAAACTGCCCACTGGTTTGGTCACTGCTTATGTCTGAACTGCAAGGTGAAGTGTGAGCTTCCAGACACTGAACACTGGGGACTGGTGTTCTTCTGACTTTCGCAGCTGACTTTTAGTCTGTCTGTATCAGGGGCTCCACAAGGTGCTTGAGGTCTTCAAGCTTGAGAAATACCAGACTCAAGAACCCTGGTGGAAAACACCATCACGTGACCACCCTTACATGCCCTCTGGTTCACCCAGAGGACCAAGAGCTGAGGCACTGAATATTTTGCTGGTCTTACTAGAAACAAAGCAGCAGTGCAGGTGCTGCCACGTGCAGTCAAACAACTTTGGTCTTCAGAGAGATGCAGCCTTGGCCATCACTATGTTGGTAATAGCCACTCTTTTCCTTTTTATATTCAGTACAGATGAAACTTCACATTTCCCAGGAAWATGTCCATCAACTCAGTTCCCAAAGCTTGGTGATAGACAAGCACTACATTTTAGAAATGTGCACAYGTTCTTAATACTCATTTGAAGTAAACAGGGTGCAGTACATGCCTAGTTTCAAGCAGATGGTAACTGCCTTCTTAAACCAAGACTTCTSTTAGTATCTGTAAGAGCAACTTGATTTAAAATGATTCCCAGAGTGAAGAAAAATAGAAACAAATACAGTCAGTTTCACAAGGAAAGAGGAAAGTTCCGCTGATAGTGTTATGATGACAGCTAATGCAGGAGACTTGTAAGGCCACAGTCAACTGGTGTGGTGCCTTTGTGGAAGGCATTATTAAATGGGTGTGACATGAACTCGGATTGCTTTCGACAAAAGTTAGAGAGGTGCTTTTAAAATTTTATATCAGAATACATACATGAAAGAAGCAAAAAAACCTGAAACTTTTTAGCCAATATTTTTGGAGTGAACTCACTCACTCACTTAACCAGGTGATAAAAATCAGCRTTTGATTCTGCTCTCAACATGCTTTTCCAACTGTGTGTTTCCATCATTTTCGCTAATTTTCACCTCTGTATGCAAAAAGACAAACTCTCATGAGTAACCATTTCTTTAATTGTTTGCCATTTGTCACAAGGCCTCTGCTAAGAATGACACAAGAATGTTCATTCAGTCATGAACACAAGACAGTTACTTTGATTTCAATCTCAACCCAGAGAAGAGCATTTGAAGTTTAACAGGGAGATGGATGGTTTGTTTAATTTCCAGAGGCATTTCGGAATTTTTACATCCCACAGAACCCAATCAGGAGAAGACAATGTCRCTTTAGGAGGAGGTAACTGGACTGTCCTTACTAAATTGTTTTTGACTCAATCGGGTCTTAAGGTGATGCACTGCTTCAAATTACACAAGTATTTTTATCTAAGAAATACATGGAACAAAGCATATCTGAGGTTCTGCACAGTAATTGACCCTACACGGTGCTAAAGAAAAGCTAAATCTGGGCCAGGATAAGAGGCTGAGAGATCAAAAATGCAATTTATATTGCCTTGCAGCTGGTTCAAGGCAAAGCTGTACTCCATGCATCCTTTACCAAGGGTGGTACGATGGACATCTGTGTGCATAGCAGTAGTAGTTCTCTGCTTGGTATGCAAACTTTAACATCTTGTGCACTCTGCATAATGAAAGAAATGGAGACTCAACTCAGAGAGGAAATAAAAACCTATTAGATTATATATTTCATCTCCTTACCACTATAAGACTTCACTCTATAATAATTTCATATCATTTATTCTATTCTAGTTTAAAGTGCCTGGGGTGAAGAAGCTTCCCCTGAGATATTATTCACAGCTTGATAGATCTCAGTATGTGGAAGCATTTCCTAATATACAACACTCATGTTTCGCTTTCAAAATTTCATCCCATTACTGCTGGGCACCCACCCTAAATCAATATTTCTTTTCCTTCCATTATTTGTCACCTTCAAATTTCAGCAACCCATCCCTTCTGCTCCCATTTAACAATCCCATACTATGCAGCAGATTTAATCTCTTCTAGTAGCATAAATCGGTTTCTCAGCATGTCTGTTACTTGTGCCTCCCCCCCACAATGTTTCATAACCTTCAGCTGAGGACTGGGCAAGAGGGGCTCTGGGAAGCCTTGGCTTCATGCCCCTCAGCCCTGATTCCCAACCACAGCCAGCCTTGGCCAGGGTCAGGGTGCTTCACCTTGCAAAGGTATTCTGCTCCTTTGCATAACGTGTAGTGCAAGGGTATAAATCCATAAGTAAATCCTTGATTGCAGATTTCTTTTTAAAATGGATGTAGGCCACATAGCAATTCGGGCAGTTAAAGAACAATTAGGAATGAAATCCACTTTTTCTTTCCATGTGTTTTGCTTAAAGGCTGGCAGGTGGCAGTGCATCCTTAGGAATTAGCCATGGAAACGTGTCCACTGCAATTGTCATTTATCATTTTTTGAATTGGGGGGTGGTCTCTTTCTTTTCTCATTCGTCTTTCATTTCACATCTCTTCTTTTTCATATTTATTTTCCTTCCTTATCTCAAAGAATTGTTTTTCACATTCCTGCATGGAAAACAATTTAATTCAATGTGTTTCACATCCTGTCTGCTCATGTGCAGGTATGACGACACTTTTGGTTTATTCCTAAAGGTGGTCTATCCTCACCAACATTCAAAAAAGTTAACCTGCAAGGTCAGTAAGAGAGACACTGAAATGAATCAAGCTGTTTTGGGCAAAAGCTGAAAGGAGAAGGAAATCTGAAATAAAAATCTTGCTGATGCAAAGGATATCAGCCAGCTAGCTCAGTCTGCCATAGAAATATGCACTGCTGGTCTTTGATAAAAGAGCAAAAACTTATCTGGTTTCTTCAGGAAGCCCAGATGAGACTAAAAATACCATGGGAGAGCAGAAAAACAACACTGATACCATTTGTGTGTTGTGTCACCTCAGGCAGAGGGGCAGTCTGTGTTTCTGGTAACCGTAAACATCTTGGGGAGAATGGTGGGGCATCCCAGCAGCATCTCCTGAGACAGAGACCACTCTCCTGCACTAGAGGCTCCCTTCCTGAGCCCCAGTGCTGGGTGGTGGGATGAGAAAGAGCTTGTCAGACTGTCACCTAAAAGGCACCATATGGACAGGGCTGGAGAGCAGGGGCACTCTTGCTGCCCTCAGTCCACCCCAAGGGGTCTGTGGGAAAGCAGAGGACTGAGTAGCTTCAGATGCTGCCTCCAGCTTATGTGACTGCAGAGAACCCCAAGAAGCTTCTTATGCAGATTTAAATCACCTTGCTCCTCAGCTTCCCCATCCTGGCTTCAGTGTACAAAGCAGGTGCTCAAGCACTGGAAAAGAAAAGAACAAAAGGAGATAGGGCAGCAGTTTTGGGATGAGACAGCTCAAGGGTGGCTTTCTGGGAGTGGATGAAGCCAGTAGGATCATGCCCAAACAGGAAGATGCTGGAAGTGAGGCACAAACAGGAGAAAAGGTATACGACTACATGGCAAGAGCAGAGGCATGTCCAGCTGGAGAGATGAGACCAGAACTGAAGCCCATAGCCCTGGGGAAGAAGTCACCCCCTCCTCCTCTGAATGCCAAGCCCATGGACAGACAAGCTCACACTGCTTGAGATGGCAGCATAGTAGGGTGGAAGAAGGCAGGACAGTCATGACTGCTCTGCTGCAGGCAGGTTCTACCCATCTCTCATTTGCAATGCCTTTTGCTGAGAGATTCACAGGGGTGACTCTTGCCCCCGACACCACAGAACWGAAACACCTTGTTTTTCAGGTATGCTACTGCCACTGGCCTATCCCCCATCATTCGCTTTTCCGAACAGAGCTTTTTCCTCCCCCTTCTCAGGGCAGGAGTGGAGACTGGCTTCAAGAGCAGAGACAACCCCATTGAGTCACAACCCTCCCAAAGCTGCCGAGATCCCGCCAGCACTGCAGATGTCTTCTCGCTTTGTTCCCACCAAACTCCAACAAAAGCAAATTGTTGTCCCACTGCCAGTCTGTGACTAAACCCTCCCAGTCCTCAGGGAGCCCTGTGGCTCCCCATCCTGACCCACAGCCCTCAGAGCTCTCCTCTCACCCAAGACCCCACAGGGAGCACTGCCAGCTGCACTGCTCCCAGCCCACCACTGCCAACTTGAGCTCTGCCCAACCTGCCAAAATGCCTTCAGCCTCCTCCAGCCACAAAAATTACTCTGACCATTTATTTYTATTTTTGCAGGTTTATAAGCTAATTGTTGTTGCCTCTTGGTTATGGCTGTGAAAGACCTTTACCCTTCAACTACTCCRTCTTTGCACTGTGATGCAGGCTTACATTTCAGTGTTTTAAGTTATGAACCATTATCTTACTCCCTGGTTCCTCATTGTGGTACTGATCCAAAATCAGCGGAGGCTTTCCTCTGGCTTCAGTGCTTTGTGGATCAGAMTGACAGCCCCGGCACAGCAGCATCTGGCGCACTGATCGGTGGTTTGAGCGAGCTGTTATCCAAAGGGAGTTCAGAAGAAAATGGGCAATAACATTTGGAGGCAAGGGAAGAGTGTTATGGAAGAGATCAGCAGTGGGCATTTAAAAAGCACCACGAGGTAGAAAGCAGCAGCTCCCTGAAGTGGTTCGGACATTCCTTGCAAGGAGACACATGGCTAAAAATGTGCACAGCTTGGCTGAATAAGCACACAGGCGACAGACCAGGTAAGAACAGAAGGAGAAYTGCAATGAAATTTCAGGCTAAACACCAAGAAAAAAGTCCCCAGACAGATCTCTGCTTAGCTTCTGGAATGCTCTCCAACAGAAAAGAATGCCAAGCTATCAACTGGTATATTTAAATGCAGATTTGACAAAGCACCAATAAATACTCTATTGAGAACAATTCTACAGTGACAGAGCTATGGATGATCTTACAAAGGCTTTTTTCAGCACTAGACTATGGGATTTTTAGGATACTAACTGGAAAAATGACAGTTCTTCCCTCCTTTGAGATAAAAACCAAAGGAGCCATGCCAAATTACTGTACCATATATGCAAATATCTGAATGCAAATTATGTTGTTATCCTTGTGTATACTCCCAAGGAGCCATAGCATCTTTTAAGCCCTTTCTTCTTCACATACAGTGGATGTAGCCATCCATGACAAATTTGTGTTTTCTTTTCTGAGAAGTAATATACTGTATTCCTCAGTGGCAGAGAAGTGAATGGAGCTGCCATTTACAAAATTTAAATGTTTACACCCAGAGGGCAATTAAGTCAGTTTTATATGATAATKTTATAAATGAAATGCTAATAAGTACTGTAAATGGCCATGTAATCACATCCCATCATTTGCCAATTATTAGGGGGGGAAAAAAGAGCTGAAAGCCAGCAGTAGAGCTGAAGATGACGTACTACTTTATATGAGAAAATGCAGGTACTGTGTAATGTGTAGCCCTGACAGTGGCATTTTTATAACAGAAATTCAAATTTATATGCAATGTCTGATTTCACCTTGTATTATCATGTCAGTAGTAATAATAAATCGCTCTGACACAGGCATTTTTTTACAAGTATTGCCAAGGGATTTATACAGCCAAAAGCTGAAATTTCAAAGGAACTGGAGTGCACACCTACTTCAGCAGCTGCATAGTGCCTAGGGGTGGCTTTGCCTGGGCTCCTAGGCTGTAGTACAATATTGTACTCTGGAAACTGTTTAGATGCTTTATTGTGCAATTGTGTCTCAGTGAGAAGTCCTTAGGCCAAACTTATTTGCTATAACCCTGTGCCAAAGCGCTTTCTGGACCATCCCTCTTTCTATCACCTCAAGGGGCAATTTTAGCCATCTCTCAACAGCTGTAGGAACTTACTTTCAGTAAGGGCTCAGACTTTTAAGTCTCRGGGGATGTCAGTAAAGCTTTTTTGAATGTCATAGATTAAAGCAASTCGGGCTGTGAACTACTTGGCATGTAAAACTTTCTTAAAACCGACCAGACTCTGGCCCAGAAGATCCATGGGAAAGGGTGTGAAGCATATATTGAACTACTGAGAACTCCTGTTGATTCCATTATACACATGAGTAAACAAAAAGCAAAGTCCACAAAGACTTCTTCCCAACCAAGCCTTCTCTCAAAGAGTCAGGCAGGACCCAGAATCACTTCTGCTTACACTAGTCAGATGCCACAAAAGCTACTCATCAATTTGATGACTGAAGGTTAGAGTTTTGTTTGYTCTGGAACATTTTCCTGGACAATGTTTGGGGGACAATGGGGAGGGAAATTGTTGGGTTATCGAAATGAGAAAAATATAATCAAGATTCACCAAACTAACAATTAAATGAATATATCTCACCATAGCTATTACAGTATAAGGTCTTAAGTAGAACAGAAGCTTCCTTGTCTCAGTCCAAGGGTTCTCCTCTACGAAGACACCATTTCCCAAAGCCAGTACAGTTAGTGCAAAGCAACCAGCAGAACGCAGAGGAAAACCCTTTCACACTGATGCAGGATTGTTTGGTTCCACAATAGCAGCACACATCCATTTTGCACCAAAAATGTAGATTCCGGTGCCCCAGTGCCAAACCTTTTTCTAAAGCTGCAAAATTATTGCCTTTTCATCATAATGGGAACTGTGTCAGGTGCTTTAARGATGCAATGCATTCTTCAAGCCATGAAAAGCCATATCAGATATCAGAATGCATAAAATTTGAAAGTAATACCTCTGACATTCATTCTTTCAGCCTTTGAGCCCTTAGGGATCACATTTTCAAAATCCTCTCCACCACTGAAATAGATCAGGAACTTTTTAAACAAAGCCTGAGAATCTCACCTAACTATGCAACTCCAGAAAATGATACTTATTTTCACAGTAAAAAGAATCAATGGACATACAGCAACACAGAGCCAGCAAGATTGTCCATAGGTAAAGACTAGGAATGAACAGGGGGGTCATGTYCAGAGCTGCACCAGAGGACAGCGAGTGAAATAGGAATTACAATACTATCCCAAGAACTATACCAATTTCATGTAATTAAACTATTTCACAAATTAAAGGCCTTCAGACACTCAAGACAGTTTTGTATCTGAGAACATAGGACAGGATAACAAAAGTCACAATACTACCATGTTCTGTTTCTCAGTCTGAACTAAACTATGGTACCTTCAAATGGGCTTTGCAGGTCAGATGCTGAATTTTATACATCCTCTTCCTTAATGGGTATTGATCATAAGCACTGGCCAGAAGATTGCAATAAACATGCATAACAAACAAACATAACGACTGCATAGGAGAAAATTACTTGACATTGATGGYAATTAGTGGGCAATTTCCATGCTTATATTTGCTTATAATCAAGGCCACGTAACTTTTTTTGTTCCTATTGTGGTAGATGAAGCATGACAGACAAAGCAAGTCAAGAGCTTCACCTCTGAATCACTGTAAGAAGAGACAAAAGTTCTACAAATTGTTGTGCAAAACATGTTGTTATATTTTATACAACTCAGCAGCTTTGGAGAGTAAGGTAGCAAACATTCTAAAAAGTCACAGGAACTACAAAGCATGTCAGAAGAGTAACTCTACCTGCCCACCAACATCTGGAAAGACATTGGTACACACGAGGCCTCACCTATTTTTTAGCAGTGCTAAAAAATCTGCAATACTTGTAGTCCGGATGAGTAAGAAAAGAGSGAGCAGCCCTGTGGCAACCTCACCGGAAGTGTGAGTCTGCTTTTGAACGCCACCATCCCGCTGAGTGGGGTAAAGTCAGGGGAGTTGTTAAAATTGACCTTTACATTTCAGGCCCCCTGGGCACTGCGCAGGCACTGCTCAGCGTCTCCATCACGCTGACAGGCAGTGGTTTGAGCACACATTGGATCTTGGGCGTTCTAATGCATAAAGGAAAATATTTCTCTTTGCTGAACTCCACACAYGCCCTTGCCTACCAGTAATGTAGATGAGCTCCAATCCATGAGTACTACCAGAAGGACTACAAGGGGGTTTCGTTTTTCCTTCCAGTTCTGCTCAGCCTGCTCTCCTCATCATATAGAGCAATATGAAAAATTAAAAAATGGGAAGCTCAGACAAGCATTTAGAAGACCAGCACCACATTGTCTACCCTTCTTTTCATGACCAAGCCAGACACTGTGACCCATCCATACACTCAATATGCTYTCCACTGGCACACTTTGCTTACCTTTATAGCCTGAACTCTGGCCATACTTGTAATGGGGGTCCTCCTCACACACAGCCAAGGCTTCTTTAGCTGAGTGCTTCTGGCTGGAGAGGAGCAGGGGTTTTGGAAGGCACCATCTCGATGCTTTACCTCAGAGCAACTACCAGAAAAGAGCAAGGCGGCTGAGAGGAACACCAGGCCATATCTATACAGCTCACCATAGCCTGGAGAAATGCACTGACAGGCAGGAGCTGCCAGGATKCTGCTGGAGGACTGCCTGCAGTGCACACAGCAGGGAAAGGTACAGGACAAAGAACTGCAGTGTGTTGGWTCTACATTGTTTAAAGCACTCTGAAGCTGAAAACCATGAACAGGAAATGGGAAATAGTGCCAAAGCTTCCCCTGTGCAATGTTTGCTCGCTTCTTACTCAGCAATAGCTTTTTAAATCCTTTCTCCCACTGGAAAAAGAACTCCATGCAGATGAATCAAAAAAAATTCACTAGCATTTCTTGAACAGTGTTTAAGACCCATGTTGGACTAGGTRATCATAAAGGTCTCTTCCAACCTCAATGATCCTGTGATTACTCTGACAACATATGAACTTGTTTTCTACTTGAAAGCTTTCTGATTTCATCCTGCTTGAAACACTAGTAAAGTTACAGAAGGAAACAAATCCCAAGGAGTCTACATGAGCTGTGCATATCAGGAAAAAGATGAAAAAACAAACCACATGAAAGGGGGAAGCCAAAAATCCAGCAGGGATATCAAAGAACTGATTTGCTTAAGCAAYAGAAGACAAATGCAAGGAAATTTCAAACAGGTGAAAGGGCTGATGAGTATGGATTCACAGAGTTAGGAAGCATGGCTTAGCACCTCTCATGGAGATGGGAAAACTAAAAAGTTGCTTTTATAAAAGTTATGTACTAGGCATTTACGTCTGAACATGATGTACAAATTGAACACGASTTACAAGATGAGAGAGCTCCCCTTTCACCAGTTTCCCCTGCCTTTCACAGCCTCCCACTGGAAGGCATCAAACCCAGCTCAGGGCACAAAGGTGAGCAAGCTGTCCTGGGCTATTGCATCATCAGGAAGGATCCTGAATGCTGAATTCAGTGAAATGGCTTAAAYCAACAAGGGACAAGACAAGAATCTGGCTCCACATTCAATATCTGGGATTTTTTTCCTGGAACATTAGCTGCAGGTAAAAGAAATAAAAGTCATAACATTCAGTTTTACTCACAAAAGGATATAAACATGGCTCAGTATGCCCAAGGAACAGAACTGTTGTATAGATAAATGCTATTTCTACATATTGCCATTACTTTTCAAAATGCACATTTTTAGTGGAACAATGCAGAATAGCAAGATATGCATAACATGGCTAAAATGCATAACAGATTCACATTTTCAGTGGTTGAAAAGCCATTCCAAACTATCTTCATTTCTCCTGAACACATTTCTAGAATAACTAAAAAATATTTAATGAAATCAGAATACATCTACATTCTTGTAATGAAATCTGCTCTAGGTATAAGTGTCAGAAGGAGTTATAAGGTGAGCAATTATAACTGAGCTCCACATAGCCAGTAGCATAAGCACAAAAAATATGCAAGACCACAGGGGTTTAGAATGAAGTCAGAAATATATTGTTTTTATTAAAACGCATTAGGATCTCATTTGTCTAATTCCCAGTTTAATGATGCAGCCTCTTGGCAGAAAAATAGCTTTGCCATTAGTTAACTTGATTGTGTTGAGGGGGGACTTTTTTTCGTAAATAGAAAAGCTTTAACATCAAATTGATTTTTTTCTCTATTCAAATGAACAAGCACAAACAGAAAGATTTTTTGAGGGTGCATTTTTATTGGGGAGAGAGATTTTTGTCAGTTCTGTTTTGGGGAAAGATTTCGTGAAATAGATCATCACTAATCTAAGTTACTTCTAATTGTAGCAGCCTATTTTCACAAAATTATTCCTGAGTGAAATGTAATTTCTATGGAAAAATAACTGTTGAAATGCCTCATTTATTCCTATTGATTTGAAAAACAGCCAAAAGATCATTGTCCTGAACCTTTTGCAAATTTGTTACATTACATAGTAGTAAATTATTGACATAAAGAGCCTCAATATTAAACTACTAAAAAGTTAACTCTAGGAAGATCTATTAAGCATTGTTTGACCAAAAAMCAAAATAACTAAGTTGGGAAAGTCAAAATTCTATAGACTTAGCTTTTCCTTTTTCAATTTCCCCATAAACTATTTAATATATTATTTCTCTATGTTGTCCTGTTTAAGAGGAGCAAGTCCCAGAACAGAGTTTTCATCTCAAAATCAAGACATGATTTGAAACTGTCAAAAAAAGTTTATAGATTCATCTTTATTCTGGGTTTGAAGAAGCAGGGAAGGCATAATGATTAAGAGAGAAGGAAAGGAAGAAAACTAGGGAGTGGGGAGAAAGGTGTGAAAAGAAACATGGGCAGGAGCAGTGCCAGCAGCTAAGGAACTTTTCCAAACCAGAGCCTCGGATGGAGGCGAGCAAGCAATCTGAGCAAAGCAAATCTGTGTCCAGCCACAGACACAAACACCACCACCACCTCTACACCCTGTTCCAAGGGAGACTTAACTTGCTGTGACATTACAGCATTTCTCACATTTTGAAATATCAGTCAGGGCTCACTTTCTGCACCATTTAACTCATTACACACTCTGCTTTGTAAACCCACTCATTGGAAAATCTTTATATTTTCACATGTTTAGTTAGATACAAAGGGACAGAGATGAGATTAAAATTCCCACAAAGCAAATGTTTTTGAAAGATACAGCTGTTCAGAAGCACAACCCTTTGTGGAGCTTCTTATCAAGCTATTATGAGAAGTAGGTCGCTGCAGCTCCAGCTATTCAAATGTCACTCTTTCCTTCCAAGAATCAGTCACTGCTAGGTCTTGGGTAATGAAAGGCAAATCTCCAGCAAAGGAAGGGAAAAAAAAAAAAAAAAAAAAAAAAGAGAGAGAAGCAATTTTCTACAGCATCAATGGCAACTCACAAAATGGTACTGACTCTGCAGTATCTGCTGACAGAAATTGTTATAAGAAGTTGAAGGAGTGTATCTGGGAAGACATCTTTCTTCAAATAGCACTTCTGAGTTTCTCAGACATCATTTAATGTTGAGGGAGTTTTGTCGGCTTGAGTAAGCTATCCCCAAGATATTTTCTCTTTTCATTGTAAAATACCCTCACTTTTATTCCTAGGCATGGATGGTGATCATACTGAGGCTTTTTGTTCTCCATTACTTCACTCCCCACCATCTCACAAATAAAAGAGTATTCTTGTCTTCTCTAGTGTGGAGAGAGAGGTCACTCCCTGCTTTGTGGAGAACATCTGATGATACTAACGGGTCTCTGCACACTGTTTCCCTCCTGCCATTCTCATAGATGACACCAAGAATATGAGAAAACTGTGAAATGCAGTAGGCTCATGCGTGTGTCATTCACTGCCTYTCTAGCTAGGGCAGACTAACATCAGAAACCAAACCAAACTATAATCCAAAATGCCTGAGGCCCTCTGCTTATGTTCTGAGGAGCTCTTTTAGCAGCTACTTGCTCTGTGTAGTCCAGAGAGCTTCTTTGCTGCAGCTGTACCTGATACCACGGTAGAAATTCCTGTGAGTTGGCACTCTGTGTTAGGGACCATGCAGTAACACTGTTCTTTATCAGCTGAAAATTCATCACCATTCTGCTTTAAGCATCTGCTCACTCTGGAGGTGCTCTAGAACACACTACAGACTTGCTGGTTCAAGAGACCAAAGGCATTCTAGTTGGCCCTGAAATCGATAAATATGAGAGGGGGGAACAAGGAATGCTCTTCTCGCCTTTTCCTGCTATCATTGCTTGGCAATGAACTATCTCCCCCAGTTTCCTCTAAAGTTGAGGGACCTTGGGTGCTTAGTAAATAATTTGAAAAATCAGACCAGTGACAAGTGAGACTGCTTAAATCTCATCTATAAACAGTTAACCACACTTTTTAATGGATACAGAAGTGCTGCCTTCTAAGAATGTAAGAACTTTCTTTCCCTCTTTATAACCTCACATGTCCTGATCTCCAAGAAAATAAATCAGAGAAAAGCAGAGTCAACAGGTAGTTACAGGAATTCAATCTGAAACAGAATGGTCAAAAAATTTCTGGAGTTACTAGGCTTTCAGCAGTTTTAGTTTTACCTGTGGCACAGCAGCAACTTCCAAACAACACTAAGATCATGGTGGTGCTGCATCCCACTTGCCCTCAGGTAGGATGCCTTACCTGAAAAACCATGGCCAGGCCTGGGAGAGGGATGCTAGGCAGGGCCTGCATCCACCTGCTTCCCTGTGGAACAAACACAGGAAGAGCAGCACCTCACAAGTCTGCCACTGAGGGCACAAAATGAGCCCAGGCAGACCACATCCCATCCTGCACACAAGCAAGTCGATAGGTCACATCTGAACATTAACGAAGATACAAAATGATGGATAGTAAAAAGTCAAAAGTCCAAATGAAATATCTAATTAATCAAAAATCTGTTATTCATTGAGTGAGATCTGTCAAGAAACACATGCTTACCTTGGCCAATAGAGATATTATGAAGTCTGAAATTACAGCCTTTAAATGCATCCCTACAGATGACAGTGCAGAGCACTGTTTGGGCCTGACTGCTCTGGAACATCCTCAATACCACACAAGCATTCTCTCTGATGTAGGATTTATTTATTACCCATACTTGCCTGCAAGCAAAGGGGAGCCAAACCCTGAGGATCCCTCTCTAGGAGGTCACTGAAGCAAAAGAGATTTTTTTTTCCATTTCTTGTCACTTACTGGTTTTTGACAGTTCTTCTCAACAACTCCAGCTCCAGCAGTGGCTTTCCTGACTTTCCCTGAAGTCAGGGGAAAGCAGCTTGACCCCAGGGCTAATTTTGGAAGGACAGGTCTTAACACGAAGACTTTCTTGGTACAGAAACATAAGTATTTTTAGTCAAAACAGTGCTGTACATTTCAAAATCGCAATGTGCTTCTTAAGTTTGTCTCTTTTCAACAGAGAATATAAGTTTTTAATATAAAAGGAGAAGGATCTATTTGCATTTTCAGCTGGCTTTTTAATTCYTCAATCAATGCTCCTGAAAAAACCCAACTTATTGCTTCTTGCCTCTGCCACCAAGGAGTTTATTACACATAAAAAGGGCATCTATATGGCCTTTGTCCATGGAAAAAGCAAATAATGGCACCAGATAATAAGAAAAAACAATCTTCTCATATTGCAGTACAACGTAGAGCGTTATAAAAGCAAAACATGATATTACTCTGCAGCACAAAGTCATTTTCTCAGAACTCATCTGGGTGATGTGAAATGGCCTTGTACAATACTGTAATGATTGACAGACATGATATAAAATACCAAGATAGTTAATATGAGCTGCAGGGCTCCAATTTCTCCCACCATTTTGGGGATGAACCAGTTGCAATAGGAAAGAGGTATTAAGCTGGCATCGGAAGCCACAGGACAGAAACTTCACCATCTTTCAACAAGAGCAAGAGATAAGGTCAAGAATTTTAGTTCTTTATGTACAGATATATAAATTCCTGGGAAATACCATATATTTTTTACTTTTAAATGTTGATCTTTATAATCACTATGTGCCTTCTCTCTACTGCTAAATATAAAACTCCAAAACAAGTGTTTTTCCCAACACTACTACAAGAAACTGTCTCACACAGCCAGTGCTATCAGCAGTGCTAATCTGGGCAGTTTCTGAGTTTACATGAACATCACTGACACCACAGCATTAAGTGGACTAACCTGAATTGACTCCTCAGTAAATTTAATAACATTACCATAAACTAACAGCAGCAGCTCATCAGTCCCTCATGCTGCCTTGACTGACTTAAAAACGTGCTAGTTTGAAAACAAAATAGCAAGACCTGATCATATCTGTGCATCTGCCATAATATTTGCTAACTTACTGGTGTCACTCCTTAATCCCTAGTCAGTAAAAGAAACTCCTGAGCCTCACTGTCTGGAGCTATACTCCATCTAGCTGATGTGTCCACACCGGGAAGGTGCTGCAATACATCCCTGAAACAACTCCAGTCTGGATTCAAGAAAGTTATTTTGGCTTGACACATTCTCAGTTTTCACCTGCAAGACTTCTTTTCATTCTTGCTTGTTCGTCTTAATTCTGATTCCTTCCTGCTTTTCTGTCATTATCCAACTCACAATGTTAAACGTTGGGATGTGCCATGAGAAAGATGCTCTACAACATACAGAGGTGTGGTTCCAGCATAGCAGGAGATGGGAACTCTGTGCTCCAAAAAGCCACTGGTTGTGGCACTCCCAGTGCTCCAGAAGGAAATTGTGCACTAAGCTGGGCACAGATTTATGTTTTAGTTATCCTTTGGCATTTATCTTCTGGCAGCTGACCCACATCAGCTGTTTTACCCAACCTTAAGAGCAGATGAAGGTTATCCAAGTACCACAATGTAGTTCACAAACTGCAGCTTTGTACCTCAGCTTTTCTTCCAGTTGCTTGCTCAAGACAGATGCTACAATATCAATAAATAATCCTTCAGCTGAGGACTGAACAGGCTTGTCTCGACAGAGCGGGACTCRGAACACAACCAGATGCCAGATCCCATTGTAAAGGGAATGCCCATTGATCCAGCACATCCAGMTCCCTCTGCAGAGCCTTCTTACCCTCAAGCAGATCAATACTCCCATCAAACATGTTGTCATCTGTGAACTTACTGAGGATGCTTCCAACATCTCTTCCAGATCATGGATAAAAATATTGAACAGGACCAGTCCCAATACTGAGCCCTTAGGAAGACCACTAGTGACCAGCCGCCAACCGGATTTCGTTTCATTCGCCACCTCTCTCTGGGCCTGGACATCCAGCCAGGTTTTTGCCCAGCAAAGAGCATGCCCATCCAAGCTGTGAGCAGCCAGTTCCTCCAGGAGAATTCTGYGGGAGACAAAGTGAAATGCCTTACTGAGGTCTAGACAGACAACATCCACAGCCTTTCCCTCATCTACTCAGCGGGTGATTTTGTCAAAGAAGGAGATCAGGTTGGTCAAGCAGGACACATGATGTCGGGAGGTGTGTTGTATCTCACAGGAATATATCTCCATTTCCTCAGTTTTACAGTAGTGTAACTCTTCAGATGACTGAATKAATAAAATGGTAAAAAATAAGCTCTCCTCACAACCTTCACAGTTCATGTGTTCTTTGCAGGCTAGTATGCCACATTTGTATTTCACTGGCAGAAACCCTAACCACCCAAGTCACCCAGTTACAATTAAATGCAGATAAAGCATTCTCCATAGCCTAGGAAGACAGAAGAGATATTTCATCCAAGCTGGAAGGATACACAGATTTATTTTTTTTTCAGAGAAAAGCCTACACAAAGGCTACTTTGCTAATCCTGACTTTCATTGCTATGCCTCAGCAAATACTTAATCAAGGATATCTTGCAAAAATCAACAGAGAAAAAAAATTAGACTGCTGTTTATTATTTTCTTCTGTAGATACCTTTTCTACTGTCCCTAGCAGCTTTAAAAAGAGCAGAGAAACAGAAGCACTATAACTGTAAAAGACACCAGTGAGTTACAGCAGGCATAAGAGGGTGAAGGACTGTTGTAACAATGCTGAGGAAGGTATTGAAACATGGCTATTAGGGAATGAAAGTTTTCAGAGGGCTTCTGATATAGGAAACTAAAATTTCAAAGGAAAGGGAACCATGTACAGAAGGAAAAAATAATTAGGAAAAGGAAGCATGCAGCATACACCACAAAAATTACATCTCTCTATAAAATACACACATGTCACAGAATCACAGACTGGGTAAGGTTGGAAGGGACCACACGGGGTCATCTGGTCCAACTTCTCTGCTCCAGCAGGGTCATCCTAGAGCAAATTGCACAGAATTGTGTCCACATGGGTCTGGAATATCTCCAGTGAGGGAGACTCCACACCCTCTSTGGGTGATCTGTTCCAGTGCTTGGTCACCTGCACAGTAAAGAAGTTCTTCCTCATGTTCAGGTGGAGCTTCTCGTGCATCAGTTTCTGCCCTCTGCCTCTTGTCCTATTGTTGTCATAATTGAGCAGAGCCTGGATCCATCCTCTGACATCCTCCCTGCAGACACTGACAGACATTGATGAGGTCCCCTCTCAGTCATCTCTTCTTGAGGCTGCACAGCCCCAGCTCCTTCAGCCTTTCCTCGTCAAGAGAGATGCTCCAGTCCCTTCATCATCTTTGTCACCCTCCACTGGACCTGCTCCAGTAGCTGCATGTCTCTCTTCTCCTGAGGAGCCCAGTACTCGACAGAGCACTCCAGATGTGCCTCACTAAGGCTGAGTAGAGGGGCAGGATCACCTCCCTTGACCTGCTGGCAACGCTCTTCCTAGTGTACTCATTCCAGTGTTTCTGTCAACAATTCAAGTGGGAACTGTTTGTGAGGCAACTCTGTGAGAGGCCAGACTGTTTTTACCAGATTGAATCAACAGATACAGATACCATTAACTATTCTATTGTATACTCACAGCCTGGTAATCATTACAGAGGTATTCCTCACAGGGGGAAGCTGTTTCCAGACAGCACAAACAGCAGCAAAATTCAGCTTCTCTATCTGCAGGCAGGCAATGACAAGTGATATCCATACCTACCTTAAAAGGGATTATTGGAAGCCCCAACACACCCGTAAGCAGAATTAGGCCACTCAATCATAGAAACAGAAACAAGAAATAGGATATATATCTGTCTCCAGACTTCCTCCATGGCAAAACACGTAAAACAAYGAGAATGGCAAATACCCTCTTTAGTATCAGAGCAAACTTCCATGAATCATATGGACAAACAGCTGATGAAGTACATAAGAGGGATGCACTCTGAGAACACAAGTATCTCGCTTGCTTTATTTTAGTAACGGTAGAAGGCCCTTATGCTGGATTCAAATCCATGTAAATCAGTGTACCAGTGACAGTTTTTGCACAACTCTAGCCAAAAATGCAAGAGGCCAAAAAAGCTGCTGAAGTACATAGATTTCAGTTTCCTTTTAAGTGCAAAAATATTAGTAAAAGGTGTTGCTGTTGCTTAACATGTTTTGCTTCCTCTTAATGATACTATTTCTTCTTTCCAGTATGATGACAGCAGCAGAACATCAAAATTTATTTCCTTAAGACTTACCCAGAGGAACAGTAAGTTTGACATTTACCAAAGCAAGAACTCATTTTCTAGACTGTTAGCCACTGTATGCTTTCATTACTGTAACCACAGGTCTCATGTGGTTAAATCCCAAGTAAATGTAAATTGAAAAGGCAGCGGTCACCTAAGAAAAGTTTGGCTTCACCACCAGGAGGGAGGGCGCTAACACTTAGAACCACAAATACAGTGAGGCTAATGCTGACATGGCTCCCACAGGGTCACAGCTTAGGGTTAAGCCAGGCTGGGTGGACAGAAGCAGTAGAGTTGCAGTAAAGGCAGGTTAAGGGCACGCATCAGAGAAGGTGGGTGCCCAACCAGCTGGGGAGCAGCAGAAGTTTTAGTCTTGGGAGAGCACAGGGGCTACAGTGCCAAGAAGCCCTAAAGCAGCAGGCAGGATCAGAATAACTTCAGACACACACAGTGGTGGAAAGCTGTACCAGGAATGATGCCAAGGATTAAGGTTTTGGCTTAAGTACATAGGATTTGGGGAGAAGGTTAAGAATTAAGGTACAGAAGATGACCTCAAATCAAACCGTCATTTCAGCACAGCCAGGTCCAGCAAGAGACTGACCCAGAAGCACTGTCTAACTTGACAGACCAGAATCAACTGCTTTAGTTATGCAACAATTATCTTTTAAATCACTTCCCTGCCTTATTCACTGGAAACTTAACTTCTTCAGTAAAGGAGACAGGGCTCCCCTAGGCAGCAACCTCCTTTTCAAGCATTGCTTGAAACTATCCTAGCTTACCCTGTACCTTGCAAGCAAAGCAAGGTTCCAGGGAAAAAAAGTGCCTTTCCAAGAGAACACACCATGCTTGAGCATAGTGCTTTACTTTGTAACCTTAGCCTTCTGTCAGGATTGGATTTCTGATGTAATTTCCTGATTAAAAATAAACAAATATAACAGCCTCTGCTATGCAGCATCATCATTGTCCCTATCATACAAGATCAGCAGAACATGCACCTTGAATTGACAGATTGTTATCTCTTTCAGTTAAACAACTGGAGGAATGATTTAGTTCAGCAAGTAGTGGTTGCTGTCTTACCTGGATACCAGCAACAAATCGAGTATTGTGGGAGTCTACTGGGGATCTGTCCTCTTTAATACCTTTGTCAATGATCTGGAGAAGGTGACAAAGTGGACTATAGTCAAATTTTCAGATGACCCTAATTGGGATGACCACTTGATACACTTGAGGGTGGGGCTGCCATTCAGAGGGATCTAGTCAGGCTGGAGGAATGGGCTGACCAGGACCTCACGAAATTCAGCAAGTACCCCTGCAAAGTCCTGTATCTGGATGGAAGTAACCCCTGCAATGATACAGGCTGGGGACTGACTAGTTGGGGAGCARCCCTGGTGAAAAGGATTGGGGGATCTTGGTGGACAGAAGGCTGCACATGACCAGTAGTGGGTTCTGGCAGCAAGGCAGGTCAACAGTGTCCTGGGCTGTATGAACAGGAACATGGCCAGGAGATTGAGGGAAGTAATTGCTCCCCCGTTCTCACCACTTTCTGCACAAACTAGATATATAATATACTTGTCCCCACAAGAGAAGGAAAACATCAATGAACTGGAACAAGTCTGATGGAGGGCCAAAAAATAGTCAGTGGCTGGAAAACCTGCTAAGGGAATGAAGAACCTAACAGGCTTAAAGAATTTGAAGATCTGAAACACACTAAGAAAAGACAAAGCATCATCATGAGCTCATGGTAATTTCCACTCTAAGGATTAAAATTAGGGTAAAAACTGAAGGACCATACTCAAAGCATGTCTGTTTGACATTAGGAGTCAAGGCACAAGTCACACCCACAGTTTGGGCCTGACAGACCAGAAACACTTTTATTAAGTGCAATTAATTTAATAAAAGCTCCCAGAGAAAGGTTCTTATCTGAGCACTGAACCTGTGCAGTCCTCTGCAAGCACTGATAAAAAAGCTGACAGTGTTGAGAACACCCAAGTGCCACTGAAGCAAAACACACAGTGCTACTGAAGTGACCTGTACAAGAGGACAGTAGGTGAATACTTAAGTTTTTAATCTGTCCACCTATGACTTTGTTGTAGGCTCGGTGTCAAAGCAGATTTCCCTAGGATGACACTGTTCTTCCTAGTTTGTACTACAGAGTCTACATTATGCACTAACTGCCCTGGAGTGTACCAGGTCAAGCACAGATGTGTGGTTGCCCCATAGATACCATAAACATTAAAAATTCCTGCCACATAACAAGTGGAATAAAGCTGCTTGTCTTCCTTGCCACCTGACACCTCGACAGCCCATTCTGCAGGGGCTGCTGCCCTCGCACCTGAGGCCACAGCGCTGCCACCCCATCTCCCTGCCCTGCCTTCATCTGTGGAAACACAGTCACCCAGAAAGGGGCTTACTCAGTGGTTTCCCACTAACTCACACACTTCTGTTTGTGGATTTAATCAGTGTTCCCAGCAGAGCAAGTCTGTGTGGAGTGCACATGTAGCAGAAGCAGCTACTCAGCAGCATCCACGAGCAGCAATACAAACCAAGAGCACAAGCACTGCCAGGGGTGTGTCCCCCCTTTGCCAGGTTACAGCACACGGCAGAGCACCAGCAGAGTCAGCCCCACAGCCTGGGAGGCACCAGGACGCAGCTGACTGGGAGCAGTTGTCCTGGCCACCCATCTCATGGCTCTGGCCACCCCAATGACAGTGCTGTGATGACAATATGCAACCTACAGCTCAGTGTTTTGGGGTGAGGGAGGGAAGCCCCACAGGCATTGCTCCATCACATGGCATTGACTCAGCCGTGCAGCCCCTGACATCCAGAAGCAGGGTTGGACTCTGCAAGTGAGATATACACAGTCCACTTACCTCCTGATGTGTCACTGGCTCCAGAATGAATGCAAGCCTCTGCAGAATAYACACCTGCTGAGTGTGCATGCTCCCATGGGCCAAATGAGCTGTCCAGTACAGATCTCACACTGAACTTCTGCCCCAGCAGTCATTTGCAATTAGCACTTGAATTAACAGAATCATTATTTTTATCCATTAGAATCCAGAGAGAGGAAAACATAAATCAGGAATATCTGCTCTATAAAGGAACTTGTGGTCATACTGATTGGTCCAGTTCTCTAATTCTCCGTCATAAAGTTAAAAAAAAAAAAAAGTTCAAAAAAGCAGTTTAAAAAACACACTAAAATTATGCATGTCCCTCAAAAGAGCTGCTGAGCAGAGAGAGGTTACCACCTGATAAAAGTAATAAAATTGACTGAATAGAGCTTGATTCAAGCTTAGCTGGAATCAAGAGACACAGGATTATAGCACTGAGGAGAAAACAGTGACAAGAGCAGATCCTTCTTCACCCACTCTGAACAGTACCTGTAATGGATATCATTCAGCCTGTCTTGATGGGAAATATAGCACACTGCTGTCAGGAACATGAGGCCTCTCCTGATTGACTCTCCAGTCCATAAAAAGGAGTTGAAAGCATGCTGAAGCAAAGCTATTTTTATTTTTTTTTTAATTTATGTAAAACAAGCAAGTTTGATAAACACACTTCAGAGACCTAGAGCATATACACAAGCAGTTCAGGATGTAAACAGAGAATCTGATGCCTACTCAGGYGAGAATAGTGAATGTTTATAACCACCACTAGCTTATGAGTTCAAAACTGTGAAGATTTCCCCTTTTAGCAGGTGATCACAGCAAACACTTGAGCTAGGGCTAAATGGTATTTTTTTTGGTTACAAGGACAGGAGTGAATCCTCCTTTAGCACAAAGTACTGTTCACACTACATCTTGAAGCCCAAAGGCAGAGGTTCCTGATGTGCAATAACAGCATTTGAAATCTGTCTGACCAGCACCTCGCTGTTTGCCAACAGTGATTAGTTTACCTTTTTCACAAAATTAGTCACTTTAACAACTTTTCCACCATACATTTTCTATTTCACTATCTCAAGGGTGTGCTTCCTAATGGTACAAACATAATATTTTAAAGACCAGGAAAGAGTTAATTAACTAATAACAGAAAAATTATTAAAACTTTTCAAAAGAGACATTATGGCAAAGAGTCATAACACTCCTAAAACCACCAGTGTATCAAACAGCCAGTCCAGTCTGTGCAGAGACACCCTCTGATGTCTCTTCCATGTCCATCCTACCTCTTTCTTCCTGAAAGGCATAGGAGAGGTCCAAGTGGCATTGAAACAAAACCTGGGAGTAACCTGAGGGAGGACCAATTTGCAACACTTGGAACATTTCCTAGTTTATCACAGTACTCCTACCTATGTCTCCTCCAGATCAAGAGATGAGCAGCTTAACCAGRGCAAGGCTGCCTCTTCTGGCACACTTGTGTAGCCTGAGAGATATCAAGAGTAAGACATACTGTTTGCTGAATAAAGTGTGAAATGTGATTTACTTCCATGTTCCTTAGCCAAGGCCTGTTTCTCAAACATCAGCTGAATTTACCCCAAGCACTGGTGTAGACAACTCCAGTTGGACRTGCCATTTATCTCTTCCAAGGACAGAAATCCAGGAAGTGTTTTCAGCTTTGTACAGGTTTATTGAATTCTACTGGACTTAGAACATGGCTTAAAATTTCAGTTTCTTTTCGGTCTGCTCCCCAGTCTGGGTCACAGATCTGAGAATATTTCAGTACACTGTGCTTAYTTGCAGAAACCTGACCTCTGTGCAAGAAAAGCATCTAAACACATGTAACAGGCATTCCTAATAGAAGTGGTTGTATTATCAGAGTCACTATTTTAGTATTTCAGTTTCACTTAACACCTGCAAGACTCCCATTATATTTCTGGCCAGAGCTCCTTCATCCAAAGTGTCTTCTTAGTTTCACTGCTTCATTTAAAACTTGATCTCTCAAGTGCCAGAAGTCCCTGCCCAAATGTGACTTGCATTTTCAATGCACTCCCCACTCCCTCTCACCTAACATTCTGCCCTTCAAAAGGTAGAGTGTAACCTTCATGCACATACACCCAACTTCTGCCTAACCTGTTACTTGAAACTTGTGAGGTCACAAGACACGGATTCCACGTGTTCCTTAATACCTGTATATTTCTTTCCAACAAACCAGGATGGGGAGATTTTTACAAATTCAGTCAGTCCTCTCCCTCTTAGAAATATTTTGGCAGCCTGGCTCAAGTTTTCACCTCCCCTACAATTCATAAAGCATTCCCATGTCAAATCTGCAAATGAATAAGCCTGAGTTTAAACATTGTGTTCCACCTGTGACTCTCCATGCTTCTTTACCAAGAAGGAACAGATATTTATCTCTTTTAATGAATGATGGAGACAAATACATTCAAATCCACAGCCAGCTCAGTAGTGACTCCTGCAGATGACTGTTGGAACCCTGTCCACTAATTTAGCTGGTGAGAGATCACCCTTTGGCACCTAGAAATTTCCATGTGAGGAAAAGGTACACAAATATATTACTTGGTTCTTCACAAAAAAAAAACACTCCAGAAATTTTAACAAAGAGAAGCAAAACATTTTTCCTATTATATTATTGAGTAACAACTCCATTTTTGTAATAGGCTACCCCATGATTGGTTAACAAGACTTTCTTAATTACTATAAAATATGTTTCTSTATAGGAAAGCAATAAACTTTCTATCTTTCCAGAAATACAGAGAAATCAAATAGGACAAGTATGACATTATAGCAACTTTTTTTATTTCCGACACCATTCACTTTCTTTTTCTGGGGTCTTAGGCAAACTATATGGGATTCAAGTTAGAAAAATGGTCTCTCCCTCTGTCTAGCAGACATAAGCATAACAGTTTCTAATGGCTGGCAAGTTAAAATGGGCACATTCACATTACTAAGTCTTTTAAAAAGTACTAAAGACAGCAATTAACTGCTGAAACAACTTTCTATGGATGATAATGGCTATCTCCATCACTGGAAACTTTCAACTAAAGCTGCTCCTTACTAAGTAGTAAKCACATTAATGGAATTCTTGTGGTTGTCTTTATTAGTAAATTAAAATAGATTATCTGAATTTATTTATCCCCMGACTGGAATATAAATCTCCRGAGTTTACCACACTCCTCTAAAGGTCAKTAAATCTATAATTACATTAATTTATCCTGTATATTGAAAGCTCTTACCAAACCAACTTTAAAAAGCGTGTCCAGTTTTCATCTTTGTAGAATGAGGTACCTGGAAGCATGTACAAAACTAACAATTGGACAGGGGGGAAACAGTTCAAACAAAGCATCCATTCTGAAATGTTTAAAATGTTTTTATTAAACAATCGTGTTTTACATGTCATCAGACCTAACCCCTGAAGTGCAAAAATGTTTCTGAGGTATTAAGACTGGAGGAAAACAGGCACAGTATTGGTTGTTAGGGATACCGCCCTACAGCACAGTGGAATTTGCAAACAACAGGCCTTTATACAGCATTTGCAGGATCAGAGAAAACTGAGAACAAGACTGTATTTGTCTTTAGTCTTGAGAGCCAAAAAGCCCTGATCATCAGCCAGTTCTGTCACATCAGTGAAAACACAGACACAGTTATAACACAGGATGGTGATAAATATCAATGAGGTGTTTCTAGGCCAATATGTACAGTACATGAAAAATGAAATTTAACTGCTGTATGCATGACCAAAATCCCAACTGTCTATCCAGTCCAGCTTAATATGTTGTGTCTATGGTGGCTTCTCTAGTACCAGCACTTTTGTCTATTCTACACAGCAAAGCCACTGCCTTGTGCTCCTGTTTGAGGGCACCTGTCACTCCTGTTCACTTCAGGTAAGGCTGATGTTTATCAGATTAACTAGAGTCAACAGTACAGTACAGCTGGTAGCCTGTTATCCTTATAATTGCCCTCCTTCCCTCATCCATGCAGTGAACAAGTCTAATTCATGCAGCAAATCTGCTAAAGAAATAAGCACTGATTGATGACTCCTCATGTGGAAAGGAAAGCCTTATCGAAGAACTGAAAAACTCATGGGGCAAAACTTGCTCTTATCAATTAGTATATTAGTGAGGGTTTTACTCAGTTGCCAAATTGTGCTCCAAAAGCAATTTTCTAGAAGGAAAGTTTGGGCAATACTTGATACATGATATCACTACAAGTCAATGGAAGATATATTTAAGAAAATACTTCCAAAGTTACTAATAAGTAAAAGTTACTTGTTCTAAGTCTCTCTTGGGTTATTTTTAGCCAAGATAGCTGAAAACAAATTCCTCCTGAGACACACTTGTTTTTGTGAAAAATATAATGACAAAAGAGAAGTGATACTTATCTTACTAGGTGTTTCTGAACTTATGAATTTTTCTGAATGTTTCAGGTTTTGTATAAAAGTGGTGTACTTGGAAAGGTTCTCATACATAGCATCTTCAGCTTTGAGACCTTACTGAGAAGATGAAGACATGAGCTCTATTGTCAGCACATTCATGGGCAAATGTCAYGCAGTCTGATCGCAAACACAATTGAGATTCTCAGCATTTTCTAGGCTTGTTACGAATATCACTGCTGCTTCCCTACACAACAACATCTAGCAAATCTACAAATATAGAATAGCTGGAATAGAAGCTGGATACCACTGGAGCGTTGCCTTAATATTACTTTTTAATGGAATCATAATTCACAGACAAGGAAGGCAAYCCCAAAGAAAAAGTGCAAATAAATCATCACTTTCAGTTGAAAACTGGGTTCCGGATGCCACTCAGGACCGAACTGTTGGGCCAGTTTCTGTGCAGAAGGGTTAGAGAACACACAAAAAAGAAAATGCTTGAGATTCCTAGGATGACAATGCCTGAAATCAGCACACTGGTGACTGTGTTCAGCTGGAAAGGAGGTCCATTTGGATGAGCTGCAAGAAGAAGAAAATTGCTCAGGTAAGATCTGGTTACAACCTCTCAGGAATTCCAAACACTTCTACCTTCCCCTTACTACACCCTATATACAGTATAATTGCAGTGAAGGAACTAAAACTGTACCTCAGAATGAGCACCTGTCTACTTGGATAAAGCTTATCTAAGTACATTTTAAAAGTAGTTATTAGTTCTTTCAATATCAATCATGCTGGGGGATAAAGACATATGCCTTCTAAAGCATAATCTCTCATGTACTAGCGACCAACCTTGACCTGTGCTATTTAAGGCAAGACTGTCATTGTCCAAGAACTATCAATGCAGAGGTACAAGGATTTGTGGCCTAATCAAGCTAATGAAAGGATTTCTTCTCACTATCATTATCTACATCTCAGTTCAAAGTGTATATAAATCCTTAGCAGACAGATCTGGCACCAGACATTGGACCTGCTCTAATCTTGTCTGTACACCTTCACTGAGTACTTCTTAATACGTTTATCAATTCTCAGGTAGAAGAGTAACATATTTACTACTAATTGCAGTTCAACAGGCTGTTCATGGACCAGTTCTGAGATACCAGACCATGCACATCCAGCCCGCACTGTCTTTTCCAGCAGGAGGGAGAAAAAAGCATTTGAGTACCAATGAGTGTTTGCCATTACCAGTGCTGCAGAGTGAGGCAAAATGACAACACAGTCTCTACGTGAGAAACCAGACTGCTCCTCCCAGAAGCAGCCACCTGCCCTAAACACCATTAATCCCACCCTCTTCACCAAAGCTGAAAATAAATCAGCACTGTTGATCAGGCTACCCTCCCCTTCTCAACACTGTGCTGCCTTCTGACTGCTACAACAGGAATCTCACCTCACTCTACCTCTGTGCTCCACTGGGACAGCAACAGGCAAAGAGGAGGCTGTTGCTCTGGGATGGAGAAACTGATACTTTTGTTGGAATGGAAGGAAGGGTAGCAGCCATTAACACAGGAAACTGTGTGCAGCAAATAAAGAATTTGCTTTTTATTATTTTAATGATATCCATGGGTAGGACCACACCAGGGAGCAATTAATTACAGGGAGAACTTTGTTTCCATGACAGGCAGGAAAAGTAGCTGCTTTTATATCTTCTAAGTTGAGAAAAGGAAGGAACAAACAGTGTTAGAGTTCAGAGGGCAGGATAGGTTCCTTGTTCCACTCAGTCCCGTTACGAAGAAGTACGAGGTGGAATGGCCCAATGTACCATGGTTACCCTGGTCATCCTTTCTTAGTCATCAGCCACTCCTTGCTACCAGCAGAGAACAGTAACAGTCAGACTGAAACAAGTCGTCCAAGTACCCAAAGGAAAAGCATCCTAAAACTTAGAGAGCTGATACCCTCTGCTGATGTCCCCTATTTCCTTCACTGCCCTAGCAGGGCATAAGTTCTACCCAAGCTTCTCCATAGGCTCTTTGTGTGGTTAAATTCCAAGCGAACAGGAGCTGAAGCTCTGATCTTCTGGCTTCGAGCTGTGAACTGAGCTAGAGTGCACCATAATTACGATTTTCCTACTCTACTGCTGTGTGGCATGAGCAAATGTTACTGCTTAAGTCTGCTTTTGCATCAGGTGGTTTTAATGTTCCTTCATATGTCATAGCAGCAGATCTTAATTTCAATTTCATCATAGGAATTAAAAGTTGCTATGGTGATGGGGCTGGGCAGACAGATCAAACTGAGATTCCATACTCGCCAATTGCTTTCTGTTCAGCATTTTGTTATTGACTCATTTAAATGACAAAAAAAAAACAAAAAGCCAAAAAAAAGAAAAAAATCCCAGTGCACAGATATTAATCAAAATGGTTCATCTCCTCAGTTCTGCTCTACTCATAAATCCTCTTTTATGGAAAATTTCCTGGAATTCTGATTAACTTACCAAGCTGTGAATTGTTGGTTGGCGTCTCATCTATATAAAACAAAAATGGCATGYGTTACATTTTTAAAATGCCTCTGCCTACCTCCTCCCCCCTTGCAACACAAAAGCCAATAGTCCTAGTTTTATTTTAAAAATACATCAGCTCTACTTGCCACATTGAGTAGCAGCTTTTAGCATCTCTGTTAGAATATGGACAATAACATTAATTACATGATGTTGCTTCGTTTTTAATATTGACATATCAGTATAAAGCTACTTAATGTTCTGTAGAAAAAGAAACCAACACCACCTTAACGCAGGAACCTCTTAATTGAAAAGGTGGCGAGTTCTGTTCTCAGTAAAAATACAGCCATAAGCACAATGTTATATGCAAGTCCCTTCACTGTTAATAATATTATAAAATAGCTCTATAGGAAAAAAATCGAGTTTACCAGGAAAAATGTGTCAGTGACCATAAATTATTACCAAAAAAATGCCCTTTTTTCCATGTTCTTTTTCCTCTTGGCAGTTACATAGCAGCATTATATTCAGGGAAACATTTGTATTTTGTGTTCAGTTTTTACTTACTTACCATTGTCTATTTCAAAATTGCATTTCTTGTCACTATTTTGGGAGGGGTTTTGTGCAGCTTGTAAGCACAGTTCACATATATATTTGTTTTGAGCAGCTGTCTCGTAAGTTGAAATGAAACATCCATCAAAAGTTACATAATTTCAACTTCAAAAGTAGGTACCTGCTTTGTTTCCAAACAAAGACATTTTCCTGTAATGACTTATTTTAGACTAAGAGAAAAAGAATAATGTTTCCCTGAAAAGAACCAAATGGTAGAAATACGAGTTCAGAACTACACAGGAGAAGGACCATTACTCATTTGCAGTAGCACTATTCAGTTCCTACCAAGGCAGCTGCATAAGAAACCTAAAAAACTTTACTCAYGCGCTTTTAGAAGACACCTAAAAAATTATTTTCCTTTTTTCAGTCTTATTCATGTTTTCATTTAAACAACCTCAAAAGTTGTCATGAAGTTATAAAATTGGTTGTCCTTTCTTCTGAGCCATTAAATAGCCATGGGCAGATCTCTTTGCTTGAAGCTATGCAGTATTTAAAGGTAATTGATAAGTACCTTTTTTTTTAACTGTAAAAATAGCATTAATAACATTTGAATCAAAAGCTATATTACCTAATAGGGGTTGCTCGTATAACGAGCTGTATCCAGTTTCCATTCCTTGCCTAAGGCAGCATTACTCCAGCATGCATGTTTGTCAGAGCAAATCCGTTATCCGTATCCCATATATACTCACATATGCAACTTTGAAGTTAGTTCTCACTTTTTCATGACTAACCAGATAGCAGCAACTCAAATGGGACCATGTATAATGCAAAAAAATTACTCATTTTCATTGCAGAAATGCTGCTTGTAATAGAGTGTATTTGTTCTAAAAATGGTCTCTTGTTATATGGTTCCCCATTCTGGAGGGTCAGTTGCTCTCTCTGGATATGGGTACAAACACTTTGCAAATAAAGAAGGATGTTATTCTCAAGTGTTTAGTTTCCCTAGATCGAATTCTGTCCTAAGCTCAGCTTCCTAAATCTAAGACTGCTGAAATCAGTTGCTTAACTGCAACTAATTAAAAATACCTGTGATTTCTTGAACAGCMGTCACATAAATTATTTTCAGAGATGCAGGTTACATTTACAGTTGGTTTTTTGGGGTTTTTTTCCCCTAAAAAACTTCGGCAATAAAAATGGAAATAATGGAATTTCACCCTCAATTTAAAGCAGTGGATTTTGGCCCACTGTTTAAAATTTACAATGTTATTGTCTTATTTCTTTCTTATAGCTGAAGGCTCAGCATAGCATGTATTAATTTTAGGCAACACATAGATAAAAACCCAGAGGGAAGCTGGAAGAAAGGGTGAATAGAAAGTGACAGGGAATATTCATTATCCATCCAAATTAAATTGCAACACTGAACACAGTACCTTAAATTCTATTATCTTCATTGAAATCTGACAAAAAAGGAAATCAACCYACTGAGTTTAGAATTTTCTAATGGCCTTATATGCATAACAGTATCCCACAGTGATTTTACTGGAGTAGGAAGCATGTGAGAGCCAAACATAAATATTAGTTCAAAATTTATACCAAGGAAAGTAGGAAAAAAAGTAGAAAAAAAATACATAGCAGTAGTAAAAAAATACTCAGCAAACTCACAGAAAATTCACCCTTTCTTTAAGGCACTGCAAATTTACACTAAAATGCAAAACATTTCCCCAGGTATCTGAAATTCCTGCAGTCCATAGAAAAAGATTGTTCATTCCTACCACTCCTCGTAATGATGGGACCAGCAGAGATTACAGCATTGCCAGATGTGCTCTGAGGCCTCCAAGTTGTCCTCCCACCAGTGTCTCTTCTTTCTCTGTTACTGCAGATCTGAGGGGTCAATCAAAACAATCACAGATTCAGACTGGAATAGAATTATGGCCTCTTTGTGCTTCCTGCTTTAATGTAAACTCTTTGATAAGTAATACTACAGCTTTGATTTTATTTCTTAGTATGCATTAAATTACTTTGCAATAAAAACAGCTGCAATATTGCCTAGAAGTGTATCTTATAAATGCCTGGCTTCCCATTGTATTTTGCCTCACTTTGTTTACAAAACTACATTGCTGTTGTGTACAAGATCTGTCTTATAGTATATTAAATTTTCAGTAGTTAATTTCCCAAAGCTATGTTTACAGACAGTTTTCTCCAACAAATCTGTTTTGCTTGACAATCCGTATTCTAGCAAGCTTCTCAGGTGAGAGTTTGCACATCTTCCATGGAGTTCTAAATAGCACTTACTCCCACTGAAACAGTCCCTAGCACTCTCATCTGAAATCCACCTTTAACATCTGTAACCTATCATCTACCTTGATCTTGGGTACTCAAACATGCTTCAAACAAGAGCATTTCTTTAGTTTCAGCTTCTTGTGAAAGAACTTCAAAAACCTTAGAACATAATTTAAATACAAAATGAACGATGTAAATGTGYAACATAAAATTATACAATAACGTACAAAATTTCAGAAGTATACTGAACTGACAGCATTTTAAAATTCTAAATAGGAAGTCATTCAATAGGAAATGATGCTGTGTCCTGAAGACGTCACAGGATGTTCTGTGTTTATATGTTTACTTAAATGTTTCCATTTCCAAAATATATTTGTTGTTCCTGATACTCCTAAAATTAGATAATTTTGAATTGACATAACTTCAACAAAAGAGTAGTTTCTGAACTATAAGGGAGATGATAATAACAGCACCTCCTATAGTTTTAAGTTTTCCATAAGTTCTCTTCTAAGGTATTTCTCTTCACCCACTATGATGATAGATACCTTACTGCTATCTAAGAATATCAACTCTAAAGCTGTCTTGGAGTTGTTACTTTTAAAAATTAAGGACCACAAGGCAAAGAGGTAATTTCTCTCATGTTCAATAATCTGTGTTTTGCAAGGCTAGTATTATTTTATCTATGATAATACTCATTTCCGTATTCTGCATTAGAGTTTTCACACTCCTTCAGACACGAAAACATTCTTACTTCAGTGTCTACAAGCCACATTCATTCTGTCATCCAAACTTCCATCACATTTGTATGCAGACCTCCAGTGTGCCTATTTTATATCCAGATAATTAACAAYTTCCATCCACTGAAACTTACTGGCACAAGAAAGGGACAGTCATCTGCTCTGCACAGCTTTGTCACGCAGTGAAGGAAGACCGTGGACATCTTCTGGTTCTTGTGCTTCACAAAGCGAAACACCTCAAAGGAAAACCGGCCCATTTGACTCTTGCCGTTTTCAATTATGGTTGTCTGCGGGTCCTTGTCACAGCTGGGTTTTGTAGAGAAGAGTAAAATTAGGATGAGCAGCTTTGTTATTATTTTGGAGCTCTTAGCTGAGAATAAGATAACTTAAGCAGCCAGTTCAGTGCTTTAGCTGCTTGGGAAAGAACACAGTGCACCATGGGCAGACACAATCTGCCTCCTAGGCTGCACTCTCCTGTACTCAAATGCATTCCTGCAAAAACACTGTGTTTTGATTTGCAGCACCACAGCTATAACCAAGGCACCATTTAATTCCAGTGCCCAAAGAAACTTGAGACCCGAAGGAAAAAGCAATCAGGAATGCTAACCAGTATAGACAGATAAATCCAAATGAAGACAGTATCTCTCCAGTAAGTGTCAGGGATAAAATTTAATCTGAGATTCTGCTAAGATGTTTTTCAAAGTTCCAATTCAAATAAATATTATTACTGGGAATAGAAGCAGGAGCATCGCTTTATATTTAACCATTTGCCTAACTACTTTCCTGGACTGGAGTCTACAATGTTTTATATCACTGTCATTCACCACGTTTACCTTTGGTAAAATAAAGGCCAGTTTAGCCACTCACTTTGAGAGTTTATGCTATCTCTAGTAGAACTATTTTGGATATATGCTTTTCTACCTTCATAATTCTTACAACTTTGCACTTGCTTCTATGTTTATGTTCACACACAAATAAGTTCTGACACATTATCTATAAGCCTTGCCCTTGGTCCTGCCTACTAATAATGCTTAAACTTTCCAGGCAGTTTAAGACACCACTATTGGAGAGATTTATAATTTTTTTTTTTAAGAAAGGACCAACAAAATACTGGGTTTGCACAGGCCCTACCTGAAAAAAAGATCATATCGAAGATCATCGCTGGGATTGCCCGATGGTGTGGTGTAACAGTAGTCCATCAAAACATTCCACCTACACAGGGAGTAAAGAGATAGACGGAGGCATTGGCAATGCAAGAGTAGGGGGGGAGCGAGTGAGATGAGATTAAAGGACAGTACAGGAAAGGACACAAAGAGGTAATGCAGGCTGTTACAGTGAAACTGAGTTACTGTATTAAACAAGTCACATACGAGTCATCCTGCTTCTTCAACTACTTAGAAAATTAAACAGCACAGCATAGCAGCAGAATTGTATAAATCAAATCATTCGGTCTCATGCAAGTCAACCACCATACCAACACACATAGTACACCTCCTCTCAGAAGTCGTGGCCACATTGGAATAGAAATCAAAACCAATCCATTTTTAAAAGCCCTGGATTTTCTCACTTGATCATACATATTTATTTCTTAAATAAAAGCAATATATGATTTAAAGTATAATTCAGGAAAACTTTCTTAATGAGAACCTCAGCAAAATATTCATTCACCATCGAGGACCTGATACCCTCCAGCTGAGAGCAGTGATTATTGAACACCTACCATTATTTTGAAATACAAAAAGCTATGAGCAAAGACAGATGCTTCTAAATCAGAAAAACATCCAATACCAAGAGCTGAATAGCAAGCAAGACAAGAAATAACATCCTTTATGGTACCTGCCATCAAGGTTGGTTGCTCTTACAGCTGCATATATTTTGGTTTTCAAAGGTAAACCTGTACTTGGAATAAGGAGCTGCTGGCTGTAGGTTGAATCCTGAAAAACAAACATTGCCTCATTGTAACAGAAATTCCACTGTAACAACCCATCTGCATCCACAGACTAATCTAATTTTTCTGACACTTCTGTGTAGAATGATCATTTACTTTGTCCTTTGGCAGGGAAGAAGCAAAAAGCAGTGCCAGAGCATTTGCCTACAAGGTTGTCTGCAAAGACAAACACTTGACTGGCATTGCCCCATGCAACTATTTGGGAAAATCTGTGATTTAACAAAGTGGTCGCATCAGTGATTAAAGAGAACATATCATTGGCTGACACTTCAGTAAGACTCCCAGAATCAACAGGCAAAAGTAGCTCCTCCTGCGGTTTTCTRAAGGAGGAGCTTTACTGGGTTGTCAGTGTACCCTTTCCCAGGAAAGGTTGCTAAGGTTATTTGAATCAGTGGAGATAGCAATGCCACCAAGTGTTACATATCTTAAGCTATAGTCTGAGAGAGCAGACATTCTGTCATGCAAAATGTAGTTTCTGTGGAAGCTGGCTTGTTGCAAACTGCAAGTAACAAATATTTTCATTTAAATTCCAGTATTTCAAAGGAGCTGTTTCAAGAAAGCTGTATTCAACATAAAAGTTGGGAATTCCCCATATCCTATGACATAAATAGAGATGTTTTATTAGGTTTTTTTGTTCAAAGTCKGAACCATTGATGTCATTTTAGCAACAAAACCATGAAAGAGATCTGTATGACAGATACTAATTCAGAATATCAAAATGCATYTACTGGTAAAGTCACCTATGTCAAACAGGTTGCTAATGTAGATAGCACAGGGCCTCAGTAAGTTGAGACCTCTTGTGAGAGGTCAAAACACTCAATATATACGAAAAAATGTGGTGAACAGGATTTCGACTAGGTTCAATGTGGCAAGCAAGACCATGGCAAGCAGCAGCTGACAGCAACAGGCAGGTTTATGCACAGAGATCATGTGATTTTTTTCAAAGGTAACAATGTCAAAATTCACAGCATGCCCAATATCCAATCTCTGCAGCATCAGTGGCCTTCAGGTAGGTTTGCCTTCTTTCAAATTAATTATACATTTCTATAAACATAGCTCTGCCACATTTTGCAACTGATTAAAAAGTACAAGACCCTCACTTCCACGTTGTGTAGTTTTTCTTTTATTCTTAAAGAGTAGTTTTTGTTCATTTAGACAGACATTTGCAAGAAGGTGTAAAAGCACACAGCCACTTAGGCTCTGTGGAAAGCCCATTAAACATTTTGCTGTTAAACTCCAAATGTATCATAATGGCTCCTCTTGTCTTTCTTAACAATGACATGTACTAGCATCACAAAGTAAATGTAAAAAACACTTCGTGAGGGAAGACAGAGGTGAGCTGAGAAGACGAAGAGTCAATGTTACAAAAAACCACTATAGCTGAAGTTTGAAAGGATGGCTGCTTGCAGTCAAGAGACACATCTGCACACAACCCCTCACCAATGGTGGACACGAGGCCCCTCCCAAAACCAGGACTTCTAACAGGGATCAAGTGAGCCCACAAGACGTGTCCAAAGTGTCACTCCCAACAGGGAAAAATGCAGGCAATGCACAAGCTGTCTGTGTATTTATCCAGCCCTAGGATGTGAAGCAGAAGGGCATATCTTAGTTAGTATCTTCCAGCCTTAGCAGCATTATTCATGACAGTGTTACTCACTAGGGTGAGGAATATGAGTGAAATCAGATCAATAAGACACCACTGTTCGTGGTCAGCTTGTAAGCTTACTGGGGTAGGGAGGATGGAAGTACATTTCCACATGGCTTATGTGAGGAAAAAATGTGCTCARTATGAGCATCAATAGCATTTGTTCCTGATTGTTTGCTGAACTGGGCCCTGAAAGGCAGCCAACACATGATGGTCAATGCTTGGCTTGACTGGGAAATTTGCCTACCCTCACTCACCCATCTTTTTGATCACAGGCTTATTTAAAAATGAGAGAAGTATAATCTTCATTTTAACAGATTATAGGTTGTTATTTGGAGCTCTGCTCTTTCAAACAAACATGATTTTTTAAAGCACACCATTGAAAATGTCCTGTTGCAATATTTATAGCTCATTATATTCAAAGCATAAAGCATTGACTTTTAAATCAGTTGCATGAATTATAACTCAGCAGCATGACAGCATGAATAATAATACAAAAACAATCGGATTCATAATTTACAAAAATGATGCCTGATAGATTGAAAAATTGATATTTAAATGAGGTATTTAAAATGTATGAGTAAAAATTTTAATCAACACTATAATTTCAGGAATTAATGTTAAGTAGAGGTCCTTGCATTTTTCATGTTTTACTGTCACCAACCCTTTTTACATGGTAAAAGGTTTTACAATAATGCATATTCAAGTTAAATTATCTAAAACATAAGGAAGAAGCATTAAATGAAAACCGTTATCATTATTAACCCTTAAAATCTTTAAAGTCCACACCATAAGGCAACATGTGCAGCAGGCTATAGATTTGGAACAAATACTACATCCCTCACTGCAACCGCAGATGATCAAAACACTTTGATGAGGCTTGAACATAAAAATACCCCAGCCAAAGTGCTATAGTTTATTGCCAAGGGAATAGGTCTGGAACTATTTTACAAATACTACAGAGTACTCTCTGTTTAAGCACAAAGTACCTATACACACACACACAGAAATATAATAAATGAAAAGTATGCAGCCTGCAGTATGATTGTTATTGCTACAATAGTTGATTGGCCACGTGGCACTACAAACTGAAAGCCAGAGCTGTACACTGAGGAGTGTATAACCACAGGACAGAAAGGCTGTGAGCGTCCTCGAAGACCAGCCATGTAAATACAAGACAGCAGGTACGTGCAAACAAAGAGAAAAAAGGAATTCAGAGATGAAAAATGCCTGGAAGAAAGGCTTCGTTCATGGGAGGAGTGGGAGGCAAATTATGAAGGGGAGTCTATACTTTGGTCTGCTAAACTAATTTGTATCCACACAGGGCAGAGATTAATTTAGTCCAGGTCATACTACTGTGTTTTATACTCACATTGTAAAGCAACAAATTCAAAGTGCTGATAAATGTACCGTTGTTCTCTCTTACAGAAATAGCAGCTGATGACCTACGACAGAACCAGAAACCAAAAACCATCATGAAGAAAGATACCTTATTTTGGTTTTTCCATACTTCAATGGGTTTTATTATTAAAAAACTCAATGAGTCATATCACAAGGAGTTAATTTATCCATTTGGGTTATAAACTTCAGAAAAAAGGAATTTATAGTGGAAATACTGACAGTCTTAACTATGCAAAAAGTAATGGATGCTACTGGAAACACGAATCAGAAAAATAATTAGCAAAGAGGCAAAGTGACAAAAAGGAACCCACTTTACATGATGTACAAGGTTTACTCATGTAAATATTTTCTCTTGCATTCTATATTTACAAGCTTACGAACTATTTCATGAAGAATTATCTTTTTTTTTTGCTGCTATCATTTTTCATAAGAACATCTGAATTTTAAGGAAGGTTTTACATTATCTAAGGGTCTCTTCATAACAGCAGCTTTTCATAAACTATGTTATGTCCTATAATGATGCTACAGATTTGGCTTTTTCTTTGCAACACCTCTTCTTTTGGTGCTTTTTCCTTTCCCTTTGCTCTTACACACGAAAGTTGCTATGTTGACAATGCTGCTAYGACATGCACATAAACATTCTTACACAAACATGGGGATGAAACACAGAAAAGAAAAAGCACACTTACGAAGCGAGCTGGGTGTTGTTAACCAAGTACTCCAGTGGGTAGCTACAGCTAAATTTGTACAGAAGCCCAGGCAAATAGCTGATAATCGTTGGCGGGTCTGGCGTATCAATATAGCCTGAAACATTACCTATCTGTACCACCGAGGTATTCCCATAAGCATTGATGCCTCGAGCTGAGGATACCTATTGAGGGAGACAGAAAATTACTATCAGCTGAAAGTTAACTGTGGAACAAAAAATATTTAAGGACACTGATGGTTTAGCCCAAAATTGACCCAGAAATATCTTCAGTAAAACCTCCAAAAATTAATTTATTTTAATAACATGTTCCCTGTATTCTGTCTTTCATGTCCCAGAAATCATGCATATATAGTTCACAAGGTATATCCCTATTCTTAAAACAGACTTGAAAAACATTTGAAAAAAAAATATTAATCTTGGAAGTATGTTTTTTGGTAGGTACTTTTATTCTGAACATTCCCAATGAATTCATGTGACTTTCTGGGAAAAACCAAAGGAACTTTTCTATTACAGTTAAAAAATGTAATCTTAAAATGAGCTTCCATATGCAATAAAAAGGTGAATACAGAAGCAATTTCATGCACAGAAACAATACTCTTTGACCGTTGAGCTTTGGTTTTGACACACCAAAAATAATGTACTTTATAAGCAGTCACAAGCCAAATAGCTGAATTTCGTGGCTTTGTTTATATTACACATATCTAAATTATAAACTATAAACTGTCAGAAATTACAGAGCTGAAAAGTAATACAGGCCTAATGTCAATGCAACTTAAAATCAGTCCATGAACACGTGCTATTCTTTACTGCTCAGCTCACAGAGTGTGCCCAGCCTGCAATAACAGGCAGCTCTCAGGAAAACTGAAGGACTCTGCTCCAGGTAGCAGCCCAGCCCCACTCCATCTGTAGCTACTGATCTGAATGAGTGGGTGGTTTGAAAACAGCTGAGAAGCATCACAAACTCCTGTCTCAGTAGGCACATACACAAGGCATATTAACATGGCACTGGACTTCCACTGCCACTGGACTGTAGCATTTATTTTGTATAACTGTACTAGTAAAACAGATGTTTTCAGTAGCTTTGTAATACATGGTTTCTTGAGAAGACACTTCATTATGGAAGAATTGTCCTGAGGTGCACACGAATCGTAACATTTTGCAGTAAGTAGCACAGGACACACAGCAGGTATTTTGATTTCTTAGTCTACAGAAAACACAGCTAAAAGAAGCAGCCATGCATTTAGCCAACAGCATACTTAGTAATTTTCCAAATGGTACAAAAATGTTGAAAATCAAATTATCTAGGATCTGTGTTTTGCCTAATAGTTATATGCTGCATCACTAAGGTAGAACAGCCAACTACAGCTCTGTTTAGCTTCCTCACCACCCTATCCCCATAAAGTAAAATGTTGAGTCTGCCATGTTACAGAAAGACCTGGGTTTTACAGAAGTTCTGTCTGAACTGTTGTCTTTGCTTTACTTGTTTGAAAATTAGTTTGAATGTCTTTGCTGTGAAACACTGCCAAGAAATAGAGGGGATTGTACTACTCCAGTGTGAGGAACATGATAAGAAATGCTCCCTACTCCTTTATCATCTTCCTTTGGGGTACAGCATGAATAAACAGTGAGGATGGGGAGAATATTTTTTGTTATATTCGTAGCAGCTGCTACTTTGTGTTTGTATTCAGTGCAGCCTAGTGAGGGACTTCATAGGGAGCTCCAATCATTTTGACTTACCAGACTGGGGAGGGGTTGTTTTGTTTCTAAACATCAAGCTCTTATGATCATAATCAAACAGCAAGTTCAGGAAGCTTACAACATGACCAACTACACAGGAACAGGAAGAAGTTGCTTCCTGAAAAATTCTTCTACTGCAAGTCACAGAGGTGCGGCCGTTGGAAAAGAGAATCTCGTGCTTGCTGAACTGGTTTTTTGTTGAAATTTTAAAAGAAAACTCAGTCTAAGGCAAAGAAGTCACAGAGCATATCAAACATTTCAACCCAGTTTCGGCAAAATTATTAGCAACAAAACAGGGGGCTTGTTATAGAAACTGAAATACAACAAGTACAAGGAGGAATACCAGATAGAATAAAAGTCTTAAATATAATACATTTTTACACTTGTTTTTGTGAGTTATTGATAGGTACCTCGATACAAGGCATCACTGCTTATCACATGTGATACACACACATGGTAAAACTCTCCACTTCTGCAAAATCTAAGGCATGGTCAGCAAGAGTTTTAAAAATGTCTTGGAAGAAGCTCATTTTTCCACAGACAAAAAAATTTAAATTACAGTTATACTTTCTAATCAGAGGACAAATGTGTGATCCCCCACATTTCCTCATTAGTAATCAAGATTATAATTACCAATTTTCTCTGGTTTTCTTTGATGTACGCAATATGTTTCTAACTGGGTAAGACAAAAGTAAACATTTTCTATAAAAGATACAATGCTGTCAAGGACATTCACTTGATTCTATGCATAAATATCCATGCCATAATTTCACTTTGACTTGGTCTTACCACTAAAGTGTTTCCACAAGATTCCAAAGTACTCAGATTGATGATGAAAATGACCACTGCTGGAAAGGTGTTGTTATTGATGAAACCCCTGCAGTGGGCATCCCCATGTTTCCCATTCAGTGCCAGATCTGTCTCAGAATAACCAGAGAAAAGAACTGTGCAAAAATTTATCTTCATAGTAATTGTCTGTACTCCACAGAAAACATTGATATCTCGCTCGGCTGCAAGAAAAATACAAGGAAAGACATTGTAAGAAAATTTGAACTAATCATCATATAACTATTGTAGCAGTTAGTCTAATGTTGTAACTTCCAATCAAATACATTTTTAGACTTCAGAAGCAGCAAAATACCAGAATATAAAGTTCACAATTGCATTAGTCTGAAAAACAKATTTGACTCTGCCACTTCATTAACGAAAAAAACCAAGAATTAATACAGTAACATAGTCTAACCAAGCAAGAAACACATTAATCTAAAATCCCCCAGCAAATGTTTTAGTAGCACATTCATAAAATGGAGCACTGCAACAGAGTACAAAGCAGCAAGTGATTAAATATTTGGAGTCTGATTTCTGGAACAGAAATTTCTGGCAATTTTGAGAAATTGAGGAGGTCAAGCTCTGCCTTCCAGCCCACTCTGGCATGGAAGTTGGCTACATTTGTCTGAGGTTGTCTGGAGTCCACTTTGTATGAGATCACAGTCTCAGGCTGTGCAGGCTTTGAAGTACAATCAGCAGCGTTCCAGAGTAATTTATTATGATGTCTCTAAAGTTGGGGTTTTTCTGGATCGTTTTTTGTTGTTTGGGGTTTTTTTAAGAACCATAAACTTTAGCTTTAATTAAAAATCAGTTCGCTCTTGAAAGACAATGATCAATACTACAAAGCATCTTGCAATCTTTTGTTCTGTACATTATAACAACACAAAAGACCTAGAAAGCAACAGTTGTTAAAACTGATCAATTTTTGTACAGCAAAAAAAATCTTAGGTCAATTTGACCTTTTATTCAAAAGTTCTGAAGATTTTTATGTACCAAATGGAAAAGCATCAGGTTCAGATACAGGCATAAGCAACAGTTTGTTTTGCTTTAGAGCTCTAACACTGCTTTTCTATAAGGTCTTCTTTGCCCGTAGATGATTGGGGGCTCTTCTGGTGTTTTCCCCTAGTGCTTTACAAAAAGATATACTGCATTGTGTTAAGCACAGACATTACTCCTTTATATAACAACTAATTTATTACATCTGCTTAAAGATTAAGTGCTATTAAAAATTGCAGAACAACTTCAGTCAATATTATACCATTAAGCCTGCTGAAATGAATTGTTTCACTGCATTGTCACAACGGAGAGGAAATGAAATCTCCATTACAATGAACTAGTTCTTCCCCCATGGTAGAGGAACACAGGCAGTTTAATTTAGACAGCTTTAATGGTGGCTTTAAAGCCAAAACTATCAAGTGCAGGAAATAACAGGCTAAACTCAGTCCTGAGCTAACGCCGTGATAAATGTTACTCACTGGGTATAAATTTAGGTAGAAAGGTACTGGAGGCAAGACAGGAGTTGAACTGATTTGGCATGAAATTCTCCTGGTTTGTACACAATCATAATCCCACTAATATAAAGCACAAAGATCAGGAAGCAGCATGCCTTGGTTTTCACTACAGGAGGACTATTATGATCTGTTTAATGAGTGTACTAAGGTACAGGAACCAGTACAAAAGGCGAATGGCAAAGTGTGCATTTATGCTTCCTTGGACCAATGCACAAACAGTCAGATTGCAACAAATTGCAGGATGTAACATAAAGTAGCTCAGTTAATTTTATAGCTCACTTCAAGCCTTTTCAAAAAGCAGGATATTAACTTCACCAATTAAGTTACCATGACCGCTTGCAAAATTATCATTTGACACTATGGGAAATGAAACCATACAGTACAAAAACAACTTTTGTGTGATACAGGAGGATAAACAACCTTTCCAGACTGAACATTTACTGCCCACTACTTCACAAGGAAGTATTGCTGCCAAATTAGTCCATTCTGCAAACAAAACATTTTTTGTTCAGAAATTAATTTGAAACCAGTCACAAACAGATCTAATGCCCCTTTAGATGTTAAACATCTAGCTCATTTCTTGTCCACTTAGAAAGGTAAATATTATTCCTATATAAGTTAAAAGAAACAAACCAAAAAAAAAGTATTTGCATTCCTGCATTAAAAGCTTCCAGTTTTCTGAGTAAGAGAGGAGCAATAGTTTGAAGGTGACATCACYCAACTGATGAAGCCTTAAATATGACCTCTCTGTCACAGAGTTTCCATACAGGCAAACCACTTGTTTTCTTTCTGACTCAAATCACACAAGCTATCTATAGCCAACAGTGCTTATAGTCTCAAGCCAGAGAGTAAAGCTCAAGAGGTACATAGAGGTACACAGATATTACAGTAACAGAGAGCATCTTGAATTAAGAGCAGACTCACAGTGACATTAGCCAAAATCTGGGAGCTCTACTGCCCATTTCTTCTCTGGTACCCTTCCACACACTGCCAACCCACCCTAGGGCAGGCAGCAAAAAACCTTCAGAGAACAAGAGTTTGCCACAGAACACCGTTGATCCACCAGAAGAGGCATGAAAAGACACTTGTAATTCAAAACCAGTTTCTCTGCATGAACCTCCTCTTTGATCAAATAACTGCTCTGATATTGAATTAAAATGCATAGTGTATGTGAAAAACCTGCAACATTTCCTTAGCTTCTCCTAAGTTCTCAATATGTACTTAAAACAAGAAACCCCTGAATCAAAACCGAATTTCCCAACAGAAGACAGACTACCATGGCTCCACGCCCCAAAAGCCTTCTAAAAGCCATGCTTTACTGCAATGCAGAACTAAAGTTTTTTTCTCCCAATAARCTCTCTGAAGGATGGCAAGATCTAACCTAATTATATATTCTCTAGAACAAGTCTAGCTTTTGGTATAAAAAGTCACTGAGTTTTCAGAGATGGGGCTATTTTTCCTTCTTTCCTGCTGACTATCGCACACCTACGCTCTCAGATAAACCTGCAAACTGCAGAAACAAAAGTTCTGTCTGATTGTCATCCTGTTTATGCAGTGCCATTTCTATGCAAGAAGTACCTAAGCGATGAACGATAAAAGCACAAACAAATGAAAAATGGATGAGCTCCATGGTTCTTCTGGAAGGCTTCATTTCTCCCCTTTGCTGATGACAACTTCTGTTCTTAAAAACACTTAAAGAAAAAGAGGAGACAACTTCAAAACCCAATGGCTTCTCCAGCGCCTGCACACCATTCTCGCCCCATGCTTGGAATTCCAGCTGACAGCAATGAAGATTCCTTCTGTGGAACAAATAAGGAACAGGAAGAAAGTCTATCCATAACAAWGTTCTGTGAGTAGTATCTCAGCCTGAGAGATATTGTTTTAAAACAACCTTCTTCGCGACCTCTCTCTCACCTCTGCCCCTACATTTGAACTCCAAAGGCCCTGAGGCAGCACCCTCTAAAGCCACAGCCTGAGCCAAGTGCTGGGGAAGCCAGCMCAGGAAAAGTGATCCCCTTTTCCCTGCAGAGGCTCTCTTATCCATCTTCAGCAGCCTCTCAGCTCCACTAGCCCCAGCCCATTACATAGCAGACCCTTCTSCATATTGCAAATTATACCAGTCCAATCTGGGGACAAAAGGGTTTCCTGGTTTTTACCTCCATGTCAAATGCACAACTAACAAACAGAATTATTTTTCTATCCTACCTCTCAAAATCAGCAGTAAGACTGTTGATTAAWTTCCAACCTTTGAATCTTTGCTGCCCTAGATGACAAACAAGAAAAAGCAGGATTCTGCTCTTAGCTCCTAYGGCCAGTGAGGGATGATTAGCATTTACTTCAAAAAAATCTTGTTTACTTGTAACCTAAACAGATTTTCTCCCAAGTCAATGAGATTTGGCAGACATGGAATYTGATATGACTCATTTTTATGAGGCAGAACTGCAAGAGGCCCCTAAATACCTTCAATAAGAGATGAATTCAATTCACAGGTATCACATTGCAAATAAACATTGGCACAGAGCTGGAGGAAAAAAAAAGACCAGAGAAAATTTTGAAGCACAGAAAGAGGAATCGAAACTTCCCTCTAGCTGTTGCAAACCTCTCAAGAAGCCTGAAACAATGACCAAAAAACACAATTACATAAAAATCTCAAAAAGTAATCTGACACAGGTGGGCAAAATTCACCCACACTTCTGAGGCAAGCCTGTAAAATTTGTCGCTAAGGGGAATATATAAGTAGCGTGTGAAATACTCAGTTAAACTCCAATTTTCTCAGGAATGCAGACAATATATTTGATCTTCTTTGCATGTCTTATTTCTCTGCTCTTCATCGATTAAGTGGAAAATAATCAAACCCACTGTTGGTCCTTATGTCAACAAAGCACCTAGCAGTGTATTGGTTACACAGGAAACAATAAACAGACTTTCTGCCTTCCACTGACTTAAATTTAATAAAAGAGCTGACCCTTCCAGAAAAAAAAAAAATCAAAACTTTTATTATTCAGAATGCAACAACAGGAAAGTTATTACAGCGTAATACTATACTCAGAGTTCATTACTAAACTATTTAATTCAATTGCTGTCTCAGAAAAACAAGATGTGAGACAGTATTCACAGCCTTTTTATTAATATTAATACTATTATTATTCTGCCCAAGTGTCCTTGTTTAAAAGACAGATGTCTGCCAAGGAAGGCGGGAACCTTCCYRGAATGGAAAGATGGCCTCCTCTCTCCAAATTATTATAACTTTGAAATTACAGGACTTCAAGGCAAAAATACGGGAAAAGGAATAATTCTAGTTCTTTACTAGAATATATATATATATGTAGCAAGACAGACAAACAACAACAACAAAAAACCCAATAACAGCCTTTTCCCACCCGTTAGGCAGTTCCCCCTTTGGTGCAGTTCTGCCCACAGCCGGCAGGGCGCGCTGGCGGGCCCTGGTGAGGCGGGGCGGGTGCGATGGTTCCGTGGCTGCAGGCGGTGCTCTGGCGTGAGCACGGCGACCTCCTCAGGCGGAGGCTCAGGTGAGAGAGTGGCTCAGGTGAGAGAGAGAGACCTCCCCCAGGCTCCCATGTGAGCGGTGATCTTTCTTCGGCACCGCTAACAGCAGCTGGTAGATGCCAGAAAGGGAGGCAGCGCTCCATCACCATGTGGCAGTACCATGCAGAGATGAGGTGTGGCAGGGGTGCTGCTCCGAATTCAGGCGGCCCCTCCACGCGACGGGTCCGGGGCAGGGGGAAGTGTCAAAGGAACAACTCCCCCAGGCACCCACGGGGACTGTGCTGGTCTCCCAGTGCTGGCAGAGGCAAAGTCCCGGTCACTGGGGCAGCTGGGACTCTCTCTCTTGCACACAATGGCTTCACAAGCAGGTGGCAGGCAGACCTCCATGGCAGAGTTGAAAACCACTGTGCAGGAGAGGTCCAAGGTGGAAAGAAACCCACACATCCTCTCTGCTCCCAGCTGGGAAAAGACTGACTACCCCGAGCTAAGAACTGCAAAACCCCCATTCCCCTCCCCAAAATCACTTCAGTGGTATGTAAAGGTACTTGGCTACTCCTTTAGTCTCTTATTCACCTAGAGAGCTGCACCCAGCATCACCCCGACAACAATCGGAAGAAATTCCCTGGAGAAAACCTAACGCCCAACATTATCCACCCCGAATTTTTTCGCATACCAACACRTTACATCAAATTTAGACTTTTAAACTATATTTTTCTAATTATATACATATATACATGCAGATATGGATACAGACACATTGTCATGGACAGTTCACCCCAAAATAAGGTTCCCTTGAGGTATACATTGTGTTTCTCCATCTTTCTGTATCACCCATCAAGTGCAACCAAGGCCCTGAGTAAAGAGAACCCCACAGATAGGTTTGTCTTTTCTCAAGGCAGCATTAATCCAAAAAGTCTTTCCTAACATACCTCTCATATGCACCACCAGAACCTTATCTCCATCTGCTGTACGCAGGGGTTCAGATTGGGCAGGGCCAGCTCAGTTATTGGAACCTCTGGTGTTAACTAATAACGTAGCCTTTGCTAAATGCAGATGCCACAGCGGGAAGGTTCCACCCCTCATTGCCTTCAATGTTATTTTTAATAGTCCATTGCACAGCTCAACTTTCCCAGCAGCTGATGCATGATAAGGAATGTGGTACACCCATTCAGTACCATGTTCCCTAGCCAAGGTGTTCATAAGACTGTTCTTGAAATGAGTCCTGTTGTCAGACTCGATTCTCTCAGGGGTACCATGCCTCCACAGGACTTGCTTTTCAAGGCCTTTTCTGGGCAGTAGCACGAGGCACAGGGTAGGTCTCCAGCCATCCAGTGGTTCCTTCTACCATTGTGAGCACACAGCACTTGCCTTGGTGGGTTTCCAGCGCTTGCCTTGGTGGGTTTCCAGCAACGTGATGTAATCAATCTGCCAGGCCTCCCCATACTTGTATTTGGACCACCTTCCCCCATACCACAGGGGCTTCACCTGCTTGGCCTGCTTGATCGCAGCGCACGTCTCACAATCGTGGATAACCTGGGAGATACTGTCCATGATCAAATCCACCCCTTAGTCCTTTGCCCACTTACTTATAGGTGGCATCTCTGCCCTGATGACCTAAGGCATCATGGGCCCATCAAGCTAGAAACAACTCTCCCTTGTTTTGCCAAACCAAATCTGTCTGTGACATCTCGATTCTTGCAGCTTGGTCTGACTGTTCATTGTTGTGGTGCTCCTCATTAGCCCGACTCGTGGGCACATGGGCATCCACATGGCAGACTTTCACAGCCAGCCTCTCTATCCAAGTGGCAGTCTTGCCATTCTTCAGCAGACCAGATTAGTTTTCCTCTACACTGCCAGCTGGCCTTTTTCCACCCTTCTACCAGAGCACTGGCTACCATCCACGAGTCAGTGTCAAGGTAGAGCTTTGGCCACTTCTCTCTTTCAGCAATGTCCAAGGCCAACTGGAAGGCTTTGAGTTCTGCATATTGACTCGATCCACCCTCTCCTTTGGTAGCTTCTGCAGCTTGTTGTGTGGGGCTCAATACGGCTGCTTTCCATTTTCAGTTCATCCCTACAATGCAACAGGAACCGTGAGTGAAAAGAGTGTATCATGTTTCCTCTGTTGGTAGCTGGTTGTATGGTGGAGCTTCCGCAGCATGCGTAGCCTGTTCCTGCTCCTCTTCATCCACCAGACCAAAGTTTTCACCTTCAGGCCAATTTGTAATTATTTCCAAGATCCCAGGGCGATTCGGGTTTCCAATACGGGCACATTGTGTGATCAGGGCAATCCAGTTACTCCGTGCAGCAGCACCAGTGGCGCGATGGGTCAGATGGAACATTTCCTTTAAACATCCACCCCARCACTGGTAGTCGGGGTGCCAGGAGAAGTTGTGTCTCTGTGCCAATCACCTCTGAGGCAGCCTGAACTCCTTCATAGGCTGCTGGGATTTCCTTCTCTGTTGGGGTGTGGTTGGCTTCAGACCCTCTGTAACTTCAGCTCCAGAATTCGAGTGGTCAGCCTCGAGTCTTGCCAGGCACCTTCTGCCAAAGGCAACAGGAGAGACCATTGTTCCTTGTTGCAGAGTAAAGCACATTTTTCACCTCTGGTCCTGTCCTGACTGGGCCAAGGGCTACCACATGAGCAATCTCCTGCTTGATCTGGGCAAAGGCCTGTTGTTGTTCAGGGCCCCAGTGGAAATCGTTCTTCTTGCAGGTTACCAGGTAAAGAGGGCTTATAATCTGACTGTACTCAGGGATGTGCATTCTCTAGAAACCTATGGCACCGAGGAAAGCTTGCATTTCCTTCTTGTTGGTCGGTGGAGACATCGCTGTGATCTTGTTGATGACCTCAGTGGGTATCTGATGCCGTCTGTCTTGTCATTTCACTCGCAGGAACTGGATCTCTTGGGCAGGTCCCTTGACCTTACTTTTTTTGATGGCAAAACCGGCTTCCAGGAGAATCTAGATGATCTTTTCTCCTTTCTCAAATACTTCTGCTGCCATGTTCCAACACACAATGATGTCATCAATGTATTGCAGATGAATGGAGCCTCACCCTTCCGCAGGGCAGCCTGGATCAGTCCATGGCAAATGGTGGGGCTGTGTTTCCACCCCTGGGGAAATCCGTTCCAAGTGAAAGCAAACTGGGGCCTACACTCTGCTGCCAGAGGAATGGAGAAAAACGCATTGGCAATGTCAACAGTGGCRTACCACTTCGCTGCCTTGGACCCCAGTTCATACTGGAGCTCCAGCAGGTCCGGCACAGCAGCACTCAGCGGTGGGGTAACTTCATTCAAGCCACGATAGTCCACTGTCAGTCTCCATTCCCCATCAGACTTGCGCACAGGCCAGACAGGACTGTTGAAGGGTGAGCGTGCTTTGCTGACCATCCCTGGGCTCTCCAGCTCATGGATTATCTTGTGGATGGGGATCATGGCATCTTGATTTGTTCAATACTGCTAGCAATGCACTGTCGAGGTGGCAGTCATTACTTGCTGTTCTTCTACTTTCAAGAGTCCTACTGGAGAAGGATTTTCTGATAATCCAGGTGAGCTGTTGAGTTGCTTAATTCCTTCTGTCTCCCCAGCAGCAATTCCAAAAGCCCATCGATGTCCCTTTGGGTCTTTGAAGTATCCATTCCTAAGGTAGTCAATGCCCAGGTTACACGGTGCATCTGGGCTAGTTACAATGGGATGCTTCTGCCAGTCCTTCCCGGTCAAGCTCACTTCAGCTTCCACCACGGTCAGCTCTTGAGAACCTCCTGTCACCCCAGAAACAGAGATGGTTTCTGACTCCACATCCCCATGGCATTAACCTGCATTGAGCGCCAGTGCCAACTAAAGCCTTATATTCTTGTGGTCTGACATGACAGGCCATTGGATCCACACAGTCCGGTAGACACAGTCATCCCATGCCTCCACCTGGCTAGATGCAGGGAACCTCTAACACTGGTCTTGTGAATATGTATGGGAGGTACCTTCCAGTAGATCAGATCTTTGCCCACAGGAAACTGGCCCTGCACTCGCTCTCACTGACTTCCCTTTTTCTTTCTCCTGCAATTCTTGTACTCAGGCTGCTAGGACAGGGGTAGGTTTCCTCTCCCACCATCTCATGTCTTCTCCATGGTCGAGCAGGAAGTACCACAAGTCTGTCCGTGGGGCGTATCCACTCTCTTTGGCTGGGGGTTGTCTGGCTCTGACGTTGGGGGCTCTGCTTCGCACTGGTGCCACATGGACACTGTTCTCTCTAATCTCCTCTCTGAATTTCTCCTGTTCATCCTTGAGACTCTCAACTACAGCAGAGAAGTGGGTCCACATTGAGCCATGGACCATGGTCTCATAATTCCTGAGTTTGCTTGCTACAGAGCCCACTGTCTCTTGGTTGCCCTCGAAATGCATTTTTGCCATTACTCTGGAGTATTCAGATGGCACCTGATGTGCCAGGTTCCACGACATTTGCGCTGTGCATCTGACCTCATCAGAGTCATTATTGTGTAGACCATTCCTTCCAAAAAGTATCTCCAATACCACCATTTCTCTAAGGCGTCGGATTCCTTCCTCCATGGCCTTCCAGAGCTTTTTATGATGGTGCTCCTGCAGGCTGTCTCTGTAAACAAAACTCTCTCTTACACTTGTTATAAGCCACTCCCAGAAAGAAAGGGGCCCTGGCTTCTTCACAAATGCCTGCTCAATGCCCACATCCTAGGCCATAGATCCCAAAAACCTTGCTTCAGTACCGTCAAGCTGTATGCCTGTGTCCATAAGATCCCAAACCTGAGTTAACTAGTGCGAAAAAGTCTTGCACTCCCATCATGTAACGTCTTCTCACAGACTGTGAAGACTGTMAAACAATAGGGGCTCAGTGATGATCTCAGGCTCTGGCCCCTCCACAGGCTGTGAGGGCCCTGGTACCCCATCATCACTAACTGGGCGTACTGATTTGGTTTTATACTTCCTCCTCTGCGCAGGGGCAACTGCTGCAGGCTGTGGCTGCCCTTGTGGTACAGCTGGAACCTGGATGGTTGTAACGTCTCTTGGTTCCACTGCTGCACCATCAAGTGTTCCCTCCGACTGCAGGGGGTGCTGTAGTGTTAAGACCATGGTGTGTAAGCATTAGTCAAGGTCCAACACATTGCAATGAGTTGGCCATCTCTGGAATTTATGGAACGATGTTGTTTCAAGCACTGAGCAATCTTACGGGGGATCTGCGTTTGGTCAGGGGGAAGCTTCCAAACACCTGGGGGAGAGTACTCCTTCAGCACCCAGACTATTTTCTCCCATACCCCCATCCAATCTGAGTGATTCATTTCTAAGGTGGACTGCTGGACAGTGATAGGTTGGTGGGCAATGTCCCTGTTTCTTGTGGCATGATCCTGGGCAGCATCCCTAGTCTCTGGGATAGATCTCAGGGTAATTACCCAAGTCAACCTCACCCTGTCTCTARATAGTGAATGGATCGCATTGAATAGACATACAATTTCCAGCCATTGTATGATATCTTTAGCATCTAGAGAAAAACTGAACCCTTCAAAAGCTGTTGTGGTAGACCTAAAGAACTAGGTGAAGGGCTGGGAGAAAACACCCCCCTGCATTCGTCCTCCAAAGTAGGTACCATTGTTAATAAACTTCCATATAGGGACTTAGGCAGTGATAGTTAGATAGCCACATGTACACATTCCAAAAGAGGTTTACAAGCATTAAATTCCTTACCCCCTTGATCCATTCTATAAACCTAATAGCATTCACGATGGTCTTAGTTGTATGGCCCATGTTTAGATAGAGATCTGCAAACAGAAAAAAACGTACCCACAATCATCTGCCAGCTGAACCAGAGTAAGCTGGACCACATGGTGATGTGTAACGAGATTTCTATATCCAGTACGCAAATAGGTTATCCAAAAACTGTTATTCTTTTTACACCCTTTCCTCTCTTGCTGCACATTGGGCACCAATAACTGTCCCGGTATAAAAGACAGATGTTTGCCAAGGAAGGCGGGAACCTTCCTGGAATGGAAAGATGACTCCCTCCCTCCAAATTATTACAACTTTGAAATTATGGGACTTCCAGGCAAAAATATGGGAAAAGGAATAATTCTAGTTCTTTACTAGAATATATATATATATGTAACAAGACAGACAAACAACAACAACAAAAAACCCAATAACAGCCTTTTCCCACCCATTTCGGAGTTCCCCCTTTGGTGCAGTTCTGCCCACACCCAGGGCGGGTGCGATGGTTCCCGCGGCTGCCAGGGCCGCTCCGGCGCGAGCGCGGCAACCTCCTCATGTGGTGGTGGAGGCTCAGGTGAGAGAGAAGGAGAGAGAGAGAAAAAGGGAGGGACGCCTCCCCCAGGCTCCCGTGTGAGCGGTGGTCGGTCTCCGGCACCGCTAACAGCAGCCGGTACAGGCCGGGAAGGGAGGCAGCGCTCCATCGCCACGTGGCACTAGCGTGCAGAGATGAGGTGTGGCAGGGGTGCTGCTCCGGATTCAGGCGGCCCCTCCACGCGGCGCGGGGAGGTGTCGAAGGAACGGCTCCCCCAGGCACCCACGGGGACTGTGCTGGTCTCCCGGCGCTGGCAGAGGCGAAGTCCCGGTCACTGGGGCAGCCGCGACTCTGTCTCTTGCACACAATGCGTTTATGAGCAGGCGGCAGGCAGAGTTGAAAACTGCTGTGCAGGAGAGATCCAAGGCGGAAAAAAACCCACACGTTCTCTCCTCCCAGCCGGGAAAAGACTGACTACCCCGAGCTAAGAACTGCAAAAACCCCATTCCCCTCCCCAAAACCACTTCAGTGGTATGTAAAGGTACTTGGCTACTCCTTTAGTCTCTTATYCACCTAGAGAGCTGCACCCTGCATCGCCCCGACAACAAATGGGAAGAAATTCCCTGGAGAAAACCTAACCCCCAACACCAAGATACAACTGAAGCAGGAAGGATACGCAGTGTAATATAGACTGAAAGGATTCTTCAGCTGAGTAAACCCTGATACACGTCACTAAGACTGGCATTCCATTTTTATTTCTCATTATATGAACAGCTCTGAACTGCCAATGTCCCCAAAATAACTTCATTCCCATTTTCATAGAGATAGGGTCATACATTATACATACATGTATCCCAATGCTTCACCTGTTCCTAACCAAGGATTTAATTTTGAAATGAGGCACTAAATTTTGCTATCAAGCTAATTTTGCTCAAAATAGGTATATATTTATTTCACTAAAGGACATAATTATTTACCCAGTAAAAGAAATCAAAAAAACCAAATATGAAAGAAAATCTTGTTAGAAGTGTCAGAGTCTTAAATCTATAGAGAACATTTACTACAACATAACCTCTGGTCTTGGACAGAACAGAGCTCTGGCAAAAGCAGGTCAAACCCCACTGATGTGAAGGGAATTGTATTCATTACTATCAGGCTGAATTTGACCCGTTGTGCAATTAAGAAGAAAGTAAAGTGCAACGTTAGAGAAGTTCATTGTCACAAAGATAGTTAACACTCCCTTAATGTGGAGTCCTACCCCCAGGCTTTAGACAGATTTAAAGCTCTGTATTTAAAAATAAGCACTGCTTTGAACCAAGACAATAAAGAAGCCATTAGAAAAAAAGTCTATTAAACACTTACCAGGAAATCTGCTGTGGAGGTTGGCATCACAGTTGTATCCATTGAACTGAGCAGTCACTGGAAGCACTTTAATCGTCAGCAGGAGCAGTAACCATACCTGTTCCATTGCAAAACCTAGCAAAACATCAAATGGTTATTACACACATCTGTTCATTGCACTAAAGATGCTTACTGCAAACATTTAATCACTCGGGAGGTGATGGTCTCCAGCAAAGGAACTGGGGATAAAGCTCACAAGCTGATGGGAAAGAGGTCACAGACAGCAGGGCCTGTTTCTCTACTTCTGAGTAATGTGTAATTTCTATTAACTTCTACAACTTTTAATCATAACTTGTGGCAAAATAAAAAGTACTCAAGGACTATATAAAAGAAAAGGGAAAAAAATCTCTGAAAATATATTGATAGATTAGAATTGCTTGAATATTTATACTTCAACAGTTTTTTGACATTTCAGTGTAAAAATTCGTTGATAAAGACATCTTGGCTAAAATAAAACTATTTTTCTAAGTCCTTGCAAACCTACACATAAATGGCTAGCTCAGCAATTCTCAGACTCAAGATCCTAGAATAAAAATCAGTTCATATCTATTTGCCAAATATTTGTTCTTCAAAGCATGCATGTAACTGAATTAAGCTTATATAAAAAGCTGGTACAGACATTAGCATCTACTTGAATTGTATCTGGCAATCAGATCATGTGATCTGAACACGTGAATTTGTAGTGGTTTTAGTAATTATTCCTTTTGGGAGGAAAGCTCCAAGGTGTAATACCTGTGGTATTTACCACAAGCAAAAACCAAGAAATTCTGATACATCTTTGTCAAAAGTATTCCAAAATATCGAGATTTTTGTCCATGAATCTAGGTGCACTGATTTTTTTTTTTTTAATAAGTAAGATTTTGACATTCTAGAGAATATAGCTGCTGATGTAGACCCCAAATGTGGCAATGCTCTCCATTTGCCTAGACAGGAACCCAGCCATTCTAAGATTTAGGAGATTGCTTTCTCTAAGACTACAGATAGGTGATGATCAACACCTCTCTTTCTCCAAGTGGATAAGGAACATGTGCAAACTCCAGAGATGCAGCACACTTAAATGCAGCCATACCTGGTATGGCAAGGGGCTGTCGTGCACTGCTGAGAAGAGCTGGCAACAGCACATGAAGAGAACATTTGAGACTCTTAACTGGATCTTTCATGGCTACACAGCAGTCTGGGCTAAAGTCTCCTCAAGAATACAAAGGCTTCCACTAGTTTTCAAACCATGCTCAAAAAGAACACAAACCTAGGATTTAATGCTTTTTGTTGAAAGACCGACCCTTAGAGGACACTCCCAAGTGCTTTGTCAATGAACAGATCAACTACAATAAAATACCGAGCCAAATTCTTCTAGGAAGTCAAATGTAAGTCTAAATGTACAGCCATTGATTCCTGTGTAGTTCTGCTTGCAAGTACATGGAATAAAATGCAGAACTGGAAAGACCAGCTTCCAGCTAAGCACGCATCAGGTACAACTTTTGCTATTATCACATCTTACAGCAGCTCTGCCACCAAGTTCTTCACAACTTCCTCAAAGTGTGATTTACAGCAACAATGCAGCCGCCTTTTAGTTTAAGGTGCACACTAAATTCTAAAGAAAAGAACTCTTTGATCCTTTACTCTTTTTCCATTAGATTGCTGTGGAGGTTGACATGGAGGTTGACAGCACTTGCAGCTAATGTTGATGAAGAATTCCGAAAACATAAGAAAGAAAATAAAATTTCTAACTGGTTTCTATGAAACTTCTGTATTTTCATGATCTCTTCACCCTCTCCATTACTCTCAGATGGAGAAGCAAGGCAGTGTTTTGTTTGTTTGTTTAGTATGAAAATTCATACTTCGGTTTGAAAGAAACATTTTTCCTTCAGAAAACTGGCATTTCCCCAGTGTCCTGGAGTCTTAACTCGGCTTGTACAGCAGTTACATCAATAAAGTGGCTATTACTGTTCTCTTGCATATGGGCTGGTTTCTGATGTCCATTCCAATGGTATATATCAAGGGCAATTGACCAAGATCTGGATCTGACTTTAATTTTCTAACATCCACAGTAGTATTTTGCTAGCAAAAAAAACCTGTTTGAAAATAATTTAATGAAAGATGCCACTGTCAAAATTGTAGCTATTATTTTAGATGAAAAGCAGAACTCAACAATAAATTCTAAAATTTTAATTATTAAACATAAATTATACTGCTGCATTTTGGAGGAAGGATAGATGACTGCTAAGGACAAATCTGAATTAAGACATTAAGTATTTATAGCATTATTTCTCTATCTGTATTCAGAGCAATTCAGATTTTAACACAACCAATAATGTCCCACTTGCTTTCTGGCTGTTGACTCATCTGCATGTGGATCAACAAGCAGATCCACATCACCACCTGAGCTGACTCATGCTGATTTTGTTTAAATAAGTTAGGAACATGCATAATTTTTCATTTCTCAAGAGAACTGCAGGGCTAGAAAGCACCCTGAGAGGCCAACATCACTGATCTGCCCACCCCGGCAACAATGAAGGCAGACATTCCTGCTTTTCCAGCCTGGTCATAAAGGCCTCCAGCAAGTTGTTTTTCAACAGAAATTTCTAAACTTCAGTCCCGCAAATGTGTAAGGCATCCTAACAAAAAGATTTGTACCATACTGATATGGCTGATCATTTACTATAATTATAGGAGCATAAAAGTTTTATCAAAATAGCAACAGGAACATCAATCTTATTGCCAGCATATGAATATGAAATTAAAGTTCCATGTGAACAAAAAAGTGAGATAGCACGCAGGTGTCGGGAATGGGATGTCAGGAATTTATAACCCAGGAGTCAAATTCATGAGGAAGATATTTGCCTTTTTTTCTTCAACTTAGTATGCAATTCTTGGTATGCCTTTTTTGAGGAATACAGCTCTTGGTACTTTCCAAAAAAAGTGCTTCTTTGATCTAGTAGCAAACATATTTGGCTGTGAAGAAGACTTCCAGTATTACAAAGATGCCATCACATACTGCAAGCAAAATGTGACCTTCTCTATCCATTAAACTCTTAATTGAAAAACCCATACAAGTTTCACTGACATAGCAAGAGTCAGGTCTTATTGTTCTGTGCTGCATATCATTGAAGAGCACAAAGAGGTCAGAGTTGCAAAATGCAGTCCTCAATTTAATTGTTATCACTTTACAAAACCCTTGTCCCTGCTTTGACAAACTTCACCATGTCAGAAAACCTGCACAGAATTTTCAAGTAAAGATGTTTATGATTTAAACAAGACAAGTTTTTGCACTCAATTTAGGAATTTAATTCCACTGAGAAGCTGTGGTTCGACCTAAATTCCCTCTTCTTTCCTCTCTCATGACCTGATATTAATTTCACTTCTTTCCCATCTTCTCTAAAAAGATCTTCAAAAATTTTCCATTGTCAACAACATTCACTGATACAGCCCTACATTTTTATTGAAATGCATTTGTGAGCCAGTTTTGACTTCTGAGTACCTTACTTATTTCAAATATTCATCTTGTATTTTGTGAGAACTTCCTATAATCCACTGCTTATTCTCTGTTTTTAATTCAGAGGGTGTGGCCGTTCTGCAGAATAATATGGTGATCTCTGTRCCTTCTGACTGGATAAGTCTTTGAAACAGAACAGTTAATAGTAATAACAAAAATTTCTGAAAGAAAATTATAGATGTGGTGAGTACATAATAAGCTGATGGCACATTTATAAGTATTTTCATACATATCTAGTAACTGTCTAAATGTTTTCTAGCAATGTACATTAGGTGTCTACAAGGAATGGAATAGGAACGTTACTTCTGCTCATAAAAATATTTTAAAATTATTGCTGCACAGTTCAACAAGTACTTCTCAGTCATCTCATGACAAAGTAGTTCCTTGTCTGTGTGGTTTGCATTCATCTTGCTGCCACACTTGCTTCTGCATGTGCACTCAAGCTGTGAATAGTTGTGAAGTGCATTAACTGTACTGCTGTCAGTCCTCCAGAACAACTTTGCCTATATAAACACGCACTAGATCATTTGCCATCACTTAAAAGTAACCCGGTGAACTAAAACAGAGGAACACCTCTCTCCCCCAAGTTCTTCAGTGAAACTTTCTCTTTTAACTTGTACATCCTATTRCAACGAATTGCCAGATCGTTTTCAATACCGCCTTGCACTTCATCTCCTTGGGTCTTATGATGCAGATGAAACAGGGCTTGGATCTTTACAGCAACTGTTTTAAAGATAAGCCAACCAAGAGATGATAATTGCCTTTTTTCAAAAGGTTTGTTACAGAAAAAAGGGCAACTGAGATTCAAAGAACTTTATCCACAAGTATAAAGAAATTTTATAGTTGAAATGTGTCTTAATCTTTGGTTCTGAGACTTTGAAACACAGCATATCTTTTCTTACAGATTTCTGTGATTTCAGACTCCATAGTGCCATCATCTTTCTGACACCTAGCAAAACCTGCAAAGCTGGAAAAATCAATATATGCAGACATACACACGACAAGTATATATACACAGAGGCACACACAGGTATCTTGAAATTCAGCAGTTTCCTAAACAGAGGACTAAAGCCGATGATGGAGCTAAACCTGCAAACAGCCTGTATGTTCCCAAAATTACAGTATTTCAGGGCTCACAGCAAATGTGATAATTCGGCGTATATGAGGAAATAATAAAACTAAGAACATCAGAAATCAGTGTACCTCAGAATGTACAAAAACCGCTGATTTTTCCCACACACAGAAAATGGGAAAATAATTTTTTTTTAAGTAAGTAAACTAATGTCTCTCTTGTAGCTATTCAGAACACAGCAGTTACATACTACACAAGAAAGACCACGCATTAAACACGCACATTAGTTGGGCATAGACTTGCCTTCAGCATCAATTATTTGGCCATAGAATGACCTGTACATATTTGGTAGTCATATATTTTCCCTCAATTCTTGAGATTTAAAAACAAGAATCCTGGATTAGCTCCATACTATATCAGATTTCTAATTAAATGTTGGGTCAAAGCTTGGAGCCCCTCCTTAATCAAAATTCTACCAGAACCAAACGGGACATTTACCTGACCAAGTCTAATCATAGCTAAACTCTCAAGTGCCAAGATGTTTTGGGAATCAAACATGCACCCACAGTGTCCAAGGAAAATGAGACTGGACAACAACTTTTTAYAGTTTTTGAAAAACAATATAAACAGATTTGCTTTGGTTCAAAAGTTTTAAAAATTTTAACTTAAGTTAAAAGAATTTTGGTTTCTTTTCAAGTCTTTTTACAATAATCTCTTCCACAGAATAAAAAAGCCAAAGGGTCTGAGAAAGAGATGTTGATTTTCCACAAAAGGAAGCCACATCAAAAACATTAGACTTTAAGCTGAAAGACTTCAAATTTTGACCAGCACACTACAATGGGCAACTGATATTCAAGCTCATCAGATACGTATATGGAAGCAATCCATGCTTATGATTTGAAATGAAATAATAATTCTAAACCCTGCTGAACACCAAAAGGCTGAAAACCTACATCTGCTTCCAAAAGACATAGCTCAGTATTTTTTGTGAATCTTATTACTGTAGCGAGAAATAAATGTGTATRTTGGGTAAATAATAGAAGCCTTACGGCCATGCAGAGCTCTTGAATCTATAAAACCAGGTGTGTTTAGAGAGATATGCACTGCCCTAGCATGGGTCCATCTGGAGCTTCATCTCACCGCCTCAGAGAGGCAAAACTCCAGCTGAGACTGTATTTCCACCTTCCTAATGACTAGGGAAATTTAATTGGTGTACCATACTGCCAATAAGCTCTTAAAAAAAAAAATCTACATTTTAACACTTCAAAACATACATAATAAACTTTTAAACATTGTACCCCAGTATACATGTGTGTCTTCATCTTTACAACAAATCCTTTGATGCACGGAGGTTTTTTTACTTTAGTCTAGAAAGAAACTAAGCTAACTGCATATTTACAATGTAAGAAGAGAAAGAGTGGTCAAGTGGAGACTACGACTATATGAAATATTTCCAAGAGATTTATACAAAGCAACATATCTTCTTCCAAGGAGACAGACTATTGGGAAAATACAGTTAATAAAGTATAAATAAATCTAAACACCCATTTGTTGAACCAGCCAGAGATCTTGACTTACTACATCTATTTAAAATTTATTCACTTAAACGTGTTGAGGTCGTGGAATAGATTGTTTACCTGCTATTCTGTGATAAATAACACATTTATTCTAGCTTTTCCTACATCCACTAGGGAAATATTAATATTCTKCAAATGTGCTATCTTCCCCCTACACTGTTCCATATTATTTTMACCATAGCTCTGCTTAGTGATCGAACAGTTGAATTTTACTTTAAATGTTGCCAGAATACTTGCTTTGCAGTGCCACAAAGATGACTTCAATAGCATATTTATATCTCTCTTCCAGACATTTAACAACSTAAGAAAATGCTAGCATTTTTCAAATCATACCAATTATATCATACAATAAAAGTACATAACAATGTATCTGATATATAAGTAAAATATTTAAGTTGTTTGAAATTATGTTTCCAGATCCAGGGTTCACAGATACCTCAATGGAGTGTGAAAACACAAATCAGCTTTAAGTTCCACATATAGAAATGCACAAAATGACATCTCCTGAGCCTTACAGAAAAGACTGATTTCTATTCTATTCTCCCAACCTGCACAAACTAACCAGCGTTTCCCACAGGACATTCGTGCAGATACAAAGCACAGAATGTTGCCAGTAAAAGCAGATTTCCGAGGAAAATGGGTCTGAAGGAAGTGATTTATACTCAGAGCCTTGGACCCGAATTAAACAATTTTGAGCAGATTATCCTCTCACTTTCACACTCTTCATACTGCCTACTGCATCAGAAAGACTTTGACATCAGCAAGAGACCTGAGAAAAAAGAATGGAAATTCAGTAGAAGATTTGGAGACTATTGCAGTTAGTGGTCTGAAAAGACCATTTGAGCTCATATTTGGACGTTCTTGACAAAGCAAGTTCTCTTTTTAATTGTTAAAATCCACATAATTTGACTTTTTGTGCTCTGCTTGTCTTTTATCTTGTGGTTTAGAGTTAAATTCTTTAGTGCAGCTTCAGTGAATTCAGCTGAAATGCCAARAATATAAACCAACTGAAAACATTGATAGAGTCCCTATTGAGGTCACTGCATTTCTGACTCACATCATAAAACTAAAATAAAAATCATTTTGGATTTTCTACTTCTTACTTCAGCTAAAAAATACTATAAACAACCTGATTACAAAACAAGAGCCATCAGATAACCACCAGCTGTGCCGCAGTCACTTACAGACTGGCAAGTAAATATAGAAGTATCTGTAATGAACACAACTACAGTGTTTAAGATGCTGTCTAATTAATCCAATAGTGAGAAAAAAAATGGGACTATTTAGCCCTTTTGCAGCTGGTCTACATAKTGTTTCTCTTTCACTTTTAGTGGAGACATTGCAATTTGAAAATCACTAAGAGACTAAAGCAAGTCCAGGATCATYATGGACGGAAACACAAAAGCAACAGTCATGTCATGTCCCCCGCACGGGGAGTGTACAAAGACTGTCCCTAAAACCTGGAATGAAGAGACCATTCCCAAGCTTATATACATTCTCAACACATGCACATTCAGTCTACAGATTTCCTTCTCAGACCACTGATCATTATGGGGGTTCCAACAGCTAGCAAATTTACAGAAACTATCAAATCATCTGATRTAGGCCCCCGAAGCATCATCGCATTCTGCCGGCCTTCAGTTGCCTCTAACCATGGTCTGGATTCAAACACACTGATCTAGCAATGAGATGCTCTTAATCCTGTTGCCTGATCCCAGAGCCCTGCAGTCACATGGGCAGAAAAAGATCTAAATGATTATCATTCTACTTAATTACTCTTCTTATGCTTTTGAAGAGAGCAATAGAAATATAAATCTTCAGTAAAATAATGCTTGATGTCACTAGCAAGTAGATTATACTGCAGCCATCTGTTTGCAGCTTGAAAAGTTACCAGTAAAATAAGACTTCCCTGACAAAAAGCAGCAAGAGTTTATGCCATCATGATTACTTCAATTTCCTCACTTTCAGAAACAGCAATTAAGCAGTAAAGTTGTAGAATAATGCCGCAGTAGAGTACCTTATCTAATCCTTAGAAGTTAAACAAATTTGCTGTAAATAATGCTGCTAATATCTTGGTCAAAGAAAGCATGTAATACCACAAATTTCATAAACTGTGTCATCAAAGAGCATTTTGTTCCCAGATTTATATTTAAAAAGAAAAACTATTTCTATCGTGAAACAGAAAAGATTCACTTATGGATATTTCTTTCACCATGTTTCAAGTCCATCTCATAGCCGTTTGGGACTTAAAACAAGGTTTGAAGTAACTTTTGATCCAACCTGTAAAACAAGCCTGAGGGGTACTGCTTAAGACCTAGCTGAAAGAAAAGAAAATATCATGCACTGGTAAAAAYATTCTTTGACCAAGAACACGCAAGCAGGGCCAACACTCCTGTCTTCTGCAGCTCTTAAAGTTTTCCCCCACAGTACACAGAGCAATTATAGTAACTATGTCAATTTGGACTGTATCAGTTCATCAGCTTAACGGAAGACTTGATTTCAAATCCCCACGATCTCCATTCAAGAATATATTGCCATTATTATTACTTTAAAAATAAACAAAGGTGGTGCAATTATCATGTCCAGTCAGCTTTGTGACTGGAAACAATGTAATTTCCAATCAACAAACTCACGTCATTCAATTGCAGTGGAGCCAGATAAGAAGTCCTGCTTATCAAAATTTTCCCCCATCAGTACAATGATTGTGGGAACAGGCTGACTGACACCACAAGTTGGATAATATTGTCTCCTTCAAGCAAAKGATTGTTTCCCTCCTGAAAGCAACATGAGCGGGTTTGACATACATTGATAGCCTCAACATTACACAAGGTTTATAACCTACCTCCTCTCACATTAATAGCGTGAGTCTGGCCTGGATACCCTTAGGTAAAAGACAAGTTGCAAAAGTCAATCACAGTTGGGTGCTACTTTGCTTTCATGTTTTCAACAACTATTCTCTGCATATTTCTTGCCCAACAAACTACCACTGAGATTTCCTAGTGAAGTTAAATTTGTCTGACAGGTGATAAGGTAAGAATTTTCTTTTAAAAATAATGAATACTTTGACGTTAACCAATATTTTACTAAGTTCTAGTTGGCTGACATGGTGGGCACTTACCCAAATCCCCTGTAGCTGTTGAGTCAGCTGTACTCCATCTATCCCGTGCTCCTGCATGTGATCAACTGTTCGACTCCTCTGCCCTGCAGAACTTTTTCAGAAAATACTCTGAGCCTGTGGATCAAGGAAAAGAGACACTCATTATGAAAATTCTTTTTAAAATAGGTCTGGATTTCAGATGGGAAAATTTGACAGGTCTCAGAATACTTTACAAGCCTGTTCATCATCAGAATGAAACCTGAGTAGGTTCTTTATGGTGGTTTGTTTCAATCCTCTGCCTCTTTTTTTCCTGCAGGCTTTTGATCTGCTTCTCTCCACTTGTATGAAGATCTCCAGAGGACCATGTGGGGCAAACAATCAACCTGGAGAAATTATTCTGTCATCAGCTTGTTGAGGGAAAACCTTGTCTGCTTAAAAAGAGGGGTGGGAGGAAGGAGAGAGATGGAAGCATTGAGATAGGATCAGTAACTAAACTGCAAGGTTATCAATGTCCCGTTGTGTGTTGTGAGAAGTGTCTATTTTTTTTCAACTCTGAGCTAAACTCATAGTACTAAACAAAACAAAAGCAAAAAGAGCGACATTTCACGCTGCGATGAAAATGTGATATAGGGGTGTCATCATGAATACAGGTGTCAACAGAATGATAATTACCAACAGGACATCAATGCACACAAAGCCAAGTGCACACAAAGGCAAAGATCAAGCTGCTAGAAACTAAACCTGCTTCATAATATCTACTCCTCTATTTCTGGGATTTGGARGGGGGTGTTTAATTCCCATTTGTTGCATTAGAATTTTTTTTCCTCCYTCTGCCCCCTCCCTTCATTTTGTAATGGAACCATCTATGCCTGGAAGCTTTTGTTACACCTTTGGCCAGGGAAAACAGTAGTTTATAGGCTTATACATCATAGAGATATCTTTGAGGTGCCTGGATTTGTTGGAATGTAGTGCAGTTTTTAGAGCAGAAAAGCCCTGCCTCTGCCATGCCTTCACTAGGGTGAGCTCCTGTTAAATATCAAAGTGCTGCAGAGCACACTGTACACTCAGGGCAACCCAAGCAGGCCCCACAGAGCAGACATGGCAGAATCAGCACTGACACTGACTCACCTCCTCCTCCTCATCCTWCTATGTCAAGGCAGTGACAGAGGAAAGTGGATTTCTGTTTTAACACTGAAGCATCACACAAATCCACACTGAAATATCTCAACATATTATCAGTTTCACAAAAAAGTGCATTTAAAGCACAGTTTACCCTTGAGCAGGTTTCCAAAATGGGAATCTTTACTTATGTTTTTTTATTGTGTAAGACATGTATAATACCAAAAGTCATCCCCTGCCTTTTGGTCTTCAGATGAGATAATTAAAAACATCAAATCATCAAGACACTGTGCAATTTCTGTTTCCACCAACGGCAATCACAGCTTCTACAACATCTGGGTTTTCTCCCTCCCCAGGAGAATGCACACGATGAAATCCTGCCCCAGCATGACAGCTGTCATCCCACCTTCCCCTTTGTTTTTCAACAAATAAAGGAGACAAAGCACAAGACTGCAGGACAGGTCCTTTTAACATGAGACTTACTCAAGAAGCTGGCCACCGGCAGCTACGCACGGAGGAGCAGTGGTTGTGCCCTTCTGGGAGACASAGCTGTCCCCAAAAGCTGTAGCAGCAGCTTGGCTGAGGAGAGCACAGTTCTCCCTGCCCACGTGTGTGAGCAGAAGTGGGTTAAAAGCTGGCTGGGCAGCATAGCCCACAGTGGCTGCATCACCTTCATCCCAGCAGGTCACAACATGCATCCCTATGAAAATCACCGCAGACAAACACCTCTCTCACCACGTTTCCCAGGGAAATAGCGATTACCTAAATGATCTCAACCCCAAATAGCTTTCACCACCTGGAAGCACAGCAGTTTCCCCCTCAAATCTATTAAAACCCCATAGACAAGGTGAAAAACAGCCCAACATGTTCCATCAATAATTAACTGCTTTTATTTATAGGAAGCAATCAATCAAYAAATCTCTGTGTTTAGTAGAAACAAGCCCTTCACTGCTATTACACTGTACTTACAAGTGACCTGAAGGATATGCTGCATGTCCCCAAAAATCCAAGGTTTTTTTTCAAGTTCTCTGTAGGCAATTCAGTAATTCCACTGGTATATAATGTGTTAATTCTCTATTTACATTTAACATAAACAGAAATCCCTGAATTTTTTGACATGAAAGAAATGAAACAAACCTGACTATTTCACCRTTAACCCTTGAAAGAATGTGCCCCCAACTATTTGATTCTCTAATCTAAGAGTCTATTCATAAAGAAAACTATTTTCACCCTGTATAATATGAAATAGTTTTGCAAGCTTTCAGTATGATTTCAAACAGTTAYTCTGGCCAAAACAAATATAAGACCACAGTTCTATGAATAGATCACAATAAGCTTTCCAAATGTACCTCATTATGACTAAGAGACATCTTGCTCATTTCCAAATTAAAAATCTGTCTCCATCTCACAAATCCCTCTGCCCATCTCACTCATATTTTATGTATTATTTGAAATAGGACAAGCTGATTCTTCTAAACCGTAATTTTAGAAAAGATTTGGACACAGTATGATKACAAATTTTATCAATTAGCTTTTAAGGAATTTTCTCTTTTCATATARAAAAATACACATAAGCAAAAACATTTCTTTTTCTCTCTCCTCCAGGACTTAGAAAGCCCTCAAACCTTGCTGCCCGTACCTAAAGACCTGTGAGGAGACAAAGAAGCTGCAAGAGAATAGAAAAACTTAATAGACGAAAACAATTTCCAAATACAAGCCAAGTCTAAAGATCATTAACCATATTGCAAGCCAAATTCTACCACTGATTTGCCTGCAAATATAACATATTTTGTCAGATTTGCATTTCTCTTAATAAAAAAAAAAAGATAGATAATAGTATCCTTTACTATTAGCCAAAAAAAAAAAAAAAATCTTGTTTTTATCACTATTATCCTCTTACAGAGAGTTCTGGAGCTGTTGTAAACTTGTTTCTACCAAACATAAACAATATCAGAACTTCACTGTTAATGTGAAATTCCAAAAACCTCAGCTAGATTGCTAGCTTTAAGCACAGAGGCTATTTCAGAACAAAATATTCTGCAATTTTGTAAGTCATATGAAATTCTCATGCTCAGTTTAAAAGTGAAAGGCTTTGCTCTATGAAGAGGGATTCTGCTTTTTTGGAAAAGAGCTCTGAAGGTGCACAGTGATTGCTGTAGTGTCCATGAAATGAATTCTGCAGCCTAAATGACCTTCTAACGGAACAATTCAACCAAAGCACGTTTCCATTCTTTAGGAACAGAGGAAGTTTTATACACAATTAGACAAGTAATTTTTCTAGTCATATGCTTTTTGTAGAATATATGTCAACATCGAATGTTTAAAAAAATGTCAGAAAAAGAACAATCTCAGCTGTCAAACAAGCAAATCATTCTAACAAAATAACCTGTCAATATTCAGCATATTTTTGGGATGTATATCGGCATATACAGGCTTATTTTTGAGAGTAATGTCATGAATTTCCTCTCTCAACATCATCATCGTCCATATACACAGCTATTATATCCCCTCTTACACACCTCTTTTGCAACCAGACCTACATTAGTACCTTCAGTTCTTAGGAGAGTGACACACACACACACACACCCCCCCCCCACTCCTTCTCCAGTTGCTTTGTGTTTCTCATACCTGTATTCATCTGCATTTAAAACCCCCACACACTTGCTTTTCTAGCCTTTTCTCAGTATTAAGTCCACATTAAGCCCCTCAATATAAGCAATTCACATTACTACCCTGGTTTTTTTTCTGAAAGATCAGATTTAATTCAGAACCCAGCCAAACTAGATTAACAACTTACATAATTCTTACTATACCTAATCAATGTGTGCCATAGCCACAAGGGAAAAAAAAAWTTTAAATCAATACTGCATGAGAGTTTCCTCCCTAGTTATAATCAAATATACTCACACAAACACATGGCTTAAAAATTGTCATGGCTGCTTACATTATTGGCATCTAGAGAAAATGCGCACCAGTTTTAAGTAACTGAACAGTATTCAACCTCAAAACCATCTAGTTCACTTTTTATCTTKCCAGAGCAACTGTCATTTAAATCTCTCTAATGCAAACTGTTAGCAGAACAGGGAGCACAGGTCAGAARAATGATCATGAAATGATACTTGCGCTGAAACATCACAGAACCCAAATCCAGTTTGGGCAAAGTTTTACCAAAGCAAAAATGTGACCTGAACAGATTGTAAATAACCCTGGCATCAGTTTCATTTGGGTACAGACCAYAGAACTGGGATAGAAAAGTTAGTTTTATTAGCACACATCATCATACATCAAAAGACCAACATATTTCAGTATTAGCAGAGGTAAATGTGAATTAGAAATGGCTGTGGTTACAAATTGGGAATTGGAATAAAAAAATACATGCAAAACTCCTTCAGCATCCAGCTTTATGTAAACCTGCCTGCTCAGTGCTAACATTCTCCCTATACCTTAGAACAACATTAGAAACAGCTCATTTCTTGATTTAAAATTCCTCTTTATTTCACAACTTATCTGCATTTTAGTTTCAGMTATTTAAGCCTCTACTGGCAGAATCTACATCTAATCTACATCTACACCATCGATGACCTTAGCTCACTYGTGGGTGTTTTGAACAAGAGTTTTCATGTCGACAATAACAGACTTGACAACCTGCTGTGAAAACAAGTCTGGAATTCAGCTTCCTCTTGGAGTACACAGAGAATTTTTGTTTTATCCCAAATCTAAAAAAAAAGCAAAAATCACCCTATTACCATTTGTTTTCTTATCTCCAGTCATAGAGAGTTACACTGTTCACACACAAAGATGCAAGTTTGGTTTTAAAACTATGATAAATATACACGCTCTTTGGTAGCATTAGATGAATCTTAAACACTGCAACTTGTATGTATAACTGAGACACTCTCCTTTATGGATGCATTTCCACCTCCCAGCCAAACCCACAGTCTCTATTTCTGTCCTTTAACAACTAGATTATACTTAATCTTTCAGTGGTCAAAGCATTTTTTTTCTTCTGCAGAGGCCCTCTCATCCATCAGATGAGAAAGAGAGGGTGTTTTTGACCTGAAAGGAACATTAACCTGGGCCTCTTGCTTTCCAGCATAACCTTTTTTCCTTGTCTCCCTCTGCCATTAACTTCTTCAGCTAAATGCAGATGTCACCAGCCTTTCTTTAGCGAAGGGAAATAAGTGTCCCATTAAGTACTTAGAGGAGTGGACAGATTCTCCCATTCAGCTGGTTCCCTACACACTTGCTGGTGCTGAACAGCAAATCTTCTATTTCTGAGAAACGGCTATCACAGAGAGGTCATTTTCCTCTAAGTGGTTTCCTTATTTCACCTGTTCTCAAGTTTAGTGTTAAGTTGCTGAAAGATTACCTCATTCACATRATTGGGAGCCTGTTTGCCTCCAGAGTGTAGGGTGAATGAGGCMATAATTATTTGTTTGAAAAATACAGGTAGTATAGCTTGCATTGCAAAGAAATATGCCTGAATTTGTCATTATTCCAGGGACGAATCCTGAGACCTTTATTTCCTTTTCAGACAGTCAGACCTTGCTCACAATGGTGAAAAATTACATGCAGATAGTCCCAGCTGCTGCTCCCACTCAATGAGAGCCCAAAGTGAACTGAAGCAAAGGGGCTACCTGAYCAAGCACTGCTGCAGACCATGTGTGCACATCCTGGGGCTTCTCCAAGGAGGAAAGCAATCTCCAAGTAAGGTAGGATGAGAGTTTAATGTACTTTAATACACCAGTGAAGTTCCCCAAGCCAAACTGTTTCCTCTGCCTCCTTTGGCATAAGCGGGTTTTTCAGTTTCAGAGCCTGGATTACATTACACTAGAAGTTTCTTTTGGGGGCCTTAGTTTGGGGATGGGGAGAGGGGTGTTAGAGCTACTTGGATTCAAGAAAAAAAAGCAAGTGCAGTGCTAGTGGAATAAATGCAGAGCTTCCCGTGTTTCGTCAATTCATCGACAGATTTCTAAGACCACTTTCCTCGAGCTTTTTCCCAGCCAAATACAGCCCTGTTATARTTACTAAGACAATTTTCTATAATTTAATGCAAGATTAAAACTTAAAAAAAATAAGACCATTAWATGTCAGGAAACTCTAATAAAAGAGTAAAAAAAAGTGACAGAGTTCAGAAAGACTTTTCCACAGAAGAGCCCTGACCCATTCCTCCTAGTTTGCACCTGCTCTCAGAATACAAAAGCAGCAAACTGTTCCTAGAAAGAAAAAAGCTTACTACACAGTCCCTATGAACTGCATTTAAGATGCATGTTCATTATTTTGCAGAAGGAATGTTCAGCAGGATCAATATGCCATCAAGATAAAAGAAGAGTATAAATTGTCCTGAGAGCTGGTCAGAATTTTCTTTACTGTCAGCCAGGGAATTAAAAACAGGGCAGGAGGCATATTAAAACTGTGCTTTTATAAGCTTAATCAGTAGGCTGGAAAATGAGTTTCACAAAGAGATAATGAGCTCCCAAATCATAATTTGCCAAGGGTGCATTGATTTTCACTCATCTTCAGATCATTTATGAGCACCCTGCACAAGAACACCTTTCTGCCCCAGGCTCCCACCAAGCAGGGGCATGTGCCAGAACAGGTTCCCCCTGCACTAGGAGGAATTACTACTTTAATGTTTGCATCAGCTAAAAAGGTCATGAATTCAAATCCACTCAAGATGGATATTTCATGGTCATTATCAAAACTGAAAATGTAACCATTTTTGTGCCCTGTTGAATAAATATTTGCTTCCCCTCTTGAGAAACTTCACAGATGTAGCATAGAGCTAATCATAATAGTTGATCATGAAATCAGTCGTGCTGCCATCACTGTGGCTTTACCAACCCCACAGTCTCTGTTCTCATCCTCCTCCACCCCCAGCAAATATTAGGGCATTTATCCAGCACATATGAGAGCAGACTGAATGTCCCTCCTCCAACTCCACCTTGGGGACTGCTCCATTAGGTAAAAGGATGAAACTTACTCCTGGGTTAGTGACAACAGGTTTTGTCCCCACCAACTCATACTGAACTCTTTCTACAAAGACTCKAATGTCAATTACAGCAAATGAGAGAATAATCCAGTTCAGCATATGCTTCAGATTGGTGCCTAAAGCACTGTCCTGAGAAAGGGGATGAAGTTGTAATAAAGCTCTCAGACTAGAGGGGCATTAAATCTAGGTCTTCTACATCTTAGTCAAGCAGCCAGATCCCTCAGCTAACAGAGAGGAACTACTACAGAGGCAGCTTTCYATCACGGCAATCACAATTTGTTATAAATAACATCACAAGAGCGATGATCTTTTCATTCAAGTTGACATTTGATTTCTTCTTTTATGGCAGCACACAAAAGCCATATACATATGTACACTCTTGCTACAGTGCGTCAGGCTTGTTTTCCTCTCCCACCCGTACGTCACCAATCCACAAATGCCCTACGCTAAAAGAGCTCACCGGATTTTTTCATGAGGAATGTTGGAATCTGAGGGGACCGTCTTGTCATCTGACTCCTCTATGTGTTATGTTCTTTTAATTCTTCTGTATTTTGTATTTAGAGCTATCACTGACATGTACAAAATTCAATGTTAACTCCTTCTCGCTTGTTTCACCCTCTAGTGCTTTCATCTTATTTGATTGCACTCTGCTCTTGTCAGCAATTTAGACTGACTGGATATTAATTGTCACATCACTTTTTTACTGTGGAGTGGGTACAATTTTCTCTTGTAAAGAGTTATCTTCATCCCAGGACCTGGTTGAATTCCAAGGGACCTATTTGTTTGTCAGGGCAAAATTCAATTTAAAAAATGTTGTTTATCATTAGGAGTTATTTATGTTCTGCTAGAGAGTAAAGTAATTAAAAAATGGTATAGTTTGGGGAAAGTGAATAGGTTGGGGAGTTGGTTTTTTCTGTTAAAATTTAGTGTTGCACTCAAAAGTTCACTAGCACTTCAAARTCCCTTTTTTCCCTAGCAAAAGGCACAGAATTAAAAGGAGGGGGAGCTCCAGTCTTGGACATACCCTTTCTCTTCTCCATTCTTTCACATCTCTGAACAAGTTAGACATTCCCTAAATTGATCATTTCAGTAGAGAATGAGAACTAGGACCCTTACCTTAGTAGTCAGGCAAATAAGACCAGATATTGATATGGGGGGGTGGGAGGGAAGGAACCTGTTACTCACTCTCTCTCTTCTATTGTTTGAACATRTATTTTTAATAGCACAGTTTATCTCACACAGCAAGAAACAACCTACCCCAAGTTCTTAATTGAGAGAACTCAAAGAAGTTAAGGCTTCCTTTCCTTGTTCATTAGCTGAACATGCCCATCACCAGACCTTAGCAGATGTGTCTGTCTGAATTGGTAAGACTAACCCCCACTTTGAACTGCCCTTCTCACACTCCTTTACTGTATGGCTGACCCTGCACTGGAACAGGTTGTCCAGAGAGGTTGTGGAGTCTCCCTCACTGGAGATATTCAAAAACCATCTGGATGCAATCCTGTGCCATGTGCTCTGGGATGACCCTGCTTGAGCAAGGAGGTTGGACAGGTGACCCACTGTGGTCCCTTCCAACCTTGCCCAGTCTGTGATTTTGTCCCATCTTTGTTACAAGTGTCTGGAAAGCAACATCTGAGGACTGAAAATGAAAACATACTGCTGGTTCAACGTGATACACCTTAATTTTTATCTTCCTTCATGAAAAACCAGTGCAAAGAGCTACAAAGTTTAAGTTCTGAACTTCACACTCATTTTCTGAGGAAAATATAGAAGAAATGAATGCTTGCAAATCTTCATTAGTCTGTACATTATGGAAAGATACTGTAGGCTAAATATCAGAAATGCCTATTAAGTACCATAGCAACAGATCAAAGTATATGTTAGTACAGTAAATGAAAACACTGGGAAAAAAACCAAAAAAAACAAAAACCAAAACCCATCATGATTAAATGTATGTTAAAATAATCCATAAAATCAAAAAGTGGGGAAGATATATCGTCTCAAGAATTACAGCTCCACTTGATGTATTTCTTTCCTTACTATTAAGTCCACTGCATTATTTATTCATTCAAGTGCTTTAATCAAGATAACCACTCAGAAGTCATTTGATTTAAAAGTACTGTTACTGCTAAATGTAGCAGTAACAGATCACAGCAATTTGCAGCCCATGGTTATGTGCAGCAGCACAAAAATCTAGCTCTACATGTAACACTGCATGGTTACAGCCAAGAAAGTCATTCTGGGGTGTAAAAGGAGAATTTTATTTTTCTTTAATAAATAAATACTGTTGTGAGAGACAGCCCTCTCCCTTTTGCTCAGCCCCAGGACCCACACTAACCACACTGTACCACCAAACATTGTTCAAATGCTTATTCTGCAAGATGAGACAGTGTTTAATTTCAGCACATTTCAAGCATGCAGTCCTACCTGTGGGGAGCCAGGCTACAGCAGCAGGGGACCCCAAGCATTTTTTAAAACATATCCAAGAATCAGGTAAATACCCAGCATATTTACATGGGCAAAACACACTCTGTTGTGGTTACACAATTTGCTCAGGTGCTGTCATGCTTTTGAGTGCAGAGCAGCAGTGGCTGAGATGAGGCAGGAACAGCCAACAGACTCTCACGCTCGTAACCACCTACACAAGGACAACAATTTTTCCCAAAACACAGCTTTTTAGGTAAAGCCATGTTCAACACAAGTTTTATTTCTTTTTCTATATATTCTCACATTGTGGTTGGAGAGTCTCCTGTACTTTATTGTGTCTGAAGGTATTTATTCTTTTCTCTACACTTTTTTGAGCAGTGAAAACAAAATCAGATTAAAGGGACCAAAACATTACCATGGTAGTCGTTGAAACTATCTCAAGTGCAATGTTAAATAAATCATTACAAGAGCATCAGAGTTTGGGTTGGGGTTTGTTTCTTTTTTAGCTTGATACATCTGAAAGATTTTTTTTCAGAAGCTGAATTCCATAGGCCATTTGGAACTTCATTTCCATTTCAAATTGGAGTGCTGGAGAAATAAAGAGATCCTTTTCCTAAAAATAAGTGCAGGGAAGTTCTCCTGTGAAATGGAGAAATCCATTTCTCGGCCAGCTGGCTCCATCAGATCTCTTTCTGAAATCAAGCCACTAGGAGATACAAAAACTTTTAAGTAACATAAAAAGGAATACATTGAACACTCCAGCAAAATTGGAATACAGACAGTTTTAAAATTAGAACAGAGAAAAGAACGTATGAATAACAATGGGTCACAAAACAGGGAAGCAGCAAGAACTTTAGTAATACTATTTCTGAATAAAATACAAATGACGGCTTCAAGAACATCCTTGTAGCAAAAGAGAGCTGCAGACCTATGATTAACTTAAAAGAAATACTGGAGACAGCCAGAAAACTCATATCAGATTGCAGAGCTGTAGACACCAAAGATCGTGTTTTAGAAATCTGCCCAACACATACACACAAACTCTCCAAAATAAAACTTTATCCTTATGTAATAAATCTTTTTATACATAAAAATGCTGTTCTTCCCTCAACAGGATCTGTGTACAACCTCAGAGACAATCATATAAGAGGCAGAGAATCACATTTTTGATGTCAAAATAGATGTAAGCTCATGGTGACAACATTACCAATAGTAAAAAAAGGGAATCCAAATAAAGTAGATGAAAACTCTTACTAAAATAATCTACAGCTGTAACCAATAGTGATTATAATAATCTTTAAACAGATGCATCAGGATGTGATCCTTTATCYGTTTTAAGGCAGTATGTCCACAGACCACAACTATATTTGTAGCTTATAGATTAAACTAGCACAGGGGAAGATCATAAACAAAGCCTACTCATTTTACACTTCTTCTACACAGTCCAAATCATTTTCATCTTTACATCCAAACAAAAGTAACTACTATTGCTTTTTATTATTCTATGCAAGAAGCTGCTCTCTTTAGATGAAAGCATGCTACTTGCAAGACAAATACATTTGGGAAAACAATTGTGCTTTGGAGAGTTTACTGTCTAGTTTAATGCCAAACACTTATAGTGAGAATAAAAATAATATATGGAATGAATATACAACATAATGCACAAGTTAAAAAAACTCACACTTAAATTCATTTTTCTTAAATAAATAACATTTTCAATTCTCTTTCAGCTTTGTATTTCCATTTTTTTCAGCTAAAGAACTTTGTCTAGCTAAAGCACTCTCTATAAAATCCATTGATTATTATATGCTGTTTCTATTGTAATAGTCCTACATTTGTGCCAGAGATTGCGTAAACATCGAGATGATAGCATCTGTCCCAAAGGCTTAGTAATTATATTTGCAGTACGTGTGAACATGTGGATACAGACAGGACAGCCAGGAAAGGAGTGAGACCCCACCCAGCAGGAGGAGTTGTGGTCCTTGGCTGTGGTTCCTTGGGCCCTTCTCTTGGGGCAGCAAGGAAAAAAAGCCATTTAAATCCCTTTCCCAGCCCTAGCCCCAGCCACTTGCTCCCAGCCTTCCTGTGCTCTTTCGTGTTGGAGCATCTCTTCTGAGAATGGTAGAGAAATGTCTTAGACCATGAGCAGTCCAGCCAAGAGGTGTTCAGGCCTCAAGGAAACGGAGCCTTAACAGGGAGGGGAACAGGTTGATTTAGAGATACTTGCTGGGATTTCTTCCCTGGCAAGAGAGGAAGAAAAATAATGAAGATACCCTTTTAAGATTTAAGCAGGACACATCGCTGGTTACAAAGATAAGGCAACATTATCAGTGCTGAATGAGGAGGAGCTATAACATCTACAGCCATGAAGGACCTTGGCAAAGAGCACAGACAGAAGTCAGTGCAGAGGAAGGCAGCAGCAAGTCAACAAAGAAACAGGCAACACTGTACCCCAGCCCAACACGACCAGCTGAAACCATACTTTCACATCCTAGAGGAATACAAGCAGAGCCTGAACACACTCAGCAAGCTGACAGACAATGATGCAGAGCCTCCAGCTCTGGAACAAGACACAGAGTGTAATGGCAAGAGTGGTCTCATCTGCTCACACAACCAGGAAAAACTTCATGGAAGGGACCTCTGGTACTTAGACGCTGCCTGGAGATGATCCCATTAATGCAGATCAATACACCAGGTACGTATATCAATGTTTGAGAGTAGTTACTTCCAGAATTCACTTACTTCAGTTTATACTCACATTGTTTCTATACACACAGTAAACTGTAGCACTTCATTACTCGTTTCAAAAATCTACATTGATAGCACCAGACAAGGACTCTCAGCTTGTAAATAACTTAAACACTCATATTGGGCTTAAATAAGGTTCCATAAAGGCATTCAGGAAAAAAACTATGAACTACGCACAACACGAGAAGAACAAAACTGATTATCAGCATAAATACCTAGATCTGATTTATAAACCATAACTTTGCAAGGACAGATGACCTCGCAGGCAGGTTCTTTTACAGTAGAGACGCTTGTTCCAGGGATATGAAACATCATGCAATTAATTATGTAGACAGACTTAGCTTTTAATAAGTTTCATCTGAGCTCATTTATTGACTTAAGTTAGCATGGTAAATCTATGAAGAAGTATTGGAGCTAAAATACACCCACAGGAGTAACAATTAGGTCACACAATTTTCCCATGCCCCAAAGAAAAAAGCCTATGAACTAACATAGCACTTCAGGCCACTTATGCTTTCCGCCTAAATATTTATATTAGGAAAAATTTAGGCAGACACTCAGTTGAGACTTCAGTCTATTTTTCTGCATGCATGTACTCATAATATCCTAGTAAATAGTTGATGAAACAGATTTAGTGGCTCTGCTAGATTAGGGTATCTTATATTTACATGATTACTTCATCACCTGTACCTTTAAGTTATTTATCTGGGGAAAAAATTACCTCATCTTACATCCAGACTAAGGCCTTTTAAGCACTAAGTAGGAATACAGTAGGTTGGATGTGTCTGTATGTCTTGTAGCATGAGTGTTTGGAAGCATGCATAGAGGGCAAAACAAAAGTATCATCTAGAAGCAGCACTGGYACAGAGAAACTGGCAACATAATCCAGTACTCTGACAAAGAGGAAAGCAGGAAGGCAATGTGGTATAGGCAGTTAAACAAGATCATGACTACTTCCCTCAAAGTTCACATTTCTTAGCACTTTCCACATTTAGTGTCTTTTGTACCTTAAGACTCTCCTTTGGAAGACCAGACCTCACAAACACCTTGCAAAAATTTGTGGTTTTAATTTCTGTGAGAAAGTAAACCCTATGCAGTCACCTTTCTCAGCTGCAGAGATTCAGAAACTTTGTAAACATCTGGTGTACCTGAGATACACATCATCTACCCAATCACTCTCTACTATAGCCASCCAACTGGATTTCTATAACTTTCAGTGCTGCCCTTGTCTATGACCAATTTAATATAACTATGTAAACCAAGGTAGGCCATCTCCCTCTCTTTTTCCACACACCAACTACCACGTGTTCCCCTGCTCTCCTAAGCAAACCAGAGCCAGCTCCGGTCACCACTACAAGCACCTCCCTTCTTCCACAAGACAGCACAAGACACAGGAATCTACAAACTCTAAAGAATATCTGAATGGGCATCAAGTTGAGTTGTTTGCAGAATTTGCATGGTTTGTGTTCTTCCCACACACACAAAAGCTTGTACCATTGATTTCCATCAACTTAGTTTCCCGTTTTCCTGCAACACACTAATGTAGCCATTCCTTCTCTTCTCTATTCAGGAGATGTATGTGGGAAACTTCACTGAAGGGTGAGATGTTGTGTTAAGATGGGTAACACAAATACAATTTGTACTATTTCTCCCTAGTTTTAAAATTGTCATGGAAAAAGAAAAAATAAAAAAAGTTTCCGCTAGCTGAATCATTTTCCAAGATCATAGTTTCTCTGCATTTTCATACAGCTGAACAATTCCTAACCATTCCCAGCCTTGTTCCAGCACCTCTAAAACACTCCAGCAACATGAAGACCCCAAGCCAGACCCCTGGTTCCACTGCCTCTACAGCCAAGCTTTTGCACTGCCACCTTCTTGTGTCACAAAGGAAAGCACTGCATATGCTTCAAGTGTTTCTACACGTGGAACTGTTGAAGATTTCTGGCTGCCCTGGCTGCTGTCCAAATTCATTATATTGCACTAAGATTTGTAGCAAGATTTTTCATACCACCTGCATGTTTCAGGTTTGTAAAGAAGCATTCAGTAATTGAAATCCCAGCTTTTTCAAGTGCCGCCTGTCTGTCAAAAGAAATGGCAGAAGTAAGAGTGCACTGCCTTTCAGATCCCACTCTGCAGAAAACCATAGTTATTATATTTCTAAAGGTGTTAGGCCTTCATGGTATTGTTTCATTATGCTCTGCAAGTGAGATAGCAAAGAGATATTTTCTGTCACAAGCTACCACAAATACTAATATTATTTCCCCTTGTAGAGCTAACACCCCAGATAAACAAGCAGGCAAATGAAACACTGTGGTTTCCAGGACCTGATTCCTCAAGAAATTGCGTGCCTTTGCCAGTGCCATCTTCAGGCACCTGAGACACCCAGTGTCGGGGAGCAGCAAAGGGCCAGCTGCTCACCAGGGCAAGGCAAGCCAGAAGCCCTGGTGACCCTCAGCATCAGGTCCCAGGGTCTGGGGACAATAGACAGACCTTGGTCATGGGGTCCATCAATGGACCTGGACAAGGCAAAAAAGAAACCAGGTCCAAGGCCCCTCTGGGAGCCATGGGCAGGACCAAACAGAGCTCTCTCCAAGCATTCTGCTTTGAGCCAGGCAGTAATGCCACGGTGCTCGCCCAGCCGAGCAGAGATGAGGTGAGGGTGCAGCAGTGGTGGTGCTGGGCTGTCACAAGTGGGACAGAGTGTTTTCYCTCCCATCAACCACAGGTCTGGACCTTTCTCTTCAGCAGCACCCAAGGAAATGAGACTGGCTTCCTATTGCCTTTCACTGCAGCTGCTACCCATGCCTTCCCCCAAAGGCAGGCAGTGATGCATGGYTGGCTCCTCATTCATGGGAGATGTAGGAGCTCAGCATCCCATGGACTGAGCATAGCACAGCAGCTGGCCTGCTCCCAAAATCAGGCCACTTATTTCTCTCATCAAGCAAACACACAAAAATGCACCTCTGAGACTGTGATTAATGTTTGGTTTTATCAATCATCCAAAAGTGCATCTACTCTTAATTTGATTTCTTAAACCAGATTATTGAATAATCAGAAATATACTTACTTGTCGTTATTTTTTGCCAGAAGGATAGAAACACATCAATGTCAGGGACTCCTTGTTATGCCGACTAACTACCCTAGTTACCAGACTCCAGATGAACTCGCTACTCCATCATCCACTTATTTTCATCTGCAAAGTACCTATGCCAGGGTCCTGGAAATGCACTCACAGGAACCCATCACACAGGGACGTCACGCCATGTCTGTGTCAAGTGTTCTTGCCAAGAAGTCTCTTTGCTTTAGTTGTCACTAGACACCTCCAGGAAAAACAAACACCAGTGAAGCAAAGGCATGGTGGAGGGAAAACATCACCAGCCAAAACATCTTACATGTAAACTGGTATTGTCCCAAACCCTACAAAGTACCGAAGGATAGAACCATCAAGGCAGTGGCAGGCAGAAAAACGACCACCATCAGATTTTACAAATGCCAAAACTGAAGTTCTGAGTTCTCTGTATCATGCTCCATAGTGTGAATCCAATTATTGGTATCTCCACCATAATCAGAAACATTTCTGTGTTCCTTCTCTAGGCTGTGATTCAGTCTCAGAACAGCATAAAGCTGACTTCTAACTTCAAGTCAATACTGAAGGCCAGAGGAACTCTCGTAATGTTCTAGCCTGAGCCTGTGCACGACACAGAACAGAAAGCCTCCCCCGCTCTTTCTATTTCAGGTTCTAACTCCTGCTTGAACAGTTKTTGGGTTTATTTTCTTTTGTAATCTTAGTGCTGGCAGAAAAAAAATTAAACAGTAATCAAAGTTTTGGATCAATGGCCAAGAGTGGTTTTGATCTATGCGTTCCCTATAGCATTCAGGAATTTATTCACATTGCATAAATGGCATGTGTACAGAAACAAATGTCCTGACTTCCACACAGTGTTTCACAATCAGCTCTGAGAACTACAGTCCCCTAAAACAGCTATCCCAAAGAGTACAATATCATACAAATACTCCAATGATCAATATAGAATTTGTAATTAGATGAACACTAACGAACACACTATGCTTAGTCATATATTATTAGTGGCATGAGTATGTCTCTGGTTTAAGTACCAAACCAGCAGAGAAACTGAGAGTAGCCAAAGGTACCAAAACTGTAGAACACAACACATTTGATCACAGGAAAGCTCTCTATTTTGAAGGGACTGAACATGACACTGGCCCTCAAAAATATGAAATAAATAAAATCAGTTGGCATCAATTAAGATGGAGACAGGAGCATACAATGTAAAGCAGTGGGAGAAATTTTTTTATTTCAAGGCAAAAGTTAGTCTAACAAAGCTCAGACTTTAGTAAAAAGTACAACTTCAAAAATTCCATGTATTGTTTGGAATAGCTTTCCTTCATGAAATGGAGAGGCTTAAACAGGAATCTCTCCCTACAGTTTTTGCTTCTGCCCCTACAATCTGAGACTAACTGGGAAGCACTATAGAAGAATTTAATGTATAGCCTTATTTAAATTTACTCTGCAAACCACAGCATCACATTTTCAACAGCTGACAAACTGATTATAAAACTGATTGGTCTTTACAGAAATAGAACACTGTCTGCTGGATCTAGCAGAACTCATTTTTTCCAAATTTTTTTCAGACACCAGCTATTAAATTCTTCAGCTCTATGGAAGAGATAAGAGTTCAGACACAAAAAGGAAGGAAATAATTACAAAACTAATGGAAAATTCATGTTCTTAGAGATCAAAAATACAAGATAAAATCCGATTTTAAAAAAATTGTACTTCATTGTGAAATACCAAGATATTTGAGGCTCAGATATACTGAATTTTGATACACTTTACCTAGAAATAGAATTTAAAAAATGAACAAGAAAATCTTTCTGCATATGTTCTTGTTTAAATTCCATTAACTTCTAGGAACAGCTGTGCTCTCAAGTAGACAGAATACATGAAAAGGATACACTTACAAAATGCAAAGAAAAGCCCTTCTAAGCCTCAAAATTAATTCTGTAAACCCAAAAGCAGTTGTCAAAACACGCCTAATTTACAATGTTATACTATTTTTCCATTTGTAAAACTGGACTTAAAAGATTTCCATATGATAGAAATACAGCAATTTGCACTACTAACCTCACGAGAGAAGGCAGATACTTAATTCAATTTTCTTAAAACAGGATCTTCCAAACACCATTAGAGTTGTACACACAGTACCACATGTGCTATGAAAAGCATCAGCTCCAGACAGAATTCCAACAGCTGCATTAGCTAGAAAGGCACTATTATTTAAGTCTAAATTTCTTCAATAAGAATCACCACATTTTCAAGCAACTATTTTGAAGGCCAAGTTCTTCATATTCAGGTTCCTTGCACAATACAATCTATTGAAAGAAAACTAAACTGCGGTCAGTAAAGAGCATGAATTTCTTTACACACAAGTGTATAGTTGTAAATAGCCAATTACCTAAGTTCATTAGCTGCATATAACTACACAATGTAAATRCATATCAAGTACAAGTTTATATTAATAAATTTACACACTACTTGTGTAACTACTAGTCTTATGCATAGTAGCCACTGCTCACACCACCTGCCATTTCGTAAGGGTATTGCTTTCTGTTATTTCAATGAATAAGAAAGCATAGAATATCYAGAGAAGCACCGGCATCAGCTGACATAGAACTTTAAATACCGGGGGAAATCTTTTCAAGTAGTGAAATAAGCACAGAAACATGCACCCAAGTATTAAACTTCTGCTGAGTAACAGAAGAGAATGTAGTTGAGCAGCCTGATATTCCCCTGAACCCCACATCACTGGGCTGGAGGTTCACTCCTCATCTCTGCCTTTCTACACTTATTTCACAGCCTTAACACTCTTTAATGTAGTTCGTTGTTGGTGCTGTGAAAACAAGCATGTGTGCATTCAGCTGCACTGAGCAGAAGATTCATATCTCAGGTGAGAGACAACTTGAAATTCCATTCCCACTTCATAATTACAGCACACATAAATGGAACAAATCATGAAGCAACTGCCCACACCACACAAGACATGGCAATCCTATATCACCAAAATGTATTCAAGGAAACAGAGCACTAAATGGACTGAAGTACATGTTCGTATGTCAATATGTTTACAATGCATTCTCAGCAGGAAGCCCCATCATGCTCTTCAAGCAGCCCTTTTATTATGATTGTTATTATTATTGTCATTGTTACAATAGGTTTGTCCCAGCCTGGACAAGCAGCACCAGCACTGATTGATGAGACAGCCCTATCCAAGCAGAGGAATAATAGCTGTGCCACATGCCAGCAAGCAATGACACAGGCTTTTGTAACCTAAAGTGCCTGTAGCCATAACTACTTGCTGCAAGGTGTCAAGGCTGTACTATAGTATTTGCACCTCTACAGGTCTTTCCCCCCCTGTTTCTTTAGGAGTAAAAACAAAAATCCACAATGCTGTTTGCCTGAAAGACAGGCAGAGGAAGGTGTTTATGTCACACCTCACCTAAGTGCTCCGTGTTTCATTATTCATGAGCTGCATTTCCCATCCAACAGTAAAAGGACAGCTTCCTTCCTCTCCTTTTTCCTACTCCAAAACACAGAAGAGACAAAGCCAACTTCTACAAGGTCTTTCCCAAGGGTTTTCAAGATGCTTGGAAAAAGAGGACAATATTTCCTTCACAAAGCTCCTCCATAAGTAGGTTTTCACAGCCCTCCCACTCTCCCTGCTGGTCTCACTGCAATTCAGTGCAAGTTGAGTGCAAGCCAGAGCAGATGCAGATGGCATATTGCTTTCACGGGAAGATCCTAGCCCCAGAGAGACTCAGAACTGGGAAGGTAACTACTGAGCTCAGACAGGCACTCAGAACCTGAATTATCAGGGCTCCGCCCCACAGCAGTGTCTTGTTTCCCGTTAGCTAACCCTAGGCCAGATGCGCATCTTCAATCCACAGAGGCTCCTGGCAAAAGCCCTGTCAAGAAGTTGGCGAGGTGGGCTCCTCTGCGAGCTCTCACAYGGAAAACAAAAAGCAAATAAATGAGTAACATTGTACCTCTAATGCAGCAGGGACCCTGCAAGGCAAACCCCCCACTATGTTTTTACTCCACTGCTGATTCTCAAGCCATACTCATGTTTCACACGTGGCTAGGAGGTGATGATCAAGTTTTGGCCTGAAGCACATTCSTCAGGTCCATTTGGAAAATAAAATAAATATCTGCTTTCATGCCTATCAAGAGGAGCTTATACCAGCAATATTTCAAATCAAAATTGGACAAATTCAAGTTACAGAATATCTGCTGTATACTTATTCCCTATTAAAAGTATTGCTCCATAAAACCTAGTCACAAGGTGAAACAAGTATGTCATTAAATTTAATAATCAACCACTTTGAATTTGAAAGAATCCAGCACATCATTTGTCCCATCCATTCCCTGAACCAGTGGTGATGACTGTACACTATTTTTTGCTTATTTATTTCAACATCTCCCATGATTAACCTCCATATGGTCAGGCAGTCCCAATCTCTGAACAGAAGAAAAATAGATTAATCACTGATTATATTTTGCCTACAGACAACATCAGTATCCCCTAGCAAGCTAAATATTGATGCCCATCATTTGGCTACTCAGAGCAGCACTTTAGAATTTCAAGATGCTTCATTTGCTCTGAATTTGTTCTGCTGGGTAAAGAGCTGAAAGCTCTGCAAGACTCCTCAACTTTCAAAATCAGGGTATTAATCAGATGTGTAAGAAGGTGTTATGTTGCAAACTATGAAGGTGGAAGAAGATGGGAGAGGAGCAAATGCTGGCCATGGGGCCTTCATTTCTTTCTTTGTGCTAGGATCTAGGCTTCACATGCTATGACTGTAATTCCTACAAAAGGAAATCAAATGTGAAGAGGAGGAGAATTCCCTTCACAAACTAGTCCYACTCAAGACTACATACGATGCTAAAGGAGTGTGGCAAGTTCTCACTGACTTCCTTTAAAAGGTTCCTATTTAATTGCTTAGAGAGCCCCAGATAAGAGCCAAGATATGAAATAGGTAACACTATGTTACGACATAAGTGGTCTACTGGGAACCAGAATGAACCCCAGATATTTCCATTTTAGTCATGTCATTGTATAGCAAGAAAGTCAAAACTAGGACCTTGCAAATAGCTGGTATTCAGCTTAAATGTCACTAAAACTCCAGTTTTACTAACTCCAGTAAAGTAGAAAGACAAGCAGCAAGACATTGAGCAGCAAGACCTTGAGCTACTTCAGTATTCCTAATCTTTTTTAATTCTTTTTTTAGATGTAACAGAGGACACTAGCCTCACCTTAGTTAGAAGTCAAGCTATTTTGTCAAGCTATTTGGAAAGCGAAAAAGAAGACTTAGAAAATTTTTAAAGATCATTCCAATTTGAATTATCACACAGAACAACTCATACAGTGCTCTTCGACTAACACAGTGAAATATTTGGACAGCAATCTCTTATTTCCCTGTGACCAGTGAGAGCAACTGACGTGTCAAACTGCTGTCATGTAACCTATGCAACCACAAAGAGTTGTCACCCCACAGTGCTGCAGTCCAACTTCTTGCGCAGCTGTAAGGGCACTCGAATGTAACAGGATTTTGGTACTAAGGAAATGGGAAGACAGGTAAATGCAGGGCTTTTCTTCTCAGCTACCCCCACTCCTGTGGCCTCCAGTCACCACTACACACATACATCTCACACACCTGCACTGCAGTCCTTTACATTGCCCATACTCATGTAGGCATATCTGCATCAGCTTGAACCCATGGGAGCAGTGCTAAAGTATTTATCGTTGTCGGTGTTACGGCAAAAATAACCCTGGACAACATAATGCAACTGCACCCTGCTGTTAGATTGACAATTGATGTTGCAAGTGTTCTTGTTCCTGTGCTTGTGATCCCGGGTAACCTTGATGAGAATGACAACGCCAGAGAAAATATGAAGGCACAGAGCAGCATGTTCGTTGGAGGAACTGGGTAAGATAGATAATATTTGTATCTCCTTTGGAGTACATGAGTTGCTCTTGCTGCTACCCTATGGCAGTCCATCCACGTGGCACTAAAAAACGTAACTAAAATGAATAGGTAGTACTAGAAACTCTGCATTATCGATTAGGAACATTTATTTAACAATTGTTTCTTTGGGATTGTCAAAACTGATGACCTGAAGTGCTCACTTCTGAGGCACCATGTATTGATAAAAGCATAAACCAATAATGCCATTTAGATTTGTATTTTCTCTACAGTGTTATTTAATGACCCATGGTAATCCTTAAAAAGGTTATTTTAATTACTCAGGAAGGAGAAATGTCCTTTTTTGGCAGCTCTTCTGGCTTGGAAAGGTGGAGAAGGAATATAGGCAGGAAAAAAATATAGAAATAGACCCAGTACATTTGTGGAAGTCCACGGGACAAACCTATGTCAGTACAATATATGATGAAATGTATCATTACATTGCCTATATGGAAAGTAATTTTGCATACAGAACACTGCTAGGAGTCAGGCTTGTTCTTAAACAACTTTAAACAAACAATGATCAGATCTAGAAAAGGGCATCTAAATCCTGTACTCATATGGTACATGGAAAAGTTCTCTGGGCAACCTGTGCCACTGACTCATGACCCTCTGATTAAAAAACATCTTCCTAACATCTAGTCTAAATTTCTCGTCTTTTAGTTTAAATCATTCGCCCTTGTCCTATCACTATCTGCACATGTAAAAAGCTGCTCTCCCTATTTTTTATAAAGCCCCCTTTAGGTACTGGAAGGCCACAATGACATGTCCTTGGAGCCACCTCTTCTCCAATCTGAGCAACCCCAACTCTATCTCTCTTCATAAGAGAGRTGCTCCATCCTCTTGATCATCTTTGTGGCCCTCCTCTGGACTTGCTCCAACAGGTCCACATCTTTCTTGTGCTGAGGACCCCAGAGCTGGATGCAGCATTCCAGGTGGGGTCTCACARTGACAGAGTAGAGGGGGAGCACAACCTTCCTACACCTGCTGGTCACGCTGCTTTCGATGCCGCCCCAGGTGTGGTTCACTTTCTAGGCTGTGAGCACAGTGTTGGCTCACGTCCAGTGTTTTATCCACGAGAACACCCTAGTCCTTCTCCACAGGGCTGCTCTCAATGGCTTCTTCTCCCAGTCTGTACTCATGTCTGGGATTGCCCCAAAACCAGATGTAGCACCTGGCACTTGGTCTTGTTGAACCTCATGAGGTTCTTGTGGACCCACTCTTCAAGTTTGTCCAGGTCCCTCTGGATGGCCCCCCTACCATCCCTGAAGCAACAAGACAATAAGGTGTACAGAAAATAAAATTGAACACATATTCTAAGTATAATAAGCAGTCTGTTTAACTTATTTGGTTAAAACCCCACATACCTGGTATTTTTAATCTCAAAAGAAACCAAATAGCAAGACACATCCTGATCACTGCATTTATTCCAAACAAATACGCTTTGTTGCCTCAGCCAGTGGCTAATTGCCAATTTGTTTCATGAACAAAACCTGACATAGAAAACAGAACCCAGCTATTAAGTATAGAGGGCTACCAAAGAATGCAGGTAAGTATTAAGCTTAAGGCAGAACTGCTCTGCCAGCAAGCATCAATGTGCAAAGCACAATCCCTACAAACCTTCTCTATCTCCTGATCTGAATCTAACTTTTTTGCAGTAGGTTATCTCCCTCAAGGGCAAATGTATTCCAAACATTTAAGGGCTCTTACAGAAGGCCAGCACTGATCTCTGTACTTGAATAATATCCCAAATGGACCCTCATTGGTAACACGATAACAAAATCAGTGTTTCAGTCAAAAGAGAAGAGTCTTTCTGCTCCTCTGTTCTTCTCTTTTTGTGCATTGATATAAAGATCAGAGTCATCAGCATGAATAAGATTTAGAATTCTGATGAAAACAATAAGAGATACTAAACACTTTCTGGCCCTCCCAAATTTGTATTCAACCTCTCTCTTTGTTAAATCTGTAATCACACTCCCATCAGTATTCAAGGGTTTTATGCAAACAAGGTCTCTTCTGTCAAAAATCATGGCAATTTAATGCAGTCACAGCCTGTTGGGTTGTGTAGATTACTGGCACCAAAGACACAACTTAGTATTCTGATGTGCGTCACCTCTCTGTAATACAGATCAGATACAGGTCTGAGCAGACTCATCTCCGCCATTCTAGCATAAGATACTTTATCTACATGCAACAGAACCAAGGGAAAGTAACAGAAGGTGACTTGAAGCTACAGTCATAAGGAAATTTAACAATTAAGCTAAAATTCAGCCTGCTGCTTAATTGCAAACACTGAATATCTTAATTTTGTTCTCCATGCTTAAGGATGCTTTCACCCACTGCTTAAGGATGGACTTACATGAATAAAAGCCTGCTGCCTTGACCTCTGTGCGAGTGCTAGTGCTGTTTGTACCTATTACACATCCACCTTATACACCCAACACACAAAGAAGGAAAAGGAGTCCATTATGCAGGTCCTACACACAGGACTTAACTCTTTAAATCTAGCTGGAAAAAATTAGAGCTCCAGTGGCTTTCTGCCTGATGTTCTCCCATGCAATACCATAACTCCTCCATCACTCAGGGCCTTATACTACCTCCTTTGGACAAGCTGTGCAGTTTGTTTCAGTGAGCACAATTTAATCCCTTGAAGTGAAACAGACACGGTATTAGCCATGACGTACCCCCATCATATTGTTAACTATAGACAAATCTGGCCGTGATAGAGAAATTCTATCTGCACTTGCACAGGAGATCATGTCTGTGCTCACTGTCACCCTTCCAAGAACAAAGAATGGATTTCTTTTCCTGGCTTAACACTTTTCTCCAAAATCAGTTTTATGCTGTGAGAGAAAAAGGGGGAGTGAGAGTTGATTAAAAGCTGTGATGAAATGCAGGCAATAGAGTGGAGTACCTGCGGTGCTCTGTCACCTCCACCCACTTTCTCCCCAGACAACCGATGGCCATTACATCATCAGGGCAATCTCTAATTGGCTATGTTCTGGATACAGTTTTAACCAAAAATATACAGGTTAGATAAAAATATGCCTTCCCAAAGTATGTTTTAATTTAGGCAGCATATTACTAAAGACCTTGCAGACATGCAATAACTTCTGCGACTCCCCTGAGTAAAAGAACAATGAGTTCTGACTGAATATTATGTGCATAATTTACATATGTGTATATATATATATATATATAAAGTCTCAAAATATGGAGAAGACTTTCTTTGACCTCATGGACCTCTTATGCATTCACTTTCCAATATGTTTATGCCACTGATTCACACTAGCAGATGTGGTAGAAAAAGAGAATTTAAGGTGTTAATTCCTAAAAGCAGGTATTACMCTTCAACAGTTCTTGGTGTCAAGATGACTGTACTGCTCTTGGATTTTCCAAAGCAGAAAAATAAGATTGTGTGCAGGATAAATCACCGATTGCGCATTATTTACTCAGCTGTAGTACATTAATAGCTGGTTGCAAATAAGGACCTTGAGGTATATACATCACAGATCCTTCGTATACAGGGCTCATGCTGCCAAGTGAATTGGGGCCAAACACTTAACTTAATACGTATCATTCAAATCTAATGGGACCAGAAGTAAATCAGGTTCCATTCCTTACTTCATTCCATCCTTATCTCCTCTTCCCAAACACACAACATGCATAATCCAAACACGGCATTCTGCAAAAATGAGCCTCATTATGTACAAAAAGAGCCACATTAGAGAAACACACAGAAGTGGATTAAAAAGGGTGATGCTCATCCTTTTTTCAGGTTGACTTAGAGCTCCTGAGAGCAACAATCTCTTCCAATTTCTGTATCCACAGGCTACATATTGCTGGTCCCCTCACTGGCTGCTCCATGCATATGATCTAAATAAATCAACCAGTAAAATACACAGTATAACAGCTTTCTGCTGATCTCTGTCAAGAGATGGTATTGGGCCTAACAATACAGAAACAACTACTTTAAAGAGAAATAAAAAGTTTAGCTGATTTTCTCCTATTTAAGTGCCTTATCTAGGATTGTAAAACATGAATCAAATTCTGCAAACTTGCATTCTCTTTGCAAGTGTTAAGAAGTAGCTCTGCCTTACAAGTGCCCTCATCACATTATATTTATACTGCCTTCATAGGACCCTGACACCTCAATATTCATCTACTTGGCCTCAGTTTAGCTGCAGAAGTTTCAGCTGCTTTTAACATTCAGTCTAATTAGGGAGACAAAAGAAGTTTCCTTAGATGTATAAGTTAGCTTCAGTGGTGAATAAGATGTTAAAGAGTAGGTGATGGACTCTTTAAAACGACTTCTCTGATCTCCCTCACTCTACCAGCACTCCTTTCAAGATCTTAGCTGGTCTTCCCCTCTTATTAACCTCCCTCCACACTGAGAATTAGCTATTTATTCTCAGCCTTTGTTCTGTCTCTCAAAGGGCCCCTCCTCTCACACTTTACCCAAGAATCCTCAACAATCTTCTATGAATGTGTATAACAAAAGCCTTTTGAAAGTCAAAATAAATTACATCCACTGATTGGGATACAGAGAAGCCCTTATTTTGACCATTTACAGCACACTTTGAAAGACTTGATGCTGATGCAATTCTGATTTCACCACAGACTTATGACTTAACAGTGGTATTAGAAGCATATCCAAAGGAGCTCTACAGTCTCAAATCTCTCTAGTAAAGTGCAAGCTCTTTGTCCTTGTGGTGTCCCAGCAAAGGAGCATTATATAGCTTCAATCTTTAGCATAGAATATCCCAGCAATTCATCATTCCATCGAGAAATAGTTCAACAAAGTGCAACACAATCTTTTTTAAATTGGCAACCTCCACATCTGTCACAAAGAAAACTGCAAACTACCTGAAGTTCAGTCCCTTCCACACCCATGGGGTGTGCTTGTGAGGAAGAAAACAAACTAGACACATAGGGCTTGGGTGTTCAGTAAACCAGGACTGAACTTTATTGAGTACAAAACAAATGTAACAGTTAACTAATTCAGTGCCTAAGGACAAAATCTCAGTCCCAGCTCCTGCACATCACAAAATGTCACAACATTTGGCTGCCTCCTATCAAGCAAAAGCAAAATATCATGACTTCTCTCAGGGCAGTATTGAAGGACAGTATCAGTTAGAAAACTGGCAAATGTCTTCTTGTTTTGCTCAAAGTCACCCTGCCAAAGTAGCATGGTGGTAAGAGGCTGAATGGAAAAAATGGGCACAGGGGAAGGAAGAAACATATTCCATCTGCCTATCAGTGTCTGAGAAATAATTATTTAATAATTGTGATTTTCTAACAGAAAAATATATTATGTTTAATGCAGCAAAGCACTTTGCCATCTTTCTATTCCATTAGAAAACATTTCACTGGTCATTAAAATGAAGTCGAGGGACAATGTGAGGATACCTGACAAAAACCTTACTTTAATTAAAAAAAAAAAAAAGAAGACTAAAAGAAGTGAAACCACAGAACCTATTTTAAAGGCTCAATATTTGGCCCAAGACTGAGCAGTACATCACACCTGAAAGTGGAAACTCCATCAAACCTTAACATACTTAGCAGTGGCTCAGAGCCATTGGTTCAGTTTGGACTAGGCGGAGATGATTGGTTTGAGACACCAGGACTTCTTCCCATCACACAAAAATCTTCTCCAGAGGTTCCACCCAAGCACTGATGGAGCACAGTCTGTCAGATTTGATGAGACAGGAGGCCACAGAATTAGAACTGCTCAATTGGATCTGAGGGCAATCAGACTTCCTACAGCATGCCGCAGCGTTACGGTAAAGCAGTGCTGTGGAACATTGCACTCAGGCTTGGTAATCAAATAAAGCTGTCATTCAAGACTTACTGTACTCCTGTGCATAGTTATCCATTATCTGTAACAAAACCTGAACTTATTAAATTACATCATATTTTCAGTATCATGCTGTTGTTTATTATATAGCAATATGAAGGAATGCAGAAAGAGCCATTTTCTACTAATACTGAACAAGGAACATTATTAGATTAAGGACAGAACATTACCCTTGAAGCTTTTCTCTCAGCTTTGTGCCATTGCAGAACATGCAGTTATATACTTCTCCCTGACACCTCCTGCCRCAGATTTAAAGAACCAAGGCAAATCACTCTCATCTCTATTCTAACGCTRTGGAAGAGGCAGAAAAGGAAATATGTTAATTTTGGTAACAAACCAGAGAACTACATTGGTGTCATATTCCTTCCATCTGCAGAGAACAAAAGGCCAGTTGGTTCCCACCACACATCTATAAGATGAGACAGGCAGAAATGCCCTATGATAAAAGAGGGTTTACAAAAAAGAAAGAAAGATGAAAATTGATACACATATAATAGCAGTACCTGGGTAATGGACAGRAGGGAAAACATGTTTCAGACAAGGCCCCAGAAATCCCTTTTCAGTGTTTCAGAGACAATGCATAAATTGCAGGRAGCAAGGACAAGTGCTTGAAGTCTCTGCCCTTATTCTTCCAGTTCCAGTCTCATATGAGCAAAAGCCCCGGGGTAGGAGTTTAGTCACCAGCCTTTGCCCACGGGTTACTCTTCCAGTTGGTCATCAGTCTGGTCACAACCAATTAGTGCTTGCAAGAGCTGAGTGCAGAGGCACACAGAGAAYGGGGAGCAGTGCACGGGCATTGCAGACGGAGCTTTGCAGGGGCTCTTATCTCCTTTACCTCCTACAGCCACACCAGGAGAGCAACAAGTCATGATATATCAGTTCTCTGGTCCCCTCAGCTTAATCCACTGAGACAAATGGGAGCAAAGTAGAAGAGAGGCAAAGCCCAGCCAGATCCACTTTCCCAAGTGGAAGCCAGCAAGGTGATCTCAAACCCTGACAAACTCTATTCTCCTCTGGGAACTCTGTCCATATGTTTATGATGAGGAAACAGTTCTGCATGCAGCTGCCAGTGATTTTCATTTAACCCCATCATTTGGCAATGCCCACATGTGGGGCTGTGCAAATAATCTTTTCATGCAGTGTTTCTGTGGTTTACAGGGTCATTATTCAGAAGCTTTCTGATCAGACAGCATTAGAAGTTACGTCATTTGCCAACAGTATTTGGAGTGCTCAGTATCTGTGAAGAACAGATAAAAGGTATAATCAAAATGCTACAAAAACAAGGATTACTTTTCAACCTTAACTAAGCTTTTGACTTCTGGCCCCTTTGATTGAGCAATGAGAGAGTTCTGCAGTGAAAACCTTCTCCAACCTCAAAATCCTAATGAGGGCTTCTTATTCCAAGATCTTGGATCAGGAGCAGGAAGGCATATGCAGGTGAGTGTTGCCTTAGGATGCACAAAAATTTACACTGTTTTTCTCAATGTGAAGGGCACAGGAGGAARCCACAGAGACAGGCTACCAAGGGCAAAAGCCTGATCAGCCTCTGATGTGGATAACCTAAAAAAAAAATTAAGACTTGGATAACATTTTAGCCTGCAGGCAGAACAGGAGGTTTATATGGCTAAAGGATCCAGAATTAGATTTAGCAGACTATAAACGAAGCCTGCAATGCAGGCAACATGTCTTACCCACTTTGCTAGCRACTGCTGCCACCAAAGTACAACTAAAATGCATTCATACAACAGGGCTCTTACAAGACTGACAATACCCTCAGCTTGCCCTCAGTCCCTAAAGCAAACTCAACAGTGAGGAAAGTCCATCCTTCCAAGAGACCTCAAGAGAATAAAACTGTTTCTGGTTTTCATGCAAGAAAAGAAAAAGATCTTATGTTGTTTTGAAAGTTAAAACAAGGGACAGGAGACAGGCAGGCAGATATCTACAGCTGCTGAATTAGCGTCACGAAGAAGAAAAGAAGGCGAAAACTGAAAAGAACASAGTTCCTGGCAAATGGAAGCAAAACGAAACTGTTAGCAATTGCTTACCGTAATATGCAAGAAAAGAGATGGGGCATTCTGAAGCCACAGACAGAAAAGTTGAGAGAATTACTCTGCGTGCTATCAGTATGCTGCAAACCCTAATAAAATATGGGCAATGTGTACTCTCCTGTCTTCTGGACTTTTCTGATTGCACCATATGTTGGAAATGCACATCTGCTGTTTACATAAAATGGATAGTGCATACTTTAAAAGCAAATGTGAGGAATCCACAGGGTAGAAGCTGATTAACATTGAGCTCGGCACATGAATTTGTTAGTCCAGCGCCACATGTCTGACTCACACTGTCATACTGTTGCAACATTCTTTAGCTCCATAGCTGTGAGCCTGGAAATTGAGCATCCATTTAGTGCTAACAGCAACAACCTCTCCAGCAAGTAGCTCCTGGGACAAATGAACACCTTGCACTGAAATATTGGGCTTTTAGAAAAAGCATTTCTTCCTTTTTACCAGGTTATATGTATCTCAGTCTCATTTGTACTTAAGAAAAAAAAGAAACTTGGATCGTGCAACAATCTTTCAAACAAAACTGTGTTACCATTCCACAGTGAAAAGTATATGCATGAATTTGCGATGAGCTGCTGATCAAATTTTSACAAATCTATATTCTTATAACAGATTAAGAGGGCATACATTTCAYAATTTATAGCACTGACAATAAGCACACATAGCAATAAGAGGTACAGTTTCCTGCCTAGGAAGTTTTCTGCATAAGCCCTTTTAAATATTTTCTTTTAATTTTTTTTTTAATATTTCCTATTTAAGTATTTTCTTTACGCTAATATATATCTACTTCCTTAATGTAGAAATTCTCTAAAAGTGGGTGTTTCAGCAGATCACCAYTACATTCAAGTTTTCCTTGCCTAAAATACAACTAATTTAACTTCAGAAAAGAGGAATTGCCCAAGTTCTGTAGAAATTGTAATGGAGTTTATCATTATTACTATTACATAGAGATGTCAGACAATAAAAACCCTAACACAATACTAGAAACAATGTATTTTTTTTTTCTGYTCTCATTTTGAGACATAATCCCATGACTACAGAGTGTCAGGAAACTGCTTCAAAGAGCTACATGAAAACAAGCAATCCCCTCTCTTAAAAAAAAAAAAAAACTCTTTGTATTTTGCTGAAGTTTCATTCCTTCTCTTCCTCTTTTCAACAAAACTGTTTGAAACTMAAGGTTTAATAAAGTTAGTCACAATTACGCAGCTTCTGTTTTTCAGCTCTGTTAAGTCTGGACAGAAAATGTTCAACCGTTTCTTGTTTTCTAACTATCTATATTTGTTTCTAACACATATCTCAATAAATAGCAGCACCCTCTTTCTTTGCACTTCTCAATATTGGACTGATTGACTTCTCAACGTTTCATTTTAGAAAAATCTCTAGGTTGGAACAGCATTGAAGAGGCAAAACAGTCTGGCTTTCTGAGCTCTAACCAACTTCTGATAAGAAGGCTGGGTTGAAAAAAATCTCCCATGCAGGAAAACTACCTTGAAGTCTGGAACTGAACATTCAAAGAAGGAAATTAATTTGTAGACAATCAAGGAAAACAACCTCTCAGTGGTCTGACTCACATTTTGTGGAATATAACACAGAGGATTTGCAAGGTATTGCACAAAAATATTGCTTTAACATTTAAAGAGCCAATAAATCAAGTTTTTCTAGATAAAAGTKCTCTCTTCAAAAACCAGGTAGCTAGAGACACAATGGGGCAGGATAAAAAGGACAGGAGGAACTGCCAAAGCTTAAATGGCTAGAATGACAGCACCACCATATTAAATTAGTTTTATTCATCTAATTCCATCCTGTACCATGATAAACCTGAAATAATACCAAATAAGATCCAAACTTGAAGCTAACTTGACTTTTCAAAGCATTCCTTTCTAGGATGTTATACCTACAGAAAATCTATTTGAAGATGAACTGCTAAGATGATTAACAGTGGAAAATAGAGTATTTCCTTTCTTWTCATCAACAGGCACTCTTACAAATGTATTTTATAGGATTACGCCAATATTTTTTGTTGTATGCATACCTATCTCTGAACACAGCACATGTAAAGCATTTATATCTGTATAAATTGTTATATTCCTATTTAGGAGTTGAATTAATTAAAAATTTTTAAGCAAAAAGCAATCACAGTGCATGTTTTTGTAGACTGATGGGTAGATAAGTCGATGTTACTAACTGCAAGAAGAGGAGTTTTATGTATTTCTAAAAACATGTGAATTTTGAAAGTTATAGACTATTTTAAGAGAGAACAAGAGTCAGCCCAATTACTTTTTGTAAGTAAATGGTCCAGTGTTTCCAAATCTATTTTTAGTTTGTGAGTCATTCACAAACCAAATCCATTCTTTACAAACATCTTTGCTGTTTACAAATTACTCACTAAATAATTTCTATGAGGGAAATTCACCCTAAGGGTTTGCCTGCAAGCTTGTTTGCTTTTACTGTTCCCTGCCTATTATCCAATGTGTTTGAGCAGATTCCCAAGTCACACAACTTCGTTTCTACTCCTCAACTGAATGAGTAAAACTTCAAGCTGCTATACCCACACAAAAGGAATGACAAATCACGACTCAGGAACAGCCAATTTTGTTTTCTAGTGAAAAGCCATCTTTGCCTAGCTGTTTAGGAACTGACAATATTCCCTCAGAAGGCACATCTGGAAGGGTGACCAAACTCCTGAACTGCAGCAGCAGGGATGGCAGAGTACTTCATCAGAAGGCAAATCCCATTTCAGACACATATAGCAGGAAAAATGCTGCAGGAGGCTCTCAAAATGGCCCAGGAGCAACCTTCAGACCACTGACCTCTCCAAGACAATGGCAAGACTACATATTTTGCATCCATTCAGAGCAGTTATTTGGCATGACTCTGACCCCATGGTTCTTTTGTGCCATATTATGCTGCACTGTACAAACCACGAATTGCAAAAGCCCATCCAAAATAAGTTCTCCAAAAGCTCATCACTGTTTTCAAAAGGCATGGCATTCAAAACTATGTAATAGCCATAAAGTAAGCTAGTTTCTAAGATTTCTACCCAAGCTGAGATGGAGATTGATCAGAGAAGAAGAACTGAATAGAGGCCACGGGAGGGACAAGCAGGGGGCAAAATGTCACCAAAAAACCCATGCACTGTTCAATATTGGGGTTCAATTAAAATTCAGGTAACTGTTCAGGAAGACTGACCAGAAGACACTGCACAGACCAGTCTACCAGCCACCTTTAAGGTAGGATCCTGCCTTGCTGTAAGAACTGTGGCTCTTGAGCCTGGGAAGCAGCAAATAGTTATTCTGATGTGAGCAATGACAGCAACTCTGACAGTCTGCTGCATGAAGATGACAATATTTAACACTTGTCAGGGTTATGCCCACCAGGTGGAAAAAACACTTGGGCAGTGTCATTTTCTTCTCACCCTATCTCACAGCCTTCCTTTGCTTTTGATCCACATTCACACTGCACGACAAGAAAAATAATGTTTGGAATATTTTTATTAAAATAATCAACTTTTATAACCTAAATCCTACACACAGGGTCCATTGAAATAGCTACATTACATTTCTGGATACTTTTTCCTCTTTTCCTTTGTGTATGAATATAAAAGAAACTTTTACACTGGAATCATGTAATACCACCAACATTGACTTCCTTTTCAGTCTACAGAGATGAACAGTCCCTCGAGGATTATATTGACCCTGGCTTTGTTCTCACCAATATTTACCTCTCAGGTCAATGCATCTTCATGCTGATTACAACAAAGTCAATACCTGCTTATTACAGTTAGAATAAGAATCCCTGAGAACGCTTATTAACACTATTTTGGTGTCTGCCAACACTACCATAGTTAAGGAGTCTGTCAAGGTTTCCATTGTGTCCATCTTCTTTTGTAGTAAAGCTTGTCTCCAGTAACAATGAAAAAATGCCACTTGAAGACTCAATAATCAAGTCTGTTCTTATAAAAGGAGTTCTGACAAGCATATTTTAACATATAAGACATATGCAGGTATTCCTTAATATTAAATTCAAACACATAAGCCCAGACTTCATATCAGATTATTATTATTATTATTATTATTAATATTAATATTATTATTATTTGGAGGCTGTGTGTAATTGTTGTGGGGTTTTCAATACTTATTGCAACTTTTAGGATTTAATTCAAGTCTTCTTTATATTTAATGTCAAGAGCTGGTCCCCAAGGTAGGTGCTACATTTAGTTCTCTGTTCCTATTAAATTTTATTTTTATGATAGTCTTAAAAATGAACTCCAGAGCTCAGCTGTTGTTCACAACTTTTCAAACAGAGAGCTCAAAAAACTAACCAAGTAACATCTTTACAGTCCTAACACCAAAATACACAAAATCCATCCATACATCCAAATCCTGAGGTAGGAGGAAACAAAATGGTAAGAGTTTAGTTAGGAGGGAAAACATCAGGGCAGAAGTATAGCTCAGTAAACCTTGAGAAGAAAGGTGTGATGAGGGTGTAGCTTTGACCAAATTTGTGGCAAATATACAGACATTCTCAGTTATACCAATTTGGGATGTCCATCCTTACTGCTCCTGCTAGCAAATCTGTCCTTATTGTGTGGATAAAGTTTACTGACAAATTTATGCTTGTTCATGCTTTACTCCACTAAGGTATCATAAGTGTCTCAAAGCTGTCGACAACAGCTAAACCTACCTTAGACATCCTCGTCTAATCTAATTGAATGCAAATTCAGAGAGGCACCATCAAAATCCTGAAGACCTTCCCACCTTCCTCATCCCACAGGCACGCTCGCCTCCATTGCGCTCAGTAACACTCGTCTCTGCCCATTCAGTCAAGTGACTGAGAAATCCTGTCCTTCACAGCTGAGCTTTCATGAGCATTAAGATGTCCAAGACATTGAAGCTTCAAGCCAAAGTCACCAGCACAACTTCAAGAGAAACATTTCAAGTATCTTCTGATTGCCTGCTTCCTAGCTGCCTTAAAAATTCAACAATCTACAGGGGAGGTGAGGACTAGATTTAGTCTTAAGGTCCTCTGGTAGGATTTCTCACAAGGTCCAACACCCTTCCAGAGGTTGCAATGTTTCTGCAAGGACTGGTGTTTGCCTTTGCTTAATAACCTGCCCACTCTTCAGTCTTTTTACTAGAGGAAGTAAAGGGTGTTTCTAAACTGTTTGTTATAGTTAAGCATAAAAATTCAGAATACATTTTTCTAGTCAGTTAACCATATTCTTGAGGGAAAACATAAGGTACTATAATTATTAAAGAGCACTCTCAGTAATAGTCACATCTTTATTGTGTCAACCCTTTGCCAAAAAAAAATAAGATTTATAGTAAAAGCCACTTACATTTCTTCTTTGCAGAACCAAGCCATCTGCCTCCAATATACCATCAGCCCCTGCTAGATGAATTCACACATATTTTAAAGCCCCAGAGTAACCATTAGAATGGAAATTGGACACTACTTGTCATTTGCAAAGCTTTCTTAACTGGAGAGGCTTCCCATTTGTTCAATTAAATGTTTGCATGTGCAATACACTTTATGAAATCTATCCCAAAACAGTGAGGACTGAAATAATATTGGAGGCAGATGGCACAGCTGTTCCATTTAGAGCTATCCTCAGCAATATATGAAGTGATGGACAGGACAGAGAAGTGGGAGTGAAAACTTGGTGCTATGAAGAATATCATCCATGGATATTAGCAATAAACAAACCATTTCAGTGCCAGTCTTCCSTCCCCTATCGTATGTAGCTGTGTGACTCACTTGAGCTTATCCAATTAGAAAATGCTCATTCAATTCAAGAAGTCAACCACTGAAGCCATGTAAGGTTTTCCCCTAAGAGAATCCATCCCTCTGCCTTGAAAGCTAAGGGAGCCTGAAAACGTGTCTCTCACACTGAGACAAAGAGGCACGTATTCGTATGGGCTGATGAGGCAGTGTGCATGCAGAAGAGACATAGACACCAGCAGGAACAGGGAGCAAGTTTAAGCTGCTACTTATTTGCATGCCTCTCACAGAGCAGAAATCATTGCACCGTGCTCCAGATGCTGCAAATCTCAAGATGCACATCCAGGGCTCATAATTAAAACTGGCAAACATTTTCACTGAGGAGAGGGAGGAAAAAACCCAGAGCTATCCCAGCCAGTCTACATCTATTCTGAGATTTCTGTTCTGCCATCTCAGTATCAGGAAGGTTGTGCTTTCAAAGGAAAGGGCATGCAAAAACACTTCCCCACAGACAGAAGACTTGAAAGAACCTGACGCGAGCATACCTCTTTCTGTACAGCACCTAGACTAGGGCCAGAGGTTCAGTAAACTAAATGYGCAAAGTAATCAAAAATTTCTTCAAAAAGAATTTTCAACCCTCCTGAAAGAAAATTAGATAATATGTAGAAATAGATCTAAACCAAAATGGGTTGACGGGAAATGTTTTCATCTTAGAAAGAATTGCTTTACTGGAAAACAAGGAATGAGGATCACACTGTCCATTGCAAGCCAGCACATACACCACAGAAGTTTTTCCTTAAGCACAGGACAGAAACCACTTGGGGCCAGAAGACAGATCCCAATCCATATATGCATGAGCAGGAAATGACACTAGCTCTTTGGGACCCCAGTCACCTCTTCTGCAGATTTAACATAATATCAAYGGTCAAAAAAAGTTACAAGAACAAACTCAGTTAAGAAAGAACCATAGAGACCAAAGGACAGGTCTCAGAACTTCCTTTTCTCCCCACAGCCTACTCTTTCCCTCTTCACTCCTACAGCCTATTAAGATATTTTCACAGCTGGAGCGCTGCCAAAAACAGAGAAAATCTGTTTTGTATGGACTGTCAGTGAGATGAAGAAAGATCTCCATAGGTGCCATGCAACAATAAACAGCCAGGGGAGAGAATGCTGAAAAGCCAAAAAGTACATCCCAGTTCACCAGAACACCCATATTTGAATAGGTTCAGCTGGAGACTCTTATCCCTAATGCCTTAGGAATAATTAAAGGACAAAAAATACTGCCAGAGCACAAGTAAGAGAGGTGAGAGGGCACTTAGGAATTGAATGGCACTCTGCCTAGCAAAGGATTTGTGACAGTGAAGGGGCACCAGGCTGTACATTCAGTAGTGTATTACTTAAAAAAATATTTTCTGAYCTTGCTGTTTCAGTATAAATGCTTCCCTCCCAACCACCTCTTTCCCACTGGTAACACTATAAAAGACATGCCCCAAGGGACAAGTTTCTAATAATGTTCTCATCTTGCTTTCCAAGCACTTATAACAGCTGCAGGAGCAATTTTAAAATAAAGGAAGTAAATTCATAAGACTCAGCCTCTTCTTTATTTGCAGGAAACTTTGGCTGTGCAGAAATTATTGCAAATTGTACCATCACAGAGAAATTATTTAGTTTCTAACTCTCATTTTCTCATAAGTCATACTACACACTGCTGCAAACGGCACAATACATGGAAATTCCAGACAAGTGGTAAAAAATGAGTGTCCTAATTTACTGGGTTTGTACCCTGGCTCCATTTCAGCTACATCTTAAAAGGCYAATATCCACATATTATTCCAATAACTCTAATTACATAAAGTAGTTATTCATAATTAGTTATTTTCCACCAAATATGTAAATATGGAAGCCACCACAAGGGCATAAATGCACAGCTAATCCAGAATGAATCCAGCTTCTGCAGAATACCTCTACAAAGCATCAGTGAGAAGCAGTTTTAAGAACCTGCCAAACAGAGGGAATTGGCGTACATTCTGAAAAGCCTGTCCTCTTTGAATCACCATTTGCATAAGAGCAGTTCCACTCTTTCCTGCCACCCCTGCAACCTTCGCATTCTCGGGGAGGCAAGACATGGAATAGTTACTTTTAAACACAGCACTATGGTAATGGCACCTGCCCACTTTCAACTGCTTGTCTTGCTCTGCCRTGGCAAGGTGCCCCTCTCAAGGGCTGCTGACAAGCTTCAGGTCCCTCCGTATACACCAACTACTACTTGTCAGCTTCTGCTCCTGATTTTTGGAGAAGGAGTGGAATTCAGCTCATATCCACACAACTGCCACCCAGTAACACTCCACAGTTCTCTCCTTTGGAACAGCCAAATAATGAGGACAGGCAGGAACTCAGCAGCTACAGSAGACATTACACTGATGGACTGGGAACTGAAGGACAGTCAGAGAAGATTCCCATACAATCTTGGAAATATTGCAGGAGCTAGAAACCAGGCCACTGACACATCTAGGAAGTGAGCAGTGGAGCATTGACTTTGCTTACCTCCCCTGTACCTTGTGTGGGAGGCTTTTCGCTTTGTACTACAACAAAATCAAAGAATTGCAAGTAGCTAGAAGCTCTGCAAGTGATGAGTTTTTCCCCCTTTCCACTCCAATGATCTTCAACCTGCAAGTTACCACAGTGGTAAAATGCATTTCCTTTTTCTTGGGTTTTGGTTATTTGGTGGGGGGAAGGGAGGGGAGGGAATGAGGGGGTGCAGCAGGTTGGTTGGGGTATTTTGGTTGGTTCATTGTTTGGGTCTTTCTAACTGTCAACTAAAGGAAAGGTTCAGCTCCTCAAATAGAACTGAAACGAGCTTTTCACCACAAAAATTGCAGATATCAGAAACAAAGAAATATAACAGTTATATTTTTTCACTCTCTGAGGGGTTCACAAACCCTATTGGAGCCTTACGTGTCCCCTACTCCCTTCAAGCTACAGGATGAAGCCTCAGTACCTCAGGAGATGGATGTCCTATTTCTAAGGATAACCCAAGAAACCTCAGCAAATAGCCAGATTCCAGCAGTATTCCCAAGGTCTTCAGTGGCACAAGAGCATGTTTTTACCATAAACCCCTTTCTGCACTTCTCGGACAGCTAACACAATAGGAAACAGCCAAGACGGCCCTTCAATTCACTGATCTTCTGTTACAAGAACAGTCACTGGTGGTATGTGGCTGGTGTAATTATGGAGACCAAAAGAGCATCAAGTTGGTCAGGAGTCAAGGTCCCAAAGCCATGTCCGTAAGCTGACTATAAAGGCTGAAGCCTGTGTTAGTCCATAGGACTCCCCAAGGAATGAAGGCATTCTGCACTTCTACCCAGAGAACACAACTAARTTGTTTGTCATCAGACCCCTACCTCTCCTTTACCTTCTGGGAAATTTTGCTACCCGGCCTTACTTTTGTCATTACTGCCTCTGCTAAAAGGGCACTTGCCAGGTCATGTTATTGTTGCTGCAGCAGCTAAGAGTGATACATCATGCTCAATTTCAGCAACCTCTAGAAGTTATTTTACCCAAAGCACAAGGTAGAGTTTCTGCTCAGCTCTGATGTCTTGCCCAAACCCTCTTGCTTAAACCACAAGAGAGTGGTTTAAGAGAGTCCCCTACCCCAGACTTCAGTGTGCAAATACTACTACTTCTGCATGGTACTAAATAACTCTCATTGAAACACTGCAAGTTGCATAGTTTTTGATTGAAACAAAAAAACATCCATAAGAAGGTTTAGGTCTGTTAAGAATTTTAAGACCTTTAGGCTGGCAGTAGCATGATAATGGTGCATTAAAAGGGACAGACCTGCATGAATGGTGCTCCAACAGCAGTGAGAAATAAAGCTCTTTATTGCTCCAATCAGAAAAGTGCAAACTTACATTTTCCAGCCCTTACCCTTAACTATATCACAAAAAGGTCTTAAGTTGGGGACCACTGCAATCTGCCAGAGGTTGAAACAACTTCTAAGTCCTGCACTTCTCATAAATGATTATCTCATTCCTTGAACAATGAAGCTGCATGAATTTTGCATGTTACCTCAAGCACTTTACTTTATTCCAAGAATAACAGTTCCATTTCAAAGCACATTAAGCTGAATCCCCATTTTATCACCCATACAAAATGGCTGCCAAAATATTAGATAGGCCATGAGCACAAGAAACAGACATTAATACTTAAATCTCTATCCATAAGGAACTACTAAATTAATTTCAAAGAATATATCCCCCATTTAAAAAAAATAAAAATTAAAAAAATACATTTTCTACCAACTTGTACCTCTTGCACCTATTTTAGGTGTCTGTGGAGCATTTCCATAAAGTTAGCAGGACACTCAGTATACATATAAACCTTTTAGTTAAGTGAGAGAATTTATCACTGTCGCTGAGATAAGGCCAGGCTTAGAAATTAGTAGCTCAGTGCACCAAACTATTAGAAACCTTGCTTTAACCAGCAGAATCAAAAACTTTTTTTGGAACAGTACAAAAAGAGCAAGAGCAAAACTGACGGTGCCTGACCCATGATGGTTTGCATTTGACCCCCATTTCTCACCTCTTCTCTCACTAATCCTSATTTTAATTATCTACAAATTTGTACTTACTCAACACTAGCACCTAATTTATCTATGGAAATTCAAATCATCCCATGTTAAAATAAAGTTTCTAAAATAGACAGGTTTGTCAGCCCTTAATGAGATCGTTAATATTCACATTAAGTATAGTTGAAAGTGCATTAATAGCAAAACGCTTCCTTTCATTTGCAGGGAACAAGAGACAAGACGCTGTTTGCAGATAAGTTTGCAGTTTGTGACCAGTTTGCAGCCAAACCAAAAGGTCTTTTAGCCATGCAGAATCCTGTTCCAAGAGTCTTGCAGTATATCCCAAACATTCTTAAGACAAAACCACCTTACAAAGCAAAACAACATAAATCTTGAGGATTTGCTCCCAGTCCCTGAGAAGGTGATAATATTTGAAGGGACTCATACAAGATTACATCTTTGCATAATATTGAACGAGAGTTAACCGTGTCACATTGCATTTGAGATTGTCGCACGCTAAGCTACTCAAGTGCTCAGTATTAACAATTCAGAGTGGAGCTCGCCAGTACAGGGCAGGTTTACTCTGTCAATGACTTAAGTTCTCAAATGCATCTAAGGGATGCTTCAAACTTTGTTCCAAAGAGGACAGAAAATGTCTAAAACATAAAGGCGTGAAAAGGTGCTCAAGTGCCAGAGTGACAGCTATGTAATACCCAGCAGTAGGGACACCTAATTGGAAAAGTGGGACTAGCGTTCATAAAGAACTTCGGATCTTAGGAAAAAAAAAAAAAAAAAAAAGAAAATAGGGCTGGGAGGGAACACCTGGAGATCATGCTCCCGCTTTCCAAGGCTTGGGAAGAGAACAATAACTGCACACATCCCGACAGAAATCAGCAAACCTTCTCTTATTGATCGAATACGCCTGTCGATACAGAGCCCACACGCTGCCTCGGAAAACTTCCTCCAGCTGGTCCCTTTCTGGCAGCAATACGCGCTTCCTACCCGTGACCGACACCCCCAGCCCCTGCCGCCACTCAGGCTCCGGCTGCCTCTCCTCGCCGCGCCCGGCACCGCCCGGGGGGCTCCGGCGGCACCGCCGCTCCCGCCCCGCGTTCCCGGTCCGGCAGCGGCCCCTGGCGCCCGCCCCGCTCCCGGGAGCGGCTCCCGGCACGGCCCCGACCCGCCCCCGCCCGGGCACCCCGCAAGGGGCTCAGGAGGGCCGGGAGCGGGGCACGGAGCGCAGCAAAGCACCCCCGRTGCGAGAGCAAGAAAGGAGCCCCCAACAGCGGCACTCGTAAGCTGAGGAGCTGAGGAAGCGCAGCGAGCAGCAAGAGGCAGCTGTGTGCGGAAGGGTTGGATTGTACAGTGTGAAGGTGTGTTCCCAAATGGAGGGGGGAAAAATATCCAACAAGCTCTAAAAATGATGAAAGATGGAGACAGCGCTCAAATAAAAAATTACAGAGGCAGCCCAAATAACAGGGGGATCCTAGGTTTCTTGTGTCACTCTTGACAGGAGCATTGTCTGTTCTTGAAGACCTCCAGTTGCCGAGTGTGCTCTCTGGGCGATGACATGTGAGTCCCTCTTCCCATCGTTTCCATCTTAATCACTGCAGATTTCCCCTAACACGTTACCTAAACCGCTGCTGCAGCAATTCATGTCCATCAGGTCTCATCCTAACCACCACAGAGACAGGGAAAACAGATCACTGCCCTCCTCTACAACACTCTTGCAGGTTTAAAGACATGCCCCTACTCTACAGAGAAATACCATTTTCTGAGCTAAACACCATCAGTTTGCTCCATCCAGTCACAGGTTGCGTTTGCCAGATGGCTGAGCTCTCTGATGGTGCTCTCTGCTGGGGTCTCCCCAGGAGGTCACATCTTTCCTGGAACACTCCATACAGAATAGCTCAGAGAACTCCAGCAGTGCCAGGACAGCAATGTGAAGCACATCTGATTGACTATAATCTCTTCTACTATACACTTTAGTAACATATTTTCCTCTTTTCTTAGTGTCATAACACTATTGATGCCTATGCTACTTGTGATAAATTACCATTCCCTACATCCTCTTTTGTAGGAGAGACTAGATTTACTCCCATCSCTGAGTTATACCCACTGAGTTACTCCCCCATCCTGCTTCTGTGCAATTCATTGATCCTGCTTAAGTGAAGTATCTTATACTTGTTCTCTGAGTTATATTTTTCTCCTTTGCTTCCATTCTATGCTATTTCTCTCTAATACACATGATGTTCCTGGTTTCTCAAGCTGTTTTTCATTTCCAACCTGCCTACAGTTCTTCTGAGCCCAAGAAATTTAACATCCATCATCAGTACGCTCCACAACCATCTCTGCAACTTCTTAGCAGTATCCAGAACACACTTTCCAGATTTAGATAGCTCTCCCACCATGGTGGCAAACCACTGGAAATAGTCTGAATTCCATTTACTTTCGTCTCTGCACCTGTTGGATTGCTATCTTCATCTAAAACACACTTTTTTGCCTCAGAGAGTTTATTCTGTCTTCATTCAGACAGCCTGCATGATCTCAAGGTCCTTTTCCACCTTGTACGACCTCCACTCCTACAATGGTCCTGTACAGTGATGCTGTGCAGGGAGGCGTAATACAAAGGAGTCACCCTGAAGTCTTCTGGAAACAGTGAATACTCAGGGAAGTCCCCTTGTCTTAAAAACTTTACTGACAGTGACACCAGTGCTCCTTGCCTCAGTGCCAGCCTCTCCTAGCAGTCCGTACTTTGCTAGAAATTGTCAGTATTGTTTTTGCCAGTCAACAGTGCCCGAATTTACAGACACACATAACGAACAAAATTGCACCTAAGACAGAGTTCTTGCATCGTATGCCAGGTTACAAGGACAGATATCATCATTTTTATGTACTACGGCACACTAGCATCACCCACATCTCTGCAATGTGCCATATCAGCTTGTTTTCTCAAGCCAAGCTAACGTGGAAAATGGGGTTTGGGTGAGAAGCAGCTTGAGCCAATCTACTGCAGCACATGAGCAACACAGGCACACAGCTGACCACATGGGCAGAACCCRGTTTCCATGAGCACCAGAGCTTCAACCTGAAAACTAGCTAAGCTTCTGAGAGCATTCATGGAATGTGTTTCAAGGCCAATGACTAAAACAAGGGGAAGAAAGATGGGAATATTATTTCAGAAATACTTTCAAAACAATCTTGCAAATGTTACTTAATGCTCCATTCAATCCATGGCAAATGAGCCACTTCCCCCTCCTCCCCAGCAGATGGCYAGTTTTAACAGAGGCAAAAGGCTGAGCTCAGAGAATTAAACTCTTAAGATTTTTTGTGACTAAACAATGGTTTGTATGATTCCACTTGCATAACCTAGGGTGGTCCAGCGCTTGGAACAATTGCTGGATGCAAAACACAGCCARACATCTCTGGATCTATGGACTGTCATGACTAGATCAACTTCCAAGAGAAGAGCTTAACTGCCAGCTAATGTACRGTGGGACCTTGCCTTCTGTCCTTTCTGCTGATCTGCTACCTTAAGCACAACATTTTGGAATCCTTTATCAGAACTAAAATTCAAATCCACATATTTCTTGTGCCAAGAAGTGCCGTTACCTCTGCAGGTGTCACTCTCTCAAATTCATAAGTATTTTAAGAAAAACAGATCAAGACCAACCATAAAAGTCTGCAGGTAACACCTGGCAACATCCTTTAMGCAACAGGTACTATTCTGAGAGAGTTCTTTTTTCCAGTCTCTACCCAAGCCAAATCTAGATGTTTAAACTCTGCATTTCTCATATCACAGCTGAAGCTTTGTATTGGGATCCACTCTGTTTACCCCTACGTATCAGTACTGTGACAGCCTTAAGTATCAAACCAACTAGGGCCAGGAAACCAATAACACAATGGCACTACTGACATCATTTTTCTTTGGCTAAAAGTACTTGACTATTTTGACTTGACAGTACTGCAAAATATCAGGAGCCAGATGAAGGTTTTTGTTATTTAAAACAAATATATGGGRGGAAATACACCCTCCCTGTTGTCTAGAGGTCAACAGGGCAGTTGGTAAACACAAAGCAAAGCACCCACCCTGCTGACCCTTATGTGAAAAGCAAACGCCATTTTGAGCTCATTTTCAAGCCAGCAAGTACTACATCCATGACTTAGAGTTATTTGACTACACACAGGCTCATTGAGCTGTGTATTACCGCTCAGTATGCCTAATAAACCCCACGATACAGAACACTGCCTTTTTTAAAATTTTTATGGTGATTGTGAGAAACCACTACCAGAAACATGACTGCAGACAAGATTGGTATATTGGCATGATTTCTGAAAAGAGTGCAAAGTACGCTGTTTAATTGCACATCTTCCAGAGGTTATGTACTACCACCTGCATGTGTATAAAAATACATAATAAAAATGCTGCTGAAGAGGAGCTGTGTTGCATGGGCAATAGCCTTTTCTCATAGCAGTCTTATTTTGATTGATATCAGAACACCAGATCYATTGCTGGGGGGGCTTTTAATAACAGTAAAACATACCAACAAATAAAATCAGCCATTATTATATACAGTAAATGGCCTCTTCAGCCTGCTACAATGATTACATTCACCCACAATAATAAATAATCATAACAGACACCCAGAGCTAGATCCTGGCACATAAGCTAACCATGCAAAACAGGCTCATAACTAGCTTCAGCAGCTGGCTGAAGATTTTCCCAGAATAAACTGAGTACTCTGGAAGTGATGGAAATTCAGAGCTGAAGCCTGCCTCCCACCTTGTAACACGTATGGGAGAACAGCGATGAGGACAAGGTATAATGAGAGTCCTACAGCTCTTGTGATTCACCCTTTAGCCCCAGCAGCAATGGCCCCTGCTACTCAACAGTCAAAGAACCATTCATGATAYTACTTCAGCTCCTTTCCTGTCTGAGAGCTTCTAAACTCACGTCTCGAGGGAGGAAGTGTTAAGCATAAAGTTAGAGCTACTCTGGGAGAAGGTTTCTCCCAGTCTGTATCGGTAAACTGTCCCACTTTGCCAAAAGCATTCCTGAGAACTCAGTCTGGGAACATTCATCATAAGCATAGTTAAGAACCCCATCATGGGAAACAATGCCCTCGTTTGAATTCCTTTTGTAAGTATTTACTCGAGAGGGCAATAACAGGACACACTGAGAGGACATCACCTTATAATACGTTATTAGTACRGACTTTGTGTTTGAGGCTTTTTTCTCTTTACAGTTCACTTTCTTCCAAAGTGTTATTTTTCACCATGCCTGAAAGCAAASCATTGAACTCTGGCATCTTCGCACACGGTTTGAATACCTGAATTCACTGCCCTCGCCCTTCAACCCCACAGAAGGATTCAGTGGAAAATGTCCGAAGTTTTCCATGTGCGGGAGAGCYGGGGATGCTGCTGCGCTGGGCTGACAGGGCTCTGCCTTCTGTGCTCTTCTGGTGCCATCTGCAGGGCCTGGCTCGGCTGCAGCTCCGATTTCACTCATTCCCYCTGGTRCTCAGCAGAGCCAGCCCAGGGTACAGACTAGCTCGGACTTGAGGCATCTGCCAAAATACACTGACAGTCACACCGTGTGTTTCTGATCTGCCRTGGTGATAGGGGTGCTTCAGACCGGACATGAGAGGGATTTTGTTTCTAAAAACACAGCACACAACAAAAAACCTGTCTTTGTAAAGCGTTCAGTTTTACATTGCACTGGGTCAGAACACAAAGACCTTCTGTGGGTCCCTAATCACACAGCTACTGTGAAAGCAAGTTGTGGGGCAAAAAGCAATTGCCAGCTTGGACTGCACAGAACCAATCTGCAGGACTCACTGCCTCTGAAAATTAAAGAGGACCGTGTTACCTAGGAAAGACTGAATCATTTTATTTACATTAAAAATGTTTTCAGCTCCACAAGCTACAATAAAGGTTGCAATAAGATAATAACCAAATTTCATGCTTCACTGCACGGGCAGATCACCCTTGCAGACAAGGAAGCATTTCTCACGCGTAGCTCTCCACACATTATACAGTTGTACTACATTTTAAGGTGTTCATTTTATTTCTTTGCCTTTCCCTGAAGCATCCACTCATACAGAAATTAGAATATCAGATGAGAACAAACAAGATCTGAGCTAGCAGAGAAAAGGCAAATGCAACAAAACTTTTTTCAGTTAAAGGACTTCAAAGGTACTATAGCTTCATGCTATAAAATAAGTTGTATACCAAGTTTAGGCCTGTGAGGAACAGATAYGCTAGAAAACACTGCTCAGACAAAGGTCTGCTTTCCTATCGTGTATCCTATTTCCCTGTCTTTCCCTTGCACAGACCCTTTTCCTAGCCCCAGACTGCTAGGTGTTATCAAGCACATGCACCCATAAAGTTGACTCCATCCTGCCTCTCCTRAGTGTCCATGTGCACACGAAAGGTGGTGAGAGCCCAGTTTCTTCACCAGGAAAAGCAGCTCCATCAGGAAGGCCAGACAGGGAGGCAGATTTTCCAGTTTGCCAGTTTACTGACACAGTTACTGACACTCTTTAGTCAGCCACTTGAAKAGTTTTTTTATTCCAAATGCTGTTGCTTTTTCCAAATATGAATAAAACCTTATTCGTTAAAGTCAACCTCCTAAGCTCTGCAGAAATCAGTTGGGGAATATTTTTGTGGCTAATACAGTTTAGTAATTTCACCCAAGCCAGCTTTTGCCAGCCATCTTTTCAGGGGTATCTGAGATATCATCATTTCCCAATCCTATTACAAAGAAAAATAAGTCTACAGATGCTAACACTAAGATAGTTTATACTGTATTGTTCAGGCAAAACAAAAAGTTCTCATTTTTCGTCACARCTTTGAAAAGCAGAAATAAGAAAGATTCTGTCTAAAGAAAAAGCAGCTGTTGAAGTCTTTCCTGTGCCCTTAAACAGCAAGTTAAAAAAAAAGGCAAAAGGTATTGCTTTCTCAGAGCATTCTGACATCACCTTTCTCCAAAGATGACTTACCTCACCAGAGAGAGCATCCATGTCCATATTAGACAAGTACAAAAAACTGATTWAAAAAAAAAAAATCAAACCTTTGTTATATGAAGAAAAAAGTCAACTGACGTGGTAAAAAGCCTTGGGAGGCAGATACTCAAGGGCCAATTTTTAGAAACACTGTTATGGGTTGTGTGTTACACACTTCTGAAAACCCAAATGTACCATAACTGATCTTTACAATGCTCTAGCAGGCATATGTTATTGAGTACAATCACATGAGAGAGATCACTGCAAGCAGGTTAAGGTGCAGCAGGCAGAAGAAGAGTTCAGCTCATTTTTATTTCCCAGGTTTCTCTCTCTTGCAGRGTAAGGAAGGCTCTCCCTAGCTGCTGAGGTACTGAAATGACACAGGGCTCTGGTTGGAGACAGGAGGAGCATGAGTTGCAGTGTGTGCCTTATTCCCAATTACCTCAGACTTTTCTGGGCCAGCTGCAGGCATGACTCAGATTCTCATAAAGTAGCTGCTTAGCTGCAGCATATTAATACATAATCAGTGCCAGTTTCAGCTTTCCTCAGCATGCCAGGCTGTTATTTGTGCTGTTCAGCGCCACAAACAGTTGAGTCACTGCTGAAGCAGGGCCAGATACCTCGAAGGGAAATAACATCTGAGTCAGGGGCACGATGGATGTCCAGGGAAGGCACACTTTGCACCAGCCCAGTTTTRCAGTTTACTCATGTTTGTGAGTCAGCACCACAGATGAGAAGTACAGAATTACGAAAATTTCTATTGCATAGAATGTTTTGTACTTAACAAGCACTAGTAATATCTTCCTTCAATATTAAGACATCTAAGCACCTCAAAGTTGTGGGCAAGTACAGATGTGAAAACATCTGTGGCAGGATGCTATGAAAGATGAGAAGCATATTCCCCAAGCACAAAGCCCCCAGAAACTAAAAGGAAAACAGAAATGCCAGTTGATTTACCTTGCCTGCTAGATGCTTATACTGCTTGGGATTGAAATGAAAGATAGCAGATAAAGGAATAAACTGATTGGTAGCACTGTTATTGCTTATCATCTAAATCTGTCCTTTAGGGAATGGACACTTGAGGGTACACAGAGTGTGTTAGTCCAAGGCTCATTTTCATTTCTAATACACTCAGAGTGAGCAGTTTCATTACTACAGTTCTCTTGAGGACGACAAGATCCTGCTCTAAAYGAAGAGAGATGGGCTGGAGATTTTGAAACTACATCCTCTGACACCCAAACTGGATGTCTCCTGCGGAGAAACCACTGCACAGATTATAGGAAAACATCTCTGATACACAGTGGGCCAGAGACCCTACAACAGAGCTTTGCAAATTAGAGAAGTAAACACTAATAAATTACAACTACTATGATCTAATATCTACTTTGTCCTTGTCTAAACATTCTCATCTATTACAGCTTTTAGGTTACTGAAAGCTGCTACTGTATATTTAGAGAAAGTACCAATGCTTTGGCAGTGAGATCCAGATGTGGCACCAGTTAAAAAAGTTTGCACATGTCTTATACTGGCAGCTCTTCTAGTGCAATATTGATGCCCACAGTGCCGCCTGACCTCACCTCAGCAGGTGCTTGATAGCAAGCAGGCTAGTTATCCCAGCTATCTGGTGGTCATTTTCTTTTCTTYCACAGATTTGCAGATTTTCATTAACGCGGAGCACAACGACCCCAGCAGATCAGCAGCCCGGAAAGCCCTGCCTCTCGGTATCCTTTATTAACAGACCACTAGAGGCCACTCTTAGCTCACCTGGTACCTTTGCATCAACTGAGAGACAAGACCCTTCCCCTTAACAGCAGGACTTTACGACTAGTAGAACACACAAAGCAGAGGCAGCTCTGGATATTACAAGATAACCCTGATGTGCACGTGGGTCAGGTAGCTAAGATCTCCGCTGGCCAAGGAGGAATATCTCTGCTTGCCCTYACTCTTATCATCCCACTCCAGGTCCTAGCCTACCCTGCCATCYTGATGGCACTTCACTTCCCCTAGCCCAGCAAACCCCACAGGTATCCTGTCATCCCCCTCAGCAGCCCACTGCCCATAGCAGGGATTCTGGGAGAGCCCTGACCTGAATCCTGTAGGTGACTGTAGGTAAGACACTCTTTCGTTCCAGAGAGGAGCGAGCCCTTCTAGCATAAAGCAGAAGGGAAGCAGTCCTAAACRTTTATTTCTGATATCAATTGGTACTTAAATGGGACCAAGATTATTGCTCACCATCTTCCCTGGCTTTTTTGGGGGGTATCATAGAACAGTTTGAGTTGAAAGGGACCTTTAAAGGCCCTTTAGTCTAACTCACCTGCAATGAGCAGGGACTTTTTCAACTAGATCAGGGTGTTCAGAGCCCCATCCAACCTGACTTTTGAAGTTTCCAGGAATGGGGGCATCTACCACCTCTCTGGGCAACCTGTTCCAGTGGTTTACCACCCTCATTTAAAAAACTGTTTCCTTATATCTAATCTAAATCAATCCTCCTTCTGTTTAAAACTGTTACCCCTTGTCCTATGCTGAAGTCCAGCATATGTTCTGAGGTGACCTTTTTGTAGCCTTTCAGGAACTGAGGGGACCTACAAGACAGCTGGAGAGGAACTTTTTACAGGGGCATGTAGTGACAGGACAAGGGCTTTAAACTGAAAGATTTAGATTAGATATGAGGAAGAAATCCTTTACCGTGAGGGCGGTGAGGCCCTGGCACAKGTTTCTCAGAGAAGCTGTGGATGGYCCATCCCTGGAAGTGTTCAAGGCCAGGTTGAATGGGACTTTCAGCAACCTGATCTAGTGAAAGGTGTCCGTGCCCATGGCAGGGGAGTTTGAACTTGATGATCTTTAAAGTACCTTCTAACCCAGGCCATTCTATGCTGATTCTGTATTACTTGAATAATTAGAGGGGTGCCAGCACTCTACTGCAATCCATCCCACACAACCTGATATAAAATGTTAAGAAAGAGGGAAGAATCTTTTGTCAGATGCAGAGAAACTRCTTATATTTGACTTAGCCTGTGGCCCCACCACACTGGTCACAGCCAGGGTCTTCTCCAGCCAGCACTAAGCTGGAGAGGACAAGACCAAACCATCAGTGTCAGGGCAGAGCTGGGCCTCCGCAGAGTTGGAGCTGCACTGATGGTAGAAGAGGAGAGCACATCTGCTAACCCAAGAGGACAGTGGGCACAGGGGAAAAAACCCTGAGGGCCCAAGATGGAAGTAGCTTTTGGTAGCATGGAGATCCACAGCTTGAACAAAGCCACAGCAATGTGATTCAAGCAGAGCATACCAGGAATGCATCATCATATGTTTTTCCTGTCCTTGTATTCCTCCCTATGCATCCACTGTCCATCACTGCTGCAAGATGAGCTGGGTGTTTTGATGAAGTCTACATGTCCTCCTTTAGCTTTTTTGAAAAGGACCCAGAACAAAGCCCAAGGCCATTTGGGTGCCTACCTCCAGACAGGCATCTCGATGTCCARCCCAGGAGCAAGCAGAAACTACATGAAAGGCCCCCATCCTAGGCCTTCTGTGCAAAAATACAAGTTCTTTCAATGTCCCGCGTCCTTTTCACGGCCACAGAAGGCTAAAACACAGCCTGGATTTAGATAAGAGAATGCACCAAAAAAATAAATCAACTACATGACAGGTGCTGAGAGAGAAATCTTTGTTAAAACCTGGTTTCGTTGTGTGACAGATAATACTCATAAGGAAGAGCAAGCGCTGAAGCTAATGGAAGACAATGAATGGAAACGGCACTTCACATCAACTGTTTCAGCACGCAACAAGGAAAGACTGTTTAAATAAGAAGGTGCTTATTAGTCTAAGTTGAAATTTATTATTGGACAACACATAAATGGACTTATGTTGCCAACACACTCTTACATSCTATAGTTGCATTTTGATCCATCTAACAAGCTTCTGAACATACACTGTAGAGTTTATTAAACACCAAGTACACAGTTTCTCATTCTGTTATTTTCTGTAACATTTCAATTAAAGACTGTCTTGGGCATTTTAAAACCACTATGTGAAGAATCCTGTGTTTTGGTTTGATTAATAATACAATTTGTTTCCATGGAGTATCTTCCAGCATTCAGCCTTTATGTTCATTTAAAAAAATRCCTAAGAGTATTCCACAATAATAGATTAAAATATTGTAGAATTTTTTTATTACCAGGGTGAGATACACTATATTGAAGCTATTGCTATACATTATGGGTACTTTTCTCATTAAAAATCTTGGAAGGGTTGAATTGATTGTAAATTACAGAGAATTCAAGCACACCAAAGAAAATRTTAGAGATGCAAAAGTTCCAGATTTCTTTCAGGGATGTTGAAAAGGTTCCATGTCTCACATGTTCAATTACCCACTACACCTTATAAGTTTAAAAATGCCATGACATCCCCAATATACCTTATGAGAAATATTTGGGGAAAGGAAACAACAGCAGCAAACTCAAATTCAGGTTCACAACCACACTGCAGCAGAGCAATTGTGTGGGGAACAAGGAACACTGCCTACAAAGCTCACTGACTTGCTCAAAAGAGCACCTGCCGTGCAAACATCCTCTCATCTACCATGGCAAGGACACAAAAGAAAAGTAAAAAAAAAAAAATTACATATATTTTTAGGTGGGAATGAGATAGAAGCACAGCTAGGGGCTGGGAAGAGACAGGATGTGTTAAGCAGACAAAATCCTGTGTGCCTCTACCAGAAAACCAGGGGGGGAGTTTATACTAAACTCTCCCTTCAATTACTTTCCAACAGTACTAAAYCAGTCCATAGCCAGGACCTGTAAGACACCTGTTACCCTTTGTGGTATTACCTGTTTTCACTTATTCTCAAGCCTTACCACTGAGGTGTAGTTCCCACACTCTTTCCCTCAGGTAGGTACTTACTTTGCATTTTACAGAGCAGCCCTGCAAGTTTTTCCATCAGGCTCCAGTCCCACAGACCAGATCCAACTGGTGAGGCCAGGCAAGGCCTCTCCTGTAGCAAGGCAACCAGAAGGGCTACCAGAGAGCACCTGGCCCAAGCCCTAGCACCTGCTTGCTCTTCTGCTCTGGACCTGTGCAACAAAAGGGAAAGGCATCACCTCTGCCAGCCTCCACCTTCCCTAGGACATGTAGAACCTAGAGCCTGTCTAAATGGCTGCTTAAGGCCACACAGTTCCTTCAATGCTCCTTTCCTTCCCTCATTCCAGAGCTGAGGGAGTATCTCACTATACTTTGTCTCCTTCYGAGCAGGTAGCCTTCTGCCAGCATAGTGCCAACCTGAGTCACGTGCAATCCTCCTTCCTGTTTTGCCTCATATGTATTGAATCAGGGCTGTTATATTTTCATTATGCTTGACTAAGCACTATGTTCCTCCCTGCCTGTCCTCCAACTGGGTTGCAACTGGTACAACCCAGAAAGTCAGGGTATTCAGCCTGAATTTAGTAGCCGCAAAGGKATCTTTAAGGAACGCTTTGATCTTGGATTTCTAACCCTTTATCYACTCTTCCCCAAAAATTAAAACACACAATTCCTGCAGCAATGCAGTCTTACAAATCCTGGTTTCTCTGGGGTTTGGGTATTTTTAATTTTTTTTAGCAAGAGCAACTTCAGTCTCCTACCATTATCAGGGTGCTGACCTCTTTAAAAGTTTAAGGAAAGAGTAGTTTAGTTCATGGGGGAATCTGACATCATTTCCAGTTGAGTCAAATTTTCCATGGGGCATTTGAGCTGATTACTCAGTCTGTACTCTACTTCTTGTGATGTTTCTCATTCACAGATTAGGGCTGAAACCTCCCTGCATGAGTTCTGTCACCAAGATACTTGGAGACACACCTTCTAAGGCTTTTAATCTTTAATAAACTAGGTAGGAAACCATGATSTGAATTTTCTAATAAGGCCTCCTTCCTCCATCTGAAAAGAAAACAAAAATCGAATATTTAACATGTTTTCTTCTTTCCCCGAAAATAGATTTAGGTTTGAAATCAACTACAACCAACATTTTAATATCTTCAATTTCTAGCACATCCCTTTACATTGCATTTGATATCTCAGTTCGTCCTGCAATGCATACTCATAGACAATATTCTGGAGGACATAAAGTATGCCTTGCTAGCATGTTTAATGGTAACTTTAGCTGTTACTTGCTCTGACTCCACTGAGAAACCGTARTGAAAGGGGAAAGTAACAGCTTAGAAAAAACCCCAAATCAGCTCATTATTTTTCTTTCATAGCCAAAAGAAGTTTCATTCTGTGGCAGAAAGAGATGTAAGCCTGTTTACCTTGTAAAAATGCACTTCACTTCCATATGCCAGTGGTTGTTCTCTGTGGCTCTGGTAAGACAGAGCTACATAGACATCAGGAATATCATGGCCCAAAATTATGAAGATCATTGTTAATGACACATCCCTCCCTTCATCCACACAGCTATGCAACAGCCTCTAAAACATATATTAAGGAATCAATTTCTTATTCTTCAAGCCAGGAGAACTGAGAAGGAAGAGCTACAATTAGAGAAAGCATAATCTACCAAAAAGCTCACCTTTTCCCTAGCTTCACATTTAAGCAGAAGAACCTGTTCCCTTCTCCCCAGTCACATTTACTTTCTCATTTTCCTTTTGCAGCCATTTATACCCTTTCAAAACACTCAGGAAAATTTATTTAATAGCTTTCAGCAAGTCGTACTCCCAACAGTAAACACTCTACATACTGGTGAGTTCAGTGTGTATCCAGCCCAACAACTTTTAACAATGCAGACAGTCTCCTGTTTAAWATTGCACTGGAAGAACAGATAAAGCAGCACACACAGTACATTTACTGCCTTTTTATCAACATATGTCTGAGAACAAGTGCTGAAAAAGTAGTCTTTATGAACAAATGTTCTAGCAAACCTCAAACAGAATAGGCATGTGCATTTATTACTCTTTATATTTAACCACATATAGTCAAAGAAACAAAAGTGTCTTTCTTTTTGAATAGAAGCTGCAAAAAAGCACCTACCATAGAAAGGCAAAGAGCCTGCATTCATGTATCTACAGTACTAAGTTCAATTAGTCTGATTTTGCTGGATCTACTCTAGATAAATAAAGCTTTCCCGGGAAACTGCACTTATATTCCAAGTGATAAAGGAGAAGAAATTTAGTGATCTGCTTTGAATTTTCACCTAGATGCAAAAATATTTAACAATTTTATACTATGCAAGGCAGATGCCCAAGTAACTCTATTATCATGGATTATGAAATTTTGTACCCTATTCTCCAACAAAGTTTTGACATGATCCAAGCTAGATATTTTAACAAAGAGCAACCAATCTGAACTAGGTTAAAGATTAAATCTGAACGAAGTCAGATTAAAGGTTCCCTGCCACCTAAGCACATAGTAAAAAGTTCATAAAAGCTATAAAATCAGAGCCATAATTATAGTMAATATTTATTTAAACAAATGCCTGTGTTTATAGAGCAAGCACTGCATACTTTAGAACAAGGTATGTGTTTCCTAGTAATTGATTTTCCACTTGCTGCTATCAGGCATCCAGACACCTGGGACTTATTTGGCTTTACAAGGTTTAACAGCTCTATCATTCATTTTACATTTTATGCTTTCTCTTCTTTTTCACCTGTATGAACAAAACTTTGCAAAAAGGAATGTGTCTGTGCAGTATATATATACACAAGTGTCTAGAAATACAGAAATGTATACAAGTATGCACCGCCGCCCTGTACATTTGTACTTGTGTGCAATTATACACGTGCTCTGTCTTATATTATATTTAATATTGCTGCATCATCTCTTACACAATCTGAAACATGGCTGGGAGCAATACCCTGTTTGTGACTGTTCTATTGGGTTTTTTTGCCAAGCTTTCCATTTTATTTGGATGTACAGAACTTCAAAGAGGGACTCCTCCAAACAGATTCTGTTCTGGGCAGGTTATTTGAAATGCATGTTAATAAGCTGTTTCTTTCATTGATTAAAGTTACTCAAGCCAGGAATTATTTACTTGAGTTTCAGGAGCATTTTTGCAAAATTCTTTGAATTTGGTCTGTATAAGAGGATCCTACTTCAAGTAGTATTAGATACTATCTCTACTCAAGTTTCCATTCTTCAAAAATACCAGTAGTATTGCTGTAAAAACACCCCTGTAAAGCCTGGTTTATTAAACTAATCAGCTCAGCTCAGAATTATATTCACAGTTTTCTTCTCCACAGCCCAGCAGTCAATGAAGACTCCTTTAAGATCTTTAAACAGGATGCGGCTCCTTTGCAGAGAACATATGAAAAGCATCACTACAGCTCCCTTTCCTCCTTGTTCCCACTCCTGTTCCTGGGAAGGGCATCTCCTGGCCCCTGCAATATCTCTTCTGCTCCTGGTCTTTCCAAAATGAGTTTCATCTCTCCTCTTGTAGCCCACATTCTTCCTGAGTGGGAAGAATTGCTGCTTCCRTTTTCTTTCCCTCCCTGCAAACCTACTGTACTCTAACATTGGTCTCCCTCCTTACAAACATGTCCCCACGGTGGGAAAACATTCCCACCACACCCTGCCATGCAGGTGGCAATTTCTTCCTCTCRTTTAGATTCAAAAACAAAGCACAGCTAAAAACTGTTCTCTATCTCAGAAGAGGCTGACTGATCATTTGAAAAACATGATCAGAAYGTAAAAGACCCCAAATGACCCATTTAAGACTCCTTATGTCTTCCATAAAATGGAAATAGTGTCCCAGGACATCCAGGCAAGTGAGGCAGCTGAGTTTAATAGTCACAGAATCACAGAATATTCTKAGTTCGAAAGGACACACAAGGRTCATCGAGTCARACTCTTAGCMCAGCACAGGACATCTCCAAGAGTCACACTATGAGCATTGAATTGAGTGTTCATGAGCATATTTTTTAGGAATTCCAATCAGAAAGATGCTGAGAAAAGAAAAGATTTTTCAGAAATATTTTAGTACAAGGCAAGCTAAATAAAGTGGCCACATGATGCCAGCATTGTCTGGGAAATGAGAGAAAACTCCATTAGTTTCTTTTTCCTTCTAACCACATTTTTTAAAGTTTTCTTTAGTGTGCATACATCCACCCTTTCACTTCTCATTTTGCTGCAACCTTTTGACACAGATTTTTTTACATCCTGCTTGGTCCACCCCATGAAGAACATTTATTTTTCCAGTACTACAGTTTCAGCAAACCTATGCTTAGCCATATCATGACTCTCACCCCCTTCACAGCTTGTTTCTCCKTTCTGCTTTACATAATCAACTCAAACCTTCTGCTTTTACATACAAGGAAATCCCACAGAATGACGCATTGCCACCTCATTGCTTGGGTTTTCTTTCAGCATAAGTCTGATTGAACTTTCAGGTCATTACAAATTTTGCTCCAGACCGAAGGAAAGAAGAGAACAAGAGTGTTTTTTCCYCCAAAATAGAGTCCTCCTGCCCACCACTGTTTCTCAGTTCAAAACTGTCTTGCAAGAACATCCAAAGCGTATTCTTGCTCCCTTCCCTGAGACATTACATTCAACTGTGAGATGTACACACACTTCCATAATTTTTCCTTCAATGTTGAAAACTTTCAGGAAGAGCATAGAACTAGAATCATTTAGGTTGGAAAAGACCTCTAAAACGTCATCAAGTCCAACCACTGGCCCAGCACTGACAASTCCGTCACTAAACCATATCCTTAAGTGTCAAATCTACCCATCTTTTAAATATTTCCAGGAATGGTGATTCAACCACTTCCCTGGGAAGCCTGTGATTGTCCCAGTGATTGACAATCCTTTTCATTAAAAATTTTTTCCAAATATCCAATCTAAACATCCCCTGGTGTAAATTSAGGCCATTCTCTATCATCCTGTCATTTGTTACTCGGGAGAAGAGGCCAACCCCCACCTCAGTACAGTCTCCTTTCAATAGTTGTAGAGAGCAATAAGGTCTCTACTACCTCGCTGGCTGAGCCACCAGTGTCAGCTTCTAGCAAAGCTAAATCTTTCAGCATCGAAAATTTGGTCCCTCTACTCTGAGACCATAACCTACAGAATTCCAAAGGCACTGTTACACTGTTAAACAGAGGTCTTTTTTAAAACATAAAAATGAAAAAGASTAAGCACTTCTGTCTTTTACAGTGATACCCAGCAGTTATTGACATTTCCCCCAAAGCTTTTTATGTCTCTGTGCATATGTTCACACTTCTATAAGTACAATTTCTAGGTGGAAGAGCTGTATCTTATATTTTTAAGTGCTTTTGAGATAACACTGGTCAGCAGGCCAGTTGCACACCTTGACCTACCCACATAAAGCCACTCTAGAGCCTGAAGCTGTCACTTGAACTCCAGACAGAACCACACGTCTCTCCTCTCTTACCCCTCRACAGGGCCTTGCTTTGCTTGCCTTCACTCTTCACAGTGGTGTACTGAAACAGAGCAGAACTACATCCACACCTGCCCTCCTCAGGAAAAAATCAGTAATCAAAGAACAGCAGCATCAAAGAAACAGCATTTCAAATCTCACATGTTTTAGAGGACAGATACACAACACCCAAGGTCAGGCATATCAAGTACCAGCTATTTTGCACAAGGATAAATACTTCCCTTTGAAAATCTTCAGCAGAGATTAACAGGAGTCTTTATTCAGCTAGACCTGACATACAACCCTGGTAGTCATTTCTCCTCATACCAAGCAAAATATTTCCAATGGCTCATAGCCATGCTGATCTCAAGACTCACATCCTGGCACAACAGAAGCTGATCCCTGTGACCTCAGACTCTGGGGCATYGTGTCAATGCAGATTTCAAAAGTGCATTCATATTCCCTTCATAGCAACAAGAGGGTGAATATACATATACACAAGATATATTTACCTGTTCCATTTCCTCTTTATATGCCCCAGTGCCTTAACAAAAGGGGTTCTTTCAAAGAGGAAGGTGCTAAATAGAACTGGCCAACAGCAGCCTCCAACACTCCCAGCCCATTAGCCCACCATGAAAGAGCAAAAGGCAYGTGCTTTGGTGGGAAAGGCAGAGCTTCAACCCAGCTGGATCTCATTCCACATTGCCACCAACAATGACCAGCTGCAACACTCTTTGTCCTAATACCCAACCCATTTGCTACACCTTTGAAAATGCCAAAATCACATTATTTTCAATTTCTTCARTTAAAAACCTCTGTTCTTTCTACACAGTGGGGTAAGCCCATATTAGAACAACATGGTCAATATGAATTCAGATAGAACTCTTTCGTGCAGAGTCCACTCCACAAGTTGAGCATACAACAAGGCAGAAGAGCTAGGTTAAGTGACATGAGGCAGGACCCTCCCCTAGCTATCCCACTTGTATTGGTGAGGTATAGCAGGACAGCTGCTCCCACCTCTTTCAGCCAGACTGACRAGAACAAGAGTGATGTCCATGTCCTGACCACCACCCCACAGGTGCCAGCTTGCAGCAGGGACTGAATCGCAATCTTTGGAGGCCCTGGGTGCCATAGTGCCAGACTACCCATTGATTTCAACTTCACTGTTTTGGAAAGCCTCATAATTTCCCTGCAGCCCCACCATTTCTCAAAAAAAAACCTAGCATGCCTAATTTCCATAGTTCTGCAACAGGCAAGTGTACTTTCCTATAGATGAACTGCATCTGCCCTGGAGGCAGATCCCACATCTCCTGAAGAACCCCAATATACAATTATGCCAGAGCCAAGCAACAAAGCCAGATGACCTTCGTGTTTCTTGGCTGCTGCTCATCATTCCTTCATAACTTCATATCACAGTACACCCAATAGCTCTTYCACAAATATTTTTTAAAGTCAAAAACACAACTGACATTCAACTTTCATTTGCTAAATGCTTTCTGCCCCGGAGGTACGTGCTGTGAAATTGGGTCACTTCCACAAGATGCTGGGAAGACCATCAGTTTGTTCACACTAAAAGAATCCATCACAACTTTATTCACTTCATAGTAAATAAGGTATCTCTGCTATTTGATTTACCCAGACATCCTTGGTTCAAGAGCATTTGAATAACTTCACCTTTTAAGAAAACTTTTTAAATGTTGTGAAAGGGAGGAGGATGGCTGTTCAAGCAGTCTGGATGATCCTGTTCCACATCAGAAATCTGAAAAAGGGACATAATTGAAGCGTCTGGAGAGTATTACAATCACTTGGGGTTCATTGTCTAGCACTCAGTACCACATAAAGGAAGCTACCAGTTAAGCAGGGGAAGAAAAAAGGTTTGCATCAAAAGGTGTATCAGTGTATAGATCATAAGACACAAGTGTCAGCAGCATCTGCCTTTTATTCAGAGAGTGAAGAGAGCAGAGGGCCTATCTTAATGTGAAAAGTTGTATGCTTTTATCAGAAAGACAGCAAATTTGATTGAAAGTGACAAAACAAAAAAAATTGTAACACTGCCATTCTTTGTGTGAACTGAAACTCAGTTACACCTTACAAGATGAATATTTGGTTATTCTGAAAAACCCAGAAATACAAATTAAGTAGTGAAAGAAATTTCAGGTAATTTTTTGTTCCTGGTTACTAACCTCAACTGTTGAAGCAGATAGAACTCTGAACCTCTGTTTTTTCTRTTAATTTACCAACCTACTGCTTGAAAGAGGAGCGAAATGCAGAATTTCCAGTCTTCACTGAATACTATATAAAACTCTACAAACTGAAGAAATGCTGATCTTCAGTACTAAGGGGTTCACTCATTTCCAGAAAAGATAGGGAAAAATAACAATCATTTCATTTTACAAATGAGATCTTTTTCTCATCTGTAAAACTTAATTATTTAAAATATTCATATCTTGGCTACAATATGGCTTTCAACAGCATTGAAACGGAGAATACTTGGAATGTAATTGTAGTGTTTTTCTAACAATTATTCTGGTTCAGATAGCTACGTATTGTTATATGCTTAAGGTTATGACAAGTATCTGTCATCCCTTACACGCAAGCATTTATTTAATGTGTATCTTTTCATACAGCTATGTGTCAGCTGGCTATTTGTTCACACTATGTTGACACTGCAAGAGAGTTAGGTGTCCCTTACCATATCATGGTATTGCTTCAGTTTCCTGGCAAAGATGCCTAATACYATACCTGCCAAAGCAGCTTTGCAGAGTCTCTAGAAACTACTTTGCTTCCACAAGTGACTTGGCAAATCTTTGCTAGTAAAGCCAGAGGAATGTAGGTACGTCTGTTTGGATAYCTACCTGAGTTCATGTCAGCATTCCCTTAGCTTACAGGGTGCCAGGAGCTGGGACATTTGTTTGTACATCACTTAGCACAGCGAGGTCCCAGAGCTATAACACGGAGCAGCAGCAGCAGCAGCGCCTAAGAGCAGAGGTTTCCACTTTATCTGTCACACAGCCCACCTGGAGCCACTGTGCACCATCTGCAAGGCAACAGCGGGCTTGACCAAACCGCTTGTACAGCTGGTGGCCAGCCTGTGTCACAGCCAGGAGCTGAGCCTCCTGTCACTGCCAACCCGGCTCCGAGGGCTGGGGACACAAAAGTGACGGAGAAGGGAAGTGTGAAATATTGCATTGTTCATAGAGGTTATTGGCCTTTACTCATGGAGGGTTCCCCATAAAGGCAGAGACGACTGTAAAACCACATGATCGCATAATACGGTAAAAACCCTTAATATGGGGTGTGACAGAAATTCTTGGGTGACTTTCAGGAAGGGGAAGCAGTAACACATACACTTGCCTCGCTCTGCCTTCCACCACAGTGTCCATTTTCATGGGCACTCTTGGAGAGAGGACAGGGTCCAGACAAGCCAGTGCAGCTGTTCAGGTGTGCTCACCATGGCATTGCTGGAGATACTTGCCCAGAAGAGCTTCCAGTCCTGACCTTCAAGTGAGCTCCTTATGACCAACTTGCACACAACACCTGGACAAGGCGGGTTTAGACAGTGCAGTTACATGAGGCTCCACATTTAAAAGTGCTCTGTCACTCCCAGATGTATCCAGGCCACAAGGTAACAGCAGAATTTCTCACACTTACCACCTGCTAGATAGCACAAGCACACACAGAGCGCATCGGCTCTGCCTGGAGCTCCCTGGACTGACAGGCTCATCTGCCACTGAGAAGGGTGTGTTTTCACTTCAGAACTAAAATCAGATAATATTCTCATCATGGTTGAGCAAGCACACAGATTTGTGTATTTAGGTCCCTCAGTATGTTCATCCAGCACTGAAGCATTTTGATTGTCATGTGTTAACATAGGGAATGTGTCTCTCAGGCATGAATGTGTTGACACTGTTCAAGAGAATTAAGAGGCAGTATTGATTATTCTTGCCAGAATCAATTCTTGTGACTTGCAGTAAATCCAATCGGATTCAAATTGTGACTTGGGTGCCCTGAAGCATGACCCAATTATTTCAGGCTGAGAGAGAATTTGTGTCTATAGTTTATAAGATACACCTCCACCATTTTTGTAACTGTTCTTGCTGCTGTGGCCATGTAGCCAAGTGGCTGGCCCAGGAGCCCCAAAAAAGAACAAGATACCCTGGGGCCATACTACCACAGCATCACATGTGCACACCACTTGCTCATACACCCTCCTACCCACTAGCCATGCAGCAGGCAAACGGGCCAGTCTCAGACTGAGGCAACCAGAAGGACTTCATTCATAGTCAGTGGCAGTGGAGTAGTCCAGGTGATGTAACAAGGATGACACATCAAACTGTAACCATTTCATGTGGGCGCAAAGCATTTCTTATGTCTAGAAACAGTCCTGTCTCTACTTGGTTAGGAGCAGTCAAAAGAGACCCCTGAGCCAAGAGAGCCCCAGGCATCCACATCTCATGCCTGACTGGGATCTGAACACCATCCAGAGTGTAGACCAGCATCCCAGCAGTGCCTCCAGGGCCAGTGCCAACTCCTGCAAAGCCAGCCAAGGCATCTCTGCACACATGGCCCCATCATGCCTGTAAATAGGCAAGCCTTGTCCTGCATTAGATGTATGACACAGTAATTCATGAACCATGACCTCTTTTTGAAGGATATGGTCATGGATAAGCCTACAATATTTAATTTGGAGTGCCTCCAAACTATCACTGGTGAACATTTAGTTAAGGAGTTAAGTGGTGCCAGTTGGAAGCAAACCCCCAAGAGCACCACCAGCACACAGCCAGAGGTGGCTGCACAGCTCCAGGTGGATATAAAGCCAGGCACGACCTGCCAGTGCAGCCTTGCAGCCTAGAAACTCAACCATGTCCTGGACTTCATCAAATAGGCCAAAGGGTTTAAGCAGGTGATTCTGCCCCTCTACTCCACTCTCATGAGACCCCGCCTGGAGTACTTTGGGGTCCCCAGCATAAGACAGAACCAAAGGAGGGTCACAAAGATGATGCAAGAGCTGGAACATCTCCCATGTGAGGTCAGGCTGAGAGAGTTGGGGTTATTTAGCCTTTAGAGAAGAGAATGTTCTGGAGAGATATTATAGCAACCTTCTGGTACCCAAAGGGGGCCTAAAGAGAAGATGGGGAAGGACTCTTTATCAGGTAGTGTAGTGATAGGATGGAGAGTAACAATTTTAAACTGAAAGAGGGAGTTTCAGATTAGATGTTAGAAAGAAATCCTTTACTCTGAGGGTGGTGAGGCACTGGAACTGGTTGCCCAGAGGAATTTATGGATGCCCCATCCCTGGAAGTGTTCAAGACCAGGCTGGATGGGGCTTTGAGCGACCAGGTCTAGTGGAAGGTGTCCCTATTTGTGGCAGGGGATTTGGAACTAGATGATCTTTAAGGCCCGTTCCAAACCAAGCCATTCTATGATTCTATGAATTTTGCAGAGGGGCCTGCTCCTTGTGGAGAGCAAAGGAGGAAGCAGAAGTGCTGACCTTCTCAGGGAAAAAAAAATCGAAACCAATGTTGATCACCTCTTGGTCAAAGACGGAATTTTTTTTAATCATAGTGGAACCAAAGCATGATGTGTGCGTCAGCCATATCAGTCACATGTGCAGAGAGCCACATAGCAAACTCTTTTAAAGACCTTCCAGTTCTATTCCCTTCGCATCCATAAATATACTTTCTCTAAACCAACATATTCACGTGCATGAAATTAGTAAACCATTAAATATTTTTTATTTTAATTAATCATTCTGCACTGAACACAGAATTTCCCAGTAGAGTAGTCACATTTTCTTTTGGAGTAGCTGCTCCAGTTGACATCTTTTTAGCTCAGGATCGAGTCATCACAAATAACAGCCTAGGAATTTGGTCTACCAGTGAGTGGAGCTCCTTTTACGTAACTAAATCAAAAGCAAGCTTCAGCTGATGTTTAAAACAAGAGAATAACTCATTCCTATTATCACAAGTATTTACTTTACCCCTCCCATTATCTATTCAGAGGAATATCAAAACCTTCATGACAGCAGATGTTTAGGGTTGTTTTTTAATTAAGTGAAAATACTAAAGAACAGCAATCTGTTCTTGCTGGGTTTATGGGTATGAGCTGGTTGACATCAACCTGCAAAAATGAAGATTTGTGATACTCTCCACAAGTGCTATATAACAACTGTGTCTGATGTCTGTAGAAGGCTGGATTCTGGCAAGCTCACACACCCAAGGAGGAGTGGATAATGACCCTATGCATGCAGCCCACAAAGGAGAAATAGATGTTTAAAATGATGGTGTCGTGTCAGTGACATTCCCCACAAGGTGAAGTATTGCCTCAAATAAGGCAGTTAAGCAATGCAAAGCTCCCTTACCCATATGTCGGCATAAAAGGCCCAGATGAACCCTTCTCTTCACTAGTGACACAGAAGTTCGTGTCTGCCCCAGCAGAGGAAGGAGCTCTGAGTCTCACTGAGCACCTCCACCTCTGTCCCCCATTCCTCCCAGCCCCACTTCAGATTCTGTGCAAGGGTCCATGCCCCAGCAGAACATGAGTCAAGAGCACTTCACAAGCAATTCACCTGCTCTTCAAATCAGCCCTAAGGAAGTGGCCACATGTAACACCCAAAATGCTGAAAGCACAGATATCCTAAAACCAAGAAATAACATGCAAAAATGCACAGACACGCTGAATGCTAAAGCCTCTGAAAGAATCCCAGTCAGGGAAATCATTTGCAACTCTATCACAAATACAGACCACTACAAATCACAACAAATCTGATACTTAAAAAACAAGTCCATGAACAAACTTCTAGTTTTCTCCAAATCTTTCCATGATGATACTTTGGCATTCAGAGCCTAATGTCTTTTTTTGGTAGAAGACTTCAAAATATATCTAAACCTCAGTATGTCCATGAAGCTGTTGCTTTGAACAGTCACCTTCAGAGCACTAGGCTTTGAGCTGCTTCTCTGAGATTGTGACAAGGAGGAGGCATGGATAAATCCATGAATTCAAAGTGGGCAGAAAACAAACGATGCAGAAATGAGGTCTCAGGGTTTGCCTGATACCAGTCAGTTAAAGAACTAGACTGTGCTTAATTAAGCAAATTTAGTATAGCATCCCATTTTAATCTACTACCAAAAACAAAATAAAGTTTCCAATCCTGTGTACATCAGAAAGTGTTATATTCAGCTTGTTCAGATGGCTTTAAAGCTCCAACCAACACAGAGGATTTGCTTGGGCATTTCAAGATTCCCATAACTCCACCCCTGTGGGCCATCTCCAACAGACCTGGAATAAATAAAACAGGAGGTAGACCAAAATGGTGAGGGGGGAATCATACCCTTTACTGAGCAGATACGAGCTGAGTGAGGCAGCACTCACCAGGAATCACCAGCATCCTGCCCCAGGGCTCAGGCAGTCGTGGGAACATCTCCTTTGCATCCCCCCCAGAGCTCAACCTGGGCCCTCCCTCCTGCAGCCTGATCACACCAACCTCCCTAGCTTCTCATAGGTTCTTCATCAGACTCTTGTAGCTCCCAGCCACCTATTACTAAGATAATTAAATATTATTACACTTAATTAATAAGTTCCCTCGGAAAACACACACATATGCACAGGTTTCTCCTGCAGCCCTGTATAGGTCAACAGATTACTGGCCCAGACTGCTTAGACTTCCAAAACTTGCCGCCTGATGGGCTGTTCCTGGCAGGGCAGGAATAGGCAGCAGTTACGAGAATCCATGTCAGCAAAGCCATTACTTAACTTGGCACTGCTCACACCCTTGGCTGGCTGCCTCAGCGGTTCCTCCCTCACCTTTCCTCCAACAACAACACCAAAAGGAAAAGAAAACAAATAAAAATCCAAGAGGCAGCAGGCAAGAAGGCTTTGTGACCCTGAAGGTCCACTCATGGGCAACGTGACCAAGTAAACACAGTGGGAAAGGCTCTTTAGCGTAACTGACAGCTGGGGAAATATGAAGGGTCAGAGATTAAGAGAATTCTTGCATTAGAGGCACTCTTTCTCACTAAAGAATGTGAACGTGGGGTTTGGTGAGTCTCGTGCTTTTTTGGGGTTTTTTCCTCTCTTTCCTTCAGCCCAGGGACCCAGCCTAAATCAAAGCTGGCACAGAGGTTTAAAGTCATGATTCAGAAATACTGGGTTTGACGTTCTTGGCTCACACAGAGAATTCCTGTGTGACCTTGGGCAAGTCATTTCTCTGTACTGCACTTCAGCTTTTAATCCATACGACAAAGACAATGCCTTACGGGCAAGTTATGAGGTTATTAGTGACTGCAAATAGCCATGATGATGGGAGGCAGAGAGATCAGGCAGAAAGGGAGATCCACCTCCTGCAGGATCCTGATCCCTTGGGGATTGTGGCTGAGATCTAACCTCCCGCTAAAATGGCCACTGTTTAATTAACACTTATTGCTAGACATGTTTCAGCCTGTCATACCAAAATTGCATTTTTATTGAAATATGGCTAAATCAGAATAAATGCGAGTTCCTCCCTACACAAAAAAGTTCTCCAGCTGCCATGGAGAGAAAAGGCCTTTTCCAGTTTGTTGGTCTTCACCTTCCCAACTCCACATTCACTTTTCATACCTCCATTACCCCTCCTACTAGAAGGGATACAAACATCCATGATGTCCTGGTTATAAAGGGTGGTTAAATATTACAGTCTGCAGGCTAGTGAGGAAGCAGATGCTCTCCAAGTCATTTTTAGGTTTAATATTATTTTGTTCAAACTGCACAGCTTTGTTTAAAGAAAAGCACAGACAAGTGTCCATCACTGCAAATCTCTTGAGGGTCTCCCATGAGGGCACCCACCTTCCTGAGCAATCCCTGGGTCCTCCAGTGAGTGTCTTAGTTGGTTCGGCACAGCTATGGCACCACAGCCCTCACCCAAACCTAGAGTACAGTCATGGAGGGAACCACAAGAAGTGTCCCTCACGATGCAGCTGATCTCTGGCCCAATTGCGGGGCTGCCTGTCAGCCGCCAGCACCGCAGCCATGCCCTGCTCCAGGCGTGGGGAGCGCACTCTAGCAAAGCTGACTCCTCTCTAGCTCAGAGGAGGATTCCTCCATTTTATTAAAACAACTGAGAAGTCATTCTTTCAACGAATTGTTTTGCTGAGTATCTTCTGACCTGCTCCAGTCATGAACAGGCTACACTAATGTATAGCTGCTGAATTCTAAGCTTTGTTTTTTGTCATTTCATACTGTATGATTACTCAATGGGCATGTTTATGATGTTTTACTGAAAGAGTTATAATACATGAAGTCATAAATTAGGAAGAATCCAGTAACTAGTCGTTAATTAATAACTTTGATCCATTGCAGGTTTTTGACCTTTGCCCCCTTGAGCTAGAACCCTGAAAATATTCATATTTGCTTTTCTCTATTTTTGTTAGTTTTAGAAAGCATCCCAACTCGTGCTATTTATTTTAAAAAAGTAAAATCCAAGTGAGTGAGCAGACTCCAACCCTGCAATCTAAAATATACAATGTTCTGTGCTGACAAAGCTATCCCATTCAGAACAAAACCTGCTGCAAGTTACAGGATCATGACTAATTTAGCATCATTACTTCAATGATGGTGTTCACTGAGGCAAGAAAACATTACACCAAGTTATAGAAGACAAATAGGTAAGTTAGAAGGGATCGCTGAAAACATTCTCAAGAACAAAAATACCTTTCAGATTTTGAAATCCCAGCCTTCACTTGATTTTAAATCACCGATCAACCAGTTTTAAGGCAGAGAGAAAACCCACAGTACCAATTCATGTTCTCACTCTGAAAGCTTACGAACTAATCAGGCTACCACTGAAATAATTATGGAAGATCTCACCAGAAACATGAGCACAGCATGTGAATTGCACTTGCTTTTTCAAGAGAGCTTCATAACATATGTTGTTTGCTTTTCTGTGCTGCCTAGAAGACCTCACCAGGAGCTGCAACATAGTAGTCTTTCAAGTCTTCATATCCTCTTGGACAGTTTATTTTAAATTCTTAAGCCAAGGTTTTGGGAGCAGCTAATGATTTTGCTGCTCTGCTGAATGTATCTTAGCAGGACACAAGTTGAGGAGATGAGTATCTGCTCTCTGAGAACAGAGCTCTGTCTAACTGGATTCACAGGAGGACCTAGAAGTCCATGGCTAACTTTTGAAGATGCACCAGCAGCACAGCATTGTCTTATTTATGAGCCCAGAAAGTTGTGCCTCTCGTTAGCTTCTTTTATTCAAGAAGTCAAAAAACAAGTGAAAGTTTAAACAGAAACCCAGAGACTTTGGCTTGGCACATTCCTGTTGCGTTTGTCAGCGAGGAGGGGAGGAGTGCAAGAGCTGAAACCACCGCAGCACACAGGAGGCGTTGCAACAACAAGCATTTCGGTGCCCCAGGCTTGCCCTCGCTCCCAAACAGCTCCCATACACACCACAGTGACTCGAGTATCGGTCAGGGGTGGTGCAACTAGCTTCCAGTCCGGGCTCCATGAAGGGGTGAGAAGGGAGGGAGAATAGGAACAAAGGGAATGAAGGGGCTCCCAGACACCGTGCTGATGCTGACACCACTGTCAGGAGCCTGGCACAGGGGGAACAACCTCCCTTCCAGTGCTGGCACGAGGCACCCTGTCCCCACTGCTGACATACGTGTGTATCCAGACTCTTCTACCAGAGTGCAGTTACTCACAAGAGTGGCTTTAACAGAACTGTAGTTAGTAAACATCTTCTTCCCCTCTTTCACAGCGTTATCTCACCCTGTCCGGTCACGTGAGGGCTCTGCAGTGCTACCTGCTATCACAGGCCAAGAAGGCACGATTCCTTCTCCTGCCCCCATCTCCAGATTACAGCCAGATAAATGAGCCAAGTATGTGTCAGCAGTAAATGAAGTGATTAGGAATAGCATACCACAAGCAAGTGCAGGGTAACCCTTCAAAGGCATGGGAACACCTCAGCAATTTAAACAAGATGCTGAACACAAGGGTGACTTCTCCAGAAACAGACAACACAGGCAAAGGGGGGGGAAAAACGAAAGAAAACAACCCCAAACCCACAGTTCTGCCACTTGCTGTTGTGTTCACATCTTAGTTTGGATTTTAGGCTGAGATCATATTCCTAGGATAATGAAAGCCTCAGGCAAACAAACAGCAGCAGGAAAGATTACACTGAAGAAGAGAGGAAGAACACTTGGGAAACGGGAAGGAATCGTCACCTTTGTTATCACAGGCACTAAAAAATGTTCTCTTAAGCTATGTATGGCAAGTCTTGCATACCAAGGCTACATGTGCTTGATAAGAGACAGGGTAATAGAAAGCCAAATCAATCCCCTTCTGCTCACACAGGAGGCACAGAACTTCCTTGTAACTGCGGCCAAGCAGCACAAGTTTATCTCACACCTATATTTGGTGTCTAGACCTGAAAGGTTTATTTACAGATCTGTGGATCTAACAAGTCTGCAAATCAAAGTGGTTTTGAGGGTCAGTCCCATTTATGCTCCTGTTCATAAGTTAACAGGCTGACTAGCTCAGTACACTATCTAGAATCACAACTACAAAAATGCTTTGTCTTCCCTAGGCTCCTACCAAGTGCTAACCATGGCATATTAACAGTACCCCTTTCTTATAACAAAACCAGGGCCCAGGCTTCAAACACTTATTACACTGGGCCGGTTTTGTCAGAAGGGAATAAAATTATAATTGCCATAGAAGGGCCATTATCTCTGTCCATAGCTACTAGCTGTGCAATGGGTATGGGCAAAACATTGAGGTAGCTCGAATTAATTAACAAATATTCCTTTAGAAGCCTCACTGACATAAATTCATTTACCTCTTCATGGATGGATTAGAAAAAATAAGGGCATTAAAGAAGCTGCAGTTGAGTCAGGTGATTCACAAAAACTCAAGAAAAAATAAACAAAACCTCACTGAAATTTTGCACAGCATCAGCACGAGAAAATGCACTTGCTTCCTGGAGAACACGTGCAGAAATGAGGAACAATCACACCTTTTGGGTTAGTTTTTTGACACTACCTGCTCCCTTAGCCAATAAGAGAATGAACATACAAGCACTCTCCTGGCCACAGCCGTAGAGGGCAGGTCCCATCAAAGCTTTCTGTCTCTGTTCCACCCCTTAAGACAAGAAAATGAAAACATGACAACACATTTCCAGGCCTTTTATAGCCCAAAGGAGGCACCTCAGAGTCCACTTAACTTTTCTTCCCAGGTAATTCTCCTTTCTGCAGCACACTCATTCAACTATCCACAACCTCTTCCAATTTCCTCAGCCCTACTGCTGCCTCTCCCTCCTGATGAAGCCCAGATGGACCACTTGGCATCGTTCACCCTACTTCCTCTAGAGAAGCAGCACAGCACACTGGTGACTTACTAGCAAAGGGGGATTACATTGGAATAAAGTGAAAGAGAGCCTGGAAATACTCAGCTCTGCAGAAAAATCTCATGGCATTAAAGATGGGGCCATTTTGTCTGAGCAGGAGGTAGGTCAGCCTCCACAAGCTGTATCCTGTATTGCTGGAGTCAACAAAACCAAGCCCATTGACTGCAGTGGGCACTGAATTCAGCTCCAATGGAGTATGACCAAAAATTAGCCTGTTTCTTGACACATACTATTATAATTCAAGCAACACAACCTTTCCAGTCCATGAATAATTGTCATTTCTGACTTCTCCCGTCTCTTGGACTTTGAATCAATGGACAGAGTAGTTTTCATGGGTTGGGAAGGAGGAATCTGCTAGCAGTGATGTGTACCCACAAACACACGTGCTCACGCACCCACATTAAATGAACTGATGAGGCTTAGTACCATAATGAAAAATACTGAGGCAGTCAGCTATGACAACGCAGTTTTTCATGTTATCCTTAAAAAATAAACAGAGCTTCCAGGTACTGTGTGTCATATCAGATATAGAAAACAAAGTTACTCTGACTAAAGTTCATGTCCACTAACTGGAAAGCGTTAATAGTCAGCCACACCTGAAAACTGGGCTGGAGAATAAGACACATAAAAAATTACCCACAGGTTCTGGTACACCTCTGGCAAATATCAAAGGTCTTATGATTGTTACTGTTTTTCTTAGCAGTGCCAAGTATCATGCAATTAAGACAATCTGGACTCTCATTAAAACAAAATTAAGTTCCCGGAGCTCAGAAGTGCTTCAAAGCAGGTATCTTTTAAAAATCAAAACCAAAGGCAAGTGAAACCTGAGTTTGTAAAAACATGTGTGTTCAAATCAGTTTTAGAAGTTCAACTGCTAATTTGTGTGTGTGCACGTTGGTGTTAGAAATATTGGGTTATGATAGCATTGTGGGATACGCACTCATCGCTGATAAAGCTCAACACAGAGCTAAACACAGACAGAAAGACAAAGGGTATATAGAATCACAGAATAGTTTGGGTAGGAAGATACCTTGTCATCTAGTTCAACCTCCATGCAGTAAGCAAGGACATCTTCCACTAGATCAGGTTGTTCAGAGCCCTTGAATGTTTCAAGGGATGAGGCATCCACCACCTCTCTGGGCAACCTGTTCCTGTGTTTCACCACCCTCATTGTAAAAAAACCCTGCCAAACACCGAGGCCTAAAATAATTCCAGAGTTTGTTTTTCTAGCCCATAAGAATTAGCCAATTGCAAGAAAACTGCCCCAAGAAGCATCACATGGAGAGTCCAGACATGCTCCCATACTACTGGTTGGACATCCTAGGCACAGGTAAAGGAATACTGGAAAAAATAACAAGCCTACAACATACTGATCATTCAGGAGCTGTGAGTCAGCCAGCGTGAAAATTGATGTTAATCAGTACATGTGTAGAAGCATAAGCCGTAACACAGGACAGCTAAATCCACTCTCTAATCTTAGGTTTGGTGCTACAAAGTGCTCATGCTTGCCAGATCCTAAGAAGCTCCAATATTAATTGGAACAAGCCATTGTACGTGTGTTGGTTTTGCAGGGCCTGGTTCTTGGTAGTGGGCGGGGGCCACAGAGGTGGCTTCTGTGAGAAGCTGCTAGAAGCTTCCAGCATGTCCAGCAGAGCCAGTCCCTGATGGCTCTGACGATGGACGTGCCTCTGGCCAAGGCTGGGCCAATTAGAGATGGTGGTAATGCCTCTGTGATAACATATTTAGGAAGAAATCAAAACAAAGTTTGTTGCACAGTTTTAATTCCAGCCAAAGAGGAGGAGGTGAGAACATGTGAGAGAAACAACAATGGAGGCACCAAGGTCAGTGGGAAGGAAGGGCAGGAGGCGCTCCAGGTGCCGGAGCTGAGATGTCCCTKCAGCCTGTGGTGAGGACCATGGTGARGCAGCTGTGCCCCTGCAGCCCATGGGGGTCCACGGGGGATGCAGAGATCCACCCGCAGCCCGTGGGGGAGGTGCCCGTGCCAGAGCGGGTGGATGCCTAGAGGAAGCTGTGATCCAGTGGGAGACCCATGGAGAGAGAGGCCTTGGTTCCAGGTTGGAGGAGCCTGTCCTTGGAAGACCGCACCCCCTGGAAGAGTGACCCATGCCACAGCAGTTTTGGGAGGACTGTTTGCCCGTGGGAGGAATTCACGCTGCAGCAGTTTTGGGAGTGCTGCTGCTCGTGAGATTGGAGCCACTCCGGAGAAGTTAGTGGAGAACTGTCTCCTATGGGAGGGACCCCACGGTGCAGCAGGGGAACGACTCCTCTCCCTGAGCAGTGGAAGAAAATCTTGTGTGACAAAGTGACCAAAACCCCCACCCCATCTCCCTACGCCATCAGTGGGAAGGAGGGAGGGGTTGGGAGGGAAAAAAGGTGTTTTTAAGGGTTTATTTTACTTCTCATTGTCCTACTCCAATCTTGGTAGTAAAAAATTCACTTAATATCTTTAAGTTGAGCCTGCTTTGCCCTTGATGGTAATTGATGAGTGTTTCTCCCAGTCCTTAGCTCATGAACCCTTCATTAAATTTTCTCTGCCCAGCTGCAGCAGGGGAGGGTGAGTGAGTGGGATTTCATGGGTGCTGGCATCCAGCCAGCATCAAACCACAACAGTACGTAAGCATTTTCCAGTACTCCTTGTCACATATGGTCAATTCACTTTTCTAAAACCTCAGCCACACAGTTTGCAGAAGCAGGACATCTGCCCACGCTGTCTCTGCTCTCAGCAGTGTGACTCACTGGCGGTGTCAAAGCCAGGGGCTCTCTGGCCGCTGCCAGAGCTGTGTTGTGCCCCCTGTGCTGGCTGGGCAGGTTCTCCTCTGCACACCCCCATCCCCACATCAGCTCCTCACTACCAGGCTCCTGGCACACCTCCCCTTGCACAGCCTGGCTCGTGAAACCCTGAAACTCAGGGAAGTTCTGGGAACAGAGACGCACACAGCCAGAGCTGTGGTTGGCAAAAAGCCAAGAACTTTTTAGTTTTATTTCCAGTACAGATTTCTTCAGTTCAGCTGAAACACTGACCCAGCCATTAAAAACACAGTAGCAGAAACTCCCTCTTGGGTCATCTTGTTCACTCTCCTGGAAGCCAGCTCAGAGAAGGACAGCACGGCCTAACAGTTGTTGTATTTATTATTTATTTACTTTATTTATTTATTTTTAAATAAGGATTCAAAGAGGATCAATCAATCAACACACGGTGCCACGTTGGCACTGTGAATACTTTCTCTAGTCATTTGTCTAGCCTTCTGTGAAAATCCAGACAGAAAAAGGACCTCTTCCCTCAGGACTTTGCTCTCCAGGCTGACTTCCATAAACACCTTCCTAAACTAACACTTTGTTATTTGCCATAGTGGGGGTTATCTGTCTTTGTATGTAATCTTCTATTCTCCTAAACACCTTTTTCTTTCTTGTCAATGCACAGAGCTGCTGCCATCAGTAGCTTTTCTTTATCTGGAYCTGTGGAAATGCCATAAACCAGATAGGTCAGGAAAATAGATAATAAAGCATTTAAACCCATCATGTTTAGAATAGTAGCCTACCTTAGCAAAAAAAAAAAACAACAAAATTTGAGGATACAGAACACAAACAGTCATATTTTTCCCTGGGAGATCTCAGCCATAAGAGAGCATCAGCAATAGTGCTGGTCAGCCTGGACGTCTCAGCCCGGGGGCCTTGGACAGGCAGGATGTGCACCTGTGGGATTCTGGGACATGCAGAGGCTCTGGCAAAGCAGCTGCAACTCTTGCTGCACTGCCAGAAGCCAGGAAGCTCAACAGCAGATGCACAAACTTACCACATTTTGGGGACTCAACGGCAATATGCCCTGTTCTTGGTCCTGAAGGAGACTGCAGGCGAGAAGTATTTCAGGGTGGCAGTTTGGATTTGCCACCCAACTCACTTGGAGCAAAGAGAGATGTCATTCCTTGGCACAACTGCAGCAAAGACACACCATGAGAGTTACACACTTCTACCTGATAAGAATGTTGGGCCCTGTTACCACCACCTTATCACAGAACAACGCGATGTCGGGGGGGCTGAAGGGACAGATGGGGCACGCAGGAGTCGCAGCACCTGCAGGTAGCACAAAGCATGCGGAGAAGAGGACCCCACATAGCTTTGGCAGGATCAGAACAGGATTTAGTGTGCAGCTTGCCCACTCTTCAGCGACAGCACAGAGAGCTCAGCCCCGCAGGGGGCTGCAGTGCTGATCAGCAGGACCTCACAGAGCGAGGTGGCAGCACGGGAACCCAACCCCAGGGGATATCTCCCTTCCTTGTGCCTGTGGCTGGCAGGGACACCGGCAGAAACACCAGCAGCGACACACCCATCTCCTGCCTGGCAGGGTCCGCAGGGCAGCTTAAGCAGGAGTGGGGTTAATTCATCCCTCCCAGCCATAACTGGAGGATGGAGAAAAAACCCAAGTGGGATCATCATCCCCACACCCTGTTTAATTTGGATGGCAATGGCTGAGGTTCAGAGTTTGTGTTGTTTGTGTTCATTTCATTGCCTCATAATGCTGCAAAGTCCCAGCATAGGAACAAGTCATGCTAAAACGGGAGGGTGTTTTCCAAGCATCTAGCTGAATTTCCTCTGGAATAACGACTTATTTGGTGCGGCAATAGCGTCAAGCATTTTCCTTGGCCAAGCACAGATGGGAAGCGGCATCCAGCAGCCGCACCTCCTCCCAGTGAGCCACCTACCCCCAGCCCCTGGCCTGACACAGGGATGCCGCTCTTCGTGCGACCGCGGACCGGCGGCACCTGCAGCCCACACCTGCCCTCAGTGCTGCCAGTGCCTTCTCCATCCACAGGGACGAACAGCTCAGTACTGCCGAGTCAGTCGGAGCTGGATTTGGGATGAGACTCCTCAGGGGTGTCCAAGACCATGCCCAGCCAGAGCTTGTCCACTCAGGGAGAGCACCAGCTGTTATGCAGCACGAGCTGGAAGCAAACTTCAGCGGAGACCAGCAGCCTTAATTACCCAGCCTGACAAATCCCACACTGGCAATCCCAGGCTAAAAGAGGTGTCGGGCAATTATTGCCTCCATGGGCCTTAGTAATAAAATACACAATGCCCAGAGAGAGGGACTGTGCTAGTAAGATAAGGCTTTTAGAAAAGATTTTATCACCTTGCCCTGTGAGAAACTGGGTTCAAAATATTGATGTTTTTTAAGCTTCTCTCCAGAATTATGAGACCATGTTAGCTGTCTCACATACAGTCACAGGGATGAAAACTCTGCTTCTGAACACACCCAAATTCTGGGAAACCTTGGGATTTTAGGACTCAGTGACATTTTCCATTCCCCACCCCCTCACCGTCTAATGAATAAACACCACTTRCAGTTCCTCTGTGATACAGTGTTTCCTTCACACATCACAGATTAAAATCCACAGGCTGAGAGGCTGGGTAATACCGTTAACAACATCATCCTTGTTGTACTGGCCATAACTTCACACTGTTTTGATAAATTTAAAGAAACAATATTTTAAGCGAAACACTGTGTACATTCACAGCAGTTAATAAAGAGTTTCTGCCATTTTAATAAGTGCTAAATCAGTGACAGAAGAGTTACAAAGACCAGCACAACAACAGTTTTTTATAAATATCTGTGTCATGTTACCAAAATTATTTCACTGAGGTCTGGATCACTTTTGTAAAGGAGACGAAATGAATGGGAATACATTACTTTCCACTGACGACAGTAATAAACAACACTACAAACTCAAATATAAAATGTTACATTTGGTGGCAAATTAACACAAAACAAAGAAAACTCTTCCCCATTCCTTTTATTGCCTGAAGATATCTACGATTAATGGGGCCTGATTTCTATTTCCCTTTTTTTTTTGATCAACCAGTCATCCAGAGAGATCTTGAGCCTCTTTTTATTTCATGGTAGAGCCCTCTGAACTGTGGTTCTTACTGTGGGTGAAGCAGTACACTGACAATCTACCACCACCTTCAAAACCAAAGGCTTACCTAAGCTTTGTGAAAGCAAAAGTCTGAGTAGATCATCTTGCACACTTGATACCAGTGCTTTTGTCTAAAGCCAAATGAAACTGGGTTAAGACTTAAGGTTAGGGTTTAATCACTGTTGCCCTCATTTCCCCCTTCCTGTTTCATAGCCTCCATCCTCAAATGTGGACAGTGTGGACTATCCTGAGTTTGTCCTGGATTTGCCAAATTGTATGGTCATGCCACAAGCCACCTTCTTATGTTTATTTCTACATGCCAATGTAATCACTACATAGTAGATTGAGACTTGTTTTTACCATCCATTATGGGAAAATTTTGCACATTCTTTCATTTTCCTTATCCTGGATTCCTTATCCAATCTTATTGACATATGATCTAATTCTGATCTTATTCTTACTGCATAATCATTACTCAGAAACACAAATTAATAATAATCCCTGTGAGTAATATTTACAGCCTTTAGGCTGTCTATACATTTTTGCTAATGGCACAGAGACATTTCACATTGTGACCTGATTAGCTTAATTGCTCCTGTTTCCTGCTGGAATGCCACTCACGTGAATGAGAGGTGTTCATAAGCACGTTGCAAGGCACCACCAGTGTACGGGACACTCACCCATGCACAAACAAGGAGATATTTTTACAAGGGGGCAAGGCAGATGATCCTGCAGTATGTGATGATCTCACTGATATTGTCTACGTGCCAGCATAATTTTTGCCTGCAGGTAGCCAGTTTATTTTTTAAAGACAGCAGCCGTGCTGCAATGTACACAGTTGCTGCCCACGGAGGCTGTAGTTGAGGGACAAGAGATATTTGCACACCCACAGCCATTCAAAATTCTATGCAAAGGGCCAAATTTCACAAAATCCTGAAGTGACCAGGAGAAACAGATGTGCAAGATGTGTATGCCTCTAGTACAGGACAGGTGAGAAGAGTTTAAGGAAAAAAGCAACCATTGAGGGGCACTGGGACCAGGACACCAGCAGTGCCTGCATAGCAGGCAGCCAAGCAGGTCCAAGGCTGACAGGGTTTGTAAGATTCTGGTACAAACAGGGCTGTGCTAGACATGTGCACTGTCGTGCAGCCGTGCTTGCAAGAGGAGAGGCACCCCAGCCTCCACCCCGCACCCTCCACAAAAGCCAGCAGGGACGCAGCAGGAGGAAAGCAGGAGGTGTTATCTCCCCTCTTCACCTCCAGCCCCCGGAGAGATGGCCCTAACACCAGGCGACGTGGCTCTGCAGCTGCCCTGCTTCCTCACCCTGTCCTGCCTCACAGCACCACCCTGCTCCTGCCACTGTTCCCTGCAGGCAGTGGGAGATGGAGGCTCAGACTGGTTAAAGGGCTATCAAGGGAGGGGGCACAGGTCTTCCTTCCTTCCTTCCCTCTGCCAGAACTAGGTCATACCACATTGGCAGCTACAGGAGAAAAGCAAAAAATATATGGGACCAAAGGCCCTCTCTGGGACTCAGCAATACTATCTGGATTCTGGCTGAGACCTTCTGTTTATTTATTTTATCGGATACTTTAGTTGTCATTGGTTTCCCTTGTTTATCACTCTAACCTATATATATAACATTCTAGCTTGCATTCAGTCACAGGCCTGATCATATTCTGGTTAAGCTCTTCATTATTCATACCTGAGTGCAATAACATTTTTTGTTGGTGGTTGAACCATAAATGCTATCCACTGAACCATGACAAAGGGGMAACTACAGCTTTGCAAAAGGAAGTATCACAGAAACCACCAAACCTACCAAAATTATCCTGTCCATTGTAACAACACCTCTAACCCTGAAACGGAACAGGGTTCAGGAGGCAGTAGGGGAACCAGAGCCTGTTGCAATCCCCAGCATGTATCCCAAACTGGGAGCCTGTAGGCAGCCTGCCTGTCCTAAGCCCAAACATATGTTGGTGGTTCCAGAGCTGAAGCTCAGGCACAGACTTGAGAGACGACCCAGTTTTGCAGAGGCACCAAAACCTGTAGGGCAACGACACAGATCTCTGAGGGCACGTGTGAGTACCTGCCCACGGCTCTCTCACCCCGTCGGGGTGCCAGGCTGAGGAAGAAGAAAAGTGATACCATTGTCTGGAAAATACCCACTGCCCCACACTGTGAAAGCCCCAGTTGAGGAGTTTCAGTCACCACCAGGTGTTGAGGCAAATGTCTGCTGCTCCGTTAGGAAATCATAAACCCACAAGCTGAAAGGCCTAGGGGAAGTGCTTGAAGAAATATATTGCTCTTAGACAACAGGGTTTCCAAATTACACCAGAGCTGCTGCTTGCCAGCACATGGGCATTATTCACCCTCTCACAGGAGCTGGTGGTGATTTTAGCCCCAAATGTGACACATTTTGAGGGCAAGGCTCACGCAAAGCGATGTGGGAGCACTGGCAGAGGTGCCATGCCAAGGAGACAGGGCACATGTGAGTTTGGGAAGGCTGAGTCCAGTCCCTCCCCACCAGCACAGTAACTGAGAGCATGGTACTTCAAGACATCTGTGGCACATTGCCAGGTGTGTTTTCCTTAACAAAAGCATGTTTTCTCGTCTCACCACCTTTCCCACAGCTGGCAGGCTTACTCCTGAACATGTCTGTGACAAAGCATAACTCTCCCTTTTCCCTCTGAAATGCACCCAAGGAGTGTAAAAGTGACTTGTCAGACAACCAGATGCCATCAGAGCCTACCAGAGCACGTAAACACGGCTTTGATCCAACCTRTTGGTATCTTACCTCAGCACACATCATGCAGTGGGGTTTGCTGCAGGCCAGCTGTCAGGGCTGACAGACAGAGCAGGAGCCGCTGCTCCAGCTGTAGCAGAGCTGGGGGCAGAGCATGTCCCCTCCGCCCTGCCAATACATAAATCCATGGAGCCAGCTCCTAACCCACTGCTAACAACGGGCTCCAGATGAACTTCTGGTACACTTGGATTTGGGTTTAAAAGCAGATCTTTCTGACTGTACTAGATTGCACAGACTATTTACCTGGCACATAAAGGCTGGGAATTGGGATTGAAAGGTTGAGAGAGTTGGCATTCTTCAGCTGAAGAAGAGAAGACTCCAGAGTGACCTTAATGCAGCCTTTCACTACCTGAGGGGGCCTAGAAGAGAGCTGGAGAGGGACTTTTACAGGGGCGTGTAATAGTAAGGCAAGGGGAAATGGCTTCAGGCTGAAAGAGGGTAAGAAATTAGGAAGAAATTATTTTCTGTGAGGGTGGTGAGATGCTGGAACTTGTTGCCCAGAGGGGTTGCAGATGCCCCATCCCTGGAAGCGTTCAAGGCCAGGCTGGATGGGGCTTTGAGCAACCTGGTCTAGTGGAAGGTGTCCTGCCCATGGCAGAGGGTTTGGAATTAGATGATCTTTAAGGTCTGTTCCAACCCAAACCATTCTATGTGAGATAGCAGGGACAACTGGTTGGGCTGATTAATACCTCACCCCAGGTGCACTTTAGTCCAAAAAGTGCATTTTGCAATGGCTCAGTAGGAAGGAAGGTGAGAAGCCACGGCTAAAGCCACAGCAAAATAAGGTTAACTTTTACCCTCACTGCCTGGTCTGTGTTTGTAACAAAGGTAGAAAACCCTTGGCAAGTCCATGAAAACTGTTATAAATAGAAACTTGCTTCACCTGTTAACACTGGGAAGCAAAAAAAGAAGGCTGCACATTTTACAGGAGTTGGAATTAGCTGAGTTCGAGAGCCAGCAGGTCACAACCTGATCGGATCAGCCCTTCCGGAACAGTGCCAAGGTCTCCTCTGAGGGCAGCAGAGGGTGGTTGCTTGCTCACTTGCCCTTCTCTAGGTCACTGTGTGCACACAGACATGCTGGCTGATTTGGAGTAAATGCAGCCTGTGCAGGGCTGACAAGGGACAGCACACTGGAGTCCCATCTCCTGTAGCAGCCCTTGGCCCAGGCCTCAGGAGCAGCCCATGCACGGACCACACCTGCACCCACTCTCACCACATGGGGTGACTGGCAGCCCAAAAATATCCTGGGTGGAAGCAGACCTTTGGCTTTTATGCCCTCTTGAACCAACAGGACAGGAGCTAGTGGGTCATGAAGTGACAGTGACAATACTTTGCTAAACATTTGTTCACAGAGCTTTCCAGGGCTCACAATGCATTTCATTGTTCCCTACATGCAGCTCTGCTGGTTAAACCACAGAAGGCTTCACCAAGCTAGTTTCTAATGCCTTCTATCTTCTGCTCCCTGCTTCAAGTGCTCAAGAAGCGTTAGTTCACACACACCCAGATTATTACACAACGGCTGTGTTGTTTCAAAAGCAATCAAAACAGTGAAATCCATTTGATGTGATTATAGGTAGACATTGGGAGATTAGATGATCTTGTAATGAAGAGCAGAAATAGGTCTGTGTCAAACTGAAATCCCCACCATGTTATTACAACCTTCCCTGCAATGTTTGCTTTGCGATTTAACTTCCAGATCGGAGTGTAAAACTCCAGTAAAGGCATAAAGCAACTTAATCCTGAGAACTACATTTTATTCTGAAGATGCCAATGGTGGAGTGTAGGCTGCCTTAGCCAGGCCAACTATGAGAAAGGCCAGACAGATCATGGCAACAAAAAGAATAATTTCTCAGTAAAGATCTCTCTGGAGGAAAGGGATGTGTTTTCTCATCCTGAATCCTAATTCAAGGAAGAGAGAGGGGATTTTTGAAGGTGAGCACTTCCCTGACAAGAGAGACTCACACCAGGCAGAAGAACCTCGACACGGCTCTAGAGGGGCACCAGGCAAAATCACACTTCAGAAGAGCAACATCCTACCTGAGCTGGCATTCAGGATTTGTTTCTTCTGTCTGCATAACTCTCCAGATGGGTTTTAAGCCTGGGTTCCCTCCTTTCTGACAAAGAGCTGAACAGGAGCCCAGACCTCCCTCAATCACGTGGGTTTTGGGGGGGCAAATAGCCTAGGCAGGAGGCGTAGGATAGATGTGACACTGCCACTGCTGCCCAGAGTGGCTGAAGGTGAAGCTGCCGCAGGAAACCACATCTCCCTGACAGGTGAAAGGCAGCATATTTTGAGAACTGCTGATGTGTGCTCCAGCCGGGATGGCTCAGCCATGCTCTACCAAAGAACTGCTTCTTGGAGACATGCATGGTTGTCCACCTTACCTCCACACAAAAATCAGCTGACAAAATGGATCTGTTCCTAACTTCATATGGTAGGGCTGAATGTAATTCTTCTGCTAACAACAATGGTTGCAACCAGTGGTAGCTGTGCTATAAATCAAGGCTGAGGTCTCATTTTAATGTACAAGTTGAGCTGGGGTGAAAACTTTACTCTTCTCCCCCTCCACACACCCTTCACTAGGCTGAGCCCACCATGATCCAGTTCAAATACATTCAGACACTGGATGGAGCTGCCAGCCAGCAAAGCCAAGAGAATAATTTCTCTGGGGAAATGACTGCCACCTCAGCAGCTTAAGGACAGAGTTCATTCACAGATGCAGGTAGATTACAAAGGCAGGATACTCCTTCTTACCTCAGCAGGCTGTATTGCACAGAACAGAAGAAACACTAAAATAAGGAAATGCTTTCTGATAGAAGGTAACACCTCTACAGCTGGGCAGAATCAGGATCCCCCACGCTGGACCATACAAGCCCATACAGTGTCACACAGGACATTATTCTACATTCACTGCCTCGTCTCCAAACAGAAGTGAGCAAAATTCCAGTCTGTGCCTCTGATTCACAAGTTCACATCTAACCTAATGGTTGACTGAGGCCACTTCCTGCCAGCTTCCTCACAATACAGCTTACTGCTACTCCAGAAGAGATAGGACACTAACACAGAGGCAATGAAAGATCCTCTGGAGGCTTCCGGGTTGCTTTAATTCATAATTCTATCTCAGTGCTGTAATTGAGATATAAATAATCCCCTTGTTTCCACTTCAGTTACTTTCAACCTCACTGATGTGAGAACAGAGTCTTGTATCTCTCAGGTACCTCAGAAAGAAAGTTATCACACCAGAAAGCAAAGATGATTTAAAAAATAATTTCCACATCAGTTCAAATGATAATGCAGTCATGCAGGTGTTGCATAACTGATATTATATTCATAGTAGTTTACTTCTTGAAAGTGAAGTATAAACATTTCAAGCATACCTACTTACAAGAAATATGCTTACAAGGCAAGATTATTTCCTATGAGAAAAAAAACCCCAACACTCTCCTCTTTAAATGGGCAAACAATACATTTCCTCTTCCCATACCACAGTAAAGGCTTACAAATGCACATCACGTACACACGCATAAATGTTCACATGTGTAAGATCCACCACAATCTAAAAAGGAAAGTGCCATAAAAGGACCCTGCACTAATTGGACAGCACATCTTGATGTAAATGGGTGTATCTCAGAAAAGCTGCAGGCCTTGTAGTCTTGTTTTGCAGTGCTAACCACATGCAGACACACACACACCCCAAACTGCTTTCATGTTAGCTCAGTTCTCTTTCCTTAAAGGTTGGTGGTAAAGCTCTCCCTGACATCCATCAAAGACAGGGACTGATGAGGTGAAAGCTGATGAAAGTTTTGAATAGCCAAGGAAACCAATGATTCGAAGAACTTAATTCCTCCCATCTTAAATGAATGCTTGTTTCCCTGGGAACCCATCAGAGCAGCTGTTCTGAGAAAAAACTCCTTTCTTCTCCTTGCCATACCCTGTCCTCAGGACAAAAGGATTCCTCTGGCATGTAACTACCCATCTCAGTTCCCAGTATGGGCAACAAGAAGGGATATGCATTTTTGGAGCACTCTTTGTCTCATCCCAAAGTAAATATGAAAAATAGGTCAGATGAGTTACTCCTGAAAACTGCATGTTTGTCTCTGCTGATGGTAGAAAGAGACTACCACGGTGAGCTTCCACACTGACCTTGGAATTGGACCATGCCTTACCCCATGGGCTGAGGGCAGGAAGGAAGCACTGCTCACCTGGCTTGTAGGAAAATTCCTGTTCACCTCTAAATCCAGGGATTAAACCCAAGGACCCAAAAGGTGCACCATCCCTCCACCAGAGCACTGAACAGGACTAGTTTCTTATTTCACCATACATCCTGCCACTGTCTACCCATCTGCCGTGGGGAGAAAGGGCTTTCTCTGTGGCTCCTACATCTCTGTTGCATCCGAGCACAGGTTTAATAATAAGGGAAGTGTGAATGGTGATCTAGTTTCCTTTCCAGTCCCTTTGGACATGCTAGCTCAGGGTTATCTGAGGACATGTCTTGTTTATTATTAAGAATTTTCTTCCTCTGCTGCAAAATCACTTCAATAACTTACATTCCATTTTAAAAAGCATTTAGGTCCTTGCCCCCAAAACACTGCTTGAGAGACTGATCCAGAACTTTCATCTTTGAATGGTTTTACTAATTTACTACGCCTGAACTCCCTCATGACCACTTTCTAGSCAGCTGGCTTTGAGCCAGTAGTGTCACTTAACTCAAATGCTTCTTTTCTTTCTGTTATTTTTTTTCCCTGTCTCCCTGTTCCCAAAAACATATTCATAAGGAGATATCATTAATGTCTCCAGTTTCAGAAAGCAGATTGTTTTCATGGTTCTTGCGAAGAAAGACATGACATTCTTCTCACTGTAACCATTTAATTAATTGACCCTTCTGGAGCATGGGTAACCAAAGCTATATAAAATAATTCATTGAAAAATGCCAGTATAAATGTACCAATACTTCCCTGTCTCTATTCAGATAAGAAAACCCTCACCTGGTAATCGAGTTTGTAATTGTCTTTTTTTCCATCTCAGTGACATAGTGGTAGTTATGGCATCCTCTCACTCATCAACCTAAGCCTCCTTCTTCAGCATGTCCCTTCACAATAGCAGCTGTTGGGGAAGGAGAGCAGGACCCAAAGCAGTGTCAGTGCTGAGCCCTGATTGCAAAGCAGGGACAAAAAGAGACTTCAAGGCTGGCAAGGTCGGGCCCTGGAGGTGGTGCCCACATTACCTGCTGAGAGTGGTGCTGGGAGGTCCTTGGCTCCAGAGGCACAGCTCCCTCTGCCAGCCTCACTCTCCTTTCACTCCCCATTTCCTAGCCCTCAGTTTTCCCATTCTCCAGTTTTCCCTCCCAAAACAGACATGGCCATAGCTGAATGAATCCTCTCCTCTCTGGTCCCCAGGTGGATGCCAAGGAAGTGGCAGGAGCAGCAGCAAGCACTCCACCCATGATAGGCATCCCTGCCAGGCAGACAGGTAGCACRCCAGGAGGAGACAGGACCTCATGCCACATTCTCTCACCCAGTCCCATGTGTTTCCCCAGGAAAAAGGATGAAGTTAGCATATATAGGGATAAATTAAATAAATGCACATTTAAAATAGAGCCTCACTTCCCCCTYGTTTCCTCTTTCTTTGCAAGCCAGTGTGATTCAGCCTGCAGAACTTTCTTTATTTTACGCATTGAGAAGCCTTTCTCTCTGCTGTGATGAAACAGGAAAGTACAGGGCATGGCTCAGCCTTTCCAGCATGCCTACAGCTCCTACGCTGATGAAGGCACTCCAATCCCAGAACAGAACATCTCGTGCCCTCAGCCCCAAGCAGAAATGCTCCAGGGTACCCGGGCGGAGTGTACACTTATAAAGTCCAAAAGCAGTTGCCCTCTTGGGACTTATATTTAGCCTGAGAACAAACAGTACTCTTGGTTTATGACCTGGATTCTCATCAGAAGAAAGGAAAAAGTTGGTCTGAAAGGCTTTTTCAGTTGCTTTCCCCAAAACCATCTAATTTTATTCCTCTCCATGGAAAACATTTGTGGTTTTCTGCTGAGGAGTTCGTTCAGCAGTTCTCCTCAATACGACTCACAGCAATGTGAAAAGAAATTGCTGAGTTTTTCTGAAAGGGAGACAGAAGTGTGAAAAACGAAAGTATTTAATTCCATCTATAATTGCAGTTTGGCAATGTAATTAATTTTCCTAAGTAATACCGAAATATTTTGTCTTGCTGTGCTCCAGTCAATATCCACTTGAGCTTTCATATGAGGAAAATAAAATAGATGTGAATTAATCAAAGCTAAAAAAAAGCCAAATCAACCACTATCCAAACTTAATGGTGCATATTGGTGACCTCATACAAAAGTATCTAGCCTATGTCATTATCCACCAGTAGCACGCAGTGAGGTGGGGAAAAAGAATCATGATGAGATTATTCGTGGAACTAGGTATCTCACAGGAGGTTAGATGAGCTCACAACATGGCATGAGCAGTGTTAATTGATGGGGTTATTTTTCCACTGGGGAAAGACCCTTTGTCTGATGGTTGGCTAGGCTGGTGCTGCTCTGTGTACGTCAAAGGAATCATATCCAAGTGGCAGTGCTAGTGACCCCAGCTCCCCCAAACTTTTTCTAGTTTATAAGAAAAACAAATGTATCTAGAGCAAACTACACACCTTGTTCAAGCCTGTTCTGTTTCACCCCACACCACTCCTAATTCCATTAATTTGAACAGGGACTGCTGGGTAAGGTGGCTTTTGATATACATCCCAACAAACTGGGCAACCCCCCCTACAGAGGGAAAAGAGGCAAGGAAGATTTGCAGTCAGATGAGGTGCTATGAAATAACTTATACCTCTTGTTACACAAAATTTACACATTTCATACCCACCACTGGTGGACCACAACTGGTGACGGCGCTCTGCACCCCGGTGATGCTTTGGTAGCTGGAATATGGTAGCGGGCAGGACTTCCAGTGACATCCACAGCAGGGAAAAGCTTCTTGACACAACATTGCATGTAGCCTTGGTCATTCAGCAAAAGCTTTGGATTAAASCATGTGAGTTGTCCCACATGTCAACAACACGATCAAAAGTTGATGGTGAGTGAATCTGGATCACAAGAAAAGGCATTTTTTCTATCAAAAACTTAAACTTTCTGTGTCCTAAGACAGAGAGATGAGAATAACYCTGTGGATATTTTCTGGAAACAAGGAAATGAAGAGGCAAAGTTCCATTTCCTTTGTAAAAGCATTTTGCTGGACTATTTCCCTGCATCCAGCAGCAAAATTCATGTGGTGCTGCAGAGCYTGTGATGTAGGTAACTGCTGGCTGAGTACTGTAGCTTTACTGGTATGGTTAAACTACAGCTGGTGTGGTGGTAAAGGTACCATTGYATGAGCCCTGGACACCTGTGTTAAGTGACCAAGCCACATGAAATACACCTTCTGGTTCTTTTGCTAAATTAACATGACAGGCTGCCAAACCACTGGCATCCTCAAAAAAATCCTTTAAAAGTGCTAATGGAGTTCAGCTCACAGTTCAGTTCAGTTGTATAATGCAAGGCATCAGACAGTTTTGAAATTAATTATTGAAAAGRCTGAAAGGAACTATTTTGCAAATATTTTGCTGTCTGTAGTTCATTTGTGGGACAGTCTTGATTTCCAAGAATGTGTCAGTAATTCAGTTTATTCTGCCACAGGGATGTCGAAACAGCTTGAGGCCCTACAGTTGTTTGAAAACACTCTTGTTCAACTGTTTACAAATCATTAAAATTGTTTTGTAATGCCAACATTATTTCTGCCTCTCTGACTGAGCCGTTCTGAAAGAAAAGATATGAATAATGATCAATAAATAACAGCACACTGACTAGGGAAATAAATGCTTGCAACACACAGGTTTAGGCATTTGTCTGAATGATGGACAGCTTGCTGAACACACGGTCAAGCAGAACCCAAGCTGTCTGSAGCAACAACCTCTCCCTCTAAGCCTGGCCTCTTCTGCATCCCTGCCTCTTCCCAGCAGTATGTGGGGACACAGTGGCTGACTCCCTGATGACTTTTCAGTGCCTTCTTATGGATCCAAGAGCAGGTACTTTGCTATCAAAACACTTTCAGGGCTAAACGCCATCTCTTATATATGCAAAGTGACATGGTCACACAAGCACACTGAGGGCTGGGCAGCAAGAAAACTTTCAAGGCTTGCTTACCTAACAGCGACTGGGCACTGTGTGGAGCAGTGGAGCAAAGTTGGGTTTTGCCCAAGCCAGTATCTGTATCCAGCTGGTCACCAGGTCCCTCTCCATCCACCTGACACACAGGTGGCCATGCTGTAGGATGCTGGCACTTTCTGCAGCACAAAGGGGAGCCAATCCACGAGGTTGCCACATCTTCCCTCTCTGAAACCCACGTGGTGATCACCTGCTTGCTGAAGGTGGCCCCATGGACACAGTGTCATGGCAGAGAAATTCTTGGTTAACTGTGTACAAATTCAGATTGTGCTGGTAGGGACAGAATTGGGTGCTCTTATAAATGGAGATGGCCTACACAGGGCAGGAGAACCAAAAAAAAAACCAATCCAGATAACATTCTTATTTTATTTAGCCCATTTTTCATTTAGTTTTCTAAGGATATGAGGTTTATGCAGCCATGAGCTGTCTCTAGGTCTCTTCACACATCTGTTTCCATCCATCCTTCGACTGCCYCATCACCAAACAGCCAAATTTCACCAACATTGAGCTTTCAAAAACAGAAACTTCCTAGAACTTTCTAAAGGAGGCAACTGGCAACAGGGAGAGTGGTGTCCTGCAAGTGCCCCCAGCCAAGGGAAGCATCACAAAGCCATCCCTGGTCAGGCAGCAGATCACAGAATCGCTTGGGTTGAAAAAGACCTTCAAGATCATCAAGTCCAATCTTTCACTGATCACCACCTTGTCAACTAGACAATGGCAGTAAGTGCCATGTCCAGTCATTTCTTTAACACCTCCAAGGATGGCAATTCCACCACCTCCGTAGGCAGCATGTTCCAATGCACGACAACCCTTTCTGTGAAGAAGTTCTTCTTGATGTACAACCTGAATCTCTCCTGGTGCAGCATGAAGCCGTGTCCYCCCATCCTGGTTGCCTGGGAGAAGAGGCTGACCCCCACCTGGCTACACTCTCTTTTCAGGTAGTTGTAGAGAGCAATAAGGTCTCTCCCAAGCATCCTTTTCTCCAGGCTAAACAACCCCAGCTTGCTCAGCCGCCCCTCACAGGACCTGCTCTCTAAACCCTTCACCAGCTTCTCTCTGGCGCRGGAGCCACATCAGCTGGTGCCTGCTCTGTCCCGGGCCCCAGCGCAGAAAACCACAAGACCAAAGCTGTAGGAAGGTAGGTTTCACCCTCTCTGGAAGTGGGTTAGGGGGAAGCACGTCACGACCYGGTTGCCGGCACGCGGTAGGTTCGTGCCTGTGCGGCAGCGCGGGCCGGCAGCAGAAACTGCTGAGAGCAGGCACCTCCTGGGCTCCCACTGCGGCAGAGGCCAGCTCTTCTGCRTGGGCAGGGCACTTGGGTTCCCACTGCTGCTGACCAAACACTAGGGTGAGAGGGATGACAGGGTGCTTTTGAGAACAGAACTGTCCAGCTGTATGAACATTGTGTGGTGCCATGTCGTTTTAGGGGGAAGAAAAGGCATGGGGGTGGGGGAATGAAGAAGCAGTACTTACTGAGATGCAACACAGCAAAAGCTGGCAAGTGCCTAACACATATTGAACAGGCACTTCAGTCTGCTGCTCTTCAGGCCCATCAGACACAAAAGTCAGACCAGAGAATATCAGGCCAAGGTGAGCACTCCTGTGAAGAGACAGCCCCGCACAGACGAAAATTTAGTAAAGGTTTTGGAGGCGGTTCAGTGGCTGCCACACACAGTACAACACTTCACTGAGCTGTCTGCAAAAAACCTTAATTACTGGTTAAAACCTCCTATAAGGTGCTTGGAGTAGCAGATGGTGCCATTTCCCAGCAATTCTTATAGACTTGAGTGGCTTTGGTGGTGGAATATAGCTACTATGGAGTTGCATTGGGTTATAAAGTAGAGCAGGAAAATATTTGTTCTGCAGGAGCTTTTTCGATACTAAGGGTTAGGGGACTAGAGCACAGTGATGGCTGAGCTTTTGCCTCCACCTCTGAGAGAAGAGGTATTAAACAGGAAGGGCCAAAATTATAACCAAGGTGGTGGAAGAACCAGAACATGCTCCTGAGCACGTCAAATCTGTGGGCAGTCCTTCCACCTTGCAGGGAACCAACAAGCTTTCAGATCACTTTTCTCTGAAGAATATTAATTCTGAACACATCATTGCTACCACCAGGACACTAGGGGGTACATAAGTGCCATAGATCACGGAGGGGTTACAGCTGAGTGTCAGAGCCTACCTCAGACTAATGCCATCCCATGTTGTGCCCAGCAGCTGCAGCACAAAGATCTGTCCAGTGCAAGAACCACATGATTCCTCTCCTCCACATCCACTCCTCAGAAAAATAATGGCTGGAAGCTTGAGGCAAAGGTACTTGGATAAGTCAGGCAAAAAATTGCATCTGGTGTCAAACTTTAAAAAAAAAAAAAACAAACAGAAGCAAACTTTCCTGATAAATTAATGTCTATGGTAAATCCACACCATTTCTATGCTTTTTCACACCTGTGCTAACATTTGCATTGCAATAAAAGACTTTGTTCCCTGGTAACACAGGACAGCCCTGAGCAGAGAGAGTCCTGGGTATGTCCCATGTAAGGCTGAGAGCTCCATTCCATTGCAGYCAGCTAGTGAAAATATGTCATCAGGGGCAGGGGGGAGAAATGAGCTCCAGTAGGTGTCTCAAGTAAGAAGTTTTTGTCAACCTGATAAGAAGCTGAGTGATGCCCTCAGTTTCTACCGATGAATGCTTTCCACTGCTCTCTGAAATTTTTCCTTTTCCATTTTCAGAGGCTATAGATTTCCATCTCCTCCCCTAGCAACTGTTTCGGTGGTTTGTTATTTTTCCAGCCCCTTCTGATTTGCTCAGAAAATACAGATAGGCCAGCTATAATAAATTGTCACAGGATGTGCAAAATCTTCTCAAGAAGTAAACATCTACAGCCTCTTATTTCACCCACAAATGACAAAATCACAATGAAATATTAACCAGAAAGCAACCTGCCTTGTGTGGGTGAGATCTGAATTCAAATCTAAACATCTCTTAAGCTTTCTGAGTGTTGTTTAGTAGAATATCAGTTGGCCTGTTCTAGGGATAAAATGTCACTCAGAGGTATAGCATTGTTTTGAGATGACTGGAGCTTTCAAAGGATGAGGTCTTGCCTCTCAAAACAAAGTTATGATGGAGAGTATAAATTGTGTACTCTATTTTAAAGGGTGYATGGGCTTTGCTTTTCATCACTTACTCGTCATTATTTCTATATTCCCAAAAAGAAACACTGGAGCCATATTCATCAGCTCATTACATGTACTTCCTGAAACACCTCCAGGCAGCTGTCTCCTCTGGCCACTCTTCTGGGAGTTGCCCACTTCATTTGTCAGCAGAACCCACCCTGACCTGTCATTCTGATGTCCAGCAGACTTCTCATTATACAATTATCTGTAATTACCAAGCAGATACAAAGCTTCAACCAAATGTTAATAAAAGGCTACATAAAAAAGCAAAACACTTCAAATGGATGAACAGCGCACTGTTCTCCACCTTTTTACAACCATTCGTGCCAATGCGAAATGATCAGATGGTATTTTACATGCACAAAACTTTAAACGACTTTTTAAGGCTTTCTTTTTAAATCAGCAACACAGAAAAGCACTCCCATGATTTGGATGTAACAGAACTTGGGAAATGTTAGTAGTGGCTTTGATTTAAGAAGTTTTAACCCCATAATGCTCCACCRCCCAAAGGGAAGTGTAAGACTCACCCAGAACTGCCATGCATCACRTCTTCCAATAGTAAAACCATAGCACGTTCAAGCTGAAAAGCCTGTGGGAAAGTCAGCCAGTTCTGGTTAAAGGAAAATTAAAAATCAAATTATCTGTTCTGCTGACCTATTTAAATTTTACCCAACAGACAGGCTGATCCTCAACAGACACTCCTCTGCCAGAAATCACCTCAGCATCTTACAAGGTGTTGCCCGCCTGGCCATGACAAAGGCAATGACTGTGGCATTACAAATAACAATCAGGCATGCCTAAAATCCTTCTAGTTTCTGCTTTTCACCATGTTTTGGTCATGCTAAGCTGTTTTAGGATTCAATGCTTCACCAAGCTTCAAGGAAGCACTGCAATTTTAGTGAACAGGCTGATATTTATAAAAGGAGTAGCAGTCAAGGTTAATGGTCCTCTTTCTCTAGAGGAAGCTTTGAACAATAAAAAAAGCCCATGTTCATATAATAAATTCTCCATGTGCTTTCTCACAGACAAATAATTCTTGATGCAAAACATTTTCAGCATAGGACTTGAACATAGAAATAGAAGTGAAAGACTGGCAAATATTCTTAAGGAAGCTCTCTCTCTCTCTCTCATATATCTGCTAGAGAGCAAAACGAGTGCAGCCCTTAATGTTCTCTCTATCCATGAAAAGTCTGTAAACCTCTTAGAAAGAAAGTCAAGCCATAATCATTGCTCAGATTTGTTCAAAGTAAATTTACAAAATTACTGGAGAGACRCAGAGCAATAGTTTTGTCCACACACCACGAAAGACTAACTGTTCTTTTTAACACCTATTACCAAAAAAAAAAAAAAAAAGGAAGAAAAAAAAAGGCCGGTTTGCTAGGGAACTATGTAAACTTTGRTGTTAGACCCTCAAAGAAAGTGCTAATATACTAACTAACTACTCAGCCCAGGGAAAACAGTCTCAGAAAGTGATGTGGAGAGACTGAAAAAAAAACCAAAACAAACCACTTCTGAGTAAGTAACTTAACTCGGAATGCCTGCGTTCAATTTCCAGCTCAGTTTCCTGTCACTCTGGGAAAGTCACTTATTTCTTGTGTCTATTACCAGCTGTAGGAGCTCTGAAGCAGCAAGTCCCAGCAACGACCTAGTGTGGAGAAAGTATGGTTGTGCAAGCCAGGTAACTCTCAGAAACAAAGCCTCTAGTGCAGTAGAAGTTGGTGGGAGAGTACTGAAAGAGAGCACAAAAACACACTGGTTACCAAGCATTAGCAAGCCCATAGTAAATTCCTAGAATAGATAAGGTGACTGTGTTTTTTACCACAAGATAACTAATGAGGACAACTTGCTCCACTCCACCCATGACTAACCACACCATCTTCTTCACTTCACTGTACATGATATTTGCAGTGAGTAAACCCTATGTAAACTGCAGATAGCACATCCCTAATAGGCTGCTGCAATCTGCATGCTCTTTAAATCAATTATATTCATCTTTTAATTAACATAAAAAGTCTTAACTGATGGTTTTGAAAGCTTCTTTTCAAAAGGCTTCATTTTCCTAGGTGTGGATTGGCTCACTTCTTCCATAGACACAGACATACAAAATCAGAGCCAGACTTTGAAATGGCAGGCCTTCACTCCCACACACAAATTTTCTTAAAAAAAGGGAAAACCAGGGGCTGAACAGGGTCTCATTCACAGCCCCAGTTCCACAGTGGTTTTTCTTTGTTCTTTAGTCAGTAACGTCCCACTGGGAACGTGGCGTCCAAAGGTCATGCACCACTACTTGCGTGTATACGGAAATGGTACAGGCCATGGGGTTTCCCTGCCAGAGCTTGAGAATAGCTTTGCCAATAAGGGTTTTGGGCTTTTTTTAATTAAAAAAAAAAAAAAAGAAAGAAAGAAAAGGAAGTAAAAGCCCTCTACTACCAATTGTTTTATTTAATAGGGYCTACTGTATTCTCTTCTTGTGCCTGAAACCTGAGGGACAAGAGTAGAACAGGGTTCCTGTGCAAGACCAAGGCAAGAAGTGAGGGCAGCCCCCCAGGCTTGGCTTGCACTCCCCACAGCTCTACCTCCGCTCCCACCTGTCCTGCAGGGAGCACCTGGATTTGTCCCTTCTGGCAGGGAAAGCAGTCTGGACCACTGAGGCAATGAGAAGGAGAGGTTCATCACAATATCACTAATTCTTTTTCAAGTGCTAAAAAACCTTTTGAAAGCCCACTGCATTTTGGCATGGGTGGGGAAGGAGTGCTGTGCACTGCAGCACTCAGGGCAGAATTTCCTGTCCCATAGCAGGTTTGACAAAAGGACAGAGAACTTCAGGGTGCCAAGAGCTTCCAGCTCCTCTCATCTATGAGAGCTTTCTTGGAGAGCCAGTCCCCAGACCTTGATGGATGTACCAGGCTGACAAGCTGAATTAAGAGGGTGGAGCAAAGTTGCTCTGGTTCAGAGTTGCAGAGAAAAACTCAGGGACGAGAATGCCATAACAGCRTTTGTAATTTCTACAATCTTTTGCGGTATTTGGACCTTGCAATTTTTGAGTCACAGGACTAGTTACACGGCACATCTTATTTGCATCACAGATCCTGACGCTGTTTTTGATGTCCAACAAGACACCATGACAGCATAGATCACCAGAGCCCTGTGCAAGCTCCATTTCCCTCCACAACCTGCATCCCACACAGCTCCCCAGCACTAYGCTCAGCCACTCCGGCTGGGAAGCAACACGAGCTTGTCCCCTCAGAAAGATCCAAACAGCCTTGAAAACACTGTGTGCCTGTGAAGGAAGGTACTGGGGGTACTGCTCTTTGCATAGAGCAGTAGGCTTGGGTCTGTTTGGGCCCAACTGGCTACTACCATGAGAGCCATGTCCCTGATTACCTGCTAATGCTTGACTAGAGCACACACTGTTCCCTCTCCTGTCAGCAGCCCTGCCTATAGCTGAGTCAAGGAGTACCTCCTTCTCCTCCTCTCTCCTCTGGTTCCCATCCTCCCTCCACCACGGGGCAGTCCCCAGGGGCATTTGTCCCTTTGCAAGGTGGGCAGCATGGGCAGAGGAGAGGGCTGGTACCGATTCATGAGTGCCTTGGTGCATCAATTTGCTGTCAGCCACACCTGTCCCACAGCTTGTGTGACCTGGTCATGTGGGGGATTCTGCAGACAGCCAGTGGGATCTGGCTGGGTCCCCTGTGGCTGGTTGGCACAGCCACCATATGCTGGAAGAAAAACAAGAAGAGATGCGGGAGGTGCTCGGCCAAAGCAGTACCAGGACTTCCCTACCACCATGAGCAGAGCTGGGCTGGCTGAGATAGAAGACACCCTGCAGTTTTCCTGGAAGTGACAGAGTGAGTGATCCCCCTGTGATGAGAAACCCTGCATCACTCCTGTGCCACCACACCCTGGGAGGGGAAAACATTTATTTTTCTCATTGCTCAGGTCACACTGTGATAGAGAAGGTGCCCTATTTACTGGCTGCCAGTTGGAAGAGGACAAACCACCTGTGATTTACCRGGATCCCTATTTTATACACCTACTACACATAAACTGGAAACTCAGCCTTGCTGCAGCTCCTAGCTGTGGAACAGTAGCTGCCACTTCTGCAATTAAGGGAAAAACAGAGCAGTTTATTAAGCACGGTTGTGGGAACGTAGTTTCAGTTTTCAGTGGGTTCATCTGAATATTTTTTCCATTTTAGTTCATGTAAGTTCACGCCCTTTGGGTTTCACATAAAGCCGTAGGGTTTGAGAAGCTCAAAAAATCTCAAAATCAAAATGTCAAGTTGAAACGAAACCATAAAAGGTATTTGGATTTGCATGAAAACGGGCCCAGATTTGCTTCAGGAGTTCCTGAAGCCTGGTAAAGCTTTTGAAGAGCCTAATCTGAGTTTTGTGGTTTCAGTGCAGACTGAAAGCAGTGCAAGAGAGCAGATGGGCTCCTTTCAGGAAGCCAAGGCAGAGGAGAATGATTAAGAAGCTATGAGAACAAGAACCATGGGGCAGGGGGGATGGGGGGAGTCAAAAAATCTCCAAAACCAGATTTTCAAGTGCTAAGCACCACATATTAGGAACTAATGGTCATGTCAAGTTACTACAAGATAGCGGACAGATCTTCTTTCTGAGGATTAGGCTCTGAATGGGAATATGGAGGTCTGGAGAAAAGTCCAGCCATAATAGTGCAGTATGCCCTTCTGCCCATACATTGAACATTCCTCTTCCCTTACAAGTAATCCTCTTCCCACAGTACTCCAGCCACACGAGGTAGGAAAACAAAAAGAAAAAAATAATCTACTGGGCTTATGCTCTCCAGTTAACACCTATAAACCTGTCCCAACATCAAATATTTTAAATTCTGGCTTTGATCTGTTTTTTAAAGGAGTTATTTTAATTTCATTTGCTCTAAATTTATTCTTATTGCATTCTTTTCATGACATAAAAATAAACATTTCAGAGTGACAAGTCAATTTAGTTGCTCACCTGAAGAATGCAAATTCTGGAATTAATTTAATTGAGAAATTAACTTTTCTTTCCACTAGGAGTCTATACAGCTCATACAATTACACTCTACATTAACATCTTTTACACTGACAGGATGCAGAGCAGGCACTCATTGATTGCTTGAGATTTAGTCTCTTGACTGAGCAACTGAGTGTCTTAAAAACAGAAATACCTCATCACGACTGACATGTGGGTATACAATACTATGAACAATGTAAGCAAAAACTGAAACAATCAAGTATCTTTCTTTGAGAGCATTTTTCCTCCTAACTATGCAAAAACTGAACATCTAGCCTGCAAATTAAACTTTCGGTCCCTTCTTCATGCCTTTTTTGAAAAAAAGGATTAACAGAAGAAAATATAAATTTGGCTGAAACACTGAGTTTTGTTCCCCTCCACCAAAAGGATATTTACTTTCGCATCTGCTCGACAGTTTCTCTTGCCAAAGAAACTAAAATGGTTTCCCATAGCTTCAGCATTTGCTTGAATTGACATGGAGTGCTACTTGCATTTTATGTTATCCTCCCAGCAGCATGCACTCGGGAGATACGACGCTTCTCACTGACATTGTCATGCAGCATCACTACAGATCAGCCAGCAGCATTTCCAGCATCTGCACATTTTGTAACCATGGTTTGCAGAAAAGGATATATCATTACTTTGGTGTCCAAATTTCATCTTGCTTCAGCATTTCACCCTCACACTTTTACTTTCATGCAGGATATTAAACTCATTTAACTTATGAAGCCATTGACTCKCCTCACCCTTTCAGCACCATCTTTTGTGATACGAAAGAATTCCCATTGGTTTGGCCTGTCCTCATAGCACAGAATCTCCCCAGCCATGTCTTTTGTTTGACAGTCCATCACAAGTGCTATCTTGTACTGCACCCTCAAGAGCTTGCTGCATCCTGTTAGCTAAGATCATACCCTGGCATTCAAGGATGCTTAGTCAGACCACTGCCATTGACATCACTTGGGTTTAAGAGCTTAAGCAGGCTTGCAGGCTGGGCCAAACAGTCTCTGTGCCTCATCTATTAGATCTGAAGACAAATACTACATTCCCCCACTGCAAAGATTACTACTAGGTTTGTTTGGAAAATTTTAGTGGGGCTGCTTTACCATCTGACAGCTTAGCCTTAATTTTGACAATACCCTGGGTCAGGTATGGTAAAAATGGCTGAAAGGAAGAAGTTCCCATGCCCCAGTCAGAGCCAACCAAACTGCTGGGGGATCTTCTTTGTAAATGATGATGTTTCAATATGTTTTCTTTTAATTTCATGGAAATAGGCTATAGTAAAATACAGAACCTTAAGATGCAAAGCAAAACCCACACCACAACAATTTACTTCATCTAAACAAAACTAAAGAGTTTCATTTTCTCTCTTGGCAGGAAAGGCTACAGGGGGTAGTCTGAAGTCCTCTTGTTCAGACAACTTGGACCCTTGTGCAGCAGTTTCAGAAAGACACCCCAAACGATAATAATCCAAATTCTCACAATTTCCGTGAGCAGGATGTGAAGTGTCCAGCCCGGCCCCGGGCAGGAACTGCAGAGTGTGCGGAAGGCAGGCCCAGGCAGCGCTCCATCCTTCATGTTTGKCATCCCAAACAGTTCATTGCCCTGTAGGGTCCCTGACCTTTTTATGGGCACTCCTCCAAAGAAGCATTGGATTCAAAGGAACAGCTGCTGTGGCAGCCAGACAAACAGGATTTATTATTTAATTTAAGTAGCTTTCACGTGGACTTCAGCTTTCTCCTCTGAGAAATGAGAAGCTACCCAAGTTATCAAGCTCCTCTGCCTATGTCCATGGATAGCTTGCAGGGTGGTACAGGCGCTGCTGCAGAGGCTTCTCTCCCTAAGAATTTGTATGGTCTCTGTTAGAGTTACTGTTGCATTAGGGGGTGGTAGGGGGGCCATGAGGARGGTGTATCAATCATAACTCAATTACCTCTTCAGAAACTGGATGACCATTAAACTTGTTACCACAGGGTAGTGAGCAGATGGTTCTGGCAACATTCCTGCTGATTTCACGGAGTTTCTAGGAGCCATGGCCTTAAAAGCCACCATCCAAATCCCATCTTCACTGTAGATCATCTTAGCAGTGTTAAGTGAAAGAAGAGGTAGGTGGTGGTGGGGAAATCTTTAAATCATGTCTAAAAAAAAAAGAGGGGAGGAAAAAGCAGTGAAGGAGTCCTTGTGTTATCCCTCCCACAACAACAATTTATAAGTCACAGCAAAAAAAAGGGAAAATGGGAAATTAAAAAATGATACAGAGAAAGAGAAAACACAACAGAGCAAAGATGTGACCCAAAGGGTAGCTCATCCCCACACATGGCTGCATGCATGAAGCTGCCTTGATCGCTAGCTGGTTGCAGGCACAGGGAACACTGCAGGCAGCCCACAGGACTTGTAGTACATGCTCTGAAATTTGCCACTGCACCTTGTCCACAGCCTAAAGCAAAACCAAAAAACAAACAAACAAAAAGCAAAACAAAAAAGCAGTGAAAATGTTACACCACAATGTTATGTAAAAAGAGAAGCACAGCTGGAATCATTTTGAGAAGATTTGGGGTTTGTCCTGTGACAGCTTAATCTCTGTGGTTTTTCTCGGTATTGATGCAGTGTGAAAAGCATACAGCTGTATTTCCCTTCTTAAAAATAAACACACAGTCCTAAGCAGAAAGAGCTTGGTACATGAGAGCCAATTCTGTGTGATCTCACCTGGTTGTACAGGCAGGAACTTCCCCTGAGGCACCACCACATTGGTCCCTGTGAGAGCCACACATCAAAGATGACATGCTGGGAAGTGTGTGATCTCAGCCAGAACTGGAGCGTCACACCAAGGGATACAGCACAGGGCCAGGGAGGCTAGGCCCAAGCCTGAGCGGGAGACATGAGCCGTGGCACCCAAGGAAATGCAGCTCCTGCAGCAGGGTACCAGAATTTCTCAGGAGCTCAGCACTCCAGCAGACACCTAAACACAGGGCTGGTTTTTCCCATAGCTCAGCACCAAGCTCTTTTGGAAAACCTGACTCACAAGCAACATCAGCAGCTCAAACCCTGTTATTCATCTGTAGGACAACAATGTCTAGAGGCCCCAGGCGTGGCATAGCTTTGCTCCGTCCAGGCACTGCGCAATGCTGCTGGCTGCGAGCAGTAGCTCCAGGAGAGCTGACCTGGCGCTGGCAACCACCACCAGCTTCTCGGGATACTCTTGAGCAGACATGGCTTCCCRCCAGCCATAAGCCATCCCATTTCTCTTTTCTGATCAATCGCACCGCTGCAGAGAATATTTAGATTTGAAAGCACAGTGCCAGACACCAGCAGCTCTGTTCCTGGTGGTGAGGCATCCCAAACAATATCACTTGGCTTAATCCCAGCCCATGCAGACTTAGCCCCACTAGGTTTGCATCRCAGGCGAGACAGACACGGGCAACCAACATATTTTCTGTGGGTCATGTCTGTGCTCCCAATCGTTCATCAACCCTTGGGGAAAAAGCTGCAACTCTCCCCTTGAGCTCATGTATTTCTTCAGCCCATGAGGAGCTTTTCCCCAACTTGCACTGTAAGGAGGCAGCATGGACTTTTCTCTGTCTTGCTCACCAAGATCTCCTGGAAAGATCCAGCTGTAACTTCTCCTATACACAGAACATTTAGGGGGGACTTTGTAAAACAAAGCTCATGCCAATGAGGGAACAGCCGGAATTCATCTGCCATCAGTTTCACCATGAAAGGGTCATAGAGCAAAATAGGAAGGCAGCTCAATCTTTTGGACAACACAGGTAGAGGGAGCTGACGGGCAGCCTTCCTCTGGAGTGGACAGACACGTCTTAGCGACTGCAGCAGTGATCCCACAATTGCAGAAGCCCCATGCAGAAGGAAATGTTCTCTGCAAGGAAGAAGGACACTTCCTTGAGCACAGGAGAGAGAAGGAAGAAGGTGGGTCTGGACCAGTGTAGCATAAGTAGATCTAGATTTACTTCTTTTTTTTCTTTCCCGACCTTCCCTGTGACCTTAGACACAAATCTTTGGAGAAGTTTTGTGTGTTTTCTGCATGCACTGAAAGAGCCAGTGCTCAGCACCCTGGCAGACAGGCTGCGTGCCCACCCTGGTTCCCACTGGTCATGCCAGGGACAGCATGGTAGCATGGGGACATGGAAAGGAGCCTTGGCATGGTACCTTTTGTCTGACTAAAGCCAAAGGCAGAGGCACCTTTTGTCTGCAATATTTCCAAAACAAGAAACATCTCATTTTGCCATCGAGAGGACTGTAGTCAGCTCTGAGAACAAGGAGGAGCCTTCTTTCAGAAATTGAACCATCCTTCACCATCCCCCAAATCCTAAAGGAATATACAAGAGAGGAGACTGCTACCAGAGATTATAGGTCTTCCCAACCCATACGGCCCAGAGCAAAAGAGACCAGAAGAGGAAAAGYCCTTGCTGAACCATAACTAATGGCATAGTATGCTTCCTCTGATCCAGACCCAGTCTTGCAGCACTTCCGCCAAAATTACGGGACAGCTCCTTACCTTACGTGAGTCAGCAGGAGCACAGGGGTTTCTGTGGAAAGGAGGAACAGTTCCCACAGATACAGGATAAACATACCCGCCTGCTTTTTTAGAGGCATTCTCATAGTAACCTGTTAGCCAGAAACGTGCTGGCTCACAAGATATCTGAAAATTGGCCTGCAATTTAACTTTTGGCAGAAAATGAGTAATAGGATAGGTTCTTGTTTCAAATCTATACTTCTAAGAGAGGTCTTGGACGTTTATTACCAAAYGTGAAACTATTAGCTCGAACTAAACAATAGAATTAGGGAAGTGATTTGAAGAATTATTTATTATATAAATACTCAAGTTTCAGAATATGCAGTTGAAAACAGGCACATGTCCAGGGGCTACAGCTCATGAGTAGAGATTCCGAGCCAATATTAGCTGTGTGCTCCAGGCCACCACCAGCTCGCTCAGGTTTGCCTTGTGCCTTTCCCAATCTCATATGAGCTGGAGTATGTGAATAAGCCTTAGCTATCAGATGGAGATTTTTGGCTTCTCTGTTTGAGGGCAGTGAGGTTGCCACCCAACTTCRTCTTGCTGAAGAACATGGGCATTTGAATTTTGCTTTTGCCCCACAAATAGGAACAGTTCTCATTTGATTCACACTGAAAGCGACAGGGGATTTTCAGTATTGTCATAACACAAGACGTCATCTTCCTCTGCTGGCAAGAGGGATTGAAAACGACTGACCTGATTTCATAAAAATATCAGCATGTGTGTGGTGTGTGGTCTGTTACTCTTCCACACTCCTGTGGTTTCTGGGCACACAACAGCAGCCTGCCTGCTACAGACTGTAAAGCAAAATACAGGCTGGGAAACTGAAAAAGTGGTAGAGGAGCAAAAGAGAAATGCCTGGACAGATCTGCATCCACTGTAGGTCAGCTAACATTTGAATCAGAACAAAAGTAGTAACTGAATAGCAAAATAATAATTTCCTCTCCTTCAGAAATAGCAGCAGTGTGAGGCACAGGAAGTACGCATGCTCTCATGTTTTGATTTTCAAATAAATGCCAGATGAAATGACATCAAGAAGAGATGGAATAAGCCTGGGAAAGTCCTTTGTTTATTTTTTTTCTTGGCTTTCCTTTGCATAAAGGCAAAGTTTTGGCTTATTTCTACATTTGCAGATTCACTGAAATAATTTCAGTGGTACCTGAAATTCAGAGTAAATCACTACAAACTATTCAGCAACTGGACAGGAAAATATTTTGGTGGGTTAAAACCACAGGTTACTTCAAAATTGAAGTCTATTAGCTCCTTAGAAAGATTTCAACTAGAGGAAAAAAGTGACAGGACCTAGTGCACAGGAATTAATTTCTTCAGTAAAAGCATAAAAATAAATTTTTTAGAATTTCTTTTTCCTTACACTATCCATCCTGTCTTCCTGCATGTAGCTCACTTTCATACTACTGGACCTGGTGGCACCTTTCAAAAGCCCTTAACTGCTTTAAAGCRTATTGAATCTAACAGGCTTGGTGCAAAGACATTGTTTCTACATTGGTCCTTTATTTTTCTTTAGTTTCTGATTCAGCCTTGGGTGGTTTCCACTTCTTTTCACTTCAATTTAATGTATTCCTGAGCATCATTTCAACTCTACACCCTGAAAGGCAGCTTGTATGGACCCAGTGACCTCCACTCTACTCTGCTCTACTGATGGGAAGAGGGAAGGAACAGAGCCTTCTGGCTGGGAAGGATCCAGCCTTGGGAATGGCAGGCAGTGAATCAGAGGTGAACTCATCCCCAGGATTTCACACTGAGCAGCAGCTGCTGGAAAGTTTCTGTTTCACAGACTTGTTTCTTGTGAATGCTCTGATCCCACAGGGTCTTAAAGCTAACACTGACAAATCCCATTTTGGCACCACAAGGCATGATACAAACACCCCATGGATAGCTAAGGTTGTGACATAAACCACCAGAAACCAGACATAATCTGAATTACTGCATTCTGCCTAACCTCTGACTGATGGCCAGTGTGCACCAAGTGCTCACACTGACAACCATTGGAAAGGGTAGGTACAAAAACAGTAACACTGATGATAACATTCCACAAGTAAGTCTTGCATGTAGAGATCTAGCACTGTACAGGAGGCATCAGCATCTTCAAGCAAATATTCAGCAGCATCTTGCTTCCTATGTGGTCTTCTCCCCAGTGCACCAGGTTAGGGACTAACCTGTGAAAAACAGATTAAATGGCTCATACCCCAAACCAGCCTCTATACTGAAAACTAAAACCAAACTCTGGCCAGGTTCACTCTTTGAAGAGCAGAAGAGGAAATGGGACAGGGCCCATGGCCCACGATCCCACAGGCTTGTTCCTAGAGAGTTCTTCTCCCTTCCAGGCTGGGGTAGCTGCTGTACTGACTGCAGCCAGCCCACAGGCCAATGGGTTTTTCTATCCAAGGATCCCTCTTCAATGCATTTGCTCCCTAGTCAGCACCGAAGTACTATCAACTGCTTTCCATCAATCAGATGGCAGAGATATTACCACCTTTAAAACGGTGAGCACAACCTCTGTGCAAGGTTACAGCCACAGCAGTTCCACCTGGCCCAGCCAGAGCAAGGACTGAGCGAAACAGCCTTCCAGCAGCAGCCCTGACGATCAGAGTAACTCATCTCTGAGGAAACCCTGATTCACATACCAACTCTGCTTAATGCATGGTGCAGACTCATTTCGCTTTTAGGAAGAGCTGAAATGTGCATATGTCTCACCTATTTCAAGGGAGTTTTGCTGAGTAATTCTTCTTCAAATTAGTTTGCAGCAAGATGGCTCAACCAGGCCTCCTACATCATGTAGTAGCGTGTGGTGATCTCCTTTGTCAAATAGCACTTTCTGTTTTTAGAGAGAGAGAGAAACCAAGATCACTCTCATTTTTCTGAGATACATTTATTGTAAGTGATTTCAGCGGTGTAGGAAGCTAACTTCAGAAAGGCAGGTTGGGTGATTCAACCAAGCCAAGCATCTTGGTAGTCACTGATTTCCCCGTTGCTCTTTGTCACTTCCTCTTTTGGAGGAATTTATTCATTTTAAAAGTGTAGCATAATGCCTATTTTAGAAAGTTAAAATCACACAGATTTGTGGTTTTCTTTCCCTTTCGTGCAACTTAAACAGCCTCCAGTGGGTACTGGATTTGAAGAAGTCAGCTGGAACTGGGGAAACAGAAGCATCTTCCAGTAACCTGAACACCCTGATAGGAGAGGTGAAACCTGCCTGCACACAAAGCACTTCTGTGGCTCATCAGAAACACAAGAGAAAGAGTGAGATGAAAAGGCAGAGAAAGGACAATACTGAAAATAACCCTGAACCAGTCTGCTTCAAGGGTTAATGCATAGCATCCATAGCAAGGCAGCTGATGTATGGGTACGAGGCCACAGGGTCTGAGCTCTGTCCTTCCCGTGCAGGAGCTCAACCAAGCCCTTCAGTGCCTGGCAGTGCCCATATTGGCACCTCACACTCAGCCTAATTCTCCTCTTCCCTGCACCTGCCTGTGTGTCATGCCAATCTCCTGCCCTCAAGCAGAGGCTCACCAGCAGCCAAGCACTACAAACAGGACTGACTCAACAGGACTGTGGGAATTGCTCTGCACACCCACACAAGAAGATGGCAAGGTTCATTCCATTGCCAAATCCTGTCTCTCACTGTCCTCGGCTCAGCACCTCACTCCTCTCTGTGACAGGACCAAGGAATTGGCTCTCGTGAGTCAGCAGCCACCACCTCCAGCACTGGTGCAGCAACATGAGCTGTGAGGGAGGATTTGCCACCTGAAGGCTGGAAGCTCCTACTTGCTGCCCACAATGCACTTTGCCAATCCTCTTTCTAAGAGGAGGCTAAAAAAAAACTTCCCATGCAAGGAAGGAAGAAGATATAAACCTCAGGGTGAGCTGGTGGGTTGAAGTAGGACACAAAGTGACCCCCGGTCCAGCAGCATCTCCCATGCCAGGCAAATAGCCAGATGGTGAGGAGGAACAGTACTCCCTGCTCCCACACCATGCAGGTTCCTAGGGCTCCTGGAGCAACTCTSGGCCCCTGTGCGGCTCACTTGACTGCTACTAAAGCAAATCAGAAATAAAAGCAAATAGGAKCTGCCTGCAATGCTTTGGTTCCTGGATTTGGTCTGGGCTTTCACTTCATGTTACAGATGCCTGGCTCCTCTCCCCTGCACACCTCCCTGATGCCACCGTCCTCACCCTGCCAGGAGCTGCTATGGCTGCTGCTCCAAGTTTCTCTTCCCTCTCCAGTTATACAACTGCCAAAGCTCTTGTTAAGTGTCTGAAAACAGTTATTGTCTGCCAAACTACTCAGACTTATCAACTGCAGTGATTAAATATTTTGCAAGACCTGCAATTTATGCAATTTCTGCATAAATCTGGTTTAGATGAGAACATTTTTTACCATCCCTGGGAGAACAGCAGAACATTTTTGGAAGCGACTTCTCAAGTCAGGGTGAAGTCCTCTGGCCTTGCTCTGACCAATGACTCCTGCAAACCACATTATGTATGTCCAGAGAGAGAGAKGGTGTCCTTCAACAATCCCACAAACACCATTCCTGTCAGAAACAGTGGAGGGATGAGCTTTTTCTTCTTTCCATYCTCTGCTCCTGCCAGAACCCACTCCTCCCTGTATGCCATGCTGCTGGTATTTTGGCACAGCTTCATGATTCACAGGCACATTAGAGCCACTGAAAGGGCTGTCAAGGGGAATCCTGAGCACCACTTCAAGGCAGATCTGCATCYAGAGCAGCACGCTGAATTTCAGCCTCTCCACCTGCCACACTCACAGGTGTGTTCGCAGATGTGTGTTTTAGGAGGAAAGTTCATCCTTAAGTCAGAAATTCATTAGGCCAATGTTGAGCTAGTTCAGATGGTAGCAGTTGGCTATGGTCAGCTTATTTTCTCCATCAGAAGAAGCCAGGCATGAAAAGTTTTGATTTGAATTCAATCAGCAAGCAGTATATTATCCTGCAGTGATAAATGATTGCCTTCCATCAAAACGTGCTTCAAAAGTTTGCATTCCAGGCAGCTGCTGAAAGGAAAACCCCTTGATACGTGACTTCTGAGTAGAAAACAACAGAGTCCAACCACGACATCTTGTGCTAGATGGAAAGGACTCAGGGAATCTCCCACCTGAAGGTTAATTTCAGGCATGCAAGGAGACCACTGGTTCCTGATTAGCTACCTGCAGAGGGAAATTCCAGCRTTTTCTCCTTCTTTCCTCCTGCTAAAACTTAACCGTGAAATCCTCATCAAGAACACTGGTTAGGGGTAAAAATGCTTCAGCTGTGGTAGCTCCCAAGTACTTTGTAGTCAGAGAGGCTCAAAGATCAACCCYGGAAATTATATATCTGATAATAAGAAACTACAGATTCTCTGTTCTCCAGCAACTGAATCACTGCTTTCATCACAAACAAGATAAGCAAGTCTCTGAGGTGTGAAATGTCCTGTTTGACACTGAAACAAGGAGTCACCCCAATACATAAAGATCACAGGCAAGAATTGAAATGGCCTTGGTTGGCATTCCCCAGAGACTTTTCACACAGCCCATGGGACTCCAGACATAGACACCAGTGTTGCTTCCCATCAGATGCAAARTCATTCTGCAAGTTAAAATATCAGAAAGTTCAGGGTCCACTTTAGCTTCAACAGGCACTTGAACATTTGCTGCCCTTTTCCTCATCCACCACTTAGAAATTCCATCAGGCACCTTCCCATTGCTGGGGCTACAAGCAGCCTCTCCTGTTTCCAGCCCAAAACTACTTGTGGTACATTTCGCTGCTACACATCATGGTCCACTCTACGACTGGAGTTACAGAGGGACAGGACTTGCACACCTTGCTGTGTCAGCTCAACAGCTTAGCAYCACGGCATGCTCATAACCTGCTTTCCTCCTTAACATACTGTAGCCACAATGGGTTCATTCCAAGAGTTTAAATAGGTAAACAGGCCTGCTTTCATCTCCAGTGGGTTACAGATAACAAGAGGTTTTGCTAGCAGATCGAGTCAGGGCTTCACGTTGTCTTCCTGCCCAGTAGCTTGCCCTGCACACTCGTGCTGAGGGCAAACCCTCAAACCACCAGAGCCAGCTGCTTGCTCTAGGCAGGAGGATTGTGCCTGGGAAATGCTCACAGGGATCCCACCACGACACACTGGAGAGGGCTGTCACTCTGGCAGCTTCCTCCCTCTGGCACAGAAGCAGGAACCAGGGGGGAGGTGATGGTAATATCTCAATTTAGCATAGCTGGCTCAAAGTGAACTTGACTTAARTTATGACTGAGCAAGCAATATTGCTTAGCTAGGTATTTAGAGAAAAAAAGAAGCCTTCTCYGAAGAAGCAATCAATTTATAGTCCAGCTGTTTCTTATACAATTACAGCTTAATGTTGAGGTTATTAATTTTGCATTTACAGGCTCTTCCGTGCAAGATTGAGATGGAAATGTCACTTTTAACACAATATTAGCTTTGAGCTATGATGCAGACATTTTATCTAATCTAGACGAGGCATTGATAAATATCTAAGAGGACGGGGCTTTTGGCAAGCGCAATTTCTCTTTTTCCGCTGATGCAACAGAAATTGTTTAAGTACTGTCTAATATTGTCCAAACTGAACATACACCTCAGAGTACAATCTTGAGACACACAGAGAACAGATGATTGTCTGTTCCAGGCTCCAACAGTGATTTGCAGAACAATGTGCCACATGCTCATGACACCCACAAGCTGATCGGTGACTGTCACCATCACTCGTGGCAAGCAAAGTGCCACTCCACAGTCTCTGCCCTTTGATGAACCATGGGTCAGACATCACCAGACTCTGCCAGTGAGACCATTTCAGAGATATCGGTGGAGGTGGTCAACTGGCCACCTTCTGAGGCAGACACAGAACCCAATGTCTGTTACCCAGGACTAGGTCACTTCACAACACTGACTGTAGGTAAAAAGGCCTTCAACAGGAAAAATCAGACATCAGCCAAACAGAAATGTGAATGTGGGTAAAAAACAAGTGTGTGTGTGTGAAGGGATGAGAAGGATCATTACACAACCTTGGGTTAATTTTAGGCATCTAACTTAGGTGCTTAGACCAGCCCTAGGCAGTCAGCAGAGTATCCAGAAGGTGACTCGTTCCCAGAGTCCATGTCTGAGTTGTGGACAGACTGCCCACAAGCACTCCTGGCACAGCAGGCATCTGAGGTGCCTGTGATTCTACAGAGAAGGTCCCACCCTCTAGAAGAACATCAGGTTAAATCAAGGCTGCAAGGAACAGGAAAAAGCACAGCATCCAGACTCAAAGAACTTACCATGTAAGTAGACCAGTTACTGCAGAAATAAAAGGCATGTTGCTTACAGCACCTTACAGTGGAGGATCTGAAAGCAGAATCTGGAGCTGCTGAAACCCTGGTCCCTGCTCAGACCCCTCCCTGGGGTGCTGCTGGGACATGTCCTGTTCTGCACCTCCACCCACCCTTACTTTGCTGACTGGGGACATCTCCAGGGACATGCCACCAGCCCATATATTCAGGTGATTGTCCAAGTGCTGAGATCCTGTCTTCTCAGCAGGAAGCAGTGCTACTTGACTCAAAAGCAGCTCCTAGCTGGTCTTTGCTTCTGTGCCAAAGCATAGATGCTCTCTGCATGTCACAATCTGGAACAAACACTTAAATGTGGGCAGCTTCAGAAGACTACCAGCTACCTGGAACAACACCTCTTCCAGAGTCGTGAGGTTCTACAGACGGAACACTACCCAAAAAAGCATATGCTTTCTCCCAGCTTTACAGAAGCTCCTTTTCAGGAGGAGGTGAGCCAGAGATATACCGTCATCTAGCTACCAGTCCCAGTTCCTCTCCAGGATTCACATTACCCATGCCAATTTAAGAAACAGATACCTGATGTCGGACTGTAGCCAGAAAGCATGCTGAAGAGCCTTCATTTCAGGAATAAACATTATTCTCTCTAGGTCATGAGCTGGATTTAAGCCACTCATTCACAAGGGAAAGATTCATTATCAATGCCCAAAGTACCTACTGGCATGTGCAAGTTTCTTTTTCATCTCTGCTGTGTACACATACACATGATCACAGCTCCTTTCCGCCACTCCCAGCAGCACCTGCAAGCATAGTTCACAGGCAGCAGTCACACGTGAGGCAGCTCACAACACCCACAAACTAAGCAGTGACTGTCACTGCCAAGTGTGGCATGCAAAAGTGCCACCCCATCTGCCCTTCGATGAGCCACGGGCCGGACACCACCAGATTCTGCCAGGGAGACCAGTTTAGAGATGTCTGTGCAGGTGGTCAACTGGCCACCTCCTGGGGCAGACACAGCACCCAATGTCAGTCACCTTCCYGTGAGAGAGTCTGCATGGATTTGCAGTGTGAAAGAGAGAAGAAGGAGGATGCTTGAACTATCTGGCTCAGAGACTTGGCACTGTAAGGCAAGAAAAGCTTTTCTGCCATAGCAAAGCTGGTCAATGCATGGCAAGCCACTCTACCACAGAAAAAACCCCAGCAGAGGTGCAATGAAGGGCTCAGCATTTGGTATCACTATGGTGAGCCCCGGAGACCCTGAGCCTGGAAACAAACTGTTACTCTGACTATCCTGGACCATCTAAACACTAGGTGAATGTGAAGGGGCAGAAATGCTACAGATCTGACAGTTCCCTCCCACAGTAACAGAGGGAAAACTGTGGAGGAATAGCGCACTGATCTGTAACAAGTTGACTTAATTCTCCAACAAGCTGCTTAAATAAGGAGAGCTTCCCCAGAGCACRTGCTGGGCCTCGGAGTGTTTATGAAACAAAAGCCATTGGTGTTTCCCATGTCTTTTGGAGTTACATTCCTGCTGCTATTGTAAAACAACAAGGGCCAGCAGGAGTCAATGGAAACCTGCCATTTCACATCAGCTGGAAGAGAACACCCGAGTTACTACAGCGCTGTTTTTCTCACATGACTACTCCATATGATAAAACTTCTAATTAACTACATAGTAAATGCGATGGGAAGACTTTTTTGCTAATTATTTCTAGACCTTCAGGCAACAGAATAAAATCAATATGTAGCAAGAAAATGATAGTTAAATAACCTTGGCAACTTGTGCTGCAGGTAAATTAACAGTGTGGCAGAGTATGGGAATGCCTTCACAAACCARGGTGCTGGTGAAACCGGGCTTCAGACGTGTCACCCTCCAAAGCCACGTCTGCTTCCTTCAGTACAGTCTCACAACTCCCTGCAATGGGGTCCTACAGCCCACTCCTTCACAGCTGCTCTGGGGAACCTGCTCAAGGCAGAGTAGGTTTCCCTACACTTTCTTGTATTGAAAAGAAAATCTATGCTAACATTTACTTTGCTACTGAAACAGCCAAAAGGAGAGAAAATTACTTTAGCAGCCATGCAACCATACTGGCATAACATTTCTTGTTATTTCTCACAGGGGAATAAGTTTTTTGATTCAGTCATGCGTCTATAAAACCAGGGCTCACCACGGTGTAATTCTATGAYCCCTCACTAAGAGTTACTTCTCCCACATGCAAGGAAAGATGAGATTTGAAGACTTAAACCCAAGGGATCTGTCRTTTTTGGACCCTCAGTTTTGCTGCACCCACTTCCGTCATCCTTGAGGAGATCTGTGTTTCCAAGAGCTGCTGAAAGTCTCCTTAAAGCTGGGCACCCAACCTGAGAGCTGTGCGCATCTGAAAGCCCCAGTACGTTTACTTTGTTTGTCGGCCACGGAGTAGATTCATTGATCTGAAAGTGAGATAACGATTTACAAAACAAAACCACAACCACTTGTTAGCTGTAAGTGCCTTCATATGCACTGCATTAATTCAAATGTGAATTAGACATGGAAATGCAGCTGAAGCACTGGGTGCTGGCAGAGCGGCATTCCCTTGCAGACTCCTCGAATCAAGTCCCATCCTGCCGCATTCCCATGCCAAGCTGGCAAGGGCCTGCGCCCCGCCAGGAGATAAAGCCGGCTGCTGTGCGAGAAGGCGCATGCAGAAGGCATTTCTGGCAAGTACGSTCTCATGACTAACACTTCGTTCCTGCGATAACAGGCTTGGCCACCTACCTAACTAGCCCTCTGAATAAATACTGTGCTGCATGGGTTCCCATGAACAGCAGACTGATGAGAGAGCAAGATAAGCTTTTGCTGTCGCTCTCACAAGGGTTCTCTAGGTCTGGACTATCTTCCAGATCTCACACACAGCTCTTGTAGCTCTGTTTTCTATYAGTCATTTTGGTCAGGTCCACTGCTCCACTACCAATGCACCAGACCACTGCTTTTGTTCATACCAGTATGTYGCCGAGCTCCCAAAAAATCCCAGTGAGCACAAACAGCAGGAGGGCAGATAGGACAGCACCCCTTCCCATTAGAGCACAGAAACACATCCAACAAGACAGATGGGTTTTTCAGACCCAATGCTCAGCAGCCCCTACCTGGTAAAGGCATCTCCCCTCCCTTCTATCTTTTCCTTCCCTCCACAATGTCCCAGACTGATGTATTTTGAAAGGCATATCTCATGGGTCCATAGTGKTATTACACACCAGCAAAAGGCTTTGCAGCTTTCAAATCTTCAACAAGAGAAGTTTCTTGGCTTTCAAATACAAGATCTTGGGGTTGTTCACAAGAATGAGCTTACATCAAAGCAAGCTGTCAGCATAATTGCATTAACTGGCACAAAATAGGCACATCCAGCAGCTGGCACTAGCTGTTGCTTCCATTTCCTCCACACTGTGCTGTTGGCACTGTGGGCAAAGTAAACTACTCATTTCTACCGAGTCCTGAGCACCTTAGGGTCATTTCCACAGCCCATGATGGGATAGCTAGGAATAGCCATGTAAAAATCACTGCATCCCACACTAGGGGGTCACATCTCTGCCGGAGTTGGACAGTCCCCCCTCACCACATGCTGGGAAAAGAAAAAGCAGGAGAGCCCTACAGAGAACAAGGACAGGATAAGGACAGACACATTGCAATGTCACTGGCACAAAAGGAGCCCATCCACCAAAATATATCATGCATTTGGGAAAGGCTGCAGGGGTTTGGGGCAGTGGAATCACAGCATGGACTGRATAGGCAGGGAGATACAAAGCTGCAGGCAGGATACATCCAGAAGGACCRGCCCCGGAAAACAGACTGACAGAAGCAGCTTTTAAGTTGAGTTTTCTAATGCCTGCCCTCACTGGGTGATGAATTGCCCACACCCAGTGAGCCTAGGTTCTGTGCAGTTATCAGAGTGGACCACCATAGCACTTATGGGCAGCTTTATTTCTCAGGGCCCTGTAAACTAGAGCCACATCACCTTTTTTTTTTTTTGTTTGTGTGAGGAGCCTCCTTCCCCTGGTATCTTTAATTAAGAGGGTTGTGTGTTGTTTTTCTTTTACTGTGCGGTAGCTTTTATCTAACAGGTATATGTAAAAAGTGTGCCTGGGGAAAATCATATTCATGGGAACAAACTTAGCAAAGCCACTTTAACCCGGCTGCTTTTTTAAGAAGCACCTCAGGGCAAACCCTTGAAGATATTTATGCTCTGCTGGTGAGTTAGAGGCTTCTGAAAATTCCCACTAATCCCGCTTCCCTTTATTGCCCTGGGTACAAGCAGTGGGAAGCGCCACTGTCCCTCTGCTTTCAGTCTAGAACATTCATAATAAGCTACTTTAAAGTAAGATGATGAGCTCCACCCTGCAAACTGCTGAGGGCCCCAGCCCCTCACAGTAAGCAATGAGCGCTCCAGCAGCTCAGAGGGTTAAAATGTGATTATGAAGCTCATACAAATCATAAAACACTAATGACAAGGCACCTTATGGCTGCATCACACAGGCCATGTACACATCTCAAAGTTGGAGGGTTTTTGGCCAGAGAAGTTGTCAGTCTGCAGCTGTGATACCTAAATGATGCAATTGGTGCTGGCAAAATGTAGCACAGCTGGTGCCACAGTCACAGAATCACAGAATGGGTAAGGTTGGAARKTACCACTGGAGGTCATCTGGTCCAACCTCCCTGCTCAAGCAGGATCCCCTAGAGCACACTACTGAGGGTCGTGTCCAGACAACTTTTGAATATCTACAGGGAAGAAGACTCCACAACCTGTCTGGGCAATCTGTTCCAGTGTTCAATCACCTGCACAGTAAAGAAGTTCTTCCTCATATTCAGGTGGAGCTTCCTGTGTTCCAGTTTCTCTCCATTGCCTCTTTTCTTAGCAAAACTCCAAGACAAGCAAAAATTTTGAGTTAGGGCTGGAGATTAGAGAAGTACAGGGTACTTTTGCTATGTTTTGTCATTCCTTTTGGATAATATCAATCTGCAACATCATTTCTAGATTAGGTTTAGTTTCTGTTAAAAAAAACTATAAAAGCTACCTTAAAAGTTTTATCCAGCTCCTCATTAAGTCCATGCAAAAAGGGTTTTCTGGAAGGATCAGTCTCTTCCCAAGCAGCTCAGGCCCATGCTGTTGTGGAGGAGAGATCTACAGCAGAAGGAGGGGTAGATGCAATCATGGTGAATAACACGGTTCTGTTGCCATTTTCACCAGCTTTAAGTATTCAGAAATTAGGGACAAGCCCCTTTCCTCTCCCCCACACAGATCTTTCCCATACCAGCTGAAAAAAATCCCCATAAGGCTAGCTTGTAAATTCAGGTTTTCAAGGGAAAAAAAAAAAAACCAAAATCAAAACCCCAAAGATTGGGGCGGTTTCCCTCCAGGTGCCTGAGTGTGGGGAGTTTTCCAGCCACAACCCCAAACATTTTCACCACAACCCTGGGGGTCAACACAGCTCCTACTCAAGAGGCACATCAGGGTAGGCAGCTGGTCAGCTCCTTGACAGCCAAAACCCTGGGCTGCAGGGGGCAAGGGAGCAAAGATGAGTGAAACCAGCCCAGTGCAGCTGCTGTGAACTGTGACCCCATTTACAGAAGTTGGCATGGCTGTGTGAGACGTACCAGCATGTTTTTTGCATCTGTGGACAGGGAGCCCTACAGGGAATGGGAAGGAGAGAGGTGCCTGCTGGGGATCTTTCCTTCGTGCAAGTTGGTGAAGTTAAAAATTGCCGAGAACAGGCGAAAAATAAGGAAGGTTAGGCAGCTTAAATTCAGGGTGCATCGCCCAGCAGCTGCAGCACAATCCTCTATATGGCACTGCCAGTCAGTGGAGAGGGAGCCATGGTGTAAGGGGCCCACTAGCACTGCTGTCATTGGGTTTTCCTGCCTGGGCTGCACCCAGACAGCAACAGTCCTCGGCAAAAATAGTCCTGAAGAACTTCCAAAAATGCATGCAGGCCTTTGCTGCCAAGGAGGCTACAGCTGGCCCCAGCTGAAAGAGATACTGTCACGTGTGCCCCGATACCTGCGCCCGGGGCAGCACTGGGCTCAGCATTCACTGCTCTTGGGGCATGACCCCGATCCACACATGCTCCACTGGGATGCTCTGCAATGGCCGCGACRCTGGGAGCCTGGGGGGAGCAGCAGTGGAGTGCAGGCTGTTCCCCTGGAGCTGAGTGTACTGCGGGAGGGGAAGGCTTCACCTCATCATCCTGGTCCCACAGCCCTTGCTGTGGGGCAGGGGCAGGTCCCCAAGCCAGGCAAACCTGTGGCCTGGTCCCTTGCACGTGTGCCTTGCATTCACACCATTCATGCCCTGTCTCCGATATGAAACAACTCAGATTTTTAAATCCCTGCTGAAAATCCTGGACAGGAACAGGAATGGTTCCTTCCAGATAACTCCCTTCAACTATTTTCCAGCATTTCTTTTCTCCTTCACCATGACACTTTTCCTGCTCCTTCTCTGGTTGTGGCACAGTAAGACTGGAGTGAGAGGAAAGGTGCAGGAGTGGGTTTCGCTGCTGACAAGGACATTTCAGACCCTCCCTGGTTGCCAAGGCCTGTGGACATGGGCATGTACTGTGCATTCACTCAGCCCACAGCTGCTCTTGACACATCTGCAGCACCAACAGAAACAGACAAATCCCCATGCACAGGCTGCTTGTGGGAAGTGAATAGAGGAGCATGAATGTGATAAAATAAATATCGTTGAGCACTGATGCTGTTTTCTTGATCCTCATCTACACTGCAAACCTGAACAGCCGGCCGCTTTCCTTGACTTTGGTTAAGCTAGGAAACAAAAGGGGTCAGGGCCAGAGGACAAGTGCTACAGCGTGGCTTGCTCCCCTGCAGCCAGCCTTTCTTCCCGCAGCCGGGAGATCGGGACCCATCTGCGCTGCCCTGGGGTACAGCCCCCAAGGATACACTGCCCCTGCTGCCCCAGGGCCAGGGCYGTTCTCACCAAGGCACCCCACTGGCAGTGAGGCAGGGTGGCTGCCCAAGGGGCATGCTCCTGAGCCTGCTCTGGCCCTGCTGCCATGGCTGGTGCAGATATAACTCTTTTCCTTCTGTGTTTGCACTGGGCATTTTACATGGGGACCTCTGAGGACCGCTTTGGGAGCCCTTTGCAGCTCACATCCCTGTCTGGCAGCTCTGAGACTGCAGTGTCACCTTTGAGAAGATATGCACGTAATTTTTACTCTAATGGGCTCAGCAAAAACTGTCCTATGGAGCCCCTTTCATTGCTGCCACCAAAGTTAACCTCCTGGCAACACAGATGGACTTCACAAGAAGCCTGGAGCAACTGCTGATGCCACTCCATCATCACTCCTCTAAGGACTGGCCAGGGAGTCTGCTGAGGTTTCCAAACTAGAATACCAAAATACAAGCTTGTGCGCATTGGCCAGGTTGGGTATTTTGACACAGAAAACGGAACAGTGCTATTATCGTTATTATTATTATTGTTGTTGTTATTGTTGTTGTTGTTTAGGAAGTACCTGTTTCCAGGAGAATTCAGGAGCTCCAGTCTTACTCTGGACTGCACACGTAATAGAAGGTTGTTTCTGTCCCTAAGAGCTGCTCAGCTCACCCCAGACCACAAGTTAGCAGCTCAAAGTAGCACAAATAAAATCACAGCTGCATACCTTTATGTTCCACTGCCAGCCTGGGCTAAACCTCCTAAAACTGACACTGGAGCCCTACTTGAGATGTACTTTTACTTGGGAACTAAGAGGCAGTGGTCTAAATCACACATCCAGGCATATTACACCGTAAAACACCTCCAGCACAGTGTTATATGTCAAATGTCAGTCTACTGTGAGCTTTCATATCAAAGGGCAAATGCTGATTGAAGAGAAGCGGAGAAGTGCAGCAGAGAAATAAATAAAAGGAAAGGCCCTAAGAGACTTACAGCCGCCCTGGTATAAAAGAATCATCTTTCAAGCTAATAAAAATATTGTTTCAGGCTCTGATAAGAATAATCTCTCAGCTCTGATAAGACTACAATGAGAACAAGCCTTTTACAACACAGCATTAGTGAACCACAACTCCATCCTGCCCAGAAATACCCTTTCTAGGTGCCGCTTCCTTTTGTTCTCCAGTGGGGCAAGCATTGAAAAGAGCTACTGTAGCTTTCCTCCCTGTCTAGCAGGGACATAGCCAGGAAAGGACTCGATGCACTCCACCCTATTGAATATGGAGCAATTCACTCTAAAGCAACTAAAGCATGCAAATAATTGCATTGACTTCAAATGAAATTATTCGTATGTGTAAGTGCTCTGCTGAATCAGGGCCAGGGTGCTTGGCACTCTGGAGTATCAAGTCTTAAAAGTTTTGGAAGGCTTTAAGTGAGACGGAATGGTTTGGGAAATAGGGGGGAGGAAAGTGGGTGGAAAGCAGTTCTCCCACTGAATAATAGGTCAATTAGCTCTGAAGTTTGTGATGGGTACCAATAGAGAGAAGAATGTTGGAAGGTCTGAATCTATTTGGACATTTGCGTTAACTATGACTTAGCACCTCATATCCACACTGATCTAAAAGCTGGACTGGCTATATGATTAGGAATTTGAATTAGGAAGTACATCCTGTAGTAGCCTATGCACACAACTTATCTTCTTTCTTTCCTTATTTCCATCACAGTACAAGAATATATTCAGACAACCTGCTGTTCTTGAAGGGATGGGATGACTTCCGTGGCACAAAAAAAATGGCTGAAATTCTGCATGTCCCAAGGTGAAGAAGGTGGATGCTTTCTAGTGAGTGAAGCTTGAAGCTGAATGAAGCCAGCTAAGCATAAACACCTACTCAGGCACGTGGGGGGACACCTGTAATGCGGCAGGACAGCTTGATACCTGATGCCAGGCAGGGAGCTATTTTCCTGGTTTTGTCACATTGACAGCAGCAGGTGCAAGGATGGCTCTCCCAGAGCCACTGGTTGGGCAGGAGGGAGCAACACAAAAATCCTGTGGAAATGACCTGAGTACAACACAGGCATTTGGCTGCAGATATCCAAAGTGGCCTGTGGGCGAAATTAAGGGAAATATGAAGTGAGAATGGAAAGCCATAACTTCAGTTTCATGCTGAAAGAGCAGGAATATCCTTTGACACATTACGCTCCTGAAAGGTCTCATCCCAAGAACCTGGACATACCAACCAGTTCATTCCCAGCCTCTCCCAGCACATCACTGGCTTCCTTCTGCCATAACAGACACTAGTTGTGTGCACTTCTCACGTCTGATCCGAGTCTATTCCAAAAACAACAGATGAAAGGCAGCAAGCATTAAAGTAAATAGGAGTTTTTCTCTCAACCACATTTGGAGCAGAATTTGACCCAGAATTAAGAGGACACTTTCTACTGGGGATCTAGCAGGTTTCTGATGCTGTTCCAGTAGCTCCAGGAGGCACACCTGCTCTTGGATCTGCATGGCAATTTCTGTGGTTTGGCCACTGAGGATGGTTTTATATTATTTTGAAACATTACCATTAAAAACAAGGAGCTTTTTTTTCTCTTTTCTCTTCACTTTTTTTGCAAAATGCTTGGACAGAATTAAATAACCATACAGGTGACAAAGCCATACAGAAAATATTCTCAGGGTCATACAGAGAAAATATCTCTTGCAGTTGTTCCGGATACTCCACCCAGCCCCAGCCTCTCCTCCAAGGCGCCTTCACTAAGCTGCCTGCCTGCTGGCATCTTGGGACTGACCCCACGCAAGCCAACTGCAGCAGAAGACCACTAGTGTGTCTGGTGTGTTCCCAGGGGACCTCTGTAGCCTCTGCTGTGTGTTTCTGCCTCGCTTCTCTCCCACTAATCATGGGAATTGAATGGCAGGTGATGCCAGGCTGATACACTCCGTTAGCTTTTCAACCCACCCATTATTGTCCCATCTTACATAGGGAGACTGAGGCACAGTCATGTCACAGAGTCAGGCTGGTAGGACACCAAGGCTATGGTCTAGTACTTCCCACCATTAATCCCCAGGATAGATCTTATGCTTTGACTATTGCATAAATAATATGAGATGGCATCTGCAATAAATGACCAAATCAGAAGTGAAAACACTTATGAAAACATATGAAGTGATGCTGAGCAGCTGTTGCAGCAGTTTTCCACAAATGTTGCCAGTAATGCAGAGGAAAACCCCAGTTCAGTGAGGGTAGCTCACAAGTCCTGGTGAAACAATCTTGTGTGATGTGCCTGCTACAGGAGAGGTAGGCCAGGTACCTGGACAAAAAGGAGCCATTTGAATATTATTTTAAACAATTTTGGATAATAGCAAATGTATGTCATGTAAGTATATGTGAAATGATGCTTAGACAGGCATCAAGAACAGTTTCTACACATAGTAGAGGTGGGGGGGGAAGTACACATGTTTAAATCAGAAAAAAAGGTCAGAGGAAAGAGTATTTCACGCCAAAAGAAATTAAACACCCCTTTCAATATAACCTACCTACGGCAGAAGCACAACACCTGGGGATTTTGCAGGCCTGCCTCCCACCAGGATATGGAGAGCAGTAATAGTCRAGGAGGTCATTCCTGCCCGGGAGCCGGCAGCAGGGCTGAAATTGGACCCTGTCATTTGCGTCATCATCAAACAATTAGTAACTGCTTCGGGTAACTCGGGCCAGCAGCCAGTGCTTTTGAAAACGTCTGTGGCCGGATAAGGGCTGTCATATTCCTGATGTCAACACCAAGGCTTTGCAGCAAATTCTGCACCATCGCGTAAGAGCAGCAGGGCTGGTGGAGAAAAACACCCTCCCAAGGTAAAGAGCTGCTCAGGGTAACGCAGGACAGATTCGGGACCTCACGGAAGGAGACTCCGGGCCAACTCGCTTCCCGCCAGTGTGCGAAGGTTGGGGTTTGGTGCAGATTTCCGCGGTCAAAGGCTTATAAAGACAGGGAAGCACATTCACAGATGAAATGTCCACAGCTTGCTGATACTCACTTTGGCCAGTAAAAATCGTAACACTCAAGGTGATCCTTTAGCCAGCTTAGTTTTTAGCACTTCACAAATCAAACTTGTTGATAAGCCATTTCTTGAAATGGGGAGATCAATAATGTAGTGAAATTGGGGCCATTATGGAAAATGCTTTGACATTCTCTGTAATGAGACATTTTCATGATTCACCCTAGATCCAAAGGGAATCATTTCTATTACATGTCTCAAGTCAGCCAATTCAAATAACATCTGTGAGATGTGATGTGTCTCTCTGGCTCAGCAGCTCTCAGTTATTCATTTCTCCATCATCAGGTAGATGTGTTGACAACCAGAAGAGGCATGGCAAACCAATGGCTCTGGAGGAGCTGTCCCTGTATCTGCTGCTGTCAATGTGACAAAGAAACATGCAGACCCCAGTTTTAGCCCTACCAAAGAGACAAGTATTTTTAAATCATATACCTAGGCAATTTTTTGTCCGATTTAAAAAAAAAATTTAAAAAGCAGGAAAAGATACTATTACCACCATTTCCATCAGGTGTCCTTTTGGAGATACTTGAATAGACCAAATCAAAACTCACCATCTAGATATGGGGAGGTTTAGGGGAGACATTCAGAGGATTTTAGACTTTTAGTGTGCAGTGAGTTACCACTCCGAATGCAAAGATTTCACTGTGCATCAAGGACACAGGAGGAGCATGAACAGGTGAGGCAGAATAAGGACAGCAGCTCTCAGCAGGCTGAACACAGCAGAATTGACAAACAAGAGCTTTTCAGATATTGCTTTTTTTCCCTCAACAACAAAACATCAAAAGTTGACTAGGGACTAACTCCAATCCATGTGAAGTTTATTTCATTCCACATTCACAGTTTCCCTTTAAAAATTATATACCATTGCCATTCAGAAATGCTTTGGTGGGAGAGAGAAAGCAAAGGATCGAATACCTAGTCTTTGTGGATAAAAAGAATAGCCAGAATTACTGCTGTAAATGTATGGAAGAGTTAATCAGTCTCTGGTTTAGGTCTTAAAGTAATCCCTATTACATTGTTATTCAGTTGATCTTGTAGGCAAGATAATTCCAACTTTCACAACTTTTGGATTACATCTATAATAGTTTTTAGGCCCCAGCATCTGTTGTCTTGTTTACAAACAAAACCAAGAAAAAATCTTCATAAAATACTAAACAAGGCAAAGGAATACAAATACTACAGAGCTGGCAGGAAAACCCACTGCTTAGTAATACCATTTTCCAATAATCATTTCCAAATTAAAAAAACCTATTGTTATTAATGTGGATGTATTAATTCTAGATCCCTCATACTTATAACTGTTAGATGTTTTCTGTGGATTAAGTCCATTGCTGATGTAATAGTCTGGAGCCAAGTGGAGCTCACATCTACCGTGGTTTGGGTTCCACGTGTTTTTAGGTAAACCCTGACTTCCCGCTGTCAGGCATATCCCTCTTCTGAGAGCCTGAACTTGAAGATAAACTGTTTAATTGTTTTGTCATGGCTGACTTATATTGTTGTAACACTCAGACCCATTTCCAAAAGGCAGCAAAACCTCTAGCAAATAGCCAGGGTGGAGGATATGCCGACCAGGCTTGTTGACCCATAGGGTGCACGTGCAAGTGCATGTTTAACAGATAGAAAGGGTGTATTGTAAGGGTGCAAAAAGTATTTCTGTGCCACATAGGGAGGTTTTAGAGAGAGCAGGGGAAAGGAAAAGAATAGAGAGCTATTGGACTAAGCTATCAGTGCTTTCTTGAGCAGACTTTGTATCACTGCTGTTCTTTTCCCAGCACAAAAACCTATGTTTGGGGAACTAAGAATATAAATCTACATAACTTACCATCAAAAGAAAAACTGTATGCAGGTTAATGGTAGCACTCACCTACAAACCCAGTCTCACAAGACCCCGTGGGCCTAAACATCACCTGTAATCCCTGGACGCCTTGGAGAAAAGTATCATGATAACAGCTAACACAAAGAAAGTGGTAAGAATGGAGTCCACTGCAGCCCTGCCATTATTCTTGAGACCACTGCACACATCCCCAGAGTCACAAATAAAGGCATTTACAGTAATCAGAGAATACTTATCTAGGAGTAGAGAGATTTCTACTTAGCAGGAAGACTTAACCTGAGCTAATAAGGGGAAAATGCATGCCCCTTAGGAATATCTCTTCAGTAGCAAGTAATGAAATTCATTTGATGCAAATGTAAGCCCCTATTAGGAAATACAAACCAGACATTGCATGTGCATTTCCAAACCAGCACAGCTATTTTTATTTTCTTTTGCATATATCCCCACAGATTTTCAGAAGATGTTTTCAGCTGTCTGGATTTTACTAGTCACTACATCCTTGACATCTTGTCTTCTTATGCACCGATTGGTTTGGTGTCATAAGCAGTCAGCATGTGCGCTCTGCCTCTTCAAGTATCCAATGTTTCTATTTTCCATAAGGAACAAATCCTTTTTTACTCAGTTCAAGCAAACTATCAAGGGAGAAGGATGACCTTCCTGCACTCACAATGCTTTTGCGTACTTTCTCTGCTTGCTCTAAGCCTAGAGCTAAGTTCTTTCCGGGTAAATATTTTTCCATCTAACATACCTTCTTTCCATCACAGGGTTATAAACTGGTAGCAAACCACATTTTAATCAGGAATTAAGCCCTGCTGGAAATGGAGACGTGCATTAAATGCTGGAAAAATGAAGTTTCTAATCAAAAGAAAATATCTCAAAATGAAAAAAAAAATTAAAAATTAAGGGTCAGAGTAGGGGATGGGCAATTGTTTTGCTTAAGCTGACTGGAGTACCAGTGAGCATTTGGTGCCTTCTCTTCTACTAGATAGGGTTGCCTACAGATACCAGAGAAATAGACCATTGAATTGTTTCTTATCAATTTCATTTTCATAGCTTTTGCCCTTGAGGAGGAGGTAGGAGTTAAAGAGGGCAGCAAAATTTTATCAGTTTCCCGCATTGGTGCAGGACTGAGTGGGCAGAGGTCCCCACCACCCTCAGCCAGCATCCACTCATCAGGTAGCCACTAAGAAGCAGAAGACAGTGCAATGCTCAGGAGTAGGAACAGGAGCCCACCCAGTCCTCCTTTGACAGGACCTGAACACACATGCCAGCCATCCAAATCCTCCCTCTATGCCATGGAACCCTAACCTGAGTTCTGCTGAAGTCAGGCTCCCAGTGCCTAGGCTGCACACTGATGCCCAGCCAAAGCCATGCTCTGTCTCCCCAGGCAGTGCTGACCATCACCTTTTCTCTACTGATGCCAGCTGACTCATTGCTGGAGTGGAAGTTGTGTATTTGCTAGCACTCTTTATTTTCTTAGAAAACCGGAAGCACAGCAACCCGGAAGTTTATATGCTGAAATAGGAAAAAACATATTAATACAGGAAATAACCAAACAAAAGATCAGTACAAAAGATAACCAAAAATATCTTCAGGAAAGCAAATGCAAAGAGTTAAGTTTAAATCATTATATTTATATTCTGCAAATAAAAGAGTAGTTTCTTCCACTTTGGTCCAAAAAGTTTATCAAGCCAGCATATCACACGCAGTAGCAGCTCCACCTCAAGAATTAACAATATAGTTACGCAGATGTGCGTAAGTGCATATAAACACTTGCATTACCCAAGATACAGGTGTAGCTTGGATTATATTGGATTGTATAACATCACTCRCTCTTGGTTTCTTTGCCATTCCAGCTGTTAAGCAGAATCCAAGTATTTATGTGATTGCATGTTATTTCAGCTAAAGAGCTGTTAGAAACATCCAGCACAGAGCACAGACAGGGCTTATTCATAATTCATATGATGATCTTTTTACCCCTGGCTGGATCCCACTTGCTGCCCATTTGCAAATGCAGACACTGGATATCAGTTTTGTAAATGGATGTGTAGCAAGTTAATAGTATGTAAACTCCTAAGACTACTACTTATTTGTTCTGAATGGGCAGAAATGAGCTAGACTTACACCAGCACAAGAATTCATAAAATACATTGATTTGCTCTAAAACAGAACAATTAGGTCAAACCATCTAGATTCTGATAGCTACATGATCATCTGGCAGCACCGATCTTGACAGTACGGAAAGAACCTGGGGCAAGATACCGTCTGAGTTGTTCAGAATACAAGCTCGCCCTGCAAGACACAGCTGGAGCTTGCACAGCTCCTGCAGCCTGTGATTCACTCCAGCTACGCAGAATTCGTCTCCAAATTATCTTAGCCACCAAATACAACAATGTCGTGTAGCCAGAGGCAGAGCCAACTTTGTGACATGACAAAATGACCTGCCATTGTGCTGGTCAGGCAGGTATGATTTCTGACACAGCTTTCTGAATCCTTAAGATGACCTGTACATGGCAGTTTTGCTGAGTTTTTCCTGAAAAGCAGAGAAGAGAAAGGCATGCTGATTAAGCAGGCACCCTGCATCTGGAGTCCATGTGAGAACTAGAGCAGGAGATCCCTAAACCTTCAGAAAGCCAAATAGATAGGATGTCCAGCACATTTCCATGCTGCTCCTTGTCATCCTTTCCAATGTGCAGTGATGTGCCTGGAGACATCCAAACTCTCCGCCTCCACATGCTGGGAACTGGCAGAAAGAGGAGCCTGGAGAAAGATGAGTGTCACACAGCACCAGTATTGAAGGCAGGGAAATACCCAGTATAGCAATAAGAACATCACCCACCTACCAAGAGAAGAATGAATCACCTAGTTCACAAACTACATGGAACCTTGATTTATTGGTAATTGTGACAAGTGGGCTGGGCTCTTCATCTCTGAACAGGCTCTGCCATTCGAGCAAACAACCCCAACATCATTTGCAATGTGAGGGGCTGGCACAGAGCTGCTGAGCTCGTCARTGGGAAGGAACTGGTTTCTTCAAGTGTGGTTTCACTCTGAAGTAACTGCCTCACAAAATTACCTTCCTTCCACAGGCTGTGTCTCTGCAGATGAGTCAGAGTGTAATAGACGTCTTGGGTGACCGAGATAAATTTGCATGGCCAGACACAGGCAACATGCTGGGCACACTCTGCATCCTGAGCTCAGAGCTCAGCCATGGCTGCCGAGCAAGACCACCCACCCCTGGGACAGGCTTGTTCCTGATGATCCAGCTGGCACAGCCATGCCTCATGTAAGGAGCCTTTCATTTTCGACTGCTTGCTATTTAAAGCACCTCCTTCTACTGCCTCCAGATGCGTTTTACCTTGCAATATTAATCACAAAAGCAGCAGGAGACCCAATTTCTGCTTTGCACAGCACTAGGAAGTTAAAATGTCACCATGATTTCTTAATAAACTGGGTGTTCAGTCCTCAAATGAGACATTGAAGCAGGTATGGAAACAAGCTCTCCCATTTTCTTCACCCTCAGTGTGCCACATCGCATACCTGGCTTACCATGGATTTTAAAATTTCCTCTGAAGTCTCTGGTTTTGGTTACCCCCCAGACCCACATACATGGTCAAGTGGCCTGAAGCAACAGATTACTATCACGAAAAGGTGTTTTGTTAAAAGTCGCCTGGAAGAGGAAGGAAAATGCAAGTTCTCTAGTTTGCTTCGTTTCTGACTTGGATGTCTTTCTCGCTTTTCCCCAGAAGAGGAGGCGGTGGGATTCCCCAGCTGGCTTTTGCTGTTAAACACCAGTCTTGTCTGCCTCACTTTTTCCCTGAAGGCAGAAGAGAAAGAAAAAACTTGCAAAGCAGAAGAAAACTGCTTCTTGGAGACCTTGTTTTGCCGCATAGTGCAAATACCTGAAATACTTGGGAAAAAAAGGTATTCTTGCTTTAAAAGAAAAACCTGCAGATTATCCATTAAGGTTCAAGGGGAACCAGTCAATTACTTAATTCTTTATTAAGCTCCTGAACATATTCCAAGGAAATCTACAGACACATGCTGTGTTTTTAATGTAGCCAAGTTATGAAATATGGGAACACTTCAGGTCTGGAATCAGTAATCTCTTTCTTAAGACATAAACTGCCACAATGAGGCTGCAGCTTGAGAATGTCCTCTTTTATATTTCACTTTAAATTTCTAATTAAAGTAACTTTCTTTTAGAATTTCTGAAAGGAAAAAAATCTTGGAAGTGGGACATGGGAATACTCTAAAAACAGAGGGGAAAAAGCACTGCTCCAAATTGCCCTCAGATCAAGTAATTCTTCTAAGCCCAGCTTCAAGCTAACCCTGGGCTAGCAAGACCAGCACTCTGTGAAGGCAGTCACTCTCCATTTATGTCAGGGTGAGGAAAAAGAAATGGGAAAAAACACAAGCCTATGTATGAGGTCAGATCTTCTTAAGAAACCAAGAAAGAGCTGGGGTTTTTTTCTTTTTTTGTCTACCATCTTGCCTTTCTTATGTTGGCATCTGCTTTGGAGCACACACGCATGTTTACGTCATCCACACTTATGGCCTACACTGGGGGCTCACAAAAATGAATGCAAGCTTTAGTCAATCCACAGATGCAGAAGGAAGCCCAAGCCCATGCTTGAGGGCTTTGATACACCAAGATTCATAAGCAGGCTCCCTGGCAGAGCCAGACACAGCTGCTGAACATGCAGATCTCACTGCTGGAGAAACATCCCTGCTGGAGGGGCAGTGAGGGCTTTGGCCAGGGTTTGCACACAGTGAGGTGCAGACGGGGGAAGCCCTGTGAATCACAATGGACACTTTCCCAAGGGCTTCTCGGGAGATTTACAAGTCTAATTCTAAGCGTAGTTTACTCAAGCATGGCCGCTAGCAGAGCTGCAGGCACACCACCTCCTCATGCTCCACCTTCACATCCCTCAGGCAACCATCCGAATTCCTGGCCATCTCTTGTCCCACTACACCCGCATCCCCAGGCTCCAACCCCAGCACTTGTAAACGCCTCCACTGTCTGGGACTCAGCCCCATCCCTCACCTTCATGAGGCAGGAGCTGCCCACACAGCCCCTTCACCACCAGCCATGACCCATGTCTACCCTCTGCAAGTGGGGTTTTTACTGGAAAAGTAAAATAATATTTGCCCTCATTTTGTACATGGTCTTGTTATTGGACCCACCAATTAGCACACTGGTGAACCTCTGTGAGCCACCCACAATGCTTCAACAGGACTCAACCTTGCTGCCACCCTCTCCTCAGCAGACCAGCTTTCCCAGAGCTGAACTCTCAGGAGATAATTCAGTGCTGTGGAGAACTGGGGACAGATAAAAATATGAGCTTGGGTCCACTGGTTTACACAAAGAAAAGCTGAAGATGGTGTGGTACCCTGCACAAGGGGCCCGGTGTGGGCTGTGGAAGGCAAGAGGAGGGGGAGAATCCCAAACCAGCACTAGCACACCTGCAGGGGAGGGAGGCATGGTGCTGGGACATCTTCCGCCACAAACTGATCTCCATCAGCATATTTCTTGGAGAGGAGGAAATATTGGTACAAAACATGATGGTCAGAAAAAAATCACTCTGAGAATTTGGGCAGACTAAGCAGAGTATACAAATCCTGTTCTCTGAAAACCCCATCGATGTCATTTGACAGTTTGTTCGGCCCTGCAGATTGTTGCTGACAGTATCAGGTTTTTCAGCAGAATTAGTCATGCTGTAAATTGTTACACTTGAAATGAGAACCACAATCACCAGTTTATCATACATCTAATTAAAACAAACCTAAGTATTTCACACTATATATACAGTATGGTGTTCATGTGCCAAACATCAAGATACAAAATACTCTGGAGTTCACATTGACGTCAGTTTTCTGCTTCAATCAACATTTACCTTTTAGGTCAATACATTTTTGTGTTTGCCATAACAGAAGCTAGAATCAACATGCTTACGCCTGTAATTATTTCATTTAACTCTTTCAGTGTTTGAAATAAAGTTTGTAAGGAAAAGGCAAAGCTAAATACAAGTGCGCAGTGGCTTTGCCTGGCTTTTCTTGCAGTTAAATCCAGAAAAATACTATTGCAGGGCTGTTATCTGGAAGCATCGCCTTGTTCTTTGCCAGAACTGGCACAGAATATATAACAACATTGCCAGTAATATTAAATACCAGTAATAGCCCACCTGAATAGCCGGGAGACAAACATTCAGTTATTAAAAGTGATGGTACAGAATTGCCTCATTAAGCCCAGTAGCTCACTGTTTACAATGGGCTAGTGCCAAAAAAAGAACACAGTTTTACAGCTTTTATTGCTATTGTCTTAGTGCATTGAAGTATCTGTTTTCAGACAACCTACAAAAAAACCCCAGTTTTAATCAACGTGAGGTATGTGAACTCTGTGGCCATCATTTGATTCAGCCCTGCTGAGATAAGTAGAATGTATGTTCATCTGTTTGGTTTATTCAACAAGTAAGTATACTGCTAGCTTTTTTATACCCTTCTCCTCTTGCCAGCATTACCAGTGCTGGCTTGGAGAAAACAACATCTGCCCAGGGATGGATGATCCGTGKCACATGTGCCACAAAGGCTGGTCACGGGTAAATCATCACCATGGGGACCGACAGCTTCCTCAGCACCATCATCCTAGGGAATGATTTTGTGCCCCCAGATATTTTGTGTCCCCAGATATTCAAGCTTAAAATGGGCTCAGGATGAGAAGAATATGTAGGAATGGTATAAAATGTGTAGGCACAAAGTCACATGTGCCCTGCCAAAAAGAACTCACATGCAATCATATGGTAGGCTTGTTGGCAGGCTCTCTCCCTGGCTTTCTCTCTCACATGTATATGTATATATGCATATATATGTGTATACATGCATATATATGTGTATACATACATATGTGTGTGTATATATATATTTTCTTTTTTTTCTGGGCCATAAGTCTTCCTGCAAGCCTAGAATTGCCAAAACCCTTTTCATTGGCCTCATTCTAAATTGTTGACAAGGCCAACAGCTGTTCAGGGAAGTGAGGAAAAGGCATGCTGTACATACAGCAGGGAAAAAAAGGCATTCGTGGAGAGAACAGAGGAGGTTTCACCCTTCACAGCTAATGCACACCATCGTGGAAGTGCAGTACCCTCTGAATGGGGTGACCAAGAGTTTCTAGGCAGCTTTCCAACAAATTTTAGCCTGTCTCCATTCCAGGGGTAGGAACACTATCCCAAATTTCTCTCTGGGATGTGGGCATGGGGTGTTTCAAAGGCTGCCCATGTCCAGGACAGAGCCATAATGCTGATACTGGAACTTCTCTTGTGCAGCACCAGTTCTACATCTCCCTTCACTCATTCCCATCCCAATTACAGCTCCTCAAAGCAGAAGGGAGGAGGAAGGTCAGTGTGCTCCACTGAAGACTGAAAATAAAGATAAAAACCATGCAAAACTGGCTATTAATGCATGAAAGACAAGCACTGCTTGCCTCACTTTGCAGTAACTCAGTACTTTAGTGGCAGAAGATAGACAATTAATAGTGTGGCTTCCGTGTTAAATCACATTGGGGACTATGGCTTAAACCCACTTTAAAGAAACTAGGACAATCATTTTATGAGGCATGGGAATTGTTAAATTGGGCTACCCCTTCTGCTTTACACAATTGCATGAAGCCTGGTATTGTGGAGAGGCTCTAATGAAGGCCTTATATAGCTCCAGGTCAGGACATTTGCATTTGTGAAGATTGCATTGAAAACACAAGAAATGAAACAGCATGAACAAACAGCAGTGTTTTCATCTTAAAAAAAAAAAAAAAAATACAACAAAACACAACACATTCCAGCCGTGGGAATATGGTACAAGGGACTGGAAAACAATGGTTTCTATTTCCAGCTCTGCTGTCAACTTACAGGAGTCTGACCTTAAGCAAATCATTTTACTCTGGAACCTCATTTATCTGCCTCGGGTGTGTAGAGGCTCGTTAGTATCCTTACTAATGAGCTTCATATAATCATATGCAAAGCACAGCATTTTAGTAGAATTTGGAAGAGTAGGATTTGTAAAGGCCTTTGAAATTCATGATGATGTAGATATGTAAAAATCTGCCTCTTGCTTGCTCTCTCTCACACACACTCTCTCTCTGGGTGATAAAGAAAAATCCCATTAAAAAATTTCAATTCCCAAGCACAAACAGTGTAAACTCAAAGTCCAGTTCTATAAGTTTTATTACTTCTCTGAAATAAAAGTACTAACACTCACACTCAAAAAAAACCCGAGCAACAGCAGGGTACTGGAACAGTTTGTCCTGAGCAGGCAATAAAAGCCTATACAAAGCTGAACTTTGGATTACATGCCATGTTGAGTTACTGAATTTGACAGGTTAATTTGTTCATTTCTTTGACTGATTTATACACTCACTGTGTACTTGCAGGACTCCTCCTCTTCAGGTGTTGCTTTTCTACTTCTTACCTTGTTGTAGCATCAGTAGGACAGAGGCAGTCACCTGCTATGAGTGCACAATTGCAAACCTGTCTTTTATTAAACTAGTTGGTACAGGTGAAAAAAACACTAATGTTCATGCCTACAGCCCAAAATCAAAGGATGACTCTGTTACCAAAAGAGTGTCTTAATTTTTTGCAGTTATAACAGCTGGCTTAATAAAAGATTATAGTTTTACCTACTAATTTCATCCACCAAATGTCCTTTTGTGACAAAATACCAGGATAAAATCTCTGACTTAGCCTTCTCCCTGGAAATAAGAGGTGTACAGGTTTTAACTGGGATATTTGCTTCATAGCAGCTCATATGCTGTTGTGCTTTGGATTTGTGAACAAAATAGTGTTGATAACACATTAATGTTTCAGTTACTGCTGAGCAGTGCTTATACAGCATCAGGGGCTTTCCTGCTTCTCAGGCAGTCCTGCTCATGAGTGGGTCGGGGGTGCATCAGAAGCTGGGAGGGGACACAGCCAGGACAGCTGACCTCTCTCACCAAAGCGATATCCCACACCTTATGGTGTTGTGGCTCCACACATGGGCACCAAGGAGAGCCGTATGCTAGTCCCACCTCCCCTCTCACAGGCAAAGGTGAGCCCTCGCTGCTCAGGAAGGCATGTGCTCACACTTAAAATGGAATACTTTCCTGGGGAAGAAAAAAAAGATTTGCTATAGGAAAAATGGCCAGAGCAGCCCTGTATAAGGCCTCAGGGCTCTGGTGAGCCACAGTCTCCTTGCAAGCGTATCCTGGCTATTTGAGAGTGAGGAACAGTGTWGGAAGATAATTACAGTGGTGGGGAAATTGTACTGGTTTGTTTGGTGCAAGCTTTGTGCACACTAAGTATCTGCTTGGCTGGAGGTTTTGGGTATTAAAGAGAAATCATATTTTTGAGTGATAGATAAGGCAAAGGTCCCTTTGGCAACTGAGGATTTGCCAGGGCAAGGAAGCAGCAGAAAGACCACCATTTTATAGGAGATTAAATCAGATATTTACTGCTGATCAGTTTTCTACCATTTGTTTTTTCATTGAACCTAATTGCATTACTTTGCATTTATCCTTGGGTAAGGAAAATAAAAAAGATGTAAGATTTGATTTAAGAGAAATTAGGTCAGGGAAGAAGGTTGGAAGGCTTTAATTATAGCCTTGCCTTACCAACTGACTAGCCTTCCTCACCCTCTGCACTTGCTGTAACCTCTCAGAAACACAGGGAAGGCCCTCCACACCCTTCTGCAGSCAGTCAGAAAACCTTGTTTACCTTCACATCTCCACAAGGCTCTCAGGATTTCACCATATCGGGAGAAAATCTCAGACCACCACCTGGATCCAGCAGGCTTCAGCGCTCCTCGAGCCAGCATCACTTTGCCTTGATGGGCCAAACAATCTCCAGCACAACCCCCTTGCCATGCAGTCTGGAGAGAAGGTGACTGCAGCACAGGATCCCGCTTCCTCTTCCCATCACCTTCCTCCCATGCCTGAGCTGCAGGGCTCGTCTCTCGTGATAGGATCCACAAGTTGTCTATGGGATCAAACCTATGAATAAACAGGGAAGGGGTCCAAGTTAAAAATAACGCCTTAAAAAAAAGTAAAAATGTGTGGGACAAGTCACTGAGGCCATGCAACACGTGGCAGAGTCAAGGAGGTGGTGATTAGAGGGAGGGGGCATGAGGAAGGATGGGGCAAAACCTAGTGCGTCAACCTGTATCCCTGGAGAATTCAGAGCTGGGGTCCATTCCCACCACTTTCTGATGTCCTCTGTCCTGTGAAAGTTGGCACCAGTGCTTGGAAACCTTGGAGGGATTGGTGTCAAGCCCTCCTTGGTGGAGACAGGTCTTTCCCTAAGGGCAGAGCACTCTGTTCAGAGAAACAGCCTTCAGGGAAATAGGATTTTTTCCCAGTCACAGGCTGGCAGCTTGCCACCATGTCACTCCCTAAGACAACCCATTATTGAAACCCACCCTCACTCCAGTACCCATGAGGAGCCGTGTGCAGCCAACATGGGGACAGCACTGGAGCAGTCACCCAGACTGCTGCCAAGGGAAGCAGGCAGGCCCAAGGGCCCAGCACCTAAGAGAGAGGGTGCTGCTGACACCCAGTATGTCAGCAGCCTTTCCCAGAGAGGGAAAGGAGACCTGGCAGACCCCCTGTGTCCCCCAGTCTGCCCAATACAGAGTTACCCCTGCTATCTGTGATTTCTGGTGAGAGAGGACTCCCTTACTACATCCATGCCACCAAGGTGATGGCTGATGTATAAAGAAATGTCAAGAATGCATTTAAGCCTTCCCATCTCCCCAGGATGGCTGTGCCAGTGCCATTCCTCATGCTATAAACTGGATGTGGACCAAAATGGAGAGGAGATCGCAGTTCCCCTTCCTCCACCACAGAAAAACATCTCTTTCCTTCCAGGCAGGAATGAACCAGTGCGGGGTAGTGCCATCAAAAATCCCCACACAGCTTGAGATTGGCAACACCGTTGTGTTGCCTACTTCTGGAGCCAGGGCTGACGCTGGGGTGTTTCCTGTCTCTGAGGCCCAGACAACTAGAGGCCCACCCACTCCTTCCTTAAGGGAGGCCTTGTTCCCTGCTGGGTGCATGAGCTGGCTCTACGTGCATTTACATGTCTTCTGATAGCACACAAAGCTATCACTCTTCCAAAATCCCTGCACTAGAGACAGTGGGAGTCTACTGTGATGTTGTGATGATTAACACCAAACTCAATGCCCATCATGCAGACCTCTATCCTTGTGCCTGCCTCAGGAGCTTGCATGCAGCTCCAGGCTGGGTTGTGTGTGATGATGAGCTTTCCCTTGCARAACTAGCAGGATGTTTTTGCACTCCGGCCCTAGCCCTCCCCATGCACTCACACACACACATTTTTATGGGCTCTCCGTGGGATCTTGCAAGTGGGACGTTGGGGTCTGAGAGCACCTTGGGGTCTGAGAGCATCCTCCTGGTGACAGCATGCCAGGCAAGCTTCTGCATGGTCCTGGTACACAGGAAGTGCTTTGCTGCTCCTCTGAGAGCAGGAAAGGGAAAGGGAAGAGAAGGTTTTAAGAACAACCCTCTGCTTGCCCCACAGCTGAGGATCTCTTTCACTTGCACCACTGTCCCTCCCCCCCTCCAAAACAAGGTTTAGCTCACCAGATAGCAAAGAAAAGCAACAAGGAAAATGTGGAATGGGAACATAGCAGCAGGGAGAGCCAGGACCCCGGCCTGGCAGGGCAGAGGAGAGCAAGCCGAGCCATGCCACCAAGAGCTCCCAGGTTCCCATCACCTCCCACCCGCTTCCGTCGGCGCAGGCATGCCACTCGCTCTGCCATGGTGCCAAGGCCTATCCCCCCACGCCTGCCCCTCCTGCTCCTCACCCATCCCAGCACACAGCATGCCAAGGCACACAGGCATTGGGCTGCAGCCAAGCACAGATGTTTTTTAAGCAAGTTCATCCATCTTCTGCTCAGCAGCCCAGTCTCCACATTTGCAGCTTGATGATCAATCTCAGCACCACAGCCCATCCTCTCCCCAACCAGCACGAAGCACCTGCAGAAAAGGGCATCCTACACTGATGCTCCAGGGTTGTTTTCAAGACCACTGTGTACCGTAAGTCAAAATGGCCAGGTATTTCCAAATCTGTTTTGTGGTGTCTTCTTTTCTGGTTAGCATGTCTTATGGAGCAAAAGCAAAAGGACATCTAACACAACTGGAGGACAGTGGATGCATTGTGAGAGCGCTGCAGTTGGGACCTCTGCAAGAGCCAAGCAGGAATTCCTCCCCTACCACCATGGGCACTGCCAAGGTGTTATCAATCTATGCACCAAAAGAGGCTGCTGGTGTTAGAAACGGGGTACAAGGATGGCTACATGAGCTGCAGGGTTTCTCTACACTGCTTTTCCCCTATGGCACCCCCACTTGGAATGAAGTTTCCAGCTAGGCTGACAGACTTGGAAGCTGAACTTCTCTTTAGCGAGAGAATAAGCTCAATACAGACTTCCCCACGGCTTTTTGATAAGGACATGACAGTCAGGAACCACACCTAAGGAAGTTCTTCCCGGGCTTGTTGCAGTCCGCAAGGTCTCTGGCAGCCTTGGCGGAGGATGGGGCTGCACCATCCCCTCCTGCAGCAGCCCATCAGGATGTCCCTGGCAACAGCAGCTGGGGTACCACAGGGAGAGCAGGGCACCACGCTCACTCTGGGGCACATTTCTTCACAGAGAGTGATTTTCACATGGAGAGTCTGCTAAGATTCATTGTTAAGTCAACAACACATTGTGCAAGAGGCCCTGTGAGATGTAGCTGGAGCTGGCAGCTGCCATGGCACTATGGAAGGAAAGTCAGAAAGCTGTGTCCCCCACTCTGAGATATCACGGCATTTCCATACCTTATGTTATGCATCTGATGTGTTTTGAAGGGACAAGCCACCGGCATACATCCTGGTTATCCAAGATGTTATCACTTTGTTAAGAGGAGCACTGAAGATAGGCAGATACCGACACGTAGGGAATATCTTGCAAAAAAAAAGGGGGGGGGGATAAAGTACAACTCTCTGTGGGAAACAGTCTCCCCACAGGAAGAAGTAGAGGTTTGTTTTAAGTGGGTTTATTTTTTTCTCAACTTTACAAGTATTTTGCTTTAAAGGAATGGTGTTTCACCTGCAAAACCAGAGTTCATTTTATCTCCACCTACTCCTCATTAATCAACCTCAAAGAACATTTTTACAATAAAGAGACACAATATTAGTTAAACTAATGACTTACATAGACAGAATCATTGCCTCAATCTTGCCAAATGCTTGGAGCAAGCAGACAGGTCCTGAGAACTGACAGCGCTGGCTGGAGGAATGGTGCTCTTGAACCATGAAAGGGTTGCTCTGCAGAAGACTCCCCAGTCCTGGCAAAAAACCCTGGCTTCACCAGCCTCCATCAGCTGCATCGATGAGGCACATGGCCTAGGCCACAAACTTGTGGCACAGCAAAGAAAACCCTTCTGGTAAACACAGCAGCTGGAAATCTTCATGGTCCAGTTTTGGGAAAGAAAGGGCAACACCACAGCAATTTCTGGCCCCTGTGCTGAGAGGCAGGATGCAGAGCAAGTCAGAATGGCTGTTGTAAACAAAGCCCTACGTGCAGGGTGGGCAGAAGGGTGAGCTGCAGGCTGTGCCAGCCTACAGCACGGATGAACAGAGGCACAGGGGCTGTGGGACTGCATGAGTGCTGGGACCTGCACCGACGGAGAGAAGCAGGCACTTGACATTTCAGCAATGGGTTATGACCAGAGGAATTTGAAGAGGAGACTAAGAAGGTAGAATAGGTTAATTCCAGGCATATCAGCAAGGTTTGTCTGTTTCTAGATTTGACCACTTTTCCTTCCTTTTCTACTCTCCTAAGTTTCAATTTGCCTTTTCCAAAGCCAACGCTTTGTTAGTAGCCAACACAAAAAGAACCTGTTGGTGGTGCTACAAAGGAAAGCTGGTAGGATTTACAAAAGTTAGAAAACAGCCAGGAGAGAATATAGATGCAATGGTGAAGCTGGAAATGGATGCAACTCTGGCAACAGCAACACAGAGCACAACACAGAGTGGTGATGGACACTGAGCACTGCAACAAACCGGTAAGCCCAAGCTCCATAGAGGTGGAACACTCAAAGGCACCAGGAGAGGCAGGATCTCACTGCCCAAGCACAGGAACAGTTCTCCAAGTAGGAGCCTGAGCAGAAAATGAGAAAAGGCCAGATTGGATGGGGCTTTGAACAATCCAGTCCAGTGGAAGTTGTTCCTGCCAGTGGCAGATGGGTTGGAACTAGATAATCTTTAAAGTCCCTTCCAATCCAAAACATTCTATGATAAGCAAGTACCAGAGCTAGACCTGGTGGACTGAATACAACAAGATTGAGGCTCTTGGGAGCCGCTCAAGAAAAGAGTTACCAAAGAGGCATCAGCACTGGTCTTGAGCAAAAAAATAGGTCTCAAAATGAAGTTTGTCAACAAAGAGGAAGAGAAAGTTGCAAAGTGTATTCCACCAAAGTAATAGGGACACCAGCAGAGAAAAAAAACAAAACCACTATCAAAGCAAGAAAAAAGAGAGATGGGGAAAACTGGATAGACAGAGGACATCAAAGCATGCATAAAAGCAAAGAGAGAAGATAGAGAAAAAAAAAATAAACTGACTGACACTCTCTGGTCTCCGAAAAAGGTAGGTATGCTGCAGGCTGTGAAAGAACAAGGCAACAGCAACCTAGGGGCACAAGACAAGGCAAGAGGGTTACAGTAAGACCATAAAGGAAAGGTTGGGAAGGATGATCCACAGTATCAATGTAAGACACAAGGAGATGGGGAAGCAGGAGTAGCAAAAGATGAGAGAATGGGCAAAGCAAGCCAAAAGCAAAGTTAATGGATTTAACAAAGACACAGAAGAGCCTCTACTAGTATGGCAACACTAATTAAGAGGATGTGGCACCAAGATATGATGGCAGCAAATAATTACAGGTTGTTAAGAGGAAGTAATTTAAGGCTAATAAGAGACAGTAATTTATCAGTACCTAACAAGAATAAAGAGTTCAGGAGCTGTAAATTCAACAATGGAGTAAAAATAAACAAGCAGAGCAAGAACCAGAGCCAGCAGCATGACAACAAGGACAATGCCGCAGCAGCATATAAACTCTGTACGCAAATGGTGAGCAGCCGATGGAGCCCCAGATGGAGCCGTCAGGCCTCCTCCGTCTCCTTATTCAAATCTTCTCTGAATACCCATCTGCACCAGGAGGCTTTTGGGAAGATATCAAGCCAGCGATCAGGGAAGACGCATCTTTTTGAAGTAGGGCCCCTATTGCACTTGTCCCTACACCCAGCATCTCAAACAAGAGCTCTTGGGGCAGAGCTTGTCACAAGATCCCCACCACACGTGGGGTGGATGGGGTGGGAATAGATACAAGGTTGGGGGAGGGGGGGACAGCAGCTACCAGTAGATCCCTGAAGGAAGGATTTTTTTTCTGGGTTTGCAGAGCACAGGCAGCATGAGGAAGGGGCAAAAAGGCTTAACAGTTGCAGCCCCAGCTAAGGAGTGACAACTCAGCACTTGCCTGGGGAGCAAAGGACCATCCTTCCATGGGATTGGGGAAACAGGAGTCCAGGCATCAACCTGGGAACAGGAAGGCAGGAGCAGGCTGCCTTCCCCACAGCTCTTGCTGCATCTTTACAGCACCTTCCTAGAAAGCACATAAAGCTTATTAGCCATGTTCCTGGCATTCCTGCTCTATCCAGCGCAGACAAACAGGAGATGACTGCTATTGTCCCTGTGACAAGGATACCTCTCACTCGCTCATGCCCAGTGTCCAGAGAYAGACAGACAGAAGTACACAACCATCCCACTGCTCTCCACATCCAAGCTTGAAAATCCCAATCCTGAGCTCAGACTTCTTCAAAGGGAGCGAGTGGCCAGCGACCGCACGCCGGCGGTCAGGTTTGCTCCAGCGCTCCCTCCCACCGGCTGTGCCTGGACTCAGCCGCAGTCACCGCAGCCCAGTCTGCGCTTCCAGCTGGGGATGCGAAGCATGGAAAGAAAAGGCTGCTGTGGAATCAGGAGACGCACCTTGAGACACGGATGGATGCAGAGAGCGTGGGAAAGAGGCTAACGACATTCATGCTCATCAGAAGGCAGATAAAACCACTACAATAATAAAATTTCATTATGACAGCTAAGGAAGAAGAAGCAAAAATTCTTTGTCTACTGTGTCTATAATAAAGTACAAAGGTACCTGCCTTTGCACTACTGGTTGCACAGGCAGGTTTCAGCCCTGGGTGAGGACTAGAAGTTGCTGGAGTGTTGTATGTTGGTTTCCAGGTGGCAGATCAACCCTCTGCAGTGTTAACTCAGCCCTCTGTGCCACAAGGTACATGCAAAACACCTTTCCTGGGGTCCTTCTCCTTATGGGAACAAAGAGCAGAGACAGCAAGACTTACTAGTTCACAGAGACAAAGATTTATGAATTTATCAAGAAATAGGGAGCACATTAAGGACCTCACCAACAGCCAAGTGCTTCATCCTTACTAGGCATGGGAGAGTCTATGTTGGCATTCATTCTCAGGACAGAAAACCATTAGAAACCTCACTTTTATTCCTCATAGTGCTTTGGTTTTCACTACGGCATTCAATTTGCAAATTTAAGGGACTACTATGGGAAAAGTTTCTATTTTTAACAAAAGAAGGTAAAAACTTCTGAAGTAATGAATTACTCGTAGATAAAAAGATTCATCTTCTTGAAAGAGTTTTGCTGCCTTATGTACTCCCACACAATACATTTTACATACTTACATTTTGCATGCATATATATACATACAATTCTCCTACAGTGTACAAAAATAAATTGATCCATATTATAAACTTACTCTACATATGCATGTTTTTTATTCACAGACAAGTGTGAGAAAGTTTGAGAAAATGAAAAACCATGCCAGCCTGAGACGAGAGCCAGGGGCTAGGACAGAAGCGGATAAAAGCTGTGTAAAAATTAAAAAAAAAAATAAAAGCGGTAAAGCATCTTCTCCTTTCTGCTAACTTTTAAAGACTTTCTTTTTCCCTCCCTTATTTATTTTTGTTAAAAGAAGTCATCTATCCCAAGCGCCAGAGCAGCTGACCCAGTGGCATAGCATAGCTACCTCCTGGTGAGTCACCTGTGTCCTGAGCTGAATCTCCTCATCTCTATCCCGGTAGGAGGACTTATATAGCTCCATGAGAGCATTCATGGTTACGACTTAAGCGCCATTAAAAGCTCCAGCCACTAAGATAAATGCTTATTCCTCAGTTTGACTCACCTCCTCTTTTTATCTTTTAAGAAATTCATTAATGAGTAAGCATGTTTCATGACCAGCTTTTTAAAATGTCTTTATACGATTTTGCCTCACTTAAAAAAGGTTTTCATAGTTTGCCTCAAATGTTCACAAAATGCAGTGAGTCTAAAGACATGGGTCTAGCTCAGAGTTCCCTTCCATTGTAGCATATTCAGTTTCCTCTGGTGTATCTTTTCCTAGTCTGGCTCTGCTTCTTCTCTTCATGTTCCAGCAATCAAGGCTTAGAAAGATGAAATTTTTCAGGGGAAAAAGCTCATTTTTGGGGCTCTGTCCAATGGCTTGTCTAAACAGTCTGGCAATCCTGGCAGTAAGCAAAAGCAGTATCACAGGCAGGGTATCCAAACTGAGCACACAAAGGACATGAACTCTACGCAAATGACCTACAGAAGGATCGCGAATGACCTATAGATCAGTCATTATTTCTTGTGTTATTTGGCAAATTTAGGAAGAGCAGGCAACTAGAAGGATAATAGCAAGCCTGCACAGCCTGTGGATGAAGGTCCTGTGGTTCTTTGAGTATCTCCAGATGAGCTTCTTTCCTTCTCTCTGCTTCTGATTTCTTATCTAGCCGATAGGACTAGTGATTACTACTGGCTTTTGAAGCCACCTGGAAATCTACTGATGAATAATGATAATAGCATGCTACTATCTTGATGGTTTTTCTCAAATTGCTCCTAAAACACTTCCCCTCAAAATGTACGTGGGCTGCCACTGGTGACCCAGTTCTTACTCCTACACGGTATGTCCAACTGCAGCACAGTGCAGAGGACAGAGGTAGCACCGTAAGCACCTCTCAGGATTTTTCATCACCGTGACCTCAAACTTCCAATTCTTCTTACAGAAGCCCCAAATTTATTGGCATCACTGAGTGGGCTGTTTTTAGCGGAGTGAAAGTCCTTGGGCAAGGACCTGTGGTCTGCCTGCACATAAACAACAAGGTATACCTGCTCGGCTCCTCAGGGTTTATTGGCTAGCCATGAATAGCAGTGTTTGTGTAGTCCGTGTCCTTTTTTATGGCAAATCTGAGCCTGAAGCTTATGGAGCAGCTCTGGGCCTTCCCAAAAAAGCCTCAAGATGCCTAGGAAGGCTGTCCTAAGGAGCCACGGGCTGAAATAATCCAATTTCTATCTCTCTCTCAGGTCAAATCAATGGAAAGAGCTCAACACTGCTGAAGAGGTCTTTTATTTGGGGCCAACAGCATTTGGTACCGTGACCTACCTTAGAAACAAATGGTACCCACTGTGGTACCAAAAGGTTACCTATGTGACCAAGACCATCTGAACAGAACTACCAGCTTTCATTAAGTATATGCAAAAGGATCTCTGCACTGCATCCACAGAACAGTTCACTCAGACTCTTCAGAAAAGTCTACAGAAGAAATGTGCAACTTCTTTCGGTTGTCTGCTCCCCTTCCTAAATCTAAAACACCACCTTAGTCCTCTTTCCCTCAGGCTTTCTGACTAGCAAAGGGGAAGGGACAAATTTCACTAGAAAAACATGTATGAAGTACAGGTTGGTTAGCACAGCAATCACTTTCTTAAAACAGCCTAGCTCATGTTTTCAGAGCTAAGAGTAAGGATTACCAGGTAAAACAAAGACTTACTGAGACCATCTCAATCAGAAGAGTTAGAAACAAACAGACACTAAGAAAACACAGCCCAAGATATATTATTGTTCTCCAGCAAGAGCAAGCTGGGTGCCTGAAGAAGAAACCAACCCCCAAATCCCACTACAAGAAAGGGACAACCTCTGGTGTAGCACTTCTGTACCAGTGTTCTGGTTCTCAATTTTATTAGTGCTGTCTTGAGGTTTTTGCTATCAGCAATTAGATCTAAAGAAATATTGTAAGATTAGACACTGGTCCATTAGCCAACAACAGTCAGGAAATTTTGCCAGAAAATGARCTCTCCATATGAGCTTTGTGTACAGATAAGCATTCCCTCCCAAGCCATCGGTATCTCAGGCCAACACTACCACCAAACACTCAAGAAAAGTAATAGATAACAATAGAAGGATTTGGTTTGAATGCCAGGCCAAATTCAATACCAGCTCAATTTCTGGCAGATATTTAATTGCAGGAACCTGTTCTTTAGCTTTACATGTTCACTGCACAGTAATCATCCTCAGCTCTTCCCTTACACAGGAGAGCATATGTCTTCAAAAGAGAGGCAACCAGTTAAACAAACTGTCAGGTAAGAACAAGCAGTTCACGTCATATCTTTGCACTCAGTTCTACCACACCCAACCTGTCCAAGAATGCACTTCCTGGCTATGTTTTTGTTTTCTGATAAAAATATAAAATGAGCAATAAATGTGGGAAATGTACTTTTTCCATCTCTAGAAGCAGACCATATTTCTTGTAAGTCATGGATTGCCACCTTCCACAACTCCAGTCAGATGAGTAGCCCACAAACAAAATCAAAAAGCAACCCTTTACTGAGGTTTGTCTTGCTTAGAAAAACAAATCAGAAACATCCTGGGAACAAAGCACCATGTGTCTTCTTATTCCTAGTCGCACCCAAGCCAGAGTCTCTTCTGTCTCTACTCSGACCAGAGAAATAAATGGTGAGCCTACATCCACATCAATAAAAGCTATTCAGCACTTCCCAAGAACCATAAGTTTTCAGGGAAACACTATTAGTCTGCTAAATATTTACTGTCACTTGCCCTTCAGTAAAAAGGGATTGTTTCTAAAAGCTAGTTAAATTGGGTCAGATATGCCCAAGATCATAGGAGAGAAAAATGAGTCAGAGCAGGGATGCTTTCTTGTGAAATTACCTACTGAACTCTCCAGACAATGAAATTATGCTCCAAGCCGATTAAGTTAACTTCAAACACTTCAGTCTTCCCCTAGGAATTTTCTGACTCGGTGTGCCAGGAGTGCCCCTTCCAGAAGGCCACAAGTGCCACTGAAAGCACCACGCTTCTTGCTAAGTGCCTCTCACCAGCAGCACTTCACGCTCAAGCACTGGCTGAACACATGCTAATGCTCTGCCAACCTTACAAGCCCAGGGCACTTCACCCCTTTGTGAGATGACTCAGTCAATGCCACCGAGAAAGGAGTGCCAGGCAGTCAGATCAGGCTGATCTGAAGGGCCAGAATATCTCATCAGCAACTCTTTATCCTGTGTAATCCTCTCTTATAAAGGAAATGAAAATTAACTGGAAACAGTACAATCAGGCTCCTCGTACAAATCAAAATTACAAATCAAAAGACCAAGGCAGGGTCACTTGCAGTGAGAGGTGCAGATGACAGCATCTTCAACACAATCTAGACCCAATCAGCTGTTCACATAAAGAGGTGCCGTTTCATCTTTGCATATCCTAACTGGAAATTCAATTCCATTTCCAGTCTCCATCAYCATTTCCCAGTCTTGTCTGCTAAACAATGTTCAGCTCCCCTCTCCATCACCTTACCTGAGCACCAAACGCCATTTTTTAGACTTCCAGGGATGAGTTTTTGCACAGGGCAGGAACAGAGGATCTGCAAACACATCCCTGAAGCACTCAACTGGCTGCAAGGTGATTTTCCTGTTTTCTTCTCGTGAAAGGTGCAACCAGTATCAGTGAAGTCAGATTGATCCCATAAAACCACTAACAGCCTAGCCACAGCGATATGAGTGAAGGGAATAAATTAGTCTGGCATGAGGTCTGTGAGTGCCCATTAGCAAGTCCCCAGGGAAGAGCTGGGAGCAGGGCACACCTCCAGTACAGTACCTCACCCTTCCGCACAGAGAGGGCTGCCTTAGGCGGCTTAATCTCTTCAGTAATGCTCCCAAAAAAGGCTTTTCTTTCAAGTGTGCACCCAGGCCATCCCCGCATCAACAAATGTCTTCTTTCTACGACATTTTTCCACTATCTCGAAGAATTGCAACCCATTGCCTGTTGTGTGCTTGRTATCTTCATCAATGACTTCCAGCTCTCATGCTGGCAGAGCAAGCAGCTCATCCCCACCCCTTTTCTCTGACCTGTCATGGCTCTGCAGGACTGTCCTAGTTTACTGTTGCTGCCTGCGAGGAAGCTCYTCCACACCTCCGGGCCTTTTCCAATCCCCACACCCCCTCACCCTCACCACATGCAGCAGTAAGGCAGGGGTGGACAGCAGGTTTGTACAGTAGCATAGAAGCCCTCCTGGTTTTCTTCCTTTCCTACAGATCCTAATGCTTCATCCAGTTTTATCTCAACTACTGCCATCTCACCAGCTCCGTGCTCAGCTAGGACATGCTGTGAGGGCAGCTCTTCTCCTGAAGGGTCACTGCCAGCTCAGAGCCCATCTTTTTATCTGTGAAGGGAGGACAGCCCATCTCCATGTGTAGGGCCCCATTTCCTAACACAGACTGCCACCTGTGCTAAGGTGACACTTGTGCCTGACCTGTAAGAACTGACGATCAAGGCAAGGAAGTCATGGGGAGCACATGACATTCTCCAAACTGCTATTATTCTCCCGAGTTTACAGGGACAAGTGTTCAGGTGACAACCTGGTGACTGTTAACTCTATTTGAGGCACACCTACTCAATCCACAGGTAATACAACTGCACAGCACACGACCCAGAACACCAGCACCAAACAAGAGAAAGCATAACCAGCAGGATGAAAAGACTTTATTTCATCCTTAGCAAATGGCCTTTCAGCCTCACAATATTACCATGCTAAATCAGTTTTACCTCAAGCTTGACTTCTTCATCATTATTTGTATCACACACAGTAACCACCAAAATTTAATTAGCATATTTATTCAAACACAAGTTACACATAACCCTTCAAGAAATACATTGCAACTAAGCCTCTGCATCTCAGATATTTTCATTTAGCTTGTCTACAAGACATACTTTGTCAAAACAGCACAATCAGACTAATTAAATGGTTATGGCAAAGAATTGTATGGGATGAAAAAACAGTTCAAGAGCAAAGACCGTACAGAGAGCACACTACTGGATTACAGCCCAGCATGGATCATTCAGAAAGTGATAGGAGGAAGTTTTTTCCAACAGAACGCAAGTATACAGCATCATTAGTATACACTTTGCATTAATAATTATTAAAAAATAGAAAAAACATTAACTTCAAATATTACTTTGCTAGCCTCTATACCTATAAGGTAAAACCATAAATGGACTAACTCTGCTTAGGAAAAAAATTAAGTCTCCAGAATTAACTAGAGCCCAATTCAGCAAGCTACTTATGCATGTGCTTAACCCCTACCAACACTAGTAAGGCTYACACATGTTGAATTATTATAATTAACAATGAGAGATTTCAGCATGTATCAACAGTGAAGTACATGTGAAACACTTGCACTGAATCAGGATCATATCCCTTAAAGTACAAGTTATATACATACTATTAAAATCATGATCTTTCTCTCTCTATTGTTTCATCAAAAGAAAAACCCCTACTGGGTATGAGAAAAACTGATACAGTCCCCTGAAGAAGCATGGCTTTTCATGTTTTATTAACAAGTCCAAAAGCATGCACAAATCAGTGCTAGGGACAATCCATATTGACTCTACTTCCCATCCTCAGTCTTTCAGAACAACGGAATTTACCTGATTTGCACCAGTATAGTATTAAAACTCTATATGCAATTTGCAAGTTCAAGATCAAGGAACTTCTTTCTTCAGAYCCTTCCCCAAGCGATCAATAGATTCTTAGAACTATACAGCTGTACAATAATGTCAGTGACTATATACAATCCTGCACAAGATACTGGAACAAAGCCACAGTCACATAAATAAATGTTTGACTTCAAAAATATTTAATTTCTCTTGCATTTAAGTGTTATTAAAAACACAACAAAACTCTCTGCAATTTTGACCTGTATCAGCCCTCTCTAAAATTAAAAGAAAAAAAACTTCCCGTAGAATTGCCCTTGTCTAGAAGTTATCTGTACGGCTGTTTAAATAAAATCAGTCTTGCCACAGCTATGGCACACAGATAGCCAGGCAAATGTTCCACATACTTGGGAATGAAACATTCCCTTTTGGTTAGAGGAATTTGACTGTTGGGTTTGGGGCTTTTTTTTTTTACTCTTATATAACCCACTACACAATAGTGAACAAAATACTTTTGTTTCATAGAAACAACTAACATTTGCCCATACCAGGCAAATGCTCTATTTACAGATACATTAGGACTGCCTGACTGACAGTGAGTGTAAGTTGCTGAACTCCAAGACACATGGAGCCTAAAATGGCGACACTCTCTGCTGAATCGCCTTCCCTTTGAGGATACGTCTTATCTGGAKAAGAGAAAAAACCAAAACCATTAGTATTCATCATCTTAAAGCGAGTCACAATCTGAAAAAACCCTACCCTAGACCCAGTTTTGCATTCCTCATTTATCTGAGCCTAGGTCCTGAGTTCAGTTACACCGGAATTTATCCCATTTTAGAGTAATTGAACCAATGAAAGGCAACAGTCACCAACTCAGCTGTGCTTAAGTTATTCGTCTCTTAGGTCAAGAGTTACCTTTCTCATCAGATATTTATATAGCTACTAGGAAAAAGGGATTTTCTTCATCTGTTACTTGGGCCTATGAATTGTCATTACTAATTATGACAGGAGCACTAAAAGCATGAAGTCGGGCCATTCTGAGATGAGCAAGCGAAGGAGTATTGCTTCCAGTATGCTGGCAAGGTTACAAAGACAAAGCCTATCTTGACGGGAAAAAATGAAAGCTACAAGTGAAACCTAAAATTTCAGGTCTGTGTGTTCTGCTTGATCTTAACACTGAAGCTAAGGATCTCTCAGTAAAATGGCATTTGCTAAATCTTTTCCTTGAAAGCTGCAACTCAAAACCCAGAAGAAACTTTTGGAGAGGAGTAAAGCTTTTGTGTAGATAGGGGCAGACAGAAAGAGACGGTTGTTAGGACTTTTTTACCTGTTCCCCTACAAGGCCATCAGGAACCAGATGAACTGGCTGCTCATTCTCCAAGTTCCTGGCACTGGGATCAGCTCCCCTGCGCATGAGCAGGCGCACAGCATCCAGCTGGCTCACACGGTACTGCAGGCTGGCAGCCACGTGCAGGGCTGTATTGCCATTGTAAGCCTGGGGACGACAGAGAACTCCATGAAGTGGAGTTCATGGTGGGGGCATGAGGCTCTCTCTCTGCCTATCTACATTATGGCAAAAATCACCATACCTTTGCATTAACAAAAGAGACATAGTTGGGCAGCTCCAAAAAGAGACGAATGAGCTCCAGGTTTGCTTCTTCTGCTGCCAAATGTAAAGCAGAGCGACCACTTTTGCGATCCTATCAAAATAGAAACTGTTTAGTCTTCCCTGCAGGTGCTTCCCCTACCCAGGGTGAACATGCAGACCAATAAAAAGAGAAAGCAAAGTAACTGCGGAGTGTTGAGCAAACATACTTGCACTACAATTCATCAAGTCAATCTGAATATGTATTTTAATATCAACATCTAATGAACAATGAAAGCTGATCTCATCTGGAGGTAAGCTTACATAATGTAACATTTGTTATTTTGGCTAAGTAATGGTCCAGCGCAGCACAGACCTGAACTGCACAGGTAAGCAGTTTTTAATTAAAAATTGCAGTTTGAGAACAAGGGGTCATCAGCACCTTAATACTACAGGTACCTCAGAGTGCTCCAAACATATTCTTACTTTTACAACACTATTCACTGCAGCCAGCGTAGCATCATTCTTAATCTAGAAATTAGACTGTCACCTCCCTCTTTCCCAGGTTCATTTGCATTGATAATACCTTGCTCTGAATAAATGCAACATTCTCATCCCATTTGGGTAAATTAAGCTGTAGGAAGCTTTCAAATTACTCTACTTCCTTTGTAGTAAAGCTGAAATGCAGCGTGGGAGAACAGGACATATTCTGTTTCCACATTCTCTCTGGATCTGGCACTTCAGACTAAGCCATCTTACTTACTTTCGCTTCAACAGAGGCTCCCATKTGTATCAGGATCTTGATGGTTTCTACCAGGCTCTTGTTTCTCAGCAGAAGCTCCTGGACCTCAGGGGAGTGGGGTGGCTGACTGTTCTGCAGTTCATGCAGCACAGCATTATGGGCCAGAACAGCACAGTGCAATGCTGTCAAACCTTAACATCAAAAAAAAAATAAAAAATAAAAATCATCATTAATGAACAAATGCAATGCAGAAGTATTGACTGGCTGCTTGTTTCAGAAGCTGGATAAAGGAGCTTCTCACCCCTGTTAAGCCCAGGGACAGTTCCACATTTGTGACAGTGACTGCTCCCAAGCAGCTTGAGATCTGGATTGTCCACCACCGGAGGAGTCCAGTAGCAGCCTATTGTGAGCTCCCAGGCAGCAGATGATGAAAGAATCAAATTCTAACGTATTTTTTTACAAAATGTACATTAGAAAGAGCTGTTAAATGAAAAAGAGGTCCAAATAAAAGAGCTCTCTAGTGCCAGATTCTAGCTTTTGTATCCACTGACACAACATTGGCACGCCAACGTTTTAAACAGCTGCCAATTACTACCTACGCTCTCTGTGCCAAACACAGCAATTACATGTACGAGGAAAGAGGTCCTAACAGACACAGACTGACCATGTTTTTATCAGACAGATATGTCAATTGTACCTGTAAATTTCAGTCTGACAAACAAACATTGCATTTTATCACTTTTCAACCCGGGATAAAATTCACATGAGTAGCTATAAAACATTGTAACATCCAGTAACTCTGTAAATTATAAACTCTTAACTACTCACCATCATAGTTTGTTGCCTCAAGGTCCACATACTGATTGCTTCCCATGGCTCCCTTTTGGATTGCCTACAAAAGTGGGAACAGGTACACATTTAGGTCTTATCCAAACCATATATTTTTTCAAGTTTGTATATTGTCTTACTGCAATAAGGTTGCAATAAACAACGGCATGCCTGGAAGTGTTCAAGGCCAGATTGGATGGGGCTCTGAGCAACCTGGTCTAGTGAAAGGTGTCCCTGAACACAGCAGGGGAGTTGGAACTAGATGATCTTTAAACTCCCTTCCAATTCAAACCATTCTGTGATCCTGTGATTAAGAGGAGACTTATTTATTGTTTTGGTTTGGTAAACCAGAAGATTCCCCCAAATTACTCAAAAATGTTGGTGAGAACCTTAATGAGAAATTCAGTCTCACTTTCAGCTATTGGTGTAGAGCCACAAGACATACTCAGAAGGCTACCCAGACAGAAAGATAAAAAGAGGAGTGGCATTTCCAGAGTTTCTGAACACAACTAATACAAAGTGTAAGAGTCAACAGCCGGGGCAGAGCTGTACCTGCCTGGTTCTTACCTGGAGGACTTGGGCATGCCCCTTCTCAGCACAAACATGCAGCGGCGTTCTCCCCCAGCAGTCTGTGGTGTTCACTTGAGCCCCCAAGCTAACCAAGTCCTGCACAATGAGATGCTGATTGGCAGCCACAGCAACCTGGAAAGCACTCTGCAAACATCAAGAAGAAAATTTAAGCTATTAGTCATCTGATCTCTAACAGGAAAGAGCAACTAAAACAAATAAAAACCCTAGCTACCTGGTATTATTTAAGCAGTGATTATGAATACTAGGAAGCCAGGACAAATGAAGCAGAGCACATAGTTTTACCAGCTCAAGGTGATCCCAAGAAGTATTAATAGCTCAAGGTTAATATTAGTATGCAGGCTAAATCTTGGGGTTAATATTAAATAAGCATTTCACCACATCTTTCTCAAGGTCCAGACATGCAGAAGCACTCAGGTGCACAAAGCAGGTGCAACGATTTTTTTTCAGAAGCTCACCTGGCCATTGTGCTCTTTAATATCCAGCATGTGCAGGGCAGCCATCTTCCTTGCAAGAACGTACGAGAGTGCTCGACGGCCCTGGGCAACAGCGATGTGGAGGAAGCTGCAGGAAAGAGCGGAAACAGAGTTACACCACTACACAAACCAGGGCTCAAGAGAGCAAAGATCCAAACATATGAGAGGGGTGTTATGCTGCCAGCTTCAGATCTCCTCTGCATAAATGAGATAGGTACTTTCTTAGCAAGGTAACCTAGAACATCTAAATAAGAATGTTTTCCTCCCCATTTACCAAAGTCTAACAATAAAATTAGACAATACAAACACCTCATCTACTCAAGTGTGCTGCAATTCTGTGGACTACTGCACTTGTGACACAAACACTGCTATTGAACTGCTTCCACTATAACCCGAACAGAAACATTCTCCAACCTCCCACACACGAAACACCAAGATAAACGGCACTCACGTGTCTCCATCAGAGTCCTTTGCAAGGAACTGGTCTTGAGAGATGTTAGCCAGCTTGTTCTCCTCCTGTTCCACTTGCCATTGAAAAAATGACTTGCCCAGCTGCGTCGTGCTTCTGGCAATGTTTTGGTCAGGTAGAGAGACATTCAAAGTAGCCAAAGAGACACTGCGCTCCAGACTACCACAGACGTTGCTGGAAAGCAAGCTGAAGTTCGGGGCATGAGGGGCAACATTGGCCTGGGGGGGGSCACTGGTCAGCGTCTGGAGGGGACTGGAGAGGCTGTCCGAGCCTTCGGAGTCATTCAAGAGGGAAGAGAAGCTCTGAGATGGGCAGTACTGCAGCTCATGGCTCTCAAAGGTGTTCTGCTGATAGGCAGGAGACTGGTCATTGGCAACAAACGGCCTGTAGTCCAGGGAGGCATCTGAAGGGTAACTCTGTGACAAATCTTGGTTCTGGGATGAAGGGAACTGGTAATGCTGTGGCGGATCAAGCATATGTTGGTTGGTGTGGTCTTGGAATGCTTGGTACTTCTGGGATGGGGAGAAAGCCTGTGTTCCCGGGCTGTCCTGGTACTGCTCACTGGGCGAGCCGTGGCCGGAGACAGAGTGCAACCAGCTCACCTGCACCGTGTTCAGAGAAATGGGGCTTGACTCGTTCTTGATGTTCATAATATTCTGAAGCAGATCAGAACTGCTGTCGTGCTTTGGCTCGTTTTTGTGTGTCTCCTCCATGCTATCCATAGAAGTTGGTGTCTGCGGTGGTGTCTGACAGGAAAAAGATAAAAAAAAGAAAAATCAAAACAAGTCCCAGAAAGTTAGAGATATAGTTGTATCTGGTAGTCTCTGATCATACAAAGCAAACTGAAAATAAAYGCAGGGAAAAAAAATACTACAAACTTACCAGGAGATGTGGGTGAACATTAGCTTGGCGTTTGAAGGAAGGTCCATCAGAAAGGAGCTCAGGAGCCTTCCTTTTACCACTGTGACCTAGTATGCTCTTCAGTTCTGCTGAAAAGAAAATAAATGTAGATTCCATTTGGAGGTTACTCTTACAATCGATTTAAAACCTTACTGCAGGGTATGTATAAAAAATAGTCTACCTGTGTATGGTTCGTAGTTCACCAATCCTCCTTGTGCCTTTTAAGAAAAATCCAGATTATTCTGTTATTATAATGTTATTTCAGGAAAAAACAAAAATAAAAAACACCAAAAAAAAAGCAGCAATKACTTCCTTATATAAACACAGAATATACCTTACAATAATTCTAGTACATGGTTGTCTAACCCTAACTTAATTGCCTTTAATTAAGATTAGAAAATGGAAATACTTTAATGAATCTTAAATAAAACCCACTATTTTTCTTTAGGCTTTGCAAGCTATTTGTTTTAATACCACAAAACTCAAGAAAATCTAGAGAAAGATACTATGCCTTCCAGAGGCCTAAAGATTTTTTTTTAAACATAAATAACCCAGCCAATTTTACATTTCTTCAATGTCGTGAACTTTTCTATGTAAAAATCTTCCTATGACAACACTTATCTAGGAAGCTTTCAAACACACTCAGAAAAGCTATTCTAATAAAACCAAAAATACACTTTAATCTTCTCAGAATCTTCTGTATTTTTTTCTGTCTTTTCAGACTGAAAAGGGCCTGCCTTTATACTGTGTGCTCTACACAGAGAGGTGCAATAGCATGACAAACAAATCTGAGAAGAATCCCTAATCCTTCCAATGAATGATCTCATTCCAGTTAACAGGGAATTTCTGTGGTTTCGTAACACAAACATATGTTTATCCAGACTCCCTTTAGAAAATAAAGCTTAGTAAGAACATTTTTAAGTGTCTCCTTCTCCCACAGTAAACCTTCTCACTAATTTCTTCCTAGCTGTATTCTTCCATTACAAGTAGAAAAGGAAAAAGACTGACTCCATCCACATCAGATAAAGTAGTTCATTTCGAGCATTACTCCATTTCTAGCGCTAGTGCTTTTTTGCCATTTAAAGCAAATCTGTCAGTGCAGAAAGCTGCCGGTTACCTTGTTTTCCTCGGTGGCGGGACCCGAGGACATCTGTTTGCTGCTCCTGAAGTGCAGCAGGAGCTCCTTCACGGAGTTCTTCACACGGACCCCCTGGAAAGGTCCTCTGTGCTGCTTCCCCCCCCCCATGTGTTGTTCAACTGTGGAGACATGAAAACAAAACCCGAACTTAAGCCACCGATTTCGTTTTCATTTAACATCAAAAAAAAAAACCAAACCAAACCAAATAAAAAAGTAAAACAACCAAAACTTTTGTGGAAGACCACCTAAACTTCGGTTTACCAGGGAGGAGCCAGGAAGCTGTCCTCTACCCCTTCACCATCCCATGGCCGTGCGGCTCCTCCGCTGCCCCCGGGACCCCCCTGCCGCTGCCGCTCCCGCTCCAAGGATGGAAACACCCTGGCACTGGGCACGAAGCGCTGGCGAAACGCGCCCGTCCGACGCGACGCTCCCGCTTTTCACCGCTTCGGCCGATTTTACACCCGAAAGGATCCGCGGCCGGCTTCGCCCCCGGTGGGGACGGCGCGGGACCCGCAGCTCCGCGCTCTCCCCCGCCACCCCCCGGGGCCGGGGCCGCTGAGGGACCCGCCGTACCTTGCAGCGCGGGGCGGGGGCCGCCCCGGGGGTCCCTCCGGCCGCCGCCGCGGCTGCTCACCGAGAGGTCCGAGTCGGATCCCGGCGAGCCCGGGGCGGAGGAGTGCGCCGGCGAGCAGCTGCCCTCGCTGGAGTGGGGCGAGGCCCCGTAGAAGTAGGCGAGGTTAATGGGGCTGCTGAGGGCGCCGCCGTCGCCGCCATCGGGCGCCGCGTCCCGGCTGCTCTCCACGATCATGGCGGTGCCGCGGGGCGGGCGGCGGCGGGGGGCGGCGGGCGGYGGAGCGGGCGCGGGCACGGCCAGGGCTGACGGGCGGCGCGGGGGGACTGGGGGCGCGGAGCCGCGGCCGCGCTTATACAGGGTCCGGCCCCCGCGGGGCGGCGCCGGGCCCGGGCGGGGCCGCCATTCCCGTAAGGGCGGCGGGAGGAGCCGCGCCCTCCGCGGGGCGGCAACCGGGAGCGGGCCACGGGAGCCTGGCCGTGTCGGCCCGCTCCGCCTGCCCGGGAGTTTCCAGATGGGGGTGACGGGCATGGTGGTTATGGATGCCACCTCACATCTTGTCATCCAAGMTTGCCCCTAGGCTTCATAGAATCATAAAGTATCCTAAGTTGGAAGGGCCCCATAAGGATCATCGAGTCCAACTCCTGGCCCTGCCCAGGACACCCACGAATCACACCATGTGCCTGCGAGCGTTGTCCAAACGCAGCCTTGGCAGCCTTCGCTCACCGCGCATGCAACCGCTAATTGCCACCCTCTTACGGAGCTGCAGAGATGGAGACGACCAGCATCTCCCTCAGCCTGCCGCCGCTGCTGATGCCGGCTCACGTCCCCTCGTGCAGGTGTCCCTCACCCCGAGCGCGACGGCGTGGGAGCGTTCGCCCCAGTCCTGCCAGGCCTTGGCTACAGGGACGCTGGCATCTAAGTACTGGGATTTTTTGGTCGTGCGCATCACGTGAGCAGCACCCAGCATGAGCTGTTACTCACAATAGCGCTGAGTCATCTCTGTTCCTTTTACCGGAGCGTGGAGTAGGCAGGGGRCAGACAAGGAATTATTTTGGTTTTAGGGTTGCACCATCCTGCGGTGGCAAAGCCTCTCGGTCGAGGCCGGCAGGGAGAAGCGGGTAAGCAAYGCGATGCCAAAACGAAAAGTGGGCGAAACCGTGTGCCTGCGATTACTGGCAACATCACTGAGTTACTACCAATGTTTACGGGGAGACTTTTCAGGTTTCTACTTTTCAAACAAATATTTCTGTTTTCCCATTTCCACTGAGGTCACCATCTTATAAAATACAAGTGAGCAATTTTGCCCACGAGGTTGAGATTAGCATGTTTTTAGCACTGTGGCTGCTCCAAAAAAAATATGTAGTAAAACAGCATTGCCTTTCTAAAGTATATTATGCAAATTGGAGGTCTATAATTTAAATTATTATATATGTTTTAATTGTATTGAAAAACATCGGACAGGTGCAACATGAAATTATATTAACCAGCCCACAAGGAGGCACGAGRGAATTACTTTATATTATTCATATATTTCTTCCACTGTCAAGTGAAGGAAGGGTTTTGCTGAGAATTAGCTAGTCAGTTTTCTACTCCAAAGACTGTTGATTTACACGATAGATTGAATTTATGCAGTCAGAGTGAAATTTGCAAATGGAACCCATAAAACGAAATCAGATGCCAAGGAGTGCCAGAAATATCCCAATAAAGGTAACAACTCACTTGCTCCCTGAGCAGAAGCTCTCCCAAGCACACCTCCTCCCTCATTTAACCACTTTACACAAGTGAGGATTTATGAAATCAGGCCCCATCTTTTAAACACACAAGGAGATGGTTCTCTGTTGTTCTTCAAGCCTTAGACCTCAGTTATGATACCTTAACCTTATGTAGACCCTTTTAAGTATTTTCTCACTGAAAAGCGCTTGGTGCACARAGATCCTTGAGCCCCCAAATGCTCTTTGCACATTCAGTGGCTAATGGGAGGACCCACAACTCAGCTTTCTGAAAGCATATCCAACCGATGAACCTTTGCGTTCTCATCCCTGCCAGACAGCCCTGAAAGCCAGTCATTTTAATCTCACCAGGAGGGTCTACAACTACTGTAGCAAATGCATCTCATCTTTTAACAAGCAAATGATAATGTGAATCTGCRAAGTTGATAATCCAGAAATTAGATYTGTCATCATACCTGCCTGCCATTCTCTTTAAAATCTTGAGAGTAAAGGAGATTGCAAACCAAAGGTGGATTTCTCTCATTGTAATTCTTCTGTGTCGTGGGAGGTCCCTAAACCACATGCAGGCAGGGACAGGCAGCGCCTTTATCCTTGCTATTCAATAACAATTTCGGAATGGATTTAATTGGAGATTAGTCTCTACATATGAATGAAAACTATTCTATAAAACAGTTTAATGAGTTTTTGTTTGTTTTTTTTCTTAAAGAGGGCATGGAATTACTTTTTCTCTTCTATTCCAAAGTCTCTACTCTCCTGAAGGTTGAATTGCTGACTTGCTCTCCTTTTACCAAGCAAAATCCACTTCAGGCAGCACTCTGACACCTCAGCTCATACTTGTTTCATCAGTGACATCTTATTTATCAGGTCTCCTGGCATAAATCTACTCCCAGTCAAAGCAGATTAAGACAAGTCTAATGCCACCAAGCTCTGTAACAAAAGGCTCTTTCAAAAATACATACACACCCATTGGTTGCACAAGATAAGCTGGCTCCCAGCTCATGAGCTGGCTCCAAGCTCCCAGCTCTCAAAGTGCTTCCATGAGAGTTACTGGTAAATTATTGCTACATCCACGAACTGTAATCATTAATGCTGCAGACCTTCAACATTTGGGCTTTGGCCCAAACACTACATAACTTATGTGGTGACCAAAACCCTGTAAGGCATGTTCAGCCAAAGTAAGTTCCTCTGGGGCAGGGTGGTGACAAAAGAAAAAAACGCTTGTCACCTCTTCTCCTTGGGAAGGCATTGCAGGACACAGGCAGTGTCCAGTTGTTTTCAGCCTGCTTTGTCTGAGCTGTAATTCAGTGCAACATACCCACCCCAGAGCCGGAGAAGGCTGCGAGGTGAGCATGGAGGCAGCCACCTCAGCTCCCTGAGCGCCGTCTTCCCATGTGTTTACTGCACCACCTCCATTTACTGGGATGTATCAATAATGCCAACTAGTGGCCATTATCAGCAGCATTTGTCCCGAAACCCCTCTTTCATACACCTGCAAAGACTGAGATAGGCTTATCTTGGTATCTCAAACAACAGCAAAAAAGAAACAGAATGCACTTGTTTCTGAAAACTCTGCTTCTTCCCTCCCTTCAGAATACAGCCCAGACAAGTATTGTGGCATTATAAGCAATCAGTCTTGGTTTAGGTTAATCCAATATACTTGATTAAGGAAACAACTTTGGAGACTTGTGCACACCCATGAGCTACTTCAATGGGATCTGAAAAAATTCAGTTAAGAACAAAACCAAGATCCAGTTGTCTTGAAGCTTGCACTCACTGGGTAGGGGTCTCGTTACCGAAATCAAAGAGCCTGAATGCCAACASCTTAGACTTTCACCACCAACTAAACATTTAGACTAACCAAGGTCATGTGTATCCCCTTTGCTATCCTAATCAGAACCAGCACAGAGAAAAGATGCAGTGTGTCCGTGCTGTGTCGTCCCTGAGGCATGTACTGGGGTGAATGGTATAGGGGATGTAGGCTTTAAATAAATAAATGAATTAATAAATCAAGCCCAGTAAGTGGAGCTTTGTCTTCCCTGTAAAGCAGCACGKAGTCAATCTGCCAGGCACACTGCATAACCTCTCTCTGTGAGTGAGGAACGTGCCAGCTCTCAGAGCAGCCCATGGTTCAGCAGGTATGGGAGAAAAATAAATCTCTCTCCTCAGTCTGCCTCCTAAGCAGCAGCGCAGGATAAGGGTCAGCCTTTAAATAAGGTGTCAGAGCACAAACTACTAGTAACAAGAACTTAGTTTTGCAACATGTTTCTGGAGCAGCATAACCTTTGTGGTATTTCTTAAACTGGAAAGAAAAATGGTAGTTTACAACGCAGTTGCTTGATGCAAGTGAATATTTGTGTGGACGTCAAACATTCCTTATTCTCCCCTGGGTGTAATTAGGCTCCTGCTGCAGACTGAGTTGACTGAGGTGTGCAAACACCACTGCCACACCTCTGTACCCCAGCAGCATTTCCAGCAGCACACCCACCCCAAACTATCCAGCATGACGCCCTGGTTGCTTTTAGAATGGCATTGAGAAAACCAGAGGTAGCAGTTTGGTGACTATTCCACTCCTAGAGAGCATTCAGGGTCCGTGCCTGTGTTTGCTTTAACGGTTCTGGAGAGCACATGTCAGCAGGTTGGAAATGGTCCGTGACACAGTTTTGTTTTAAAAGCKGGTACAGAAGAGTCAGTATTTCTTCCCTCTTTGCAATACTTGTATTGCTACATTTTTCCTAGACTTTGGTCTCCAAGACTGACATTCTGGGATTAACCTGAACATCAAAAGGGGGCATGTATAATTCTTCATATTAAAGAAAAACTCAGACTTTTTATTTAACATATTTCTTTTGGGCCTTACTCCTTTGATTCAAAGGATACACTCAATTTTGCTTTTTTTCTCTCAAGGTGTCTGATATTAAAAAAAAAAATAAAAAAGAAATTTAAAAACAGGTGGGTTGCTCCTAAGTGAGATCCTTCAACACTGTGTATATWAAGTAGCTGAAATCAGTACAGAAGAAAAGAACCCCTAAACCCAGCAAGTTGCAAAGCTGGCAAAGTGGATCTGAGTTCTGTGAAAGTAAACAGTTTCCTTGTACATATACCTTGTGATTGTGGACATTCCTCCCAACATACTCACTACCCTGGTTAGTCATGTTTTCTCAGAAGCTCACATATCTCATTAGTTCATTAGTGCCTTGCAGTAGGAACACACGGCTAAGAAATACACACACCACTGATGTCAGAGCRTGTAAACAAGGAGCAGAAGGCTGTTTCCCCATAGCAAAGGGCAACGTCACATGTCACCTATAAAGGATACTGTGTGTACATAGATGAGGTAAAGATTTCTTGCCTCAAAATATTTGGCTTGTTACAATATTCCAATCTAGAAAGGGAGTTAGCGCAGTTTCTCATCCCTGTTAGGGAGACTCAGGGTAGGTTTGGAGGGGTAAGCATCAGTTTTCCCCATGGCTCATGCTGAAAGCATTTTTCCTCCTAACTCAGGTGACCAACTTGGGCCAAAACATGACCATTCACAGCTCACATTACTTTTATTTTCTGCTGTCAGAAGTAGGAGCATGTGTTGCAAGCACAGCAGGTCAGTTAGGTTTTGGCATACTTTGGTTTCAGCATCCTACCTTCCACAAACAAACAAGGATCACTTCAACCATCTGTAAAATGAAACCACTAGCTACCAGAGACTACAGAGCTGTCCCAATGCATATGGCCACTGAAGACTTCAGCAGAGGGATGGGAGGAAAAACTCACAGTGAGATTTGAACCCAGAAAAACATGATTTTTTGAACTGCAATCCACCCAGACACTTGCATTCCTAGACTCTCAATTTATGTGTAGTAACAGGTAACCTATCTAAGGTAAAGCTTGTCATACATCCAGGCTTCCTAAACATACATTTTTCCACTCAAAAACATTGTCCAGACAGACTTTGAAAATTTGCTCTCTTCTTGGACATGGCAAACCAGTCACATCTATTAGACAGCAGATCTAACAGCTGACCAGTCCAGAAACCCCCAGCACAGTGTCAGTATTCATACAGCTCACTCGTGCTGTGCTTGCATGGCAGGATCAACACCTGCAGGAAGCCTGAGCACTGACTTGCACCATCCCGCACAGCCTGTGTGCATGCCATCAGCTCAGGGGGGCAGATCGGCGAGTAGGAAAGCCCAGGCAGAAATAAGACAACACAGTAAAAAGCACTTGTAGCACATTAACACTGTAGAGATCATTGAAGGGAATGCCCTGGTCCAATGTCTTGATCTTATTTCACTGTSTTTTCCAGTTTATAGAGTTTAAATGCTTTCAGTTCAGACATCCATTCACTGAGAAATCCCAGCTTTCAAAACACACGTCTGTCTGACCATTGGGAAAGTCCTGAAACTCAGCTGCAGAGCTGTCCTCCATTAGTCAGACAAAAACTCAATAAACAGGAAATTTTCTCATTTAAAAAAGCACCTAAATCGAGACAGACAAATAAAATTTTATTATGGTAGGGAAACTGTTAAGTTGCTTCCAAAGAGCAGTACATAAATTTTCCTGGTGCTTAGGATGAATCGCATCTACTAGGGCAGTTTTTGTCTTCAGTTAAAAACTGTTCTGGGACAATCTCTCTCCACCTATGGGTCAGAATTTGCTGTCATATAAGTCTCAACCACACATGTCCTATGTCTGCATAAAAGATATTAATATCACAGAAAGGATACAGATACTCTGTTCTTTCTATAGACTGAACAGCCACCTGCTACACGTTTAGAACGRAATCCATGACAGTAACGACAACTTTACAGTAATACATAAATCATGCATGAGTTAGCATAAAACATCAAGAAAGTTGAAAATAAACTCTTTGATTTGGTGGGGCACTGTGCAAAGCTCTGTTCCCAGGCGTCGGCTCCCTCCTCCAGGTCTCAGCTGGGAAAAGACACCTACCAAAGCCAGACACATCCTGTCTGACAGGACGCTGCTCTCCACAGAAGCTAGCCCATGGATGTTTAAGTTTCCTTTTAATTTCCTGCCAATTTCTTAAGAAGAAAGCAAAAGTAAAGGCAGCTCYTGTTTCTACCTTGCACGTTTTGTCTCTGGAGCTTTTGACTGGGAACACGTAAAGTCAAACGGGTTTCTCAGCAGCACCATCAGGATTGAGTTTTGCTGCTCTCAAAAGTCCAGGTGAGAATCAATGATCAATGCCAGGTCAGACCACCTGGGCTGCAGCAGGAGGTAAAGCCGATGGGAGGGATGGGGCTGTGCCTGCCACCCCACTGCTCTGAGCAGCCCAGGGATGGGAAAGGAAGCTTCCCAGTGCCGGAGGGCTGCTGCAAACCTGTTTCTGGAAACTGTTAATGTTGGTGATGATGATGATGATCACATCCCAACCACGACTTCCAGGGTGGCAGGGTGCAAGGCTGCTTGGCTGTCCCAAGCGGCCCAGGGGTCGGCTGGTGCTCAGCCCCCCTGACAGAGGGCATTTCCTCCCCACACACACCCTACTGCCATCTACCCGCTGCCATCAAATGCAACAGGAAATGTGGCTCGCTGCAAAGAAAGTAAATGAAAAGTCTCACTAGCAAAAAAGAAATCACTTGCTGGAAAGTGATCACCAAGCTGATACTGGAGTTTTGTTTGGAGCAGAAATATGGCTTACTTCCCAAGGCCTCTAGGTGACATTCATCCCTGACTGCTGGTCACTCAGTCTAGCTGAGGGAGAGCCCAGGGTGTCACCCTTTCCCTGCCCTCTATGTGCTTCCAGCAAACCACCACGTCCCAGCTGAAATCATCTGGCTTCCATCTAAAGTACTTGCGAGCTACCCACCCCCAGTCGCACGCAGGTCTCCAGTGACACCAGGGCACACACATGCCCCCAAACGTTTGGGGTCTGAAAAACAGACCACATTTTATCCTCTGCAAGACGCTGAGTGCTGAACTGCCTTCCCTGCCTGCCAGATACAGGCACGGTTAATGAACCAGGATGCTGCATAATCAGCCTCATGTGGTAAGCCAGAGAAACCCTCGCCAGGTGATGAAAAGACATTTATGGTTTGGTTTAATAAACCCTTTAGCGTAACAAAATTTAAAGTGAAGTTTAAGCTCATTAAACTTACTTCTTTTCATTCCCACAGATTTTTTTCTGAATTACAAGAAAGTAGGCGTAGATCCCTATTTTTATATGTTTCCCTGTGTAGTGTCACACTGCACCATAACAGTTTACTCCTGTCCTGTTGAAGCTGGCAGGCTCATATGCTGATGGTGCTCTGCTATTCCAAAATTATTGATGAGCTGCCAGGAAAGAAATCATAATCAAGATTATACAAAACACCTTTTTTCACTAACAATGCTTCTTCCATTCAGTACTCTTGAAGCTTAGCTTTCCATCCATCCATCCATCCATCCATCCATCCATCCATCCATCCATCCATCCTATGGAAAGCTATTACATCCTCGCCTGAAAAAAGCAGATTGTTTTAGAGAGAGTTGCCCAAAACAGCTAAGCTATTTAGGAGTATTTTGCACTAGATTCAGTGTGGGCTTCAAAAATCCCACCATTCTTCGTGGTTTCTTTACTCTGGGTTGTTAACTATTACCTTCCCAAAAGCCAACCATGTGCAACCCCAAAACACACACAGACAGTTATAGCACAAGCCACTTGTGAGGCTATTAGAAGTAAAAAAAAAAATTGTAAGAAGCCAATATTGTTTCAATCAATTACGGTTTCTTAAGCAATAAATCAAATAAAATTATAACAGCATACCTTCATGTTGGAGGAGTGAAGTTAGAAATAGTTCTGTGGAAAACAAGCCAGTTCTTTGCACCCCATTGGCAACTAATCATTCCTTATGGTCATGTCTGTGTGAATGACTGAGAAGTTCCTCTGAGGTTTAAAGGTATGAAACAGAGAAGCAGTGGTAAGGAATTTTTTTTTCCCCTCCCTCACAAAAGTCGTGCTTACTTTGGCTTTCTGGTGACAGAAAAAAAAAAAAAAAAAAAAAAAAAAAAAAAAAAAAAAAAAAAAAAAAAAAAAAAAAAAAAAAAAAAAAAAAAAAAAAANAAGAAGAAGAAAAAAAAGAAAGAAAAATACCCTAAACAACACCCCACAGCCTCCTTATGGCTCCGGGCTGAGTACCCAGAGGGTACCTTTATTGCTCACACACCACTTATCTCTTGGCTCTGGTTAACCGGAAGGGAACGGGGATGTTGTAACGCGTGAGAGGAAGCAGCAGGGTGGAGGAGCACAGTGGCGTGAGCGGCGCTCCCTGGACTTTTTCTGCACGGTGGAATTTCCCAGGTGGGGTAAGCCCTGGTTGAGGACATTCCCCTGTCAAAGAGGCAGGCAGGAAACCCCAGGCTGGCGTAACACTGCCAAAAAAGGGTCTAGAAAACACTGATATAAGAATGATGAAAAAGTGCTGTACCGCAATGGGGTGAAGAGAAACCTGCAAGTACAACCTGGCAGGGTTCCTTTCTTGCCAGGGTCAGGTTCTTCTCCTTGCCCACCTCCTGCCTGCAGTGCTGGCTGTATGGCCACAGGCAGTCAAGCTGCATCTTGGCACCACAGGGTAAACTGGACAAGTAGGTGCCTGCATGGTGGTCACATAGGAAGTAAGAGAGATGCGGTGTCCCGCATTAAAAAAAAATAGCTCCAGCCTTTGGGAGACGGTGCAGGACAAACACCTCTCCTTGGCAACTGTTTGGATTTCAGTGGGACTTTGCCCTCAGAAAGGTTGGAAGGAGTTTCACAGGGCTAGTGTCAGCATGAAAACTCCATACAGCAAGGACCTGGTTAAAATGGGGGAAGGGGAAATGTGTAAAAAAAGAAAATAAAAAGGAAAAAAGTACTCCCATCTGTCACAGATGTATCAGACGTGAAATAGTTACCTGCTCCAGATACAAATAACCTTCAGCACGAAAGAAGTCTTCAGGGTTTTCCTAAAAGGTCGGCAGATCCATCTGAATCATACTCCCTTTTCTTCTTCTCCTTTCAGGAGTGGCACAGGCCAGGATTCACCATGCGTATCAAACGTGGTGAGCAAGGACAGGACACCCAAAACTTTTCAGAACAGAGCAAACACCGCCCCACCTTCAGTGCCTTGTGTTACCCTTTCCCAAAGGCAGTTAACTCTCAGCAGCTGGCACCAACAAGGTAAAAGCACTGGACCACTTATCCCCCTGCGCGTTGTGTCCCCAGTGCCTCCTGCACTGGAACATAGGTGTTAAAAACAAACAGAACTTTACCCCTAGCCTCGCCCTGCCTCAGGAAGGTGCAGGAGGGAGGTAGGAGAGAATCTCTCCATCCCAAAGGTGATAAATTTGAAATCTTCCCCCTGCAGGCAGGAAATGCTGCGTGGGCTCCGTCTTCCTGTTCGCAGATGTATTGTATCACTGGAACATGTTCAACTGATAATCTTACGGGCTAATCTTAATCTAATGGGCTTAATACTTTTCTTTGAAATAAGGGTGGTTTGTTCCAGCTGGGGCTGGTATTTGTTTGCTCACTGAAGACCCGTGGTGCTCTCAGTGTTGTCTAACACATGCCAGGGCGGTGCCTCATCTGGACTGTGTCCCTGCTCTCTCCTGCAGCAAGTGAAGAGTAAAACATGCTGCCTTCAGGGACTTGAGGGGCTTCTGAGTACTTTCATGAGGTATCAAGATCTCTCTTTGCAAAGAGGGGAGGCTGCAGCCCCAAAAAGGCACAGATGGCCCAACATCACAGGCAATAGGAGCAGCACCTGGAGCACTACTGAGCTCATCCTTTCTTCCAGGTGTCACTGCCTCTGAAGTTAGGGCAGCTCAGGTGCTTTGGCTCCTAAAATTACAGGCGACTTTTTATTAGCCGTATATGCCACAGAGGTCAGCCCCCTCCTGGGCACCACTCAGCCACGCAAACAGGTGAGTCCTGCTGCAAAGAAAAGGAAAACCCAAGTCTGACAAGAAAAAAATGAAGGGCAGAGTAACAATGCCATGGCTGATATGTGACAGAGCAGGATAAAGTCATGAATCCAGCCAGAAATGAAAATATCTACTTGTAAAAATGTTTGTTGCACAGAAGAATAAGGGCAAATGGACATCAGGAAGAAATGCATTAACATAGGGAACCTGCATTTCAACCAGCAGATAGGAAATTTCTGGGGTTGGAAAATACACATATGTTGAACATATTTTACAACAATGTAAAATAATTACAATATCTGCTTGTTACTGGAGCTCATGATTTTTTTCCATTGGATTTTTCAGACCGGATTCTTATTTTCACTAAAGTAACTTTCTTTTTTCTAATTTCACTTCTCAAAGCAAGGGCAAAAGCAAGACACAGCAGAAGCAAACAATAATAATTTAAAATATATTAATAATTTTAAATATAATAACACACAGGGAAAAATATAAAGGTGGAGCAGAAAGATACAAAATCATTAGAAGGAAGAATCGGCTAAAGACAGAAATAGCTGCCTTGCCAACAGCAAGCAACAATTCCCTGAGAGAAGCTGACTCAGAAAAGAGGGCAGGCAGAACTGGAAAGCATGATTCACCCAACTCAGGGAAAACCAGAGGGTAGGAAGGAGTGGAAAGAACTGAGTGCGGGATGGCAAGAGGGGAAAAACCCTGTTAATTTGTCATGGTTCTTTCACTGGAGGTCCTTGTGCCATGCCTCTCACCTGCTGCACTCCCACGGGCTTGTCCCATCTGGAAGCTCTTTTGTGAGATTCTTCAAAGTGGGCGGCCATGCCACAGCAAAGGAATAGCCTTTGTCGTATAATTAGTCCTGATCATTGCAAACAGCCTGCAGCAGAAATTTAGAGAGAACAGGGAGAGCCCTGTACCAAACCAAACCGAAGAAACAACAAGTTCAGAGGGCCCAAGCACAAGGGCACACGGTGAAAAGCACTTGTCTATTTTCAGAGCTGACCAGGGAAGGGAGAGAGTAACAATTGGAGGGGAGCACAAAATGATTGATGGATGGCTGACCCAGAGAATGCTGACTGCCACAGCATGTCTTGCTCTCAGGCCACAGTCACTGCTGAATTTTCTATGTTGAAGAAAGAACTAACTTGAGATGTACTGTTCTATCCAACTAAAGTTTACTCCTCTTGATCCTTTTGTGGCTTATGAAAAAAAAAAAACAGATTTAAAAGAATATTTAGGGGGAAATAATCATCCTCTGAAGGACAGTCTTCAATCTAAGAGTTATCAATATCTATGTCATCAACTGAATTTCACTTGAAAACAAATGCCATAAATAAAGCCTCATAGTAACTCCAAATAAAAGAGCCTCATTCAGTGGTGTTTGTGACATTTGTTTTCAAAATACAAACTACCTAGGAGTTAGAAAACAAACCACCACCAAGATGATTATGTTGTGGCTTATGTTTTTCAGTTGAGAGTCATCCCAGGCTCTTTTTCAGTGCCTCAAAGCCCTCTTCTGGCCACATTCATTAAGGATTCACTAATCTATTAAGCCCGTGACAGATGACGAAGTCAGGATGTTGGGGAGTGCACGTTGCACTTTCATTTAGGTTTAGCGATGTGCTCACTCCGCATGTGGGGCTCACAGAAAGTAACTCATATACACTCCTAATTCTGAGCATTCCCCCACAAAATCCCTCTTTCCCATTCCATTCAGAGGAGCTCCTGTACAATTCACGACGGCAGACTCAGAGCAGAGCCGCTTAAAGGCTATTGAATATGCCCACAAGAAGCTAGTAACATCAACAGCAAAGAGGATGCAGTAATTTGGACAGGATTTTAGAGAGTCACTGCCCAGATACGAGCTAGGTTCCCTTACATGAGAATTCAGATCTGAGTGACAAGCACTGAAGTGAATTACCAGTTCAGAAAGACAGAAAGATCCAGATTCAGGGACATAATAAAACATTTCCCTGATTTCAAACACATTGATCTTGCGCTGTAAATAGATAGGACAGCTAATGTTGGAAGTTACCTAATACCCTGCTAATTGGGGATGTGGGGCTAACCCCTGGAATTAACACATTCCAAGCAGATCAGAAACCATGTTGTTTTGGCTCTTTGCCAGCCCTGGTGAGCCTCCTGGCCCTGTGTCTGACGGTGTGAGGCTCAAGCCCCTGTCCTGCCAAGCAACCTATGCCATGTCAGGCAAATTACATGCCTCCTCTGAGTCGCCACAGGCTCTGGAGAGCACTCGGCACATGATGAAAACCTGCCTGTGCACTCCTCCTTATTTTCATTATAAATGCTTTGAGTTTCTTTTAAAAGTTCCCCAGCTATGACATCTGTCACATCTACAATCGTGTGAGAGCACAATAGACATAGCTTCAAACCCACTGTAAGCAGAGTTTGAAACAGTACCTAACATATGATTGCTCTGTCATTGCTGTCAGGAGGGAGTAGAGGAAGAGGTGGGTGAGCAGCCTGGGTGGGAAGAACTGTTCCTTTTTTAAAACATTTGGAGCAATACATGCATGTATATTCAGTGTGCTATCTCGGAGGAGTGAGTCTGTCCCATGCAATTGGTATTGCCTTTGGAAACCTCCATATGACCAAATCCCCAGCTTTCTTCCTCTCCTCGGTGCCACAGAGCAAGACCTTTGCATGTTGTTTTTCCTTAATTGCATTCTACTCTTTTACTTCCCCTCTTTGTCCTACTCCCCACTCTCACTTCCCCTCTAAGGAGGCCTAGGGCCTGCCCTAACACCCCACTGAAAAGCAGCTCATACTTTGCAGCCTTTCTCCTTCATTTTTGGCTAAGTGAAGGCTGGCRTAGGTTGGACACGATGGCAGTACACTTCACTTTTGGTTTCCAGAGCAAAATGCTGGGAATAAGGTGCTTTGCCTTTGCCCTGTCACATAGGGTCTGTCAGGTGGCATTGTCAAAAGCAGGCTGGGGCACGATCTCAGCTCTGTGCTTGGGAGGAATGCATGAGCATCATCCCAGATCACACCCTTGCCCTTGTCCCTACCCTGCCCCCTTCAGCAGTCACCATGGAATGAGGGGGGAACAGAGAAACGGAACAAACACTTGGCAATGCTGCCTCAGCACTCTCTCCTAGTTTGCAGGAATTTGTAATTCAGGGATTTTTACTGGTCAAACAGGCTATTTTTGGCTGTATGTATCAGAAATCAGCACAAAGGGCATTGCACTCTGCTTACTACTTTCCCAGCTACGAACCCTGGCTGCAGGCTAACTCCCAGGCAAGCCAGTAGACATCCTCCAACTCCTCCACCCTGGCCCTTAAGCCATCCTGGAGGCTCCCCAGTCTGTGCCAGGTAGCCACTCTCTACCTCTCCCCATGACCCTGCAAACACAACCCTTGGGTTCACAGGGCAGTGGACACACAGCCCAGCAGCGTAGGATGCCCTACAGCCCTTGAACAGTCTTCGTGACTTACAGAATACATCTCTCCTCCATCCTTCTTCCATGACTTAAGTAAAAACTGTTTGTAAGATAGAGAAGGAATGACCACACTGCATCTCCTCTGCTCTTCATCCCTTTTTTTTAAATCAGTGGCTTAAGGATTTCCTGTGAGCCAATCGGCCTGCAAAGGCCCTCAAGGAAGGAAGCCTGTATTATGTACAAGCTTTTATGATGTGTCAGGCCTGATACACCAACTGAGGGAAACAACAGAGGGTGCTTCAGTCTCATGTCAGGCACAGATCACTCCTCTCCAAATACAAATCATCAGGGAAAAAAAATCACTTAGAGTGAACTTAATCTATAAACCATAGTGTGAAACTTCTACCCAACACACCGCACAAAAATGTAATAGGTAAAACTAAGAGAACTACTCTGCAGCTATAAAAATAAAAAGAATGTGAAGTAATGGCAAACAAGATAAACTGAGACTAAATCAGATTAAACAGTTCAAGTAAACTTGCCCTCTTTATTAGGAACTTTTCATTCTTTGAGCTTTTTGGCTATTGAAATTGTTTTTCTGATCACATCAAGAAATAAGACAGTAGAGCCTTCTTCATATTGTAAACATCACAATAACATACATATATTGGAAAAAAGACCCCTTTGAAAACAAGTTCTTTCTCTTACACACAGAAATAGAGTCCTTCACTGCTCCCAAGAGATAATAAGAGCCTTCCAAACAGTCTAAATATATATGGAGTGACCTGGACGTAAGGAGTATGTGCTTTATGAATGAAATACACATTTGTAATTAAAGTTCTTTGCTGTTACCTAAACTGTCATGAATGGAAGAATGTTTTAACCCACACTTGTGCAACAAAACTAAAGCAAACCCCCAATATCCTCCACCCTTCCAGAAGACAACTTCAAAACTTAATTTTTATCRCATACACATGAAATTGTCACCTGTTGTACATAAAAAGTTGTACAGACACCTATGGTAAGCAAAGTTCCCATTTTTAAGTGCTTACCTCTAGCAAGTAAAACAATGAAAAATGGTGATTTAAATCTCATAAAGCAGAGCTGCAATAGTGGTGCATTGCAGATGAAATTAGAAGCAACTGAAAACTTGATAAAAGGGAAACTTTTGCTTTTCATCCTCTCTTCTCACCAACAATTCAACTAATGTTTTTTTACTAAGTTTCTAGAAGAAAGAAATCAGCTTAAGAAGATATACATGAGAAAGAAGATTCTCAAAATATTACAGTGCAACACTCATATATAAAATGGACTTCGCTTATTTTATAAACAAATTGCTTTGAAATCTTCTAATAAATACATTAAAAGTAGTTTCTCTGGGATTTGAGGGAGCTGGATTTTGAATGAAGAAATTAAAAAGGAAAAAAATCTGTATTGAAAGATTAATAATCAAAATGCTCAGTACAAGAACGAATATATAAAAAATAATACAATTTCTTCCCTTCAAATGAAGAAAATGGAAAGAAAAGGAAGACAGGGCTTTGAAAAATCTTGTAAACTAATTCTTTATGTGTAAAGGAAGATACTTAACAGACAACTGAGAAATTCCTTTCCAGTCCTGTTTCACATTAAGTAACTTCAAAAATAATCAACCTCTTAAGTCCCTATTAAAATCCATTTAGAAGTTTAAAGGTTTAAAGAAACTGATTCAAAAATATTTTATTGCTTCAATGTTTGCATATACAGAACATACACAACTGGTGCAATGGTAACAAGATGAGAATAAAAATGAAAAATCATTTATAGATCAACTGAATAACATCTAAAAGCATAGTGTCCCCAAACACAGGTAAATCCTCAGTTTCTCTCCTCCCTGTCTATTTCATAGCCCAAAGAAATGAAATCTTGATCCTCATTCCAAATCAACTGGCAATTTCCCTGAAGTTCACTACCTATAAGTTAGTTAATCTGTTATTAAAAATTAATCTAATTAATCTAAAGGATGAGGTTCTACCAGAAGGCAATTGGACATCTTTGTTAACAGCAGTCGTATTCTCTTTCTCTCAACTGTCAAAGCATTCAAAAGAATATTTTCTTCTCTATCTGTACTTGGTAGCTAACAGTGATATAAAGCTGCTGTTGAGGAGCAGTGGCAAGCACAACAGCCAGAGAAGACACATGGAGCCGCAACATTTTCACATACAATATGGCTTTATGAGTTAAACCTACTGGTTAGTCCACAAATTAAGTAGTTTCCTTCAAAGCAAAAGTCTGAAGTCCTATTTCCATTAACATTATTAGGCTAGACTTGTTATTCAGGATGAAAGTCTTACACTTTACCTATTTTAAAAATCACACGTGGAAAAGATGAATGGTCATTTTCCACCCTGGTAGTTTACTTTCCCAGACCTGAATTGGTGTGGTCTCTTTTTAGCAGAGGATAGATTTCCATTACCATATTAAAGTAAGAAATAGTTACCTAAAGCTAATGTATGGGCAGATGCTATGTGAGGCAGTTGTCACTAGGAACCAGCAAATTGGACCTCCTTAATTCTGATTTGAAAAGCTGTGAATAGGTGCTATTTCAGTGCACACAACTCCTTCAATCATTCTTAAACATTTTTAAATTGGTACATTTTTAGATGGATGGTACTGATGACACTTTTTACATGCTAAAAGCATTTACATTTGTTTTTAAAACACTTCTCAGCTGCCCTTTAAAATAAACATAACAAGAAACACTGTTGCTGTAGCTGGTAGCATTAGCTCTCTTGCAGCTCCAGCAATAACAGCACAATCTCTTGTGACATCAAGAGAGCAGCAAACCTGACAAAGGGTAAGACATTTCTAACACAAAGACATTTCAATTATTTCACTCTGTCTCTTATTAATCTTCTCAGTTTGCTCACAAAGATTCAACTTTGTTTTGACATATTTATCAGTAACACTATGGGTGAAGACCAGCTTTGGCCTGAGTGGGACCAGAAATAAGACATGGAACACTTCTCTGCTGTTTAATTTGGAGCTGCATGTAATCAAAACTGTTTTCGAAGTGATACTAGTTAAAACTGTAGACAAGCTTAATCAAATAAGCAGCAGTAAATGCCACGCCAGGAGGCTGGAGAGCCACCAGCTGTCAGCCCAGCAAACCCGGGTCTGTGCCAAGCAGCTGTATGAAGGCACCCCTGCGTACGCTCGGCTTGTGGGTGCACGGCTTTTTACCTTCTACATTGGCAACAGTGAAGTTCATGAATAAATGATAAAACTGCCAGACCCTGAGGACAACTCATTGCATGGCCTTGACCACCATTGCCAAAGTGCACCAGGTGCACCCAGGTCACTTGGCCTCTCTGGACAGACTCAGCGTAGGAGTGACATACCAGAGCCACTGTCGGCAGCCTGCCTTTGCAGGACCATAACAGGACAGCTTCATCTCATAGAGAAGGGAAACTCTATCATTGGCAGATGCTTTAAGCTTCAAGTAGGTGAGCCTGCAACTTCAACTTGCAGAAACTGCCCGAGGCAGTGTTTTCAGTGAGGTCGTAAGACACACATTTCATCACTACAGATAAATCAAGAAGTAGGCAGTGTATCAAAGCTCAAAAGAAATTCAGTAGTACAGGAAACCAAACTAAAATACTGGGTATTTGCACTATCTAGCAGCTATCTGTAAACACCAAGGGTGCCTAACTAGTGTGCTCTATTGAATTTCAGCAAATTCTTCATGCCTTAATACTATAGATATTTTGATTGTGCTTCCTTATTAGTGACTTTGGTACACTCCCTTCATGTTTCTAATTAGGACTTTGGAACAAAAACAGACACTGTGCTTCTCTGACACACAGCAGGAGGAGACACCCCTTAAACTCTGGAATGCTGAGAGAAAGACCATTCACATACTCTTTTCCAGAAGATTCACACAATCTTCACACACAGTTCTGAGCAACAAGACCCTGACAACAGAATCAGTGTCATATGGATTAAATTAGGCATACAGTGCAGACAGCTAGTAAAGCTAATAACCCGAAGTTTCTTATTGAATCCTGCCAATTTAATTTAAGGTGCTCTCTAATAATCTCAGGTATGAGTGATAAGCTTTAAGGAATCAACCTCGCAGGAAGATATGGCCTGAACAGTCAACTCCTCCTTACCACCCTTCACAGCTACCCAGAGTTAAGGCCACCCTATTTATACTGCATGCAAGTACAGTACCCAGAGTTCCTCCATATCATCCAGCATCATTCCATAGCTCAAAAGAGCAACTTTGCTTCAGCTATAGCAAAAGACAGCATGGGGATACCCATCTGTGCTAAGTTTGCAGAGGGCACACATAAGATAAAAATGCATCTATTTGATTCTTAACAATTACTTCATTAGGGTGCAAGTTATGTGGCAAGTAATGAGCCACAGACATCTCCCAAGCATCCACAAAGTGCACAGCAATTCCTGAGAACATTTTCCTCATGACAGAATCAAGCTGAAAGGAATACCAGTCACTGTTGAAGAGGCTCACTTCTGGCCCAAGCTCCTGAACATTAGCGGTTCTGATGACAATTGAAGTCTTGGGGCTGCGGTCCAGCAGCTGAATAATTGCTCTCCGGATGTTCCTCAGCCGCCGGATGTACACTTCCACAGGGAAGGTGCTGAAGTGGGACCATATGGTTATGGCTATCACGGTGTTTCTCCCGCCCACGATGCCGTTGAGCTCGTTGGCGATGTAGCGCAGTTCGCTGCTGAACACTGTCGAGAAGCGAATGGGTGGCCCATGGCAGCGGAACTTCAGCAGGATGTTGTGCTTCAGGTCCACAGACATGAAAGGGCCCACGTTCTTAGGACTCCCCAGGTTAAATTCCACTAGATCTGAAAGCCCAAGAGCAAGACTTAGTGAAAGACAGCACAAGAGCTTAAAACTATCAACAAGATGCTTGGACCGCTGGGCAAAAGTAGCAGTAATAAGGAAATCTGAACATAATTTTAAGAACTCTAAAATTAAACAGAAGGTGAGCGTCATTTTTCAGAGTGGAGTTTATGGGTGTTGAAATTTGCAAGACAGAACCTTTGGACTTCACAAGGCTGTCAATGCCTTTTCCAAGTTTCCCAAACTATTTCCTTCTCTTTTGGAAAAAAAGAAATTTTCCAAATAGTCATTGTTGCGCTCTGAATCCAGTGTTCACAAGAACCCTTCTTGCAACTTTAGGACTCCATTAAATTTAAAGATGATTTCAAGMTGCAGGCATTAAGGGGGCTCAAAGTCTGTATTCCAACACAACTGAAGTGCTTTAGGGGAAAGGGATGAGGGAGGCAGGAATATTTAATTGGGTACTGAAATTCTGCTGTTTAAGTTAAAATAACAGAAAACCCTATGAACAGTAAGGGAGGTCATTTGCTACTTCATTCCAAAATCTCTCCTGTGACTGGGATGTTGCAAGGCCTTGCAGAGGCAACCAAAGTGACTTCTGCCATGACTCSCAGGGTGGCCACCTTAACTCACAGCCCCAGCAGAGGTCCTGTTACAAGGACAACTTTGCAGATACCTCGTGGCCACATTTACAAGGCCTACATATTTGCTCAGACATTTGACTATCTGCCAGGGCTTCCAATAAGGTTTTGTCTTTCTTCTTCCTTTGTTTTGTCATTGTCACTCAGTAACATCAGCTCTGAGATGTGAGAAACGAAATTTTGCAAAGGTCTGTAAGGACAAAGTTAAATAAAAAAAAATTACCCGGAACAAACGCAGTCAGGTATTCAAACCACTGCCTTATTGTAGAGTCTCCAAACAAGTGGATTACTTTTCCTTGTAAGCACTCAGTTATATCATCTGATTTGTTAAAATTATGGATCCAGTGTGTTCTGGATCTCCACTGGTCTTCATAATAATAACCAGAAGGGGAAGCTGTGGGATCTTCAGCTCTGTCCATACTGCTTGAATCTGGAAGAGAAAAATTCTTTGAAATTAACATGCAACAAAACCAGCCTTCATAATCTTCATGAACATGTAGTCAGTGATGTAGGAACATCTTCCCCAGTTTAAAGCAAAAAAGTATGATGTACCACTGTGCTGGTTTTGGCTGGGATAGAGTTAATTTTCTTCACAGTAGCTAGTAGGCAGCTGTGGTTTAGATTTGTGCTGGAAACAATGTTGATATCACAGGGATTTTTTCAATATTGCTGAGCTGTGCTTATATAGAGCAAGAGGGCTGGGCGTGCACAAGAGTTTGGGAGGGAACACAGCTGGGACAGCTGATCCCAGCTGACCAAAGGGCTATTCTAGGCCATAAGGCATCATGCTCAGCTTATAAAGCCAGGGGAACAAGGAGGAAGAGGCGATGGCATTTGTCTTCCCAAGGCACCATTATACCTGACTGGAGCCCTGCTCTCGTGGAGATGGCTGAACATTTGCCTGCCATTCACTGGGAAACAGAGAATTAATTCCTCGTTTTGCTTTGTTTGTGAGTGTATCTTTTGCTTTCCCTATTAAACCATCTTTATCTTAACCCATGAGTTTTCTCACTTTCACCCCTTTGACTTTCTCCCCTATTCCACCAGTGGGGTGAGTGAGCAGCTGGGTGGCCCTTGGTTGCCGGCTGGGCTTAAGCCACGACAACCACATAGACTAAAAAACATGATGCATCACCCTTCTGTAAGCCCAAGTATTTCACTCCATACTGTGGGGTATTTCAACCCGCAACTGCTGACAAGACTTGGGCAAACGATTACAATTTAATTTGGTTTAAATTAAACGGTATCTCTGACGCGAAGGTAAAAAAGTATGTGACACCTTTCACACTGAGCTAGAAGTGCTCAGCCGTGGGTATTTGCCCAGGTGGAGAAGAGCAGAGGCACAGAGATGAGCGGAGCATCTTCCCCCGCCCGGCCCGGATGCCGGCGTGGCGGCCGCCGTGCCGCAGCGCAGCGCTGCCCTCCAGCGCCCGGCCTCTGCGCACGGCAGCGCTGCTGAGCGCGGGACACCGACCTCGGGAACGCTCAAAAAGACTGCCAAAAACACTCAAACCAACCCACCAAAACGCCAAACTAAACCAAAACAAAACAACCTCCCAAAAATCTCCATATGTGGACTGTGGAACAACACATACCTCGACACTCCTGCTCAAATCACACATGCTAGAAGAGTGAAGTCTGAACCGTAATGACTCCAAAACCAGAAAATGCCAGAATTAAAGCTATGACCAAAAATTTTATGTGTGCCATTTGCATATGATAATTATGAGAGTCTCTAATTCCGTGGACTTCGTACTTTCTCTCTCCTATCTAACCCCCTCCCCATTTACTGCCTGGGACAGGCAGCCCCCTGAGGAGCAACTACACACCAGGGAACCTCTGTTCCATAGGACACCTTTTTATCTTGCAGAAGTTGGGCGATACCTTGCAAGCAAAGGTACCAGGATTACAGGAGACTACAGGAAGAGAAGCTGCAATCTCATAGTTATGTCAGCCAAATATTGCCATATTTCTCTTAGCAAGCAGTGTGATATTGCTACATCAAACTTCTGTGAGGTCGTTTCAGGTTCCTCCTTTGCCATTTGTGTATTCAAATACCTTAACTGAACAAGCATGGAGATCTTCCCTGGCACAAACACCAGCTGCATGGAGCAGACACTTCCAGCTGTTGAAACACTTTTACTCACCCTGATGTGGAGACTGTTAAGAACAGCTCCTGACCTGTCATAACTTACAGCTGTTTGATAAAGCACACATTTCCATGGCCAAAATTATGCCAGGGACTGTTCTAATTATGTAAAAGTACAAGCACTGGAATTCCACGGCCCAAAAGCATTCTCTGATAAATGCTTCATTTTAAAACAGGTATAGCCAACCATAAGTATATTTAAACACCCATTCCTAATAGGCATTTTTTGGTGCTCTCTTTCTCTACGGTATTCTCTGTGTGTTGCATTAGTAGATGTTAACCTTAGAGGTCAGAGAATGTTAAGCTCCTTAGACCTCACAGAAACACTGTAAAAAGCAAACTATTATGTTTGTATAACACAGCTAACATAATCACAAGTACCACAAGAAAAAAAAGCCATCAGCAAATTTTATCTTTATATGAATCTTTAAATCTGACAGCAGAGACAAGGAAGAAAGGAAGAGAAAAAACCCAACTAGTAGTGTGGACTCATCCAGTATATATGAACAGAAATCCTATGGAGAAAGGAAAAAAAGCCTTCATATGGTCATGTAATGAAAGACTAACTCGTGAATTCATAACTTGAGTTTGTTTGATTCTAAGTTTTGATGTAAAACATTTCCATTTTTTATCTTTTAAATGGATTTTTTTGCCGCATATATATATAARAAAATGGCACTTAACTTTTTGGTGCCTCACAGTAAATCAGCATTTCAAGTCTGTTTAGTATCATACCAGTTTTGGTCCAGAATTCAGAAAGCCAGTACTTTGGGATTTTACAGAAGAGAGTAAAAGCTCTAATCTGAAGTTACCAACCAAGAATAGAAATAAATGCTTGTATTTCATAAAAATACAGTTTTAAAAATTTGATCTACATTTACCACCAAACAAAAAAAACAACCATAGAACAATGAATTTATGCATGCCATCAATCCTAACAAATCATTGTACCAATGTGTTAAGTTTATTTATTCGGAGACTGCTGTACTTGAAAGGAATTTCCCTGAGCAAATGTGCTACTCCTATTAACCCTTTCTAACCCAGCATGAATCCTCAGAAAATGTAGGCAGGCTTTGATCAGTCATAGCTCCTGGAAGAAGGGTGACAATCAAATTTGGAATTTGCAGCAGTTTCTGTCAGGAAATATACAAGATAAAAAAAGCAAGAAAAATACATCACCTAAAGGATCTGGGGAAAGAAAAGGGGTGGGGAGGAAATGTTGCTAGCCTAGTAGCAGCACTGTATTTTTTTAATGAACAGTAAAACTAAAAGCAAGAAATGGTGTAGGCTGCTTTCCATTCAGACTTTATTGCTCATGTCAATACCTCTACCTTAAAAGTCTCCTACAACCTAATAAAATAAAAATCTGAAAAGTTTTCAAGTAAGAAATAATTCTCTGTGTATCACATTTTATGCAGGCATTTTAGGGGCATAAAAAGCTTGCCTGTGGATATGAATGAGATGAAACCTCTAAGATTAATTTAGTGCAGACTGTCTTTGTTCTGTTCTTAGAAAGGCACAGAACAATTATGTTCTGGTCCACAACTGTAGGTTCTGACATCCTGTGGTAACACAAATTACAGTAATACTTAAACACGAGTTATCAAAATCTGTTAGACAAGGTTCTTAACAAAGAAAGAAATTAAGAAACACCACACAGCTGTTTTTGCTAGATTGAGAGTTTGGTAAGCAGTTACTCTAAGACATTTTACAGCTGTGAGTAAATGCTAGGGGGAAAAAAAAAAAGACACTTTTGTCAAGAGAACAAACTTCTCCCTTTTTTTTATTTTTTTTTTCTATTTGCTACAAATCCCACTTATACATGTAATTTTAGGAAAAAAATTGTTATTAGTACTGAACTTGTATTACAGTTAACATCCAAAAGTCTTCATCTTCTCAATACAAATCTGAAATAGATTTTTACGCCGTGCTAAGAAAACAAACGAATTGTTATCTGATGCCTGCTGTTCTTTTTATAAATGTAATTACAAATTACAAACAAGAATCTTATGAAGTTCACTTTACCTGTAAATGCCTTGGGCTTTACAATGACTGAATCAGGTCCACTGGAGAGTATCGGCCTTTTGATATTCACATCACTTAAACAAAAAAGGAACACAATAGTATTTGTAAAATTTACTGTAAAATTTGAAGGTAATAGTAATCACATTTTTTCTTAATCCACTTCAAATAACTACATAGTACTAAGAATTTTTTACTCTAAGTTTACTTCCTGTTGCTGAATTCATTCTGCATTAATTTCCTCAAGAACACGATCACTATTCTGAATCTGAATTCAAAATTTCATGGCACTGACACAAATCTTGTGCACACCTGTACTGACACAAATCTCAACAGAGCTATCAAGCTATCAGAGTTCTTCAAGAAGCTTTGGGGGATTTACCACAAAGATGTTCCCAGCTTGCAGAACGTGTGGGGACAAACCACTGAAAGGGCACGTGGCTGCAGCAGCAGCTCCCAGGTGACAGCTCTCTGTAGGTGCTTATCAGTGCAAATATCTCTGTTGAGGTGGTTGCTGCTTCCAGCCCTCATAATCACACATTCTGCTCCACATAGCAGAGCTCGTGGCAGTGCAGCACCACCACCTGCAGACCCAGCTCTGGACCAGGCTGGCAGAGGTGTGTCCTGCCTCTGGAGGAGAGGGTGGTACCACACCATGTCCAACCAACTTCAGACGTCTCCAGCAATAAGGTCTGCCAGTAGGACAGCAACTTGCTAAACAGAGAAACAAAGCTCATCCCCTAAACACCAAGAGACCTCAGGCGGACTTGTGAATTCTGATCATTTTGTGTTGGACGTGTATCACTTCTGTACAGCTGTGAGAGTTGCAGAAATTTAATACTAAGTTGTTGTTCTGTCTTTTGCTACTGTTTTGAAGAGAATCCTTGTCTATTTTTTTTCTCCATTTAAGAAATAAATTATTTGGAATTTCTATAAGCCACTTCGGTCAGGGGTCTCAGACCTGAATGAAACAAATAAACAAACAAAGCAAAACCAAGAAAAAAACCTTTCTCATTCAAATTTGGAAACATCACCGATAAATGTAAGCCATGTTTTTTAAAGGTGAACTCCCAGAGACACAGAAAGTCAAAAGATCCCCTTACAAACTTGACAAGAAAGAGCCCCAAAAACATTTCACCAATCCTTACTTTTTATTTCTGGTCTTGGTTATGAGCATGCACACATACTTTCCTAATTAAACTATTTGGAGCTGCTACTCTAAAATCTTTCCCAATTTAGGCCTCTAGTGAACATACTGACAAAAGACTTTTGTCCAACATCTTTGTTGGAGAGCAAGGCAGTAGTTTACAACTACAACTCTGATACTACACAATAGCTAACTTTGTCCAAATTCAGCTGTGTAATTTCATACCGAAGCAGTTCTGTCACACCTACCCAAGCACTAAGAGATGGTTTGGGTTTTTTTAAATGCTGAATGCAGAAATAAAATATGACTGTGAAACTAATTTAGTTTGACATTTGAAATAACATGCACGGATCATTTCTACTTGCATGGGTATCGCTCAACAGTTTGTTTTACCATGTGTTTTCTTTGATTGAATTAAAACTACTCCTAAGATTTGAAAGTCCTATTGAGCAACAAGGAACACATTGCATTACATTTAGGATTGCTTTTGTCCTCATCAGAAGTCATTGGTAATTTGTGTACAAATAAGCTTAAAACCCAGACCCTTTTTATGTAGTTTAGATTTGGCCAAAAATACTTTCCAAAGCATTCTCATGCCAAGTGTAGGTATGGAAACAGAAAATAAGGAAACAGTCCCCAAAACCACCACCAGATTTAGACAGCACGCTCTTGTGAAATTCAGCAGGGTTGAGTTCAAAGCACAGAAAGAGAACTACATGCCAAGTTTCTTTAAGATTGCTGTCTAAGATTCTTGCACAGCTGGATGAAGGGGAACAAACTATTCCAACAACTCACATCAAACACCTGGTCCTGCAGATACACTCCTCTGAGGCAATGTGTCATATTTAACCAACCAATAGACTAAAGTTTGTATAAAAAAAACCCAAACAAAACAACTTGACCGAGTATATATAAATTCAACAACATACATACCTTTGGAAGAAGAGGCTTTCCTCTTGTGTCAGAAGACCTTTTAGATATCCACCTTTGGCATGGCTGATTCGGCTGGCACAGGACAGTTTCCGAGGTTTGTAACAGAACCATGGCTCACCCGTGTAGAGATCTGTGAAGTTACAGACTGGGAGATCTCCAGGCAAGCACACATTGCACTCGGTAGTTTCTGAATACCTCCCAGACTTGAATGAGCTTTTGAAATAGACTCTGTCTGGCCTTTCCTCTCGTAAACGCAGGAGGACTTGGATTGCTTCACTCGGATGGACAAGTGACACAGAAACTTTGACCTCTCCTGGCCAAAGCAAGGTAAAGAAGACTTTGTAAAGGCCATTATGGCAATCTACAATCCTTCCTGTTGCTCCAGCTTTCAGCACAGGAGAGTGAATTCGTGCCTGTAAATAGTCTCCACCATACTGCTTGGGTTTTCCTTGGAAATCCTTCATCCGAACGAGTACTTCCAACTGATCACCCACCTTGAAGAACCTGCTGGGTTTCACAATCACAAAGTCACTGTGTGCGGGATCAGTGCTTTGTGCAAAGGCGATTTTGCCATCAGGGGGTTTTGGCCACTGTATTGCAGCAAGCAATGATTCCTGTTCCGCTTGTTCCCTTTTGGACAAAGTCTGCTGGCTGTAACCACAGTAAGGCTTCCTGGTAGTTTTGGTTGTCTGTGACAGAGAATGCTGGACATTGTTTTCTGTTATCCAATTCGATCCTGAAACTGTGTCATCATCCAGGTGCTGGGGAGGAAAAAGATTACCTGAAAGTGTGCTATGAAATGAAACATTATAAATAATGAATGCTTTGTCAGGAAATGATCCCAAGAATTGGGCTTTGCTTTATAGAGATTTGAAGCTGCTCAAATGAAGCACCTTCACTAGAAGACTCAAATCTATTACTTCGACCATGGGATTTCTAAGGAAACACATGGACAACCTGTGGTTACCCTGCTTTGGCAAAAAAACTTTTAAATAGATCATGGTCAATGTATGGCAGTATTTTAGGTACCAGTATATTCTGTAAATATCAGCAATGTGGAAAAAAATTGAAAAAGGTTGGATGATTCAGTAGTAAATTATAACTCATGCTTTATTTTCTTCTATAGTAACATGTCAGTCTTGGAGCACCATGAGGTCTAACAGCTGCCCAATGTAATGCCAGGAAATAGGGTTTCTTTGAGATGTTACACTGCAGATAAAGCTGATGCACTCCCTGCATGTGCCTTCGAGAAACGTCTGCTGCATGTAGCAGCTGCAGTCATTTATCTGGTCACACTCACATTGCTTCTTATCTAATTATCTGAAATGTGTGTTTCCTTATAATGTGCAGATTGAAAGAAATAAAAGCATAAAAACCCAGATCCTTCTGGGACAAGGAATTCATGAGCTGGCTGGCAAGTAGAATAGTGTAGACTAAGCTAGAACTAAACAGGCAAAGAAAATACTTGTTTGTTTATTTATAAGACTTTAAAATCTACATAGCTGCTTCTAGCATCAAATGAAACAGCAAGCAAACATCCCCTAATCCACACAATAGTTTAAAAATTAAAATAGTTAAACGCAATGCTAGACTAAGAGAGGGCTTCTGCTGTGGGTTGACATCAGTGTCCAAAACTGTATTTTCATGCAAATGACTGCAGATACTATTTTCTTCATGACATCACATACTTTTGCAGGTTTGCATTAGGAAAATCTCAAAAATAGCACAGTCTAAGACTCCAGAGCTACCCATGAAATTTCTAATCAGCAAATCCAAACATACCCTTCAAATACACACAAAATCAGCAGTTAATGAGGAATTAATTATCAGGTATGCATGGTAGGACTTACCCATACTTCTATTTCATAAAGAAATAAAATCATTTTTGAAGCAAAGATTAAAATTATGCAGTCTACCATTCACATTGCATCAGATGATATGCTAGTTTAGATTTCAAAGATTGCTAAAAAATTGGTTATCTGAAATATTTTAAAATATCACTGTACTTACCAATACCCTCGTGTTTCCCATTTACTTCTTCCATAACCAATTGCTCAGTAATGTACTAAAATTCACAGCACTTATATTAAAGCCTTATTCATTGTTATAAACCTTTCTTAGTCCATGGAAATATCACCAGTGTATTGAAGTCATTTGAACCACACTGAGATTCAACACCCTTTTTTAGAAGAAAGATAAACCTAACAAGCCATAGAAACATACAGGCTTTTGAAGTCTATGACAAGTTGGTTTTGATCAGCTTAAGAGTAAGAGGATGAGCACATTAGGATCTAGAATGGATACACAAAATCATCTTTGATATCCAAGTTAATGATAAAACCTGAAACTGTAAATTGCCACATTGTAACTCTAAAATGTAAATTGACTCCTATCCAGAGATACACCAGATGTTAATATCATAATAGTAGCTTTTGCTTCTGTTTTATATTCCCTCACAGAATTTAATAAGTTATCCCTAAAGGCCATCTGAGATAATTCATAATTATTTTTGTTTTCCATCACAGCAAGCAAAGCTGCAGATGTATGCTGCACATTACTTTTATTAGTCCAGTAAATTTCAGCCAAAGCTGAGAGTGAATCTCAGGCACAGTCCTACTTTAAGTCTTGCCTACTTGTATTCTTGAATTAAGCCAAGTTTCTATTTTTGGATACCTTCACCACTTTTTCCCTTCACTTGCTCATGCATATATATAACACAGAAAATACTGCATGCAAATATTTTTAAAAGTTGGCTTTATATTTTGATGCATCCAATAAGCTGGTAACAATGTCTCAGTCAGCAAAAATATTTAAACATTTTCCTAAGAGGGGTGCAAAAGAAGAATATGTGTGTCTGATTAATTGTTTTCAGTGTAAGTTCAAGAGAAAGTTTCTATATTTCCGTTGGTTCTTTGATGGTTGGTACTTCGGGTTGGGGGACATGGGGAAAAAAATCCTTTTAAATTAAGAAGAGAGATGGCTATCCAAGACAATATTAAAAACTCATGTATCCCTATTTTTAATCCATTAATTTTCTCAGGGTTTTTAACCTCATCTCTCTGTCAGAGATGTAGAAGTTGCTAATTATGGCTGGCTTTCTGAAGTTTTTCCAGGGGCACACCTATATTTTTCAGTGGAACAGGGTGCAGAGAACATCAAGCCAACAAACTCATTCAGAAAACAGCACATAGTTCGATGTCTCCAAATCAGCCTACCTACACAGATTTCTAGCACAGCACAAGGCCAAAGCTCTTCACTTGTGTGCAGCTGAGAGCACGGACAAGCACTCTCGCTTCAACATCTCCAGGTTATGACCCATCAAGCAGAATAGATCATACCACAAATATTTCTTCAGTCTATCTTCAAAGGGCCTGAGGGAGAATCTCTATGAAGGTAAAAGCAGAGCTTTTTCAACATCTGAAGGAACATTCTTTCTCTCTCTCAAGCCCAACCAGGACCATGTATTGTTGCAGGATTATAAGTTTGCGTGTGAAAATAAGCTACACCATGTATGCTATTCACAGGAGAAAATATTGCAGAGATTCCCTCTGCCAGTAAAAGCGGGAAAAGCTTCAGAGTCAATTAATATACCAAAGATCCTTGACTGGAATATAAAAGCTTTCCAAACCCCCTTCCTTCCTTAAGTGTTTCCCAGGCTCAGCTCCAAACAAGTGCTTAAGTTCTCCAGCCCCTATGGCTACACAAGGCCTGTCCTGAGGCAAATATTTAGCTTGGTTTGTCACCACTCCATCTCCTACTCCCTCTTGGCATTTCCAAATCTCTCCAGCTCCTCTATGTTAAGTAGTCATACTGAGACTGTGCAGAACTGTAGGCTCTCTACTGTAGTTAGTAGACAAGACTAAATAAAATTCCTTTAAGAAAAACAGATAAAGAGCATTTCTCAAGAGTGCTCTTCCTTTATGACACAGATTCTTTTACTTTTTATTACAGGCTCCATGTTGGATAACACCTGCTTTGCTTATTTCCATGTATACTCCATTCAAGGTGTCATGTATTTTAAGTGCAGTTCCCAAGGGGCTTTGTTTGTTTGTTGGGTTTGAGAGTTTTTTGTTTGTATGGGAGGGGTTTGTTTGATATTTTTGCTTTGTTGGGTTTTTTCCTATCATTATTATTTTTTATTTGCTGCAGGTTTTATTTTTATTTATTTTGAAGTTAACCAGAACCCAAATGCGACCACAAAGTAATTAATGGATGTCTGTCAAGTAACACAGGCAGGACAGAAGACATTACATGTCAATTAAGCACAAACAAATCCACAAGCAGTTCCTGGTGTATGAAAGATGTCATAAAAAGGAAAAAAAGGTGTATTTTGATGAGAACTCATGAAAGTTTCAGCTCAACTCCTCCGCTTTTGGCATTCTCACTGCCAACTAAGCAAAAATCACATACAACATATAGATCAACCCAGGCAATAATGCTCTCAAAGATATTCTTGAAGGGCCACAAAGTACTTGGATAGATCTGCAATGAACACCTGTCCTCAGTTAAACACCATAATGTAGGTGGCTGATGAAAAATGTTGAGTATTTCCATTGCCACTGGTGAAACTCCATCTCAAAGCCCAGTATCTTCCAGTAACTGTGACTCCTGCCTTGGCCCAGTACATTCCAAACAGCTGCTGCAACCTGCATAAGTCAGTATCACTAGAGCAGGAAACATCACAGAAAATTCCCAGGCAACAGGCATGGTGGGAAAAAAAAGTTCCAGTTTGCCCAATTAAAAAGTCTTAATTTACGCAGCAGACAACATCTGAAACTGAACGAACACCAATTCCTGAAAGGTCAGTCATCTTATTTTCAGTAATTTTACACTCCAGGTACTTTCTCTCTTTTTTTTGTCCACAACTGACATGAAATCAGTACACTATCATTACCATCTCGCAGCACTGAGTGGCTGCTAAACTACTCTAAGTGTCAAAGCCAATCCTAAAAAGCCATCACTTGACAGACAAATGTTCCAGCAATAATCAGAATAATATAAAGTTATCTGTTGCAGGCACCTGCAATTTAGCAGCAAGAATTAAAAACTTTGTTACACAGTTCTCTTGTTCAGTTTCAGCTGTTTGATTTCATACACCATTCTGTTAAACTTCCTTTCTCCCCATACACTCTCTCTTCTAGGTACTTTTAAATAAAAGAGTGCTCACAACCAAACCTGAAGTGGTTCTGTCACTCTAAAGGCCACTGGTACAAATACACAAACTCTCCTGTATCCTGAAGACATGATGTTTGGGCAACATCCCGATACTCCACAAAAAATTACTGAACATTTTATCTGTCTGGCTATGTTCACAGAAAAAAATAATAATAAAATACAAATATATTTCTTCTGGTACTATGTAATCAACTATGTGACCTCGAGGGAGTAGTTATTCCATTCTAAACAGCAAAGTAAATAATAAGCTGGCTATAAAATGATTTGTGGACAGCTAGTTTGGTTGGTTGTGGTTTTTTTAAGCACAAGATAAGAAAAGTAAAATTCTGACACAGGTAGAACTATTGAGAGCGTATCATTAGTAGCTTAAGAAATTAAGAGGGTACATTCCAACATGAAAAAGTATAAAACCCTAGAGAGAAAATGCAGGAAGGCTAGCTGAGGGGTAGCTGACAATCTCCTCAGATCTTGAGCCACAGCCAGATAGGTTGGATGATTTGGGGATGAGAAGCATGTCCAAAGCATTTCTCTCCTTCCAGAGCCTGAACAGATTTGGTTACAGATATTCTGTGAAAGCTTTCTAAGACTTTTTCTGGCTTTGATCTCCAACTGAAAAGAATCAGCATAAATGCCTATACTACACTGCCTGGAAAACTGTGCCGAGACAGAGACAAATACCAAAGCAGGTCCATTCAGAAAAGTCAAGACAACAGAAGAGGTTAGAGTTGCATGTTATAGTGTAAAGATTTACCAGCAACACAACACTTAACTGAGTTTGGAATAGCAGATATGTCAAGGTCAACAAAGCCATGAAGACATTTATCATGGACAGTGGCAAGAAAAAGCACAGAGCAAACACCCAACCTGCATTTTCCATTTTACTCTAGAAGCACTGCCAGAGCCCTTTTCTCTAAGAAACATGATTTCAAAATAGAAAGAAAACAGTTTAAGATTCAAAATATCAACACTCTTCAGGCAACATCCTATGTCAAAAACCAAAACAAAATAGAACCATAGAAAGCGAAAACAAGAGCCACCTCCTCTGTTACACAAAAAGGTCCATCAAACACAGTATTTTGATTGCCAATAGTTTCCAACAGCAGGTCCTTGGGAAAAGAATATAGACCAAACATGTTGTCATATTTCCTCCTGAAGACTTACCACAGTTTCTAGCACTTTATGGTTTAGAGACTTCTTAAAAACTAGGGTGGACATCTTTAAGATCTAGTATCCTCTAATGGATTTTTCTTCTGTGCAATCATCCAGATTTTTTTCACATATGCCTTAAGTAGCTACGTAGTCTTACTGCAAGGACTTGTGCAGCTTTGCTCAGTCCATAAAAAAACATCCCTGCTTCCTTTAAAAATCAGCATCTGCAGTTTCTATTTAATGTGTCCACTAGTACTGGAATAGGTAACAAACATTCATTCTTCAGTTATTGATCCTGTGTCACTTGTGATCTTAGACCTCTCAAACATCTTCCTTACCCTTATGTGATCTTCCAATTCAACAGTAATTTTTGCAGTGTGAGGGGATTCTACAGCCCCTCTTTTGGATCATCTCATTTGGGCATCACTAGCCAGGAGGAAGGAAGATTCTGCAAGCAGGATATACACAACTTAGAAGCATAACGCTCACATGCACAAAGGATAGCTATAATTTAATGAGGCGTTAGGCTAAGCATGATTATGCTCATCCACCAAATGCTGCACTGGAATGCCTGGATAGGCAGGCAGCCTCCAAGGCTCCCTGAGACAGATCCTCATCTGGCTTGACTTTAATCTGAGGTTACTCACTAAGCAGTTTGAAAGCACCTCTGCACTGAAGTGATAAGTAAAATGAAGAAATATGCAAGTCAGACACAGCAGAGGGAAAAAGGGAAAAGCAAACAAAAGTTGCATCAGTACAAGCTGGAGATGAACAAGCCAGCTAACAGCTCTGCAAAAGGACTCCCAGGGATTCCAGCAGACAGCAAACTCACCATTTGTCAGCAGCACAGTATTGTGGCAAGGAATTAACAAGACCCTAATCAGATGATTGAGCAAAGTGATAGTCCTCCTCGACTTCACCATGGTGAAGTCATACCTAGAACACTGTGTCTGCTTTTTGGACAACCCACACAAGAGTCAAACTGGAGAGACCAGCTAAGAACCCTTGAGATGATCAGGGAACTGGAGTGACACTAAGGGAACCAAACCTTAGGGATTTTTTTTTTTTAAATCTGGAAAAGACCAAAAGGGGATCCAACTGCAGCCTTTCACTACCTGCAGGGGAGTTATAGAGGAACTGGAGTCAAAGTACTTCCACTTGCACATAAGACAAACACTCTTCCCTATAAGAAGGGTGCAGCATTGCAACAGGCTGCCTAGGCAGGCTGTGAAATCTGCCCATCCTTGGAGACTGTCAAAACACAAAATACCCTAATACCCTGTTGCAATCCAAGCTGACTCTGATGCTAGCCCTTTGAGGAGGGTTTTGGATTAAATACCTCAAGACATCACTTCCAGGCTGAATTTTCTATGATTCCAATTTATGGCTAAATGCTGTCAGACACAATTCTACCCTTACACTCAAAAATGAATAATGTCGCTCAAGCCATCTTGGAGAAAAAATGGGCTCCACTTACCTCTAATTGAAAAAAATTATGGACCAGCACCACAATAGCCAGTACTGCCATAAGCAGGCAGAAGAGCTGCAGTCTGAACGAGTCACGCCACATGGTCCATTCAYGTCTTTCCCTCCCATGTTAGACATTGCCATAACTTCCATTCTCCACAAATATGAATGTCATTTCGTCTCAGTACGGCACAAGGGAATTCAGTTGACCTCCACTTCATTCCTGCAAGTGCATTTAYAAAAACTATTTTAGTCCCTAAAATATTACTAGAAGTCAAGTCAAGTTTAACATTGAAAGCCTACAAATGGTGGAACTTTGCAGGGCAATAACTAGTAGAATAGAACTGTCAACACAGATTGGTTTTGGGGAACTAATGTGAACAGCACTATTTATTATGTTACTTAATTCTCTTGGGCACGTCAAAGCAAGCCCTTATCATATCTTATCAAGCTGATACAAAAAAAAGGCAAAAGAAGAGTGCAAGATTTTGTTCTGGCAATCAAAAAACCCAAAACAAATAGCAACTACCCTATTTATCTGTTAGGTCACACTACCACCATCCAGATATCACGAGACCAAGACTTATAGGAGAAACTTGTGGGTTTAGACATCTCCCATTTACTGTTTACACATTCCAGTAAGTTGTTATTAAAGACTAAGGTCTGAAGCAAGTTTGGATAAAAAAGATACAACATACTTCCTCCAGTTTTCTCCTGGGGAAGAGGGAAAAAGAATAACTGTAGCAGTAAAGAAGAGTTATCTAAGAGAGTTGAAAGCACTAAAATTTAACTTCACACATCACCTGTTATATTACACCTTCTCTGTTTTGCTTTTTTATCATTCCTTTTACCTCCTGTACTCATATGCAGCTCTAAAAATAAAAAAAAAAGAACTTCTGGGAAGAATACAATGTATTGGGTTTTGGTGTTTCTGGAGTTTTTTAGATCTAATAATAGTACTGTCTTTCATAAAATATTGTTCCTTTAAGGTTGCTTGATATCTGATCTGCTATAAAATCACAGACTTAACAGCCATTGATAAAGTTCTCACAGCTTAATGCTTGCTCAGTATGACTCTTAAAGTCTTCCTTTCTTTCTGAGAAGGACAATTTTCATGCAGTCATTTTGCAAGCAAAAAGGGTACTGTTCTTGCAGAAGCTCTAAACTTGGAAACAGAAAACAGATGGCAAGAAGAGACAGTCAAAAGACACCAATCTCTTCAAATTTAATATTCTCAAAGCCGCATTACTCATACAACCATCCACCAAGTGCAACAACATTATAAAATGATTATATAAACTTTGTATAACTTTCTATAAATAGTATAACTGAGAAATTATACTATTAAAATAGTATAAATAGTACATATAGTCTTTAAGACTATATGAAAAACACTGTGTAAATTTAAATGAGACATAGTGATACATTAAATATCAAAATTAACTAATTAAATTATTCATCAAATGAACATAGGCAGGAAAACTGCCATATGTTACTGGTATAACCAGGACAGTCTCAAAATAGACCACACATCAAATTGCTTTACAAGGATTATAGGGATTATAACTTCAAATGCTTTGCTGAGAATTACAGAGATTGTATTTCTGACCAATGGACAAGCATTGAAAGAGCAAGACAGCCATTGAAGAGAAAGTATCAAAATGCCACAAAAATACAGCTTTGTTAGAACAGTTCTGCACTAATATAAAGTATTACAAATTTGCATAAGATAGCAGCCTGGGTTTTAAACAATAACTGTTAACAAATATACCTAAATACATGAAAAAGATAATTTAAGAACGTGTATGCCCATTTGAGGAAGAGAAACAAACACATTAGATAAAAAGAGAATTTTCAATTGTGTTGCTGAGAATTCTTTCCAAATCACCAAAAAAGCACAAGACTCTGCAAATTAATAGAATGTAACTTCAGATGCCTCAAAAGGCCACAAAGGCTATTCCCATGTATTTTTTTCAGAATTTTCCATACTTCTGTAAACGTCACATGACCTAAAACATTCAAATGTACAGTTTTAAAGCTTGTTTTATGCTAAAGGCTTAACATACTGCCAGTTTCATCATCCCTGAACAATTGATCTCCTTCATTTTTTGGTACGAGGGAAGCACATAAGTACACCAAAAAGCCTTAGGTTCTTACCCTACTCCTGAAACGATCTCTGAAGTCGTCCACACAAAAAGCCAGATAATCTTGGAAACAATACATTAAAAAATAAATATATCCATACAAACTCAAATATGTTTTAAAATTCATACATTGGTGGTTTGCTTGCAGTGGCACAAAATAAAATGGCAGTTACAATTTTTTATCTGTAAAATTACTTTTGTTTCTACAATGATTCAGGGATTTTGTTAAAGTATTTTATTCTTTTAAACTTCAATCCTACACCTTTGAAATTTTTGCTATTTATTGCTAAGTATTACTTCTCTCAGCTTTGTTCCATGTTATTACAAGCCCCATTTTGCACGAGGTTAAAAACAAAAACCGATTCAATCACATTTTTATGAACAATCTTCTAATTGCCTCATGCTCCATTACGGGATTGTTGTTTTGGGGTTTTTACAAGTCGTCAATCATTGTCAGCTCTCCATCCGCACAGCTCTCTAAGCCAGCAGCGTTACAAAAGCAGGCATGAGGGCAACCGCTCCAAATTTTGTCATGCAAACCGCAAAGGCGGGGGCACCACTACCTCCGGCGATGCCCAAACCTTGTCACTGAGGCACAAGGGCTCGAGGCTTGCGCGGCTGCGAGCATGAAAACCTGATTTGCTGCTGTTTTTCYCAAATTCCGCCCTGCTCGCCAGAGCGCGGGGAGCCGGCAGCCCCCAGGCACACTGACATTCAGCGGTCAGTGCCACAGCTCCCGCGGCGGTCCCGGGCCGGGGAACGCGGCTGCTCCCGCCGCCCCACGGGCACGGGACACGCACCCACGAGTCAGGGGCGGGGGGAGCGAGCAGGAAGCCCCGCTACCGGCAGTGCAAACTGCACAGCGGTATTCTACTGCTTCAAAGCTACTCTTTAGGGTGCCACGGGGTGGGCATCCCCGAGGAGCGGCACAAGGCATCCCTGCATCCCCCGGGAGCATCACAAAGCAGCTCCGGCATCCCTCAGGAGCGGCACAAAGCAGCTCCGGCATCCCTSRGGAGCGGCAAAAGGCGGCCCCAGGACCAGCAGGAAGCACCTTCAGCCGCCGCCGCGATGAAAGCCGAGCGGCGCGGGCAGCGCGGCCCTGCGGGCGGGGGGGCCCAGCCGCGGGGACGGGGGATCCCAGCAAGGCACCCGCCAACCCCGGGATCCCTCACCCACCTCCCACCCCGGGCCTCCCTCCAGCGGCCCCGGCCCCGCCCCGCTCCCCAGACAAGCCGCGCAGGCCGCACCGCCGGCGCCCCCTCACCGCAGCCCCCGCCGCTCCCCCGGGCCAGGCGGCGGCCTCGCCCCCGGCCCGGAGGCGCTCGGTGTAAATGCGCCGCTCCCGCCGCCCCTCCCTCATGCCCGCCCCCGACACAGCGGCGCCGCCGCGACCCCTCCCGCCCCGCCCCGGTAACGGCTCCGTCCCCGCGGCTGCTGCCGCATCCTCTGTGCTGAGAAGGGCGCTGGATAAGGGAGAGGATAAAAACAAACCAACCAACCAAAAAGACAACACCGTGCCTGTAAGTTTTGAGCCACGGCAGGTGAAGCCAAAGAAAGCAGGATGTGGGGAGGGTGGCCAGGAGACTTAGGGCTATGGCTTGAGTGGCCTTACCATGGTCCCCAGCCGCACCCCCAGTCAAAAGAGAGGGCTCTGACACGAACCATCGTAGCTCAAACGCTGCCGAGCGTGAAGACGAATGGAACCGAGAGCTGGAGAGGCGGGGACTTGGACAGGCAGAACGTCGTGAAAGGAGAGCCTGGCACCAGAGCAGCTGCAGGGGCTGAGCAGGGGAGACAGGCACGGCCCAGCACAGCAGAATTGGACAAACGCAGCTGCATTGAAGGCAGGACTTAAAGATGCTTGATGTCACGCACGCAGTCAGAGTTGAGCTTAGCACCCTGCACCAGAGCCAGGTGGCACTTTCAATCTGCAGGACATCTGCGATTAGCTTTGCCATCACTTGTAAACACTGCATAAGTTTGGGAGTGCCAAAACACTCACCTGCTAGCAGTTCTTTGCATGAGTACAGGTTAAGGGCTGGAGCTTATTTTTACTAAAGAAGATGTGACTTGCTTAAAACCAGAAATAGAGACAGAGCAGCTAAAATATTCCTGTGAAAACAATATTTGAGCCTATATAAATATTAATTGCCTATTCTTGTTTCCTACTCCCATCGCCATCAGCCTTGGCTATTTTGAAGAAGTTACATGACCTCTGTTTTTCTCCTCCTTTCTGCATCTTACAAAGGCAATTACCTTGCACAGATAGAAAGGAAAATCTCAACAGGCACCAGCTTTTTTTTTAGTGCTATACACTGTAGGTCAAAAATTGAAAGCCATCTGGCTGTATAAGCAGAACACTTTAACAAGACACTATTTTGAAAGATATTTGGTATTGATTTTTTTTTCCTCTCAATATACAAAGTCTATCAGTTCTATAGCAGTCTCATTTCACTCTTCCTTCATGAGTTGTGCAGTGCATCAAATTGCCCAAGAAACTCTTCAGTTCAAAGTGCAACCTAAGGCAAAACTATCTAATTAGTGTGCCAAATGCCAAACATTATCCCTTGTAATATAGCTGGAGTGATGTCGGGAGTGAGGACAACAGTGAGAAAACCGGTCACTTCTAAGGAAATAGGTACTGCTATGCTCTTTTCTGCCACATTTTACATTTCATCATCACTCAGAGAGGGGAAGGGATCATCACACTACTTTCTCTGTAAATTCTTCAGTTATCATTATACTTAGCCTTGATGAAGACCTAATAATGAAACCAAATATGCTTTTCTAATCTCTAATATAGTAAGCATAAAAGGGCCATAAACTGATTATTGAAGGTTTGCCTCCATGCTCTGTAGAAAGCACCTTTTAAAAGGCTGTTTGGCTATAAGTTATTTGAGTGTCACTGGCATTGGTGAGGTCTGTGCCACATGCAACGTCTAAATGTCATTAGTCCCAAAGAAACCTATAGTTTCAGCAGCTGCCACTCACATCCCTCTTTGTTTATCACACCAGAAATATTTGGCAATTATTTTGAGATAAGTACAGAAAGCTAGATAATGAAAAAAAAATAATTAATCTTTCCTTATTTCTTTTTCCAGAATTATATGCAGTAAGATGAAGTTATGCTGGGCCCTTGGCCCCATTCCCCTTCTCTCCCTTACCTGCAAGTAATAATCAATAAAACAGAGTATATTTAATAATGCATATGGGACCACTGAACTCATTCTAGATTATAGGCAAGTGTTAGGGAATGTTTTGGTTTACTCCCTGGGGCAAACTAAAACATGCTTTTGTGCTGAAGTATAATGAGATTTAACAAACAATGCATTGGACAGTCTAAAAAGAGCACAACCCATGCTGTACCCTTTCTACAGACATCTTTGATCTGTCTCCTTTTGCCACATTACCCCTGTATCACTTCTCCAATCATTTTTCACTTACACAATCGTCTGGTCTTGTCCTTCCAGAGTCCTTAGAACAGAGAGTTTCACTCTCATCTTGCACACAAATTCAGCATGTCCCCTGCTTCCAGGCATAGCAACAATTTAGGTGTGTTTGACTGTTAAAAAAAGTCTTTTGCTGACCTGGTGCTGCCCAGATGGTTTTCACATCATTTAACACTTATAAAGGGATAACGCTTTTGCCAGAAGAATCCCCTTCCAGCTTCCTCAAGTCCTTTTCCGAAAGGTTACAGACAAGCTTACCTACAGGCACCAAGCAGTCTTGCCACTTCTCTTCTGCGCCAGCAAATCTGCTACAGAACCTTCCTCAGGCAGCTGTGTTGCATTCCCACTCCAGGGACAGGCAGGGAGGAACACAGGTTCCCATTTCTTCCAGGTGGCTCTGCTCCCCTTTGGGACTAACAGAAACTCCTTCTGGGCTCCCTTTCCATTTCTCCACCAGAAAATGCACATGGCCACAGCCATCTCAGCCAGAGGCTGCCCACAGCATATCCTGCCAATTTAACATTGATGATCCTACATCAAAAGAAGGAAAACATCGGACAACTAGGAATATGAGAAAGCAGGCAAGAAAGGTAGCTTACCTGCCCTGCTAGTAAAATACCTACTTCATGTGCTCAAAAATTCCAGTATCTGTGAGTAAAGCCAAAGAATCAAAGACAAAAAGGACAGCCAATCTGCTGTAGAATCCTGAGCTTGGGAATAAGCAAGCTGCAATAAGGAGAGGACAAGTGGATGAACTCCATCCTGGAGAACTCAGCAGTACAAGACAGGTGTAGAGCAGATCTTGAAAACATGGGTTCCAATGCCACATGCATTTGCCTTAAACTTCAAGTTGAAGGGGCTGTAGGAGCCAATGATGGAAAGAAGTGAGTTCTAGTTGTAGAGTTTCTCAGTGTCTCCTGTTTCTCCCCAGGTCCCACAAAGACATAAGCAGTGGTAACCTGCTCAGTGCATCTTCCATGCACTTCCCACACCGGAAAAACATGCTGCAAATTCTCAAGGGACTGGATAACTTCAGCTAGTGTAACAAAGGACAGGAAGAGATTTTACAAACTGCTGCTTGAATGCAGTTTAGCACAATGCTAAGGAAACAGCCCTAACTGCTAGACTGCTGCTCCTCACAGCCCTACATTGTCTGAAAATTGTTTAGGATTTTCTAATGGTTTATTGCTTTCAGCCCAAACACATGAACACCTTTTTTACTTTTTCCAGAGCATCCTTTATGATCATGGCCTTCTCAGCTTTCACAAGTTTAAAGCATCTTAGAAGTCAGAGGCTGTGATTTGTTTGATTTGGGCATCCTGTCCACAATTTTCTGACATTTCTTCCCTTGGTTAATGTCATTTTGCACACATAAGAAAGAGCAGCAGTAGTGAATGAGTAAAAAGTAAAGAATGTTTCCCCATTGCCTCTTCAAAGATTAAGGTTTGAAAATTAAACTTTTAAGTTGTCTCTAACAAAAACTTTGGAAAATGCCTTATTTTAAAAATGAGGCACCCTGTTGAAAGTTATTGATAGGGATTATAGTTGATACACTAAGCAAGCTAATACCAGATTTTTGATACACCAGGTGAGCGAGCAGTAAAGTGTTGATACATTACACGAGATAGCAACAGACTTTTGATACACCAGGGGAGCAAGCAGTAAACTCTTTGCTACATCAGGCAAGCCAACCAATGAACTTTATGAAGGGGACCTGACGATTGGCTCTCTCAAAACCCTGTCTAAGCAAGTGCCCAACTGGTCACGCATGGCTGCACTGCTAAACTCTACATAATGCCGGAATCTTTGCTGTCCTTGGCTGTCCTGGCTGCTGCTGTTAGGCTGTTCGTGCTCCCCCCCATGTCTCCCTCCACTGGTCCTGCTGCCGTGGCTCTGCTCCCTCGCTGGGTCACTTGACTGCTCTCAGAGGGACTTCACTGGGGAAAGACCCATTGCACCCGACACAGATCTCCCCCATCACACTCAATTACCCAGCACTGGACCCATGATGGCAGTAAACCCTTTCCTGTGTTTCTCATAATTCTTCTGGGTGTTTTTCCTACTTTTCTGTTTTCTCTCTTCTATAAAGTTGTGTTATCGGTTTGGATCCCAACATTTAACCTCATTTGTGTTTTAATCTGGCTTTCAGGTAGGTTTAGAACCTAGTTCCTTTCCGCAGTTGTGGATCGAGGCCTCTCCTCCTCTTAAGCCAATCAGAACAGCACCTATGCTGGTTTTGGCCAGGATAGAGACAATTTTCTTCATGGTGGGCCTGTGTTTGATTTGTGCTGGGAACAGTGTTGATAAGAGATGTTTTAGCTACTGCTGAGCAGCGCTTACACAGAGCCAAGGGCTTTTTTGCTCCTCACACCACTCCACAAGTGAGTAGGTTGGGGGGGCACAGTAAGTCCTCACATATGTAAGGATTTCAGCCCATAAAATTAAGAGTAACTATTTCCATTTGAACAAAATTTGCTCCATCCACTAGATAGCCCTTTGTTTTCCAAATCTAGCCAAAGATTTTGATGTCTGGTCTCGTTACAAATATGAATAAAAGCCACGGACAAGAGGAACCTTCAACCTGAGCTCCTGAAGTGTTATAGTTACTACCCCTACAACACACAGCATTTAAACTTAGTAGTACAGCTTTAAGGTCTTTATTCCAAGAGAAAAGGGCACTGCTCTTCTCTTTTCAGACCTGGAGCTATTTTAGCTATGCCTATTTCTGTCTTTTAAATGGAGTCCTAGAATGAGTTGGAAGGGAGCTTAAAGATCACCTAGTTCCAACCCCCTTGCCACAGGCAGGGCCACTCCTGCCAATGGCAGGAAACTAGACCAGATCGCTCAATGCCCCATCCAACCTGGCCTTGAACACTTCCAGAGACAGGACACCCACTTCTCCGGGCAACCTGTTCCAGGGCCTTACCACCCTCACAGTAAATAACTTCACAGAAGAGTAAAGAGTCCCACTTAAAAATCTCAGTATTTTTTTTCAGTGTAATGAAGTAGAAACACACAGTAAAGCATTTAAAAAACGTCCACTAACCTCCCTGTGTTAAATGAATTAAGCATAACAAAGTTAGCTTTGTTGTTTTCATTTTTGCTGTTTTGGTTTTTTTTACTTTTCAGAGAACTCTGTTGCAGTAAAACATGGCGTTCATATCTGTCTGAGCCCCTCAACCATTTGTTAAAGGCTGAAACATGTTTAAATCATTTGCTTAACAGCAGAGCAGGTATCTGACCAAACCAAAATCATAGGAGAGGGAACACTAGGCTTTAGAACTATGTTTCTCTTGCCAAGCCCTTAGTCCTAATTATCTTTCTAGAAAACTCTGTACAGAGTACAGCCACATCTTTTAATTTAAACAGAGCAGGGAATTAACAACACRAAAGAGAGGGCCAGCAATAGAAACAAAGGACTGCAAATCACGAAGACCAATTTCAGTGTTGCTGGTAAACACATTTCAAGTACACTCTTACTGTCCTCAGCACTGAAACAGTGGCTATCAGATGCCTTGGCTGTACCAAGTAAAGAATGCTAATGCTTACCTTGTCATCACTTGCTTTCTATTCCTGAGCTTCCCATCTCCAGAAGAGCCCTCCAATTGTAAGATGATGACTATTAGCCATAGAAGTCAATATCAAGTACACCTTTATATTTTCAATAAATGTACAAATCATTTATTTAAAATTCAAAACTCAGAGATACAAACAAAATACTTAAGAAACAATAAATCCAAAATGTAAACACTTATAGAAAAGATATGAACTGTACCAATTTAACAACCCACCATTCTTCACAGAAAACAGCAAGAAGTAGAAAGACAAATCAATACCCAATTGTTCTTTTTTCTCAAATTCTAGTTTAGAGGTAGAATACTCCTGTAAAAGTCTCAAAAAAAAAATTAGTTTAGTAGAATTATGCTACAAGTGAATTTGGCCCCTATACTTATAAACTTAATGAAGCCAGAAAAGAAGATTCTTACTGAGAGCTCTTATACAATAAAATTTGGCATGGCACTTTGCAAGAGATAAAGCACCTTTCCTGATAAATACTGGTTTATGTTTTTGCACAAAAGGGATCCTGTGCTTTTTCCAATACCAACAAAGAAAACATTTGAAAATAGACAAAAAGTCCAAACTTTTTGGTAGGCATATAGACGGCAATTGTTTCTCAGTAACTTGTCCTAGAAAGCCAATCGGGGGAGGGGGGAAGGTGTAACTATGAAAAAAGGTATTTTGAAAGACTTTATGAACACTTGATGCATACTTATTTGGGTGGCACAGTTCTCAAGAGGGAGCAAAAAGTTAATATAACAGGGGGGAAAAAAACCAGTGTCTTTTCCACTAGCAGGGGAACTGACCAGTTTTTACGTTTTATTGTCAGTTAGTGTCCACTAACTGCTACAATTCTATCCTCTCAAGAAAAAGTGTATCTGTGTGAGACAAGTTCAGTGAAAATTACCATATAATCCTTCAGGAACGTATATTCCATTTTTGTTCGTCAAATAACCTGCTACAAGTAGAAATTAAAATTGGAAATCTTTAGACAATATATACAAATTCATAAAAAACAGGAACAACTTGCAAGCTCAAATACAAACATTATTCAGAAAAAAAAATCTTTTTGTTTATATAGAGACTGGCTGCTAAGCGCGTTATTTAAACTGCTGCATGCAAATAGTAGAACCTATGGTTGTTTAAGAAACTTAACTATCAACAACTGTTAGGCTTCTGCAATTTAGTTTAACAAGGACTTTAAGTATTTGCTGAAGGACATTTGTGGTTCAGAAGCAGCAAAACAAAATTTGCAGTCTTAATGCCTTCTTGCTTTATGCTATAGAACCACTTGTCTCTGCCTTCAGAAAAAGAGCCAAAAGAGTCATTTCTGCCACAGACTAGCTGAAAATAGGCTTGCATGTGCCAACTATCTCATTTAGGGCAAAACTACTTGTGTGGTGCAGTTTAAATAGTCTGAGCTATATTTATCTGATTTTTCTGAAGCAAATTAAAGCGTTTGAACTGTACTCACGGCAGAGCTGACAACATTGCCTGGCAAACAACCAAGTTATCTCTCCCACTAACACTGGAGAATCAGACCAGGACAAAACACAAGAGAGAAGCTTTTCTTCTACAAAGCCCATTCTTCTGCTGAATATGAAACCTTGCAAAAGGAAAGAATACAGTATTAACACAGGAAAGTTTTAGACATATTTTAGGTCTTCCAATTCCTTTATAAAATTTCCATCATCTCCAAAGGGAGATGTGCATCCCTATCCAGGTAAAAGAATATTACATACCTAGATTAAGGAAACTTATCTAAACAAAGATGAGCAAATGCTAAGCCATATATTAAACTATGATACTTCCACATCATGATTCTTTGAGAACTCAAAACAGGACTGAAAGAAGACAATTTTAAGTATACATCCAGTTTTAGTCCTTCTTTTTCCACTGTATCCCTTATTATGTCTTCCCCTGTATGTACTTTAATGGTCAGGATGAAAACATTTTCTGTATATACAAACTAATTACATTTAACCCTGTAAAAACTAATCCAAAACTTCACCATTCTTTGATTTCTCTATATTTAGGCAACTCATCTTTTACACATGCAAGACACTTTTCAGAACATCAGAAAAAATATTCTAGTATTTCACAGTTTCCCCAAAAAGGTAAGATAAAGCTGATTTTATGTCGGTACATGCTTCACTGTACCTGCATAAAACCACTTTTGGATAGACAGGTTACACATTAATCAGGACAACAGCTGACCTAGGCATTCGTTAAAATAAGTTGCCTTGTCTTTGTGTTTGCAAGTCCTTGACAAAGGAAATGTCAAGAAACATCTAGGGCTTCCATGAAAAATTAACTTTCAACAAGTATTCCGTCTTTGACACCTCCAAAATTAAAGTTGTTTCACCTCTTTCTAGCTCTGCAGCAAAAGAGACAATACAAAATAGCAAAACATATATGGTCCCTCAGTGTCTTCAGTAAGCGAAATATTTTCATCCAGGCAGTGGTCTGGTTTCTCCCAGGTCTTGCATATGCTAATAAAGCACTCTGCCGTGAAAGAGAACTTACTGCTTTATTACATCTAACCACTGTCTCCAGAGTGTAAGGTCCAACAACTATTTCACACTGAAATAATTCCTTTCTCAAAATCCAAAGAAAATCTCTTTAAAGTTCAAGGGGTTATATATAACATAGTGACATTCAAAGAGCCAAGTCCTATGAACTGCAGATTCCCACGCATGGCAGATTTAAACCCAAGTTCAGAACCTTCAGAGGACAAGGGTATGGTCATGTGGACTACACAATGCTTTGCCCAGGTAATTAATTATATGTTGTGATTCATTAATGCACCTGTACCATTTTCAATACCCAAGCACAACTGTGCTCTAAGATCTAATTATGAGTATGGTTATGCTACAAACATGCTGTAACTACATTCAGTTAGAAAGACAGCAGATTAAGAACCTACCACCTCAGTTGTTTAGAGTTTTCTCTAATGCTCCCATGAATGCAAGGCATAGTCAAAGGTCAGCCCAACTGCAGTGACAGCTCTTTTGGGAAGTTAGTGCCCTAGAACCTTTTTGGGTGTGGGGAAAAAGAGATGATGGCTACTCCATACACAGAGGCAAGCTTCATTCTTCCAAGGTGAACTTCACCACTGGGCACATGGCTGGTACAAGTTCAATACACCATTTAGGTTCTAAATAAAGGCTATTTTGAGGCCTCAAGCAGATACTGGCCTCATACCAAACTCCTGAGTAGTGGTAAATTTCAGCTCGGAACCTGAAGGAGACATGCAACCAAAGCTTTCACAAAAACTAAATTACTTCAAATGGGAACGTGGCCGTAAGAGTCGCTTTAAAAGAGCACTAGTTGGTTTTAATGACACCATAGCACCAAAGTTAACCTGTGGATTCAGAGAATTGCAATAAGCATGTGTCTTTACAACTGATAAGTTAACATCAGCAAGCTACTGAAACACTGGCCATCCAGTACACACTGCAAAATGCAGGATCAGCAAACTGAACTGACCCCTGTAAGTCACAACATCAACTTTTATTTCACTAGTGTCCATCACAAATCACATGGCAAAACAGATTGCCCTTGCCACTTCTGAAGTATACTAGGATACCTGATCCTTTTCCATTAAAAAAACCAGAGCAATGGCTAGGCAAGATACAAACCCTGTTGCTCTCCCAGTGTTTAAGTGGAAAGCATAGCCTAAGTATCTCAACATGTTTGCTATCAGGGAAGAAATACAACTTTTTATCCACATCTAATTAAAACGTCAAATACTGGACATACAGGGGAAAAAAAACAACCTAAAAACCCAACAGAGATATCAAGAAATAGTTTAAAGTCATGGCATTTGCTTCTAATATTTATACCTGTAGATAGAAGTAACTGTGATTCATCAAACTCACTAATGTCTTGAAAGCCATGCGGATCCAAATCCCACAAGGACATTAGCATCCTTGTGGAGCAAAACATATGCCACCAAGTCTGCTGCTGTTACCCAGCATTGCAGTCTTGGGAATGATCTTCCCAAATCACATGCCCTTTTGAAATTCTTATTTAGTCCTGGTTACTACTGGTTCCATTTCAAGTCTTACCTGAGAAAGAAGGGAAATTCAACCCCAGGGCATACAAAGGTCAAGGCTTGTTTGAAGCTGCCTGAGGTCTCACTCCTGTAAGTCCTTGTTTCAGTGTGTATRTAAATAACCTAATTGCTAGCCAGCAGCTTTTAAGTTATTTACAAAAAAGTCACTGACTCGGACACTGGTTTTCTGGAATGCGTCTTTGATACACTGACCAAACTACTCTTGTTAAAGTCAAAAGAAGTCTGAAAAGCAACTTTTCATCTTTCTCAGCAGGCTGTATCCTGCCTATGATAGGATACACTGCCTGTATTGACTGTTTCTTCTCATATTGTCTCCTTCTCTTTGCAAAATAAGAACTTAATCCTTCTTTGTAAAAAAAAAAACCAACCAAATACTTGCTAACACATTCACTGAAGTGAATTTACAGCAAACACTACGACCACCACCACCCACCCCCTCAATCTTCAGAATTAATTTAATGGAGGCCAGTTATTAGGATACCAGTTTTATGTTTGAAAATAAAGTGCATAATGACTGTCACTGAGAACTTTGCTCATTTCAGGTTAGCATAGTTAGTGTCAATCCTCAGCAACATCAATAAAATACTAATTACAACATAAATTGATAACATGAGTCAAAATCTGAAATAGCACACATGAAAAATAAGTTTTGTATAAATGGGAAAAAGAAAGAGAAAGGAAAGCAAAATGGAATCCCTAGCCCGTTGTGGAACTGACCCTATTATACAGCTATCCCAACATGCAGCATCTGAAATGAAGAATCACAGTCCGTTTGCTTCTCTTGTACTATTCCTGAATTCAGTTTGTAGTTTTCCGGTGTCTGACGGATTTCACTTCGGACAGGGGAAGATGTATCTTGAAGGAGCTCTACACAGACAGTGTCAGATGAAGAATCTTGGCTTTCTGCTGAAACAGCCATTTGTAGACAGCTCCCCTCTATTTCCTCATTGCAATCTGTGTCTTCATCAGCCTCTTCCAGCTGTTGAACAGATTTCAAATACTGTTGTATCAGTCCATTGTCCTGCTCATTACTAGAGCTCTCTCTACTTTGCCCACAGTCCCCGTGGCCATCCTCTGTATCAGAGGAATGTGATGAAACAGGACTGCCACATTGTTTGACTGTCTCCACTGAAAGTGAGCTCTCAGTTCCTTCAGCTAAACTCTTGTCAGAGCTACACAGGTCACTGGCATGAGTCTGATCAGCTGCAGAAGAATGAAAACCAGAATCTGGAAACTGCAACAAAGACTTTTCCTGAACATCATCATCATTAGCTGGAGCTAACAAAGCAGAACTAACATCTGTTGAGGTTTCTTGCCCCAGTGTAGACATCTGAATAGGTGGTTTGGACGAACATGAAGGACTGGCTGAAGGGATCCCAGCACCACCTAAATTTTGCATCACTGAAAGCTGCCATTGTTGAAGGGATTTAACCTGTAAAGTAGAAGAGAAAAATTAATTATGAAATGCAACTAGGAAAGCATTTTGATTTCTAGAGGATTTCTTGCATTCAGCAATTAAGTTCTAGTATAAAACCTAAGACCAAGCGACAAACAAAAGGCTCGCTATACCTTTAGGGAAATTTTGTTCTTCCCACCGTTAAATCATGGATTTTAAACCTAAATACCCAACTGACAGAGCACACAAGCTCCCAATTCAAGTACCTGAAGAAAAAGAAATCTTAGAAAGAGAAAGGATTGGGAGCCTTTATGAAATTATCCGTGCTTAAGAAAACAGCCTTATTTTTTAAAGAATAGTTTACTAAAAGGTGTATTAATAACTTTCCTACTTCACAAGCAAAATTGACATAATTTCATTTGCTCTGGCATTTAGCAGTCACATCATTCTTCACAGCTCTACTACGTTTATTTAGCTTTTCTTGTATTTTGTCTTCCTTCTCACACCAGGCCACAATTTAACCTCTAAGAACAAACCCAGTGCTCTTACACTAATGTTTCTGAAGTTTGTTTTCCCCCAGAACACCAGTATAGTAAACAACACAACAATTAGATTCTATTAAGCCACTCAAGTTATCATTGGAAAAAATGAACCATATTGACTGTCCTTTCAGGATCTAGAGTATGAAATAATGTCTTTCAAATTCATGTATAAGCAGAAAAACAAGAGGACTAAAACTACTTGCCTGGTTCCAAAGAAATTTGACAGCTTCCTCCTGTACAAGCCTCTGCATCGCATCTTCCTCTCTTTCTTTTCTTAGTCTGCAAGAACATATATGCAAAATTTATGCAGCTTAAATAAGCAACATTTTGGCAACAAGAGCAACAAGAATACATAAAAATGCCTACTTATATAACAGCACTCTTGAAAGATACAACAGAGCCTAACATTAAGACATTACTGCAGTCTGGCTTGCCATAAATACCCAGCTGCTGACATCAAGTTTCTTTTTCAGTTACATTTAGATTCTGCTTCCTCTTACTGCAGCACATTTGTTGGCTTGCCAATAATTTCAGTGTCTTTTTGTAAACTGAACCCGAGCTCTTACTTTTTCCTGCACAGCTGTCACCCCACACACAAAACAGTGCTTCTTCATTTCAATTTATGCTCTCCCTAACTGATATGTGGATGGAGTATGATGTGAAAACATTGGGAGTTTCTAGAAGTTCACTGAGCACTCAACTTGATTCACAGAACTTTTGTTACTTGTGACAGTAAAGAAAAGGAGCCAGTCAGACTGACATTTCCAGGCTGATCCAGAAAGATATTAAGTAAATCTGGAATTTTTGTCTTACAGATTGAGGAACTTTGTTAATGATCTTTTCCAAACATGGATTCACAGGATCAAAAATTAAAACAGAACCAAATACAGAGTCACATTTTAAAATTCTATCATACAAGGTAGAGGGAATTCTTCTTTTCATCAGCAACAGAGGAACAACTCTCAACATGAACACCTCATTTATAGACTCTGTAATTGCTAGGAGACAAGTAAAAAAAATYCCCCTCAGCAATTTCTATTTTGAAACAAATCCGGCTAATAAAGGAATAGAAAAATGTGTTCTAACCCAACCCACTTATAGAAAGCACTTAAGAGTATGAACAGCTATGTGCAAAACTGTGCTTACCTTACAGGAAGTGATCCTCTAAGGTAATCACAGTTTTATGTTTCTGATGCTAAGTTCTACTGTGAGTAGTTATCAAGGCCCATTTATATCTGTTCTGAAATACTCTGGAATAATGGTTATATTCATACGGACTTGAAAATACACAGCATGACCTCAACTTACTTTTCTATTTCAGCAGTTAAGCAAATTATGTGCTCCTGCATTCTGTTTAGTCGAATTTCATTCCGCACTTCCTTGGCTCGAGGATGGTAGTTCCTCGTGTAAAATCCTCTCCAGGAAGCTTGAAGCTTGGTAGCTGCTTCGGTCATCCTTTGCAGTTCAGCTGCACCTTGATCAGCTGCTGCTGCACCCTGCACAGCTAATGAATCAGAACTTTCTTCTGTCATCTGGTCAAGACAAAGAGTTTTTACTCCCAATTTGACACCTAATGAGGTGCTGGGGTGACTATGCAGAACTCGGCCTTCAGAGGACCCTGAAGAGTTGCTAGTTTTAGCAGCCAGGCCAGCTGTTACTGGATCAGGAGAAGGCAACTGCAGGATTTCTTTGATATTCTCTTGTGTTTCCGTGCTTCCTCCTGCTTCATTTGAGTGCTGTCCAGTAACACATAAAGCTTCTTGCTTATTAGATGTTTCTCTACTATTAACATCTCTCAGACATTCAATCACTGTATCATCGTCTTCTAGACCCAGGTTGATTCCATGTAGCTTCAAGTCTGAACCAGGAGACACTGGAGACAATCCTGAAGCAACTGGCATGAAAGTAGACTCTGAGGATAAAAGGCTGCTGTTTAGTTTGTCTTCATCTGTTTGTACATCTTCAAGGTACAGCTCCTTGTGAAAGCTTCTTTCAAGAGAAGTGTTCTTTACTGCATAGGAATGATCATCGTTTGCACTTGGTCCAACCCATGAATTCTTCTGGATGACAGGTTCTAGATAGGCAGAAAGCCATATTCAAGTGTTAAGAGTATTTCAATAATGTCTTCATTTCCTTCACAGGGATTCACAATTTGGTTTTGACAGTTAGCAGCTGCGTGGGTAAGATGATCTAACATGCTAGTAATGACGAGCATTATCTTTTGTCAAAGACAATACTTACCACAGTAACATCTATAATCAGCAAATACTGGGTACAGTAAATTGCAGAAACTGCATTCCCTTGGAGAATAAACTTTCATAAAATGGAAAAGTCAAAGTAGTAACTCTTTAGTTTATTGGATTGTGTTTTTCACCTAACAAACCTACTAGCATTTCAAACATGAATAAGCATGGCCTGGATTTTTTAGAAAACAAAGTATAACTTCAATTGAGAAAATCAAAAATCAATAGAATAAAATAATCACAGGTCCTTGTTCTGAAATTCTCTCCACAAAGTTACCTATGTTCAAAAGAAAAATATTTATTTCCACAGGTTAGATCACAGGTGTAGATAAGCTACTTACCCTTTTCAAGAACCATCGGTGATGGCTGGACTGGGCCACTGTGTTCATGAGCAACAGGCACTGTTTTGCTGGGTGCAGGAGATGTAGGTGGTTCCTCACTTTGGTTTTCATGCATCAACTGCCTCTGGTGGAGTCTAAGCAGAGTTTCAATAACAGATTTTATATTTCTTTTAAACTTTTTTTTGTACAGAAAACATCTAAAAGAAACCATCAACTACTTCAAAGGAAACAAGTGATCAAAACATTCCAAACAAGAGGCTATTTATGCAGACCCCTATATCTACACTAAGACACTAAGACAGCATTACTCACAAAGTAAGGGATTGCAGTTTTTTCCTGCYCCCCTTCCTCCTGCCCCTTTTTCTTCATTATATATATTAAAAAAAAACAAAAAAGAAAAAAAAAAAAGGAGAAAAAGCCCAACATGCAATTCTGACTATAGACTGAAAACCATGAGGTACCATGAGGTACATTGTGTACATACAAGGGAGGCATGCAAATATTTTAAGTGTCTAGTGTGGAATACACTTATGGCTGTAAGTATAGAGGAGTTTAAGGAATGGTGGGAGTATCTTTTACATTTGAAAGTGAGTGAATCAAGGAATAGGTGTTCCCATTACTAAAGGGACAAAATCCTAGTACAGATCAACAAATATTGCCACAAACAAAATCATCCTTTACAAACCCAGAGAACACACAGGTTGTTTCAGCCTGGCTAAATTAGAAGATCATGAGGCAGAGATCAAACTGTCCTATAAATTATATACATGTGTGCATATACATATGGGTGAGGATTTTGGGGGATTGGTTTTTCTAGTAAGTTTTATTTTGGTTTGGTTGTTGAGGGGTTTTTTAATTTTTAAAGAGTTATATTCAGCAGACCAACTTCCTGAATTTTCCCCAGAAACATCATATGAATGTTAGAGCACTTAGCTGGAGATTCCAAGGTCAATATGCTTTGATTGCACCTTCTCCTTAGAAACAGCTAAAACATTTGTATAATTTCCTCCTGGAGAACAATCTACACTAACAAAGTATGCAGTAACTCCTTCCAGATGCTCCCAAGTTTCCAGCCATTTTGGCAGAAGGGTTTCTTCTCAACGACAACACTTTTGTTGCTCAACTTTTTAACCACACTATGCCACTTAAGTAGCCTGCTCCTGGGACCTGAATTTTCTGCTCTATCTTTCTGCAAAAAAAAAGTTTGTCAATAGGTCCTGGGGAATAGAACTACCTGTATTGTTATGTTTCCTGGCTTCTAACCACAATTAGTTCATCCTTTCATGGACGAAAACCACACCATGATAACTCTACTCATCTATTTGCATAGGCCTTAGCAGAACAGCTACTGCTGACAGAGCCAGCAGGCTCTCCAGAGGCCTCCACTGCCAGATCTCACATGCCAGATACAGAGACGGACAAATACATCACTACGAGCAGTGTCCCTCAAATGACAATCTTAACTTTAAAACCAGGAAAGAACATGCTAAAAAAAAAAGGAGCTAATACACCAGTGTACCACAATAGTCCTCATTTACAATTAGAACAAAGGTTAAGCTAAGCTCCTTTTTGAGGTTTTCATCATCTTCTGTGGCAAAAAAGTCTCAGTACATAGTTTGCTTATTTTAATCACAGTTCTAACACAAATTACGTTCAGTGTCCCACAGAGCACAAACTGAAAAATAAAAAGAATTTTCCCCTAGATGGACCAGAAAGCATGAAAATACTCTTGCTGCTGCTGCCTTGCCTCTCATTCACCTCTAGGACACATCCCCTACCTCCATTACACTTTGCATCTCCAGCCCTCACTGTTGCTCTGAAATACTAAAAATGAGACTTTACTATATCTAGCACTTAATAAGAGATATAATTATGTTCTTATTTACATTCTCTAAGAAAGAAACAAGTTCTTACCTTTGCTTACTCAGTATTTTTTCCAGTTTGGCATCCTCTTCAGTCTGGAGTCCAGATGCAGATATGAGAGGACAAACAGTAGCCAGGTACTGAACTAGCTGAACATGCTGCCCAGGACGATATGATCTTCCTTTCCCTTGACTGTAGAGCCATTCTGCTTTCAAACTGTTAGGAAGGGGGAAAATTATCACCATTAATAAATGACATAAAACTACTAACTCTGCTTTCACTACTGTTCTTCTAGTGGGCACCCAAGAGCTAATCTACAAATCTACTAAAAACTTAGAACATGTACGGTGCCCAGATGAACTGGGAATTTCATTACCAGAACAATGAATAAAGTATTCCCTCACTTAAGCATCGATGAAACAAACAAAGAAACCAACAAAAAAAACCCAAAACAAACAAAAAATACTTGTCCAAAACTGTGCAGTCTCTGCTTTGTCTGTGTGTAGTCTTTGAGCACTGAAAACAGTTGTGTCAATGAACTTATCAGCAAAACTTTCACAGAAATAGACGAGTTCACACAACAGGCGAAATAGACACAGAGAGCAAACCTTGCTGGAAGTATTCAACAACAGAAATCTGTTTTTTAAATTAAATGCACTTCAGCCTGAGAACATATAATATAATACATCYACATGCAATAATACAGTTAATACAGAAAACTCCATTAGTCACAAAAAAAAAGTCTAGAATTCTAACAGGCAACTTTGCAGGAAAGTCACATGTTATGGTGAAATAGAAGTAAAATTGGTTTACCTTTGACCAAAAACTCACCTTTTTATTTTAGTAACAGGCGAAAAAGGACAGTAATGTCCTAGAATACATTCATGTCCTGGACTAGAATGTGTTTATACTGGATAATACTTATGCTTGGACTGTTCTGAGTCAAGAACTTTGTCAGGAAGATATCACAGTGGTATAACGACTACAATGATACAGTAGCAAGTGATTTCAGTAAAATAATATTTAACTTTTTGATACCAAAAAAATGCCAAATCTAGAAATGCCCACATAAATCAGGCCCTGTATATAAGGGCATGTTTGAGCTTCTCCCAAGATAACAGCTTTAATATCTGCTGATTGTCACATTCTGCAAAGTCAAAGAGGCTCTAAGCCTGGAAAGGGTAACAGACCACTGATGAATTGCTACCACAGTTTTGCTTTGTAGAAGTGCTAGTGTGACTTGAGCAACAAAATGAAAGCTTAACTTCATACTTCCGTCTAAACAAACTTGTGATCTTACATAATAATTTCAGTGTAACAGAATAAAAATTTAGCAAAAGCAACAATGTTAATAGGCTTGTCTCTCATATGGCCATTAGCAAGACAAATAGAATTTCAGATCATTAGCACTCTCCCATTTTTTTTATTATGTAAAAAAGCAATTTCAGCTTAGCCAAACTTATTTAATGATTTTAGACATTTAATACTACTATGTCACCTTTCCTTCTGAGAAATCACATATCCATCAAGAACTTTAAGGTTCAGACACCAGCTGACAATATATGGCCTGTAGTCAAAGCCAGGGACAGAAGGTGTGGCCATCACACAAGGATTGTTCATAACTGACAGTTGTTCCAATTGGTGAAGAGAGGCCAGGAAAGAAACCTTGAGAAAACAAGATACACCTGTTAACTGAACAGAACATAGCACATTTTCTCCTAGATAGAGCTGGACAGCTCACACAAAACAACAGAATGACAAATACATCAAAATATCACATTTGCTTTTTGAACACCAAGGACTACAAAGGACCTTCAAAAAACTACTGCCATTTTTCCACTAATTCTTCTGTAAGCGCTATTAGCCCTTGGAAAGTATTAGCTTCTCTTAAAATTTGGCCATGAGGCTTTAAGTATAAAATGGTAATACTGCTATGATTCCAGCTTACTACAACAGGTGTTGGATTTTGAAAATAAACAAACAAACAAAAAAAGCAAGCCAAAAAGCTGCAGAAACACTGTCCTGTTTTGAAGAGAAATAATTACCAAAATAATTTCGTCTGACATGAAATCCCAACCAAGAGTTTTGGTCACTACTTATAAATCATCAAACAAACAAAACAATGAAGACAAAAGTCACAGGCAGATTATTTGTTTCTCTTATACAGTGTTCAAAAAATAGGTCAGTTGCAACAAGTGCAATTCAAACCTTTGTTATAAATACAGCAGTTGCAGAAGCTCTCTGCAGCAGCTAATCAGCTCAGCTTTCAACTTTCAGACAACCACAAAAAAGATACGAATTTAGGCCTAAAAGTAACATCCTTGAATAATGTAAAAACATCAAAGAAAAAAGGCAAAGTTTCTTTCCAGGCTAAATTTTAAAAAGTACCATCTAGCTCATGCAGCTAATGCAAGTATGGTTATTACATATAAGCTATTAAGTTACTTCTATCAACATGGGTTGTTTCAAAGAAGAGCCCATTTTCAGTTACAACCTCAAAATAATTGTTCAACTTCCTGCTTTCAGTCTACCTAAAGACAAGGTGATCTATTTTCTATATCTTACCTCATTTAAGTCTCTGATTTCATTTTCTGCCAACGAAAAAACAGTCAAACTCTGAGGTAGGCAAACAGGGGCAGTACGAAGTGAGGTTATAATATTTCCATGTAGCAACAGAGTCTATAAAATAAAAATATGGTGATGAAATGTATGTTTGATCAAAACCCCCATGTTTCTTGTTCAGGCATTAGCTGCAAAATACACCCAAAAGAACTGTAATTAAAGTTTTCTGGTCGCAGTTACCAAAAAATGTATTTGGAAACATTTTTTCTCTACAGTGTTCATGCTGAAAGAGTTAACAGTATGTTTCATCTTGATTCATGGCAGGAGGTAAGAGAACAAAGAGCTATGAACAAGATCTCACCATTATATCTTTATCAAAATCATTAGAGTGGTTATAGAAAAATCACTGCCTCGGTTCCTGCAGCTTGAAAACAAGGAAGAGAACTCTTCCATGCTTCCCTCTAGAAATCACAGTTCATTAATTAAAATGCTCTAAGAGCTAGTGTTTGAATACCGAATGTTTTTAAAGGCAGCAATTTTCAAAACAAATTTCTTTATGTAAAGAATGCAATAAAAACAGATAATTACATCTACCTTCAGCGAGGTAAGCTTGGAGAGATCACCTAATTGAGCTATGTTATTGTCTGACAAATCAAGATGCTGAAGAGACAGACAGGAATTGATTTGTTCAATGACCTGCAAAAATAAAGAAGTAAATTACTCCCAGTAACTCTTTTTTAGTCACTAAATAAAACCAGGTATCAATAATTATAAATTATTTTGAAAGCTAAAAAAAACACCGGATAAGTAGCCCCAAATAAAACTCATGTTTTAATATAGTTTCATTTTAAAGATGATAATTCTTTTTCCTATTTTGGGGGCTATTTCCTTATTCTCATTACATTTTGATATCAAACCTTTTATTTTTTCCTAGACAACTCTACTCTAAAAGCTGCCCTCATCTATTTCATAAACCAGTAGACACAAGTCATCAACATTTTTCTTCCAATCAAAATATATTCAGATTTCTTCACATAATTTTCCAAATTTCTATAACACAAAATTCTGGAAAATGCAAAAGACTAAATACTTTACCTTAAGGTTATTTCCTGCCAAGTTTAGCCATTCCAGGTGCACCAAATCCTTCAGCCCTTCCACATACCCAATACTATTATGAGGCAGGTTGAGCACCCGGAGCTTGGTCAGTTTTGCTACACCCATCATTCGCACCAAACGATTGTTGGCTACAGAGAGCTGCAGTTTGACACACAAAAGAACCAGTATTAACTACACAGACAGAATAAGCTTTTACTTTTAGTAGTTAAAAATCTATTCCAAGAGAAATTTCTCCAATCTATGTATTTCATTTTCAAGTAAATAATACAAAAATCCTGCAAGAGTCAGGAAATAAATTACTGATCAAAGAACAATCTTCACAACTCACTCTGCAAACTTAAGAGGAAATTCTCCTAGCAATAGCTAAATAAAGGAGAAAGAATGAGGAATTGTGTCATATGAAAATAAGATTTTAATATCAGAATTTCCAACTCATTATGCAAATTGTTGCTCCATTCCTGGTGTAAAATCTGTACTTACTGTCAACATGGTAGAGGACAAAAATGTTTCACGGGATTCTCAAAAAGGTCCTGTGCTAACAGGACTGTAAATCACAGACTTCTTAAAGACTTCTTTAATCCTGATTAACCATACACTTCAGTAACATGATCAACAAGCTGGCAGTGGGGTGAAGGTTTGTTGTAGCAACAAACCCCACCTCCCCCAACTCAGTGTAGCTTGTCTATAGGTTATCCGGCAGCTTAGAGTCTATTGAGAGGCACTTTTGGTGATAATACAAACTTATTTTCAAGGTTACAAGGCTCAAGTACTCAAAAGCTAAGAAGAATCAAAATTTGAGTTATCAGCAACTTTTTTAAAGTGTTCTTATGATGCCCCTCCCCATTAAAATTTACTTAGTTCATTTTTGGTTACCCAGGTAATTTGCAAAACAGCCTCCTCCACTATCAACTGTAGACCTCCACTGAAAACAAAGCTTTCTATTTTAGTTAGCCATCATTTGTTTTCCTCTGAAGACAGTAACTGCTAGCTTACTTCAGTTACATAATATGGCCTTAAAGCAGAACATGCTAACATCACAGTACCATTATTTCATAGCAATTTCAAGTCAAGTAACACTGACCTGCATCAGATTCCTGCATTTCTCCAAGTGTTCCAATTTAATTATCTGGTTTTTGTCCAGAATCAGAGTCTGAGTATCAGCATCACAGGGTAAGGTTGGACCAAGTTTTTGCAATCCTTGACCTGACCAGTTAACTACCAAGCCTTAGAATAAAAAGAAGAAAAACGGACAAAAAAGAAAACAAAAGACACCACAAAGTTTATATATGAGAACAGGTACTGAAAAAGCAACACAAGATAAACAGATTTGTCTTATAATACTTGCAGATAACTTGGAAATACAGATTAACTTTCTTTTCCATGTAAAACTTGAGCAAATTACTTCAGTTTGAACACCTTAAGAGTAACTGATCCAGTTACTGGATGATATGCATTCCAGACCCTGTCCCAGTTAAGAACTCTGGCAGAATTTTGGGAAAGTCAGTAACAGTTCTGAAGTAAGCAGCAGAGCAAAATTTGGTAACTAAATTTAAAGGTGTGATCCTCAAAACCCCAAATTTCAAGAGAGCCTAAATTTTTTAATTCTTCAAAGATTTCAAGTTTTGAGCAGTTTGACAACTGCCTATGTGTAAGCATTTCATCTAAACTGAGAACCCATTAATCCACCCATACTACAGTACTGGGGGCATTGGGCAGGAACAAACTGTAAATAGGCTCACATATCATTTAATTAATGCAACACACAGTTTAAATGTCCCACGCAAAAAGTGTTACCATAGAAAGTTAAAAGGCAAACATTTGCCATCTACAGGGAGCTTGARTCACTGAGTACCCATAGTGACACCTGATAATAATTTTCATACATTAAGCCTCCGCTGTGTATTTTATGCACAAACATCATCATACGCTGCTTCTTCTCTTACTATCTGTTCACTAAATAATGTTGCCTTTTTCAGCATCATATCCCAAATAGTGTTCTTACCCTATGCTGTACATTTTTAATATKCTTGCAGTTTACAGGGTTTTAGTGTTTAGTTATGCTATAGATGGAGACAAACAATTTTTTGTGTACCATTCTGTCAACTAGAGAACATGCATTTCTAAAAAAGATCTCTAATGAGTTTTATTACATTTCCATTGCTTTTCAAATCCACAGCTACCCCAAGAGCTCTGGAGAGCAGCAATGAAGAGCCAGCAACACCAGAAATAGTCACACTCTTGTCTTTGCACATTCAGGGATAAAGTACTGTGTGCTTCTCACTCAAGGAGTCACTTCTGCAACCACTTGGTCACTTTAACTAAACAGAGAAACTTTGCATCTGCCCATATATCCAAGGGTTTGTAACAAAAATTCACAACTGGCCCCTACAATCTAGGAGAGAGACAAGGACCCACAGTACTGAATTGCAAGAGTAATCCTTTTATTCATGCACATGATGTGTCCCATTCAACTGGGGCACTGGGAATGTGGCTTTATACAGGGTCTCAGCTTCTGAGCATTCGGGTATAACATTATCTAATTGCTACTTAACACACAAACACAACCATTTGCAAAGAAGCTGTATTTCTATGGCAACATCATCCACCTGCTTCTCTGTTGATCTAGACACACCTGCAGACTTCCTATAATCACTTATCTACGATGCCAGACAATGGGAGTTTTTACGGAGGTCTTAAAGGAGCTAGGATGCTGGCGTTATCTCCCTTGTCTGGGGGTATCCTTTGTCCTTTGTGAGCACTTTCAGGATTCAGAAAAGGTGAAGTTTGCTTGCTTAAGCTTGGCAATTCAGGATRCAGCATGAACTATATATGCATGTGTACCTCTAAGAAGTTAATACGATTCCATACTATAACAACTCATTGGCATAATACTTCTGGAACGAGATTTTCTTGATAAGCTTTCAGGACCTAGGACAACGTTTCAGAATTGCTTATTTCTCGTTTGGCAGGATGCAAGGAACCGCACCCTCAGATGTGGCGCTGTCTCCCAAGACCTCTCAGCCCTCCCTTGTAGGGAAAACAGGCCTTATTTCGTTCAAATCCTGGCCTATGAATCTTCTCCAAGGCTGCAGGATCCTCCAGCACGATGGACAGCCGCTCCGTCCTGCCCGAGCCAGACGCGCTCCTCAGGGCGGGAAGTGGTGCCCGCGCCGCCCCCCTCCCCCGCGCTGTCCCGGCCGCTTCCAGCCCCGCGGGGCCCTCAGGTGCCAGCTGAGGGCGGGGGGCAGCCGGAGCAGAGCGGCCGAGCCGGCCCCTCACCCCGAGAGGAGGGGGGGCCGCCGCCGCCTCCCCAGTGCCGAGCTCCCCGCGCCCACTCCGAGCGCCACAGYGCCTTTCGGAGCTCGCAGCGCCCAACAACGCGGCCCCGCCGGCCCCCGGCACCTGTCCGAGGCTGCCCTTACCCGCTCCGGCCGCCTCATCCCCCGCCCTGGCCGCAGCGCCGGCGGCCGCCATACCCCACGCTTGACAACACCGCCAGGTAACAGAGCGGCTTTTAGCCTGGGTAGAGCGGCAGGTCCCGCGTCCGGGGCTGTGCCGAGGAAGCCCGCCTAGGTGAGCACTCCGCGAAGCCTCCGCGGTGCAGCCGGGGCGGTGCTGCCCTGCCCTTCCCTCCCCTTCCCGCTCCGCTCCCGTCGGGCTCCGCGCGCCGCTCCCGACACCGCCTCCCGGCGTCCTCTCCGCCTCTCCGGCCCCTCGCTCGCAGCCGCCGCCATCATGAAGTGAGAGCCCCATCCGTCGCTATCCGGGCCCATCCGCCGCGGGGAGGCCGCCGCGGGGCCCCGGCCGCCTCCCCCGGCCACCCGCGCCCTCCCCTAACTCTTCTCTCCCGCGCAGGGTCGAGTTGTGCAGCTTCAGCGGGTACAAGATCTACCCGGGCCATGGCCGCCGCTACGCCCGCACCGACGGGAAGGTGAGGCCGGGGCGAAGCCCGCGGGGCGGCGGCGGGAGCGGGCGGGAGCGGACGGGAGCGGGCCCTGCGATCCAGAGGGCGCTGGGCCCGGTAGAGGGCGGTGCGCGGAGGGCGCGCCCTTGGGGTTGCCCCGAGACTCCAGTGGCGTTGCTGTGGCTTCTGCCCGAGTCGCTCGTATTGAGCCATGTGAGAACAGCGTCGGTGTCCAGGTGCCGTAGCTGCCGTCAGAGCTGCTCCCCAGGAAAAACGTGCCGTGCTGTAACTTGGGGTTGGGTTTTAGGATGCGGTTTTCAAAGGGTGTGTTAGAGCAGCAGTTGTAAAGTACCAAAGTTGGGTAGAAAATTCTGATTAGACATCCTGTATCTAATGCTGAGCTTCACTGGAGCCAGGACATCTTGCAACTCAGTCTTGCAAATGAGTTGGGTAGGGATCTTTGGGGTAAAAYAGGGTGGAGAGCCCTTTCAAGCTGTCGTGTCATATACAGACAGGACTGTCCATCGAATTAGGCTGTACTTTAAATAGAATTGTATAGTTAATAACAAACCAGCCTGCTTATTCTGCCTGTTTTACACAAGCAGGTTAGTGTAACTAGGCAAGAAGGAATCAAGTGGAGGATTGGTCTCCCTGTGCTCCCTAGGCCAAGTTTTGAGTCACTCCGGCAAACAGGAAGTACATTGTTGCTTGAGGACAGACACTTGGAAAGTATGATGCTGRACACAGCTATTCATGCTGTGCCTGAAATACACAGCAGCATTGAATGCAAATGGTAATTTGAACTTTATTCAGAAAAGAGAAATTGCTTAAGAATGCCTTGTAAGATATCAGTTTGACCAATATAACAAAATTCAAAACTTGAAATTTTTTTTAGTTATCTTCTAGAATTTTTAATAGAGCTATGTTAAATACAAAAGCATCACTGTTGAAAAACACTGACTCAAAGAATACTTGAAGCAAACTATGATAATGTCGTTCATAGAAACAAAGCTTACACAAAACACTTTGCCTTCCCAGGTTTTTCAGTTCTTGAATGCAAAATGTGAGTCTGCATTCCTTTCCAAGAGAAACCCCCGTCAGATCAACTGGACTGTTCTGTATAGGCGTAAGCACAAGAAGGGACAGTCAGTAAGTATACACCAGCTAATGGCACTGTAAGTTGGTGACCAGAAGATGTGGTCACTGGTCTGTTAGAAGTCACTTGAGCATGCCAGTGTTCAGCAAAAGTGTGACCCACATAACCAGGATGAAGACTGGTCAATAATGGTGAAAATGTGAGCAKAGTTACATGAGTTCATACATTGAGTTGTATTTATGTTGTAGCACTTCTTTGAGGGACCACTGAGAGCCACAGTATGYTCAGTAGATCTTAATAATTGTAGGAATGGCAGATGTTTTAAAAGAGTTAGTTTCAGGGAGGGTAGGTAATGCTGTTTAATATGCAGACTTCCTAAAAGTTTGGTCTTATAAACTTATTAAATGGTGACAGCATAGAGAGCTGATTTGGGGGCTAGGGGGGCAGGGTTGACACTTCTCATGTACTCTCCTTGAAAAATTTGGGCTGTAGCTTAGGAGGTCTTTTCCTCTGTAGTTGTCATTGCGTGAAAAAGATAGAGCACAAGGGCATGCAGCATGATGTATCTCCAATGCTCTTATTTAAACTTGCACAGCAGAAGAGCATTTAGAAAGGCTTACATCAGTGCAGTAAGTCAGTGTTCTTACCAGTTTGGTTGGAGAAAGAAAGTTGATGCATGGTGGCTTACACTGCTGCCCAGCACCTGATCCTGATGCCTAAAATTGGGAGTACCTGAAACAGAGACTGAACAAAGTTAGTGGATAAAAGTATGAATTTATTGAAGGCCTTTGAGTGGTACACCTCTGGTACAGAGCCTTGCTTAGGCTAGGCTAAAACCAAGATGGAACCTGATCACGAGTTTTCCCCCCAGATATAGGTTTGGTACATTTGCTTATCAGAAGTTAATTGTCCAGTTACAGTTCCAGGTAATGAAGTAATATTCCCCCATTCACCCCCTCCCAATTCACTCTTGTTTATACTTAGGCCTAGGATAGTGACCTTGTTTTTTAGGCCTAGAAGGAATGTTTTGTCTAACAAGAATGTGAAGAGCTTACTTAGCACAWAATACGGAGTTCAGAATTACATATTAGTACAGTGCAGGATTAGAAAAACCCAAAAGCTAATCCTTAAGGCGTCAATCCCATTTGAAAAGGTGTGGAGTGTCTTCCTTTCAGAGGATTCCATCAAAGCTTTATCCTTTCTCCCTTTTTTTCTCTGGGAGTTACAGATGGCTGAACTTCTGATACTCCTTCAATAGGTGTGGATTGTCTTCCTTTCAGAAGATTCTGTCAAAGTTTTATCCTTACCCCCCTTTTTTTTCCAGGAGTTACAGATGGCTGTACTTCAGACATTCTTTGAAAACATTTTTTTTAATATACCTTGCTGTAGAAGCCTAGAAGATATGGGGGCTAATGTGTGTGTCTCAAACACTGATAGCTGTGGAGCCAACCAAGGATTGTTGGTAACACACTAGTAGAAGGAACAGGATGTGGCTGGAGAATGGGCCATATGGAGGTAGGGCAGCACTTTTCTGTACTCAAGAGAAGAATTCTCTAAAGTGAGAAGTAAAATTCTACTTCGGTGTACAGTTGTACCATAGCTTTAATCTCAATAGCAGCTCATTTCTGTAATTGTCTTTAGCCATTTATTTAATGTCTTTTGGTGCTAATTGTGTGTTTTCACCTCCTGCCCTTTTAGGAAGAGGTCCAAAAGAAGCGCACGCGCCGTGCTGTCAAGTTTCAGAGAGCCATCACTGGTGCGTCTCTAGCTGAGATTATGGCTAAACGAAACCAGAAGCCCGAAGTACGAAAGGCACAGAGGGAACAAGCTATTAGGTGAGAAGGCAGAGATAAGTGGAGCTATCCCAAGCTTTTCCAAGATTACCATACTTCTCATACAAAAGCTTAAACTCTTTAATGATCTCCATGTTTTATAAGATTTTTGGGGGGGTTTTGTTTGCTTTTAATCAGCATATTTGTATGTAATACTGAGTAATCTTGGCAACAGATAGTAGCAGCAGAGATGAGTCACTTGCCCTCTCCCATTATGCTTTTGTCACACAGTTCTGCTTCTGTAGAAATGTCCCCAGAGRGTAGTGAATATAGAGGAGAAATCTGCAAAAATGCATTCTGTTCCTGATCTTGGGGAGCTTTTGCAGTACTGAGACAAGGAAACAGTGAATGGCAGACATGGATAACTGTTCCTCTTTTTCTGTGAAATTACAGGGCTGCAAAGGAAGCCAAGAAGGCTAAGCAGGCAACCAAGAAAACAGCTGTTTCTGCTGCAAAGGTGAGATGTAAAAGGCAAATAGAAATTATAAAATGGAATGCACCATGTTGTAACAACGCACAACACACAATATTCTGCTTAATTGGAAATTCCCATTTCTGTTTTGAGGAAGTACTTGCRTATCTTATTTGATGTGAAAGGTCCTTGACTACACTATTGTACTGACGTTAAACATACCCAAACGGCTGAAGAGAATGAATCTTTTTCACAGGATAGATATTACAGTAAAACAAATTTCTGACCATATGTCAGAGAGAGTTAATAGATAAAAACTTGTCTGGATGTGACATCTTCACTATCTAGGAACTTGGTAACAATGTACTGATGAATGCTACCATGTACATTCATGCGTTTCATTATCACTGTGGAATCAATATCATATGTTGGCATCATACATGTTGTAGGCTTTGTGTTATGTGTGTGAACATCTGTTAATATGATCCTAATACTATAGCTTGTAATTCTGATCTGATCTAATTTCTGTCAAGAGTATATACAGGAACACTTTTAGGACTGCAAATAAATTGCTTCTCTTCACTTATACTTCATTCTGTCTCTACAGGCTCCTACAAAGGCTGCACCTAAGCAGAAGATTGTGAAACCAGTCAAGGTTTCTGCTCCTCGTGTTGGTGGAAAGCGCTAACTTGCCAAACTGTTGGTTGTGCTGAATAAACATCTGATAGAATTTCATTACTTGTGCCATGTTCAGCTGTGTGAGACATACTGAAGAGAATGAATCTGTGAAATAACCATGCCTGGTTTTTGCAGACTGAAAAAGTCTTACTGCTATAAAACGCTTGGTTTCTTAGACAATCTGCTGTATTAGCACATACTTCCCCAGTCCTTACTGAGTGACTCAGGTGGCAGGGAAGATGGAGCTGATGTTTGAGGAGTGTTCTTGCCTGAAGGACAGAACAACACCCAAGTTTATTCCGCATCTTTGACAGATGACATAAAAAGAGGTTTCTAAGCTCAGAGATGCAAGCTAAAGGGGCTGTGAAGCTGTGCCATCTGTAAGTCACTTAAAATGTTAATACACTTCCTGTGCTGTGGAATGCATGTAGCAAGATGCAAAGAATCAAATAAGGAAAAGGTTGAAAAAAGAGACAGACTGCATGGCTCTTACACAAAAGTTCAGATGCAATTCCTGGGTTAGGAAGTTGCAAAATGATGGATTGCTGGAAGCTGTTGACAGGAAAAGGATGTGTTTAAAGATTTAATGGGTTTCAAATGCAGCTGATGGTACCCAGTTAAAAATTCACTTAGGTTCATGTTTAACTTCCTGAATGCAGGTAGCGGTTCCATTAGTAATTTTCCACCCTCCTACCACTAGAGGAGATTCCTCATTCCTTTGTCTAAGTAAGGCACTGTGCAGACAGCGTGCCCAAACTTTGCCATAGTTTTGCTGGACAGCAAGAGCCTTGGCAAAGCAATGTCCTGACTTACTAGAACCATAACAGAAACCAAACCTTCACTATTTTCTGGATCAGCTACTTCTCTATTGATGCCATATCTTGATGCCTGTTAGCTTTGAGGCCTTGGTTTATCTTATTACACCAGTCAAGGCAGCTGTGTTCTCCCAGTTCTGTTTCCTACAGTCCTTTTGGGCTTCAAAAACTTCATGGGCACTGTGAGCTATTTGTTGTATTTTGAGTTATACCTTGTTTGGGATTTGTTAATAAAATAGATATGGGTATGGATGAAGGCTGCAAGACATTTAAAAAAGGTCTAGCTTGATTACATTAATGGAATTTGCACCATTGTCTTCCAAATAATTCTGCTTTTTGCTGTCGAAAAAACCCATAGGGGCTACTCATGTTCMGAATGAAATTGAAGGCTCGTAAACTGGTTAACACACTTTAAAGTGGAGGAGCCAGAAACTGGGGGGGAAAGAGAGGAAGAAAAATGGCCTGCAGTTAACAGGGAAAGGAATTTTTAATAATTTTAAACTGAAGGCTGAAAACACCAACTGAAAACTACCTATGCTAGTGATGATTATATAAATCCTGATCACATCAGTGTCTTGTACAAGGCATCTGCTACCCTGAATGTGTCCTTGTGAAAGTTTTCAGCTAAGAAGCTGAAAATGAAGACGAGCTTTTACAATCTGCTTGAAATACCATTAATGGTATATATAGAAATCGATTGGCAGATGTGACTTATTAATATTTGTTAATGCTTTGAAGTTTGCATGCTTTGGCTGCCTGGTGTCACTGCAGAGGTGCACAGAAGTGCTTCAAGATTACTCTTCCTTGATTATTTCCTAAGGTCTGACTTACAGGGTGAGAAGTAGTGAAGAAGAACAGCCCATCAATCAGGTTACTCTCAAACTGTGTGTTATGTAAGTGAGGCAGGCTGTTCAGAGCAGGGCATTAACCTGGTGTAACAACACATTATTCAACTCAAACATAGATGCAATAGAATGAATGAATGAATAGGGAAATTAATACAAGCTCTTGTGTTTACCTAATGCAATGCAATTGATCTTCTATCAAATATTTATCATAAAAAAACAGGAGTACCTAAATTTGTAATAGACCCAGAAAATAATGTAGGTTGGAAAGGATCTCCAGAGGACATTTAGTCCAACATCTTCAAAGCATGTCTATTTAGATGAGGTTGCTTAGTATTCAGCTGAGTGTTGAACTCAGCTCCAGAGGTTCCACAACTTCCTAGGCAACCTGTTCCCAGTATTCGACCACCACCATCGTTAAAATTTAAAAAACCCAAAACCAACCAAACAAAAAACCACAAACCCAACCAAGAAACTAAAACAATAATTCCTTTTCTATATAAATAGAACCTTGGCCAGTCTCGGTCCATGCAGTCAGTATCTCTGTGTTTGAGGGAGCTCTGTGCTCCAGGTGCGTCCTGCAGGTACCGAGCACAGGGAAGGGTCGCTKCTGCTGCGCCCTCGCCTGGGCGCGACACCCCGCGGTTCCTGTCTCTCCTGTCTCTGTTACGGGTGTAAAAACCAGCTCAGAGCTCAGGCAAGTCAAACGCGCAGTTGACATCTAAAAGATTTTCTTCATTGACTCTTACAAATAAAACAGCGAGCACTGGGGGCACCGAGGCGTGGCTGCTGCGCCGCCGTGCCCGCGCTGGTTCTGCTCCCGATCGGCACRAATCACACAGCTGATCTGCTCGCAGCCCTTGCTCCCGAGGCAGTTCTGGCGCGGCAGCCGCTCGTCTCGGAGCCAGGGCTGCACAAAGATTTATTCGGGAACGTCCCCGGCCTCCACCGCCATGACCACGCCCCCGCCACACGCTTTGCCCGGCTCCGAGATGGCCGCCCCGCCTTCCGCCCGGTCTCTCCTTTGCCCGGTTCCAAGATGGCGGACCCGTTCCCCGGCTGCTTTCCCAGCGCCCCCGCCCCTTCCCCGCCCCTCCCGCGCTCACGGCTCTGACGTCACCTCCGCTTGTGCAGCAGCCATTTTGTCTTTCCGCCGCCGCTGCTGCCCGAGCTTCTTCCTCCCTCCCGCCGCCGCGGGCCGCGACACTCCAGTTCCCCCCCGGGCGCGGCTCCCGCCGGGCCGGGGGCGATCCCGACCCCCCTTCCCTTACCCCGGGAGGCGCCTCCGCAGCCCCGGCGCGGCTCTCAGGGCGCGGGGACGGCTCCCGTGCCCCCGCCGCGCCATGTCCAGCGAGGAGAGCTACCTGGCCATCCTGCGGTACCTGACGAACGAGCGGGAGCCGTACGCGCCGGGCACGGAGGGCAACGCCAAGCGGAAGATCCGCAAGGCCGCCGCTTGCTACGTCGTGCGCGGGGGCACCCTGTACTACCAGCGGCGGCAGCGCGATCAGCAGCGTTTCGCCGAGCTGGAGGTGGTGCTGCAGGCCGAGCGCCGCGCCCGCCTCATCCGCGCCGCGCACCTGGCGCCCGACGGCGCCCACCGCACCCGCCTGCAGACTTGGCAGGGGCTCTCGCAGAAGTACTGGTGGAGAGGTGAGCGCTGCAGGCCAGGGGCGGGCAGCTGGGGCACAGCGCGGCTGGCGCAGCCGGGGCTGCAGCTCCTGCGGCGCTGGGTCACGCAGCCACAGGAGCACGGCACTGGGCAAGGTTGGAAGGGACCTCAGTGAGTCACCTATCCAACCTCCCTGCTCAAGCAGGGTCATCCCAGAGCACATGGCACAGAATTACATCCAGACAGTTCTTGAATATTTCCAGTGAGGGAGACTTCACACCCTCTCTGGACAGCCTGTTCCAGAGCACGGTCGTTTGTACAATTTTTCCTCGTGTTTATGTGGAACTTCCTATGGATCAGTTTCTGCCCCTGGCCTCTTGTGTCACTGCTTGGTGTCACCGAGAAGAGCCTGGCTCCATCCTCCTGACACCCTCCCTTCTGCTATTTATACATATTGTGCGGTCCCCTCTCAGTCGTCTCTTCTCAAGGCTGACCAGGGCCAGCCCCCTCAACTCTTCTTTATTAGAGAAATGCTCCAGTCCCTTAATCATCTTTGTTGCCCTCTGCTGGACCTGCTCCWGGAGCTCCATGTCTCTCTTGTCCTGAAGGGATGTCCATGTGCCCTCCCTGGAGAGAGCAGGAAGGGACTTTCACTTGCTAAGTGACCTCTAAATGCCACCTCAAAGCACGTGGTCTGTGGGCAGTGGCACTGTGTCACCCCCCGAGAGGCAGGGCTCRCTCTGCACAGTGCACCTTGGTCAGCAGATTGTCCAGGGCTTCCTAGCCAGTAATGGTACCTCGAATTTATGGAAACATGGAGTACAACTCTCCCCTCCAACTCTTGCACACAGCCCACTTAATATAGTGACATCTCAACCTGTGAACTTCATATAGGTTGATAATCCATTCCACGTGACCCACTTTAGCTTTTGACCTGATCCAGGCATGTGGATAGTGTTCGAGTTTAAGTACTGCAGCTGCCAGTGGTGGTTCGCAGTCCTGGCACTCATTATATTTGTCTCTTTCCTGCAACGAGAAGCTGAAAAGACCAGACTAATTGTCAGCTGGGTCCTGAGTGATATCACAGGTGTTACAAATGTTGGTATGTGAACAGAAATAATTCCCAATTGGGACCTTCTTTTGGCTGAGGCTGTGATTTGATATCTTGTTCCCTTTGGATTTGGTGTTCTACATTTAGTCCTAGGTATCCATTAAACAAATAGCCTGCTTTTCGCTTGCCCAGGGCCCAGTTTTTGTCTGTATTGCTTCTCTTGTTCTGCTTTCTCCATCCACCAGTCAGCGAGTCTGTCATTTCAGCTTCAATTTTCCCTATCTTCTGTTGAAGGGGTTTTGCTCTAGCTGCAGCCCATCCCTCCAGCCCAGATCTCATTGACTTGGAGATTCTTTCATGTGAAGGAATTGATGTCTCAAAGCTGATATATCCATTCTGGATGGTGGTCTTGCCTTTATCTGCATTCTCATTGTCGCCCAGAATTGGACTGTTCTGGCATCTACTCTCATTCTATGTTGGAAACTTCCTCCATGGAACTCAGTGTAGCTTCTGTTCATCAAGAGAGGGCATTCTGTATTCTGCATCTCTTGATCTTCCTGGTCCCCTTTATTTGCACGCTTTATATTCTCTTGCTTCTCTTGAACTGAGAATACTAAAACTCATTCCATGCTTTCAGTTCAAGTATTATATTTCTTATCTGTGTCTTCTTTAAAACAACATTTTCCCTTGCCATTACAATACTCTTTGGCTGCTAGTGGACAGCAGCTTTGACCCGGTTGCTACCCTGAGATGGACATCAGTCTGGTGTGTGTGTCTGCTCTGTAASTGGGAAGCAGTGGGGCTGGATTATGGCCCAGAGGCCTGGAAGGCTGTTAAATGTGTGACTTGAAGGCCAGAGACCTCCTGTCCTGCCTGTCCTGACTAGCTCTGATTTCAGACGAAATTAAGGAAATGTAAAAATACTTGAAACRTGCATGAATGTCTTGGGTTGGAATGTCTTAGGTTGCTTTAAATCTGTGTTTTCCTGATACTTACAGAGATATTTATGTAATGATAGTGCATGTCATGCTCTGAGAAGGTGCGAGCAAGCAAGTCTTAGTCTGTGTCAGCGAAGTTTTTGAGCTGTGCTGGATTTTGAACTACAGGGGCAGAGCTTTGTGTGTGCTCTTATATTGTCCTGATGAAAAAAATGAACTTGGATTGAAAGCCATACATGGAAAATGCCTTGGTATCTAGAAGAGGACCCGCGGCTTACTGAGTATCTAAAATTATTTACAGAATCACGGAATCACAGAATATGCTGAGTTGGAAGGGACTCACCAGGGTCATCAAGTCCAGCTGCCGTCTCTGCGCAGCACCATCCCCAAGAGTCACAGCCTGTGCCTGAGAGTGTTGTCCAAAGGCTTCTTGAGCTCTGTCAGGCCAGTGCTGTGACTACATCCCTGGGGAGCCTGTTCAATGCCCAAACCACCCTCTGGGTGAAGAACCTTTTCCTAATGTCCAACCTAATCCTCCCCTGATACAACTTCACGCCATTCCCTCAGGTCCTGTCATTACTACATACAAAGTGTAGCTACACTGGTTACAGTACTGGTGGGAAATTAATTTATTTAAATTACAAAATCGTAAGCAATTGATTTCAATCAATGTTAATAATACGTTATCAGCGTCATTGCATATAACACAGTTGATCCCATTTTTGCAAAAGCCCGTAGGTGAGTCTTCCAATTCTTGTCCCCTTCAGTAAGAACAAGCTATTTGTGTGGGCTAAATGCAGCATTATGTTACAGCTTTCATTATTTTGGGATTATTAGGCTAAATGTCTAAATGCCTTCTTTTTTTTTAGCCTTAAAAATCTTGCTAGGAGGGTTTGCTTGATGTAGTGACATTCTAAATGTTCTACCTCAAATTAGCAGTGAGTTACAGTAGTGACATACGATATCATGCAATGGTGGGAGAGAATCAGAACTGGCAATAATGTCAGAGAGGGAAACTATAGGTGACTGACTTTGTTCTTCTTGGTTACTGTGTAATATTTTTTGATTATTAATTATCAATGTTTTGCTGATCACCTACATATTATTTATGTGTTTAAGGTAAATTGAATTAAGATTAGAAGCCTAATCAAACTGCATTAATTTCTCTTAGGTATTCTTAAGCAGGTTAAAGATTACATTAAAGAATGCAGCAAGTGCCAGGAAAAGCTAGATCGCTCTAGATCTCTCTCAGATCCTTCTGAAATGCTGGAGGAACTAGGACTGGATGCAAAATCTCATGAAGATAGTAATGAAACAGATGATGAATTGAGTAACACAGCATCAATCCCAGCTGCATCCCCAAAGCCTGTGAAGAAGAAGCCAATAGCAAAGCATGAGCTTGTATTTGTAAGTACCATTGTTTACTTCTGAATGGATTTGAATTGTTTGTTATGCATTCTTGGTCATGTACTTATTATGATTGATTGATATGATTATCACTTTGTTGTGATAATCTTGTAATAATAAGACAATATAAATTTTGCCAAAGATATTGAATATGTGGAAATGGGTTACTGGTATGTATGTCATGAAATTAATTGTAGTATGTAATTGTTGGAAAATAAAATCACTCTGACTCCTATTTATGCATATAGAATCCAAGATAAGATGAATGGCAAAATTGCCAGTAGTAAAACATCATATACAAGATTCTTATGGGCTCTCTATCTCTTCCTTAATAAATGATGCTGTATGGATATATAATATTCTTGTTCATAACTGCAGCCTCGTATGCATGTAAAGACACTTGAATCTAGAAACTCTTTCAGACCATAGCATAGAAAAATACAGTCAAAGAACTGTTTGAATGTGTCTTCCCATTTTTCCAGTTGTCTGTTTTAACTGTGTTTGGAGGAGGGGTGAAACTTAAAGAAAGAAAACCATAGTAAAGTTAAGCTGTATATTATACAGGCTTGAACTGATTGTATGGTTGCAGAACATAATCCTTATCTGTGTTTCAGTGTGAATGCTTAAAAAGGCACAGTCTAAATGTAATGAAGTTCTCATGATGTTGTTTATGACAGGTTGACAGTAAGGGCCTTGTGAAGCAGTCATCTTCCAAACATTGTCTGTCGGTCTTAAACCAACTGAATCAGCAGAGGCTTTCCAATCAGTTCTGTGATGTGACTTTGCTGATTGAAGGAGAGGAGTACAAAGCTCACAAATCTGTCTTGGCAGCCAACAGCGAGTACTTCCGAGAGCTCTTCGTTGAAAAGGGAGCTGTCACTAGTCATGAAGCTGTAGTGGATCTGTCAGGTGAATTGTTGTGCGTTTCAAAGCTAGAAATCATAATATCCTAAGTAAGGGGTACAGTCTTTTTTGAGTGTTCAAGGCAACCGAATTTTTTATCTTGCATATTTCTCGCTTTTAATCTTAAAAGTATTTTGTGTGGATTTTGATGCAAGAGTGATCACTCAAATTTTGCCTAATCTGATTTTCCATGGACTGTGGTATTTCTTCATAAAATTTCTGAGAAGCTTTTGATTMATTTTTACCTTGCTTAGACATGTTTCCTCCTTGTATTAGTCACAAACATTAAAAAGGGAACATAATAAAATGCTTGAATACATCAAGTGGGGATGTTGACAAGCTGCTTGGAGAGCAGTTTAACGTAAATGCTAAATTGTTTCTTAGTTCTGTGAAGCAGTATTATACATGTCTTCTTATTTCTCAGACCTGATACATTAAAGATAGGAGACAATTCTAAAATAAATGTTCTAAAAATAGTTTTGTAGTGATGACTAATACTGTACAGAAAATGTGCCTTTTGCATTGCTTTGTCATTTCTTAACTGTCTGTCTCTGCATGAACAATAGATATGCATGAACCAAAAATTTCTAATAGGATGGTCCAGAAAGTTCTCCAAATTAAATATTTGATTTATGATCATCTGTGGAAATTTATACTAAATCCTTATATTTAGCCATTTCTATCTAATATATCCATATCTTTATTGTTTTCCAAGCTACTTTCTTGTTGTATTTTTCTGTGACAACGCTTGTTACTTGAGTACTTTCTGAATGTAGCAGGTCCAGAAGGACTTTGGTTAAAGTAGAGTTAATCTGCTTCAAAAGTATTGTAGCTCTCCCAGCATCTTGCAACATTCCTCTAGAAAATTTTATTGTGAGACTACCTAAGTTCTACTTAGGTATTGGAAAAGTTGTCTGAGCTTATTTACACAGAGAAACTACATGAGGAGGAAGCTTTTGTGTAAATGACAGTTAATTGAGTCCCAGTGAAGGGGCTTCAATGTTATTTCCCAGTGTGTTTTGCTCTAATTTCAGACTTAACCATATCAAAGATGAACTGTTGTATTCATCATGGGATATTTTGGTGTAATGCCAGGTCATCAGTGTTTGCTCTAATATCTTGTTTTATTCCTGGTAGGTTTCTGCAAATCCAGTTTCCTGCCCTTATTGGAATTTGCTTATACTTCAGAATTAACATTTGACTTCTGTAGTATGGCAGAAGTGGCCATGCTCGCCCGGCATCTTTTCATGTCGGAGGTCCTTGAAATCTGTGAAAATGTGCACAAACAGATGGAAGAGAAACAAATTACGGTGTACCAAAAGGGAGATATTCAAACAGTAGAGTCAACACAAAATTTAGCAGAGCAGGCTGAAGTTGAGACACAGCCCGTGGGTGGTGCTGAGCAACCGAAGCTCACAGCCAGTGAAGTGCCAGTAGCAGTGAATGGAGCTCCTTCCTCTGCTGGGACAGAGGAGGCAGCAGCAGCCCAGCCTGACCTCCTGCACCCCGAGCCTCTGGAGGCCACTGCGGGTGATCTCTCAAAGCCTGCGGAACAATGTGAAACAACTGAAAATTACATCAAGATCCAGCTGGTGGAGAATATTTCCAACAGCCTCTTCGACAGGCTCAGCACTGAGCCATCAGCAGTGGAAGCCATGGACACACAAAGTCAAACAGAAATTGAGACAGTCCAAAATGGAAATGATAAAGCACATGTGGACTCTCCTTCTGAAGACTCCTCAGAGACACTCAAGCAAAAAAGTAACGAACAGAGCAGCTCAGTTTCCCAGCTGGAAAGCCTCGCTTCCAGCCAGGATGATACTTACAAAAGCAAGCTTCGCCAGCGTTCTGTCAGTGAAGGGGGATACATCAGACTGCATAAAGGAATTGAAAAAAAACTGCAAAATAGAAAGACAAATCCTAAATCTGCAGTACAGCAGGTATTCTATCTGTCATTAGGCCTGTAGTCAGTGTTTCAAAATCAATCTGAAAAGATTGCTTCCCAATTCCAAGCACTACCTGGTAAATGGTTTTTTTTTTGAGCAATTAATATTACTGCAAACCAAAGTAACTTCTAAGTTGTGACAATTGTGCAAAAAAATCCCSCAAAAAACATTGGCTTGGCATCAATATTCCTTCCATATTGACGGTCTTTAGAAYGCTCAGTGACCTTAGCCTAGCTTGAGTATCTTCTCACAGCTTCTTARGGTTAGACAGAAGTTGCATCATCTCCCCAAAATTCTTAATGATATGTGAATTTAATTCTTAATTAGCTCAAGTGTATGTCAGTCATAGTAACATGTATTTATTAGAGAAGTGAGTTCTGCATTTTCTCCGACTTGAAAACAGCATTGGGAATGAAAAATCTAACATCCTACGTGGATCTTAAGATGTAGTTGTAACTCACAATAATGCAGTCCTAAGTCACAATAATGCAGTCCTGCTACCTTCAGATCGGGGTCAGTTCAGAAAAAAAAGGTTCAAAGAACACTGTGTTAAAAACTCTAGCACTTAAACACACTAAACGTTTAGTAATTGAACTAGTTCCAATTACAATTTTTTTTTTTTTTRATGAAACAGTCTTATTACTCTTTCCCCTTTAAGAGCCTTTCCTCTTTCAGTGCCTGTGGGTAGTTGACATTCACCTTACTGGGCACTCATTTGGTTTGTGACAGAGTGCACTTCACTGCGTGTTGGTAAAGTCTTCTCAAGAACTGTTAATTTCCAGAGATGTCCCAAGAGTTTCGCATAGTGGAGCCACCAGTCCCACACAGGGGAATAATTTGTTATGATTACAACACCCAGGTAGATAGAAACTGTAGCATTACTGTCTTTTTACAGCTTAAAGCCCTGGTGTTAAAACTAGCACAATCAAAATACTTGAGCAATCTATTTAGGCTAGTTGGAGACTGACAAGATTTTGTTCTGTTTTGGGATGGAGAATATTTACTTTCAGGAATGGTTCCTGTTAATTGATTTTGCAGTTTTTAAATCCAGCCCCTTGACAGATGAGGTCCACAGACCTATGGAAAAAAGAAATTGGTTTAGATGACTGCTCAGGATTGGACTCAGGAATAGGTTTTTGCTTTCCTAACTTTTTTCATAGCTTTTAGAGTTTTTGTCTCATGCATCCCTCAACTTCCCCCTAAGGCCCTGGATGTCATATAAGCTCTGAGAAGGAGACACTCCTTCCTGAGTACCCAGTTTTGATGCTGGGAGAATAACAGGAAAAATGCTGCAGATTTGAATTACAGTACTTGAACTTGGCATGGAGATATTGGGGATGAGGTGTGCTTTGTAGGAATTAATTATTTTCCAAGCTTTTACTAATTGTATACTGAACAAAATTATTTTTGTGGCTTCACAATTTAGCCAAGTTTGCATAAGACTTCAGAGCAACAGCAAAATTTTAAAAAGTATATTAAAGTGTTGTCTCTGTGTTGAGTTTCAGTTTGGTTTTTAGAGGCATGGAAGGGCTGGCATGTTTTCAAAAACTGTTAGATACCTCACTTTTTGGGAGAACAGGATGAAGAAATGGGGATGATTGTACTTGCTTCCCTTGCTTCATTCGCAGAAACCCAAAGGTCAGACACCTGATACAGGAAATTTCAGCCTAATCACTTACAATTTGGCTTTTAATGACTTTGACAGAAAGTTTCTACAAAAGAAAATGAGATTATCAGCTCCAGGTAGCACTGCCAATACCACCTAACAAAAAACCACTAGTGCCTTACATAAAAAAATCTCTAGGAAAGCTGGAAAGCTCTTGATAGAAATTGTGACTGGCAGTACTTTCTGATTCCTCTGTAACTATCCCTTAGCTCTCACTTAGGCAGTTCGTCAGGGCTGGATAGATAGTTGTCCCTAAACTGGTAAGTCATTATGTGACCATCATCATAATCCAATATGTTGATGGTTTTAAAACAAGACTGGTCAACACGACRTCTGTGGTTTTGTAGTGAACTGAAACGAGGTAACTTTCTAGCAGCTAAGTAAACTAAGCAAAATTAAGAGGTATTAAAGTAACACAGAAACATCAGCTTTTAGTACTAACTTGCAGAGGATGTATGAAATACAGCGTAGTAAAATTCACTCAAGGGTTCTGTTTTTCCAACTTAGGTTGCCATGAAGCTGGTACAAAGAGGGAAAAAAATGAAACAGCCCAAAAGAGAGACCACGGAAAATAATGAAGTGGAAGCTCAGCAAGCTCAGCACAAATGCACTGAGTGTGGAATGGTGTTCCAGCGGCGCTATGCACTTATAATGCACACATTGAAACATGAAAGATCTAAAGAATATAAATGCCCAGTAAGTTAGGGTTGCTTTTTTTTTTCTGTAAACCTTCCTCTTTATGAAAATTAATTCACTAGTGATATTAGTAATTTCTTTTTTCTTGCCTTTTTTGGTACGTATATTTATTTTCCTTACGGATTTCAGTGTTGGATGCAGCCTTGATCTGGATGGGATGGGGTAAAAWGTCGTGCAGCCACTTGGCGGCACTGTGTGACATGGGAATATGCTTGCTGCTCCAGACAGTGCCGGCATGGGATTTACTTTTAACGCTGCTACTAAAGAGGCAACAGTGTTTAGATTAGTCTGGAAGCTAGTCTCACTGGGAGGTGATCAGTGGTTCTGTCWGTAGCCATAAAATAAAAATTTACAACTATTAATTTACCTGAGACAAAATGCCCGTTGGAGTCAGGTTATAGATTTAACTAATAATATTACTGTACTTAAAACATTTGATTACTTCTTTTTTGTTAAACAATTTTGAGTGTTACATGCAAAGTAAAGTTGTAATACCTTCTTTCCTAGCTGTGTAAAAAAGAATTCCAATACGGCGCCTCCCTGCGAGCGCATCTTGTGCGGCACACTCGGAAGACCGAGGCCACCGCTGCAGCTGCTGGTGCAGAGGGGACAGGCGTGTCCTCGGCGAAAGGGAGAACCAAACGGGAATTTGTGTGTGATATATGTGGGAGAACTCTGCCTAAGCTCTATTCTCTCAGAATACATATGCTTAAACATACAGGTGTGAAACCACATGCATGCAAGGTAAAGTCCTTTTGCTCTCTAATCAAATGAGTAATGTTCTCTATTACCATTATTTTGGTATTGATGCATCTAAAATTTATGTTAATCTTGGTCACTTCAGAATAGGGAAAACTACTGTAACATTCGTGATGAAATTGCTTGCAGTCCAAGAGTGAGAAAACTAGAATGAATATGAGTTGTGAAAGTTCATGTTCTTGTGTCTAGAAGAATGTCTTCCCTCGAGTATTCTTTTTTATAACAGATCAGTTCTGTCACTGGTGCAAAATTACAGGCTTGGCCATCCTACTTCCCAAGAAATACGGGCGATTTTTGTGTGTTAGAAGTTCTACCCTTACATAATCAGTTTTATTTGTCCTATTCTGCCACATACGGATTTTTTTAGGTTTGTGGAAAGACCTTTACATATAAGCATGGATTAAAAATGCACTTAGCTCTCCATGAAGTACAGAAACAGTTCAAGTGTGACTTGTGTGAAAAGTCTTTTGTCACAAAAAGAAGTCTTCAGGAACACATGAGCATTCATACAGGTAAGTGATGAGAAAGAGAGTTCTTTTCCTTTGCTTGGCTGCTGTGTGCTGCTGGACTTTAACATTGTTCTTCAGTGTCAGAGGAACTGTTTAGAAAGATAAATCGTAGTGTCATCTTTTTCTTCTGGTCAGGCAGCTGAGATAGATGTAAGTAGTCATTTTCTGGGCATATTTTACCATAGCCTAATGTTAATATGCAAATGTTCCATACAAGAACAGGGAATTGTTGGTCTGTTTGTGTGGTTTCAAGTACGTATTTAATGCCGTATTATGTCAGTTCAACAAAAAATAGGCAACARGCTGGAATGTTCTGGAGCACTTACACTTCCAGCCTATCCTTTTAGAGGAAAACACACTAAGTTAAATCTCTCAGAACCTCCATATACGTTTTACAAGATTTCCTGTACTAATACTGGCATTTTATAAAGCCTGGTGTCTTGAAAGACCTTAGCACGTGAAAGATGACAATATAATAATTTAATACAAGCAGAGTTTTAAAATTGTAATGTGTAAAAATTGTCTGTGTTTTTGTTTTCTGGGCTGGGCAGAATCAAGAGAGAGATTTCTGTTAGGACAATTTGTTCCTGAAATTAAGGAATTTATATTAGTACTCATCACTTCTACATTGATGAATTGGACCAGAAACTTTTATTTTAAGGTGTTGTCCCACAATTGTAAGATATAAGTCATCCATAAGCAATGCTGTGTTGCTGAAGAAGTTGCGTAATACATAAACACAGGTAGTTGTGGGGTTTTTTTCACCCAAGAGGGCAATTTTTTAGGCTGCTGACTTTTCACAACTAATTAGTGGCTGCAGTGATGTACCTGTGTTTAAAAACATGAAGTAAAGTAATTTAGAGTTACTACTCCCTACTTTGTGTAGTATTACATTAGCACATGCAAAATACACTTAAAAATTCCATCAGTGTATAAGTAAACAACTTCTCTTTATAGTACTGCTCTGATTACTTAAGATAAATTATATATTAATTAAAAAAACTGTCTCACAAAGCACTCCAGAGAAATGGAGGCCTGGCTTGGTAACATGTTTTGTTTTGCTTTTGTCAGGAGAATCCAAGTATCTTTGCTCCATCTGCGGAAAATCTTTCCACAGGGCATCAGGACTCAGTAAACACATAAAGAAACACCAGCCAAAGCCTGAAGTTCGTGGATATCAGTGTACTCAGTAAGTTAGTTGATGAGTGTTCTTGGTGGGCTTTTTTTCTTAGCATTARTGATCCTAGTAATTTTAAAGATTAAAAGCAGATCCTTGTTGTAGTGTAAAACTATTTCACTGGCCTGGGATAAGACTTTTAAAGCATAAGAGTAAAAAATGCATTTTTCTAAATACATCTATTGGAAAACAAAAGCTTAGTTTTTAACCGTTACCTAGCTCTAGTTTCAGTCATTCTCTAATGAGTGCACTGTAATYGGTGCTGTAATCAGTAGCTATGTGGGTTCACAGCTCCATTGTAGGACAGATAAAAGAGTGTAAGGTTGTCAGAGGCCGTCAAAGGCCTTCAGCCTGGGTTTGCCCTCTTTTAGTGTGATAGTTGATTTCATTTTAATTTGGAAATGTCCTATATAGTCTACAATGTCCTGCACTTGTGTGCATTGCAGTACATGTGTTTAGCAAACAGCTGTGCAGGAACATCAAAAATTTGAGACTCACTGACTATTGCAGTTGATTATAAAACAGATATGACCATTTAAATATTGCAACAAATAGCATTGACTTTTATTATTAATAGCATTTATTATTATTTAAAAATAGCATTGTGGTCTTTAGTTAAGCAGAAACTGAGCTGGAAAGAGCATGYCTCTTAGTGTGTTAGCAAAACATGGGTATTTTTTCCATGACTAAGCTGACAATAGGGAACCTTTCGAGTGACCTGCAGAAGGACAAAAAATGCTTAATTTTGAAACTCACAATGAGGTTCCTGGGAAGCTCTGTCAGGTATGAAAACTTACTTTAATTCTGTCAAGAATGTTTTTATTTAGTGCTTTTGATGCTAAAAATATTACTCCTAGAAATACAAAGAACAGAGCTAATAGGGTTCACAGAACTTTCATGAAACATACTAGGGAAGGCGATTTTGGTTTTGAAGGCAAAATATATTTAAAAAATAAAAGTTTTTTACTCAAGGCAATAGAGTCATGGATGCAAAAGATCACCTTGACAGAGAAGATATTTTGATTCCACAGCTTCTTCAAAACAGACAGAATGCTTGCTGCTTCTAAAGTGAAGATCTCTGCTTAAGGATATGATTCATGTTGTCAAAAATACTTTAGAGGCTTCACTAAGCAATAACCAGACTTAATTTTATTCGTTCGGTGGCTTGGAATGGAAGCCTCCCTGTCAGGCTTCAGTTTGAACTTCTGGCCCAGCTGAGCAAAGCTAAACATGAGTTATTTTCCTAAAATGTTGGGGAAGTTTTCCAGGGAAGTATATGTTTGATTAAATTGCAGTAATGCATGACAGTGTTAGAAGGTGGTGGTTGCTTGAGTTTTTTACTTGTCCAACGGCTTTTCCAAATACACAGTCCTTGAAGAGAGAGCACCAAGGGCCAACCCCATTCAAGCCCATTAGGGGTCTTTGTGATACTTTTTGATGTGCRTGTGCAAACCGAGGATCCCTGAGAGCCCCATTTGAACTGGAGCTGTCAGATTTTCTAGCCTGGRAGGAGGAGGTTGTTTGGGTGGCTCAAGGACTGTTGTCTTTTTTTTTTTCCTTTTCCCCCTCGAGAGCAAAGAAGACTTCTTTCCTCTCCAGAATGCCTGTTATTCAGGAAATGTAATATAATGTTCTATTCCTGTATGGAAGCTGTTTTTATTTTCAGATTCCACTGAATGTTGAGAATTCTGATTCCCTCGTTCCAGTGGTTGATCATCTGTTGAATCCTCCATCTTTGCTTGCTTGCATTTCTCTGCTTCTGTCCTTTCTTTAGTCATACAGATATATGTTGTTACATGAGGAGGATATAGAGATGATCAGCAGAGTTTCCTTCAAAGGGAGAAGCCATGTCTTTGGTTAGACCAACCTCTATAGTTTTCATACCAAGAGGAGCTGTATGGTCATACTATGGCAAYGTATAAATGAAGGAAAACCATAAGTTTGCCTGGGTTTAGATGTGTACAAGCGGCAAGCTAAAGAATCAGTATCACTACGTTCAGATGCTTTCTTGCAGGATTGTGAATTTGTTTTTTTAATTTCTAAAAAAACCTACATTTGAGCATAAAAACAAATTCCAGTTATCTTTGTGTCAGTAATTAGTCTTTGGTTAAGGCAGGAAGCAGCTGTTGCTGTCCTCATACGTTCATATGGTATAGTACAAATTTCTGATGTCTCCCAGTTGGTCTGGCTTTGATTATTCTCCATTAAAATAATAGAAAGAATATAGTTACTCATAACCAACAAAAGTGTTTCAGAAGTCCTCAAGTTTTATTCCAGGCTTTCAAATAAGCTGCTGTTCTTTTTAATTTTTCCTAGTTTAGAAAGGGATTGTGCTTGAAATAAATAGCGATGATGCAGTAGGTGTTCTCAAAGCCTTCAGTTGCCATTAAAGAAGAGGGTCCCAGTGCCTTTGGAATGAAGTACCTTTCTTATACGGGATGCTGAAACATTTACTGTTACAGGTGTGACAAGAGTTTCTATGAAGCTCGAGATCTTCGACAGCATATGAATAAACATTTAGGTGTGAAGCCATTTCAGTGTCAGTTCTGTGGAAAATGTTACAGTTGGAAGAAAGACTGGTATTCTCATGTAAAATCTCATTCTGTCACAGACCCTTATAGGTAAGAGGAAATTAATTTAACAGTTGAAATGTACTAATTAAAATGAGGTTATACAGATCCATAGCTAGTCAAGAAGGAACTGCTTGGTCCACTTTTAGAGTACCAATGGATTGATGATGACTGAGGAGTTGAGTACTTGAGAATGGGTGGGTGACTTTAAATAGTGTGGGTTAGCTGTTAACCTGGGACAAAGTCCTGGAACTAAGACATATCAAGTCATAAGAGGATAAATATAATGGATTAAATTAGAAGTGCTTTGTGTGTGATCTCACTTCTCTGGAGGGGTAATTGTAACCTTTGTGGCTATGGACAAGAGAAAATGTAGTTCAGTCCACAATATTACTTCTAATTATGGAACTACTTGCCATATAAGACAGTGTTCCCATTAAACTTTGCCTGCCATAGTTAAAGTGCATTTTGGTTTTAAAAATGTAAGTGTACAATAACAGTTTTAATAGATTTCTCACTTAACACATTTTAGGTGTAATGTATGTGGAAAAGAATTTTATGAGAAGGCTTTGTACAGAAGACATGTAAAGAAAGCCACACATGGTAAAAAAGGAAGAGCGAAACAAAATCTGGAACGAGTTTGTGAGCATTGTGGAAGAAAATTCACACAACTCCGGGAATATAGGAGACACATGAACAATCATGAAGGTATGTAGAACATAACTAGTCACGACATCCCTCAACACCTAAAAACACAATGGAGGAAGAAGTAATTGTTTCTTTGACTCTGTGTATGTCCTGTTTGGCAAGACATGTAGGACTTCTAACAGATTCTCCAGTTAGTTTTATGCAAGTCCCAGCTTGGTAACTTGCTTCCAGTGATTCCCAGAAGTGGCTGTTGGGAGCTTTCTGCAACTCCAGTCACACACAGGGACAGTGCCAGTTTGTCCTTCTCAGAACTTGAATGGAAGAGGAACTTTTTTATAAGTGATTAAGAGGTGTAAATCTGACAAAGAATTGAATGTGCTAAAACATTCGCCATTTTGAAAAGTGCACACAGTTAACAAAATATTCTTCAGAGAGATGAATGATTGACCTAAATTTTATTAAAAAGAGGACCAATGTTGGAAATTGATCAACTTCTTAATTTATAGCAAGCGATAAACTATATGATGTTAGGGGAAAATACGAAAATATTTTATAATTTCTTTTTAAAGAAGTGCATGCATTTTTACTTTAGATGTGAAGTATGAAATTGATTTTTGAATATTTGGTTCTTCCAGCTATGTAGGGAGTGTAAATATTCTCCTGTCTCCGGGCAAAACCCACTTTCTTGAAGCATGTCTCCTTTTAAAGAGCTCTTATGAGTAAATCTAGCAGCTGTCTTAACTATTGAAATAGAAATTTTGTGTTTGTTTCTAAACAGAGAAAGTGTCCTGTAATAGGTACGCTTAGCCTAAATCTACAGTAACTGTTACAGAGGAAGAGCCAGTATTGAGATAGTGTTTGTCACCACCCATGCATCCCAGTATTACAGACCACAGAACTCAGATGTTATGAGGGAAAATAAGATCATATGAACATCAGGTGCTGTATTTGAACATCTGCAGTGCAGAAGAGGAGGGGTAAAGCTGTAGGTGTACAGAAGGATTTACAGAAGCAAAGCGTGGCTAGAAGTGTAAGAGGCAAATTTTTTGAAGTAGAACATGGCTTCAGAAAAGCATCAGCAGCCAAAAAAAAATTATTAGAATTCTATTAAGCATTGTGCACTTAAAATAAGGAAGAAACTGCATTAAAAGGAATCTTGAAAAGTTCTTAAAAGCAAAGTATCAGATTAGGCTGGGCACTTGTGGAAAATCTTACCGTTGAATGCGTTACGCTTGCATTATGTTGAAGTACAGAAATGGTGAACAGGATCTCTTTCCTACATGGCAGAAGTCCCACTATTTCTTCTGTTCTTTCATATTCATGTCACTTCTCATCATGGCTCGTGGATGTTCATGAACTCTGGGGGTCACCTGTCCTTGCTTTGCCCCGAGCGCAGGTGTGAAGCCGTTCGAATGCCTGACGTGCGGCGTGGCCTGGGCGGACGCGCGCTCCCTGAAGCGCCACGTGCGGACACACACCGGGGAGCGGCCGTACGTGTGCCCCGTGTGCAACGAGGCTTACATAGACGCCCGCACCCTGCGCAAGCACATGACCAAGTTCCATAGGGACTACATTCCCTGCAAAATTATGCTGGAAAAAGATTCTCTTCAGTTTCATAACCAGGGGACGCAGGTGGAACATGCTATCAGCATCTTGGCGTCAGACATGCAGGAACAAGAAACCGAGATCAGCTTTGGTGCTGCTGAGGGCGAGACTGTGGTAGTCACAGGAGAGACGCTCGAAGCCATCGAAGCAGTCGCAGCTACTGAGGAATGTACATCAGTCTCCACTCTTTCTGACCAAAGCATCATGCAGGTGGTAAATTACGTCTTGGCGCAACAGCAAGGACAGAAAATGGCTGAAGTGACACAGGCCATTGAAACTGTAGAAGTAGAAGTGGCCCATGTAACAACGACAGAGTCAATTTAGTCTATGAGAGAGCAAGAAGGGTCAGGTTTTATAATCTGTGAGAGCTGAGTCTTTAACGGGTTATCTGAGGCTTTCAGGCATCATCTGATGGTGTTCTCAAACAGTTAATCCTCAGTACTGAATATAGTGATGACAGAATACTGCACCACACATTAGAGGGAAAAAATTACGATGCTCCAGTGTGGGCCAAGGCTTTGAAAGCTAAGATTTCTGTACTGGCTATATCTGAAGAAAAAAAAAAGGTTGAAATAATGTTTTCTGTGTTATGGAGTAAGTGTCATGCTGTAACTTTGAAAACTTAAAAGGAAAAAAACCATATAAAAAGGCTGCACTAAAAACGGAAATGCACAGCTATCAGTAGCTTTTTGTTGTTGTTTTAACGTGCATTTCGTCAAGTTTGTGAGCAAATTACCTGTATTGGATTCTGTCTGTTTGCTCCCAAGACAAGGAGGGTGGTAGAATGTTTTGTGTAGCCTGTGCTTCATGCAACATACAGAAAAACAGAGACATTTTTCTTTGGGCAAACGCACCAATGGCAGTTAGTGAATGCCAGTTCTGAAGAACTTACTTAAATTCCAGGTCTGTAGGTGGCTGCTCCAGGGTTCAGCAGAACGCTGTGAAATGTTTTACAGATAATGAGCAGGGATCCGCTGAAGTCTGAGGAACTGGTTCTCCAGGTTGTGAATTTAAGCCTCCACAGGGAGGCTACTTAGAGAGGTAGACTCCTTTTTATTTGTAAGGGAGGAGCTTACACTGCAGCCTCTGTGCACAGCCATGTTTAGCTCAATAATGTTCAATTGCATAAAGGAAGCTATTGCCAGCATTGATACATGTACCCAAAACAGACAGCCTAATGATGGATGCTTCTAATTTTGCTTTACATTTGATGTAGAAACTGTCAAATGAAGAAGGTCTAATGGCACACTTCTTTGGGAATGTAAAGGTACTGAAGAAGTCCAGCTAGTTATGGACTGATCTTCTCTTGTATTGTGTTGAAAGGAGGAGGCCTGCTAATTCCCAAACAGGACGCATAAAAATATCAGGGTAGAGAAATATGAAAAGCTTAGTATGGGATAAAAACTAGATTTGTCTCAAAATTACCAGATTCTCTAGAAGACCTTATTACTGCTGCTGTAAGAAAATACTTCTAGGGCCTGCAGATACCTGGTGTTACACCACATAGATGGAAAAGTCCTTGCTAGGTGCTTCTGCAAGTAAGTGTGAGTCACAGCCGTGCTTGACCCAGGTTTACATGTCCCTGTTTAATAACGCGAAGAGGGCACATCTAAATCTGTACAAGGTGTGAGTTCTTTTATTGCTGCATGGTTTTTAAGCAAGCAGCATCTCTGTCAAGGTAACTGGAAGTGCTTTGCATGTGAACAATCAGAACTGTAGTCTTTAAATTCTTCTCAGTTTATAGTGGTATCACATATTTCCTAACTTTGATAGCGGCAAGATACCCAAGCAGCCAGAAACCTGTAATAATGCAGAGTAAATGTAATAAATAAAACAATGTGCATATAACTCTGTGCTACCTGTGAAATAGAACCACTGAACAAAATTTAAACAAGCCCTGTGGCAAAGTAACCACCTCATTTCAATTAGTACTTCTACCTTTCATCTTATTTAACTATGTGAATATCTGTCTGCTAAGCTACAGAATGGACTGTTCTTTTTATCCTTTGCAATTCTGTAGATAAGCAGTTACTGAAAATTTTTTAAGCAATATGTAGCTTGAGTTCCATATGAGCTGTCTTGGATCCAAATTAATTTCTAGATGCCTATTTCAAAAGTCAGGGTCTTACTTCAGAGAAATAATGTAGTTATTTATATATCCTGCAACCCTTTACAATTGTGTTATTTTCTAATTACCAAGTGCAGTAAAACTAAAATGAATATTAAAAGAAATTACTGCTAGATGTAACTTGAATTTTTGTATAGTAAAGAATCTGGAGATAGCCATCCTGCTTAAAATTAAAATACTGCCATTATGATGAAAAAAGATTTAAAAGAGCACTAGATAAACTTGAAAATTTACTTCAATGTTTGTATCCTACAAATAATTATGTATTACTTAAATGAAAAAATGTTCAAGGAAAAATAGCTGTAAATAGTGCTAGAACATTTGTATATTTAGTGTGTTGGCTTACAAAAAAGAATATTACAAGCACCTTAGTTTAATCTTTGGTGCATTTATTTATTTGCCCAACCTATGGAAGAAGCAAAAGTGAATCTGAATTTTGGAGCCTTCTTATCCACTGTCAAAATGCTTTTACTGGCTTGATGGTCTGCTGTTTAAAAACAACCACCAAGCAAACAAATCACAAATGGTTGTTTACTACACAAGATTCAGCCAGGAATGTCAAAGCTGAATGTTGTGGCACCCCTTTCCTAACATGCTGTGCCTTACCTTTTCAGACGGTGTGAGGTAAGTAGGGAGTGTCACTCTTGGCTTTGCTGTTCCCAGATGTGTGGAGTTGCCTTATGTTTTTCTTTAGACTTCAGCACTTAAGACGTTCGCTATACCCTTCTGGCAAAAGTCAGACTGCAGATACACAGTTGATATTTGATTTTTTTAAAATAAAGTTCATAAGAAGTGTCCGTTTATTAAGTATTCGTAGTGAATTCCTGTACATAATTAATTTGATTTGTACATTCTGCTGGTTTTATTTAGTGTTAGATGTATAAATTTATGGTTATTTCTGTCATCAAATAAACTGAGCTCTGCCATGACTTACTCTTTCGAGAAACTTTTTTTGGGGGGGGGAGAGGAAGATGTTGCAGAATAATTTATTCCTCCTCAGTATTTCACTTTCCATATATAGATAGATGTCTAAAAAGTTGTAGTAACGCCTGCTTTTTAATTTTTGCTTAAGGCTCAAAGAATTATCTTGTATGAGGAAAGGAAAGGCACTGCCCTCCTGAATTGTGTCAGAACGTGGCTATACAAGAGCGTGGGGCTAACAAAACACTGTGTATGTTGATACTGAAATTGCTTTGGCTGCAAGCCCTTGTGGTGGGTGAGGCATCTGCTCAACCCCCTGGTACCCAACTGTAACCATTTTGGTTTGTTTCAGGTGGTACTTCTCTTGACTTGGGTGTTTGTACAACACTGCCACCCCCAAACCAAGCACCAGACAGCACTTCCCTCTTGGCCTCTGCTCTGGAATAAATATTTGAGAAGGGGTGGTGGGGGAGAAGTTGTCCTTTGGTGTCACTCTCCTGGCTGAAGGATGAGCTGTACAGCTGCCTCTAGGTCTGGGAATGAGCAGTGTCCTGTGCCTTTCCCTTTGCTGTTACAGGAACTTCAAGGCAACACCAATGTTGCAGAAAGCCTGATTATTTTTTGTGGCTCATTGTGATTCCTAAGGGAAATGCTAGGAGCTTTTTAGCATATTGACTCTTCTGTAAGCCCATGTAAGTAATCAAGCTAAGTATATACTTAAAGAAAAATGGAGGTTTCAAAAGGCCGAGTGCTGAAGGAGTAAGGTGGGGTTCCATTGAACAACTACTATTCCACAGGGATGCAGCTATAGATGCAGAACAGCCAGGTGCTGTGGGGATAATTTTAGCCCCACTTTGTTTCTACTGGAGGTAGAACCATGTCATTCCTTGCTGTTAAAGGAAGCACCATGAATTTCTACAGCACTGGACCAGTGTAGAATATGGTAACATTCAGGAGCCAGTCTTAGAGCTGCTGCTGACAACCAGTGGAACCCAGCATGTCTCAAGCAGCTCTGTACCAAAGCCTACTGCAGAAAAATTTCAGCAGTTGCAGCTGAGAGGCTCCTGGCCATGCTGTGGTCACCCTCAGAAGCAGGGCTTTTGGAGAACATCCTTACAAGTCTACTGTAACCGTTAAAGGACTTTGCAGAAAGTAAGTTTGTCTTGCTCCCCTAGGAAGAGTTGTGTCCTGGGGCCAGTATTTCTCCTCACGGGTCAAGTGCCCTGCCTTACAAACGGTAACACCATTGCTGAATTACTTGGTGCTTTTAGATGTGGAGTAGTCCAAGCTCTTCTTGTCATGCCTTTAAATTTTACAGTGAACAGGATTGTTAAGCAAGCACCTGGGTAACACAAAACAAGCACCCCCTGAGGCCCCCCCCTTTGACAGTTATCTGTTGCCCTACACTGCTCTGTTCAGTGCTTGCAGTTGCAGAGCTGGCAGCTGCTGTAGGTGTGAATGGGCAGGGCTACCACAGTTACACTTCTTTCACCAATGCACTACTGTGGTTCTCTAACAAGGTCCTGAGCATCAGCCACCACCTTATATGTGACTACCATGTTTACAAATTAGGGGAAGCTGGGGGAGAAAGGAGAGATAATTATGTTTTTATTATAACTTGCATTAACTTTAGATTAATAAACTTCTCCTGCAACGAAAACGTCAGTATGGGCTCATGACTTCAAGTTTCAGTGGAGCTCTTGTTACAGAACTATGAGCACTTTGTGTATCCATCTTATCAAGAAATCCAATCCCAAGAAACAGGTTTAAGAACTAAGCCACATGATGAGCAGAGGTTTTTAAGACCTCACTCCATGCCATTGCATCCAGAAGTTCATACTCTGATTACCAGCCATGAGGTGGTTGCCACTCCTCCCTCCTGGTTACCCAGCCTGAAGGGCAGCTGGCACAGGAGTGTCCAGGCCTCAAAAAGCTGCCCTGCAGAGTTCAAAGGTTTGGAAGTAAATCTTGCTTGGACTCCCAGCACTGCAGACTGCTAAATGCAAGTTTGCAAACACAAACTGAACATGCTGTATCCAGAATTTCAGTGTAACAGTTCATGTTTCATGCTTTTAACACCATAGGTAACTATGCACCTACCCCCAGGCAATGGCTCCACCTTATTAGACATGAGCAGCTTTCCTAAGTAAGCACTATATAAGATGCCAGTATTTCAAAATTAGAGAACAGTAGATCTTTTCATTAATGAAACCAGAAGAAATAAGGGGTGTGTTAATAGGATAAAGTAAAAAGCAAATTGTTAATGGTCCAATATTTATGGTGTTTCTAGTGTCTCTTGCCAGAGAAACTAGACAACACATTCTGGTGAGTTTAGAACATAACCTTCCCTTTTATAGTTTGATGGCAGAACTATGCAGCATTCCTCCATTTGTAGTTTTATAATGAATCCAAAAAAACCCAACCTCTTTGCAGAACTCTTTAAGGCTTCTAACTACACTGATAAAAAGCCTTCTTCGAACTCCATTCCTTTCCCAAACAGACTTATCTTACAGCAGCCTAGAAAATGTTCTTGTTATACCAGTGATTCCCAATAGTTTAACACCCGTTTGCCTCTTCAGAAAGCAGAAACCACTGTCTTCTCAAAAACTGACTTTTCCTCCAAGTCTCTTCAGAATGCCAACTTTGGTAAAGCCACCACCAGCACACAGAACTCAGCAGAGTCCTGTGAGTTCAGACAAAAGGGTGCTCTACAACCCTGGCAGATGTGGAGATGAAGCTCAACAGGCCCTACAGCAGCTGTGGCTGCTGCCGTGGTGCTCCCGGAACGACCACAGTTGGGTTTGCCACAGTTCAATGAATACCATGATTGGGTCATCTCTGACATGGCATAAGCTGTGAAATGGCATCCATCAGTTACCAGAAAGACAGGCTGGGGACTCCTTCCTGCTGATAAAATCTTGATTTTGAAGATCTGGACAATGCACCTCCCATGCTTTAAAGAAATGAAATTGGGTAAGGGGCTACACCCAGGACTGCCTGAAACACTGCCACCAGTAGTTTACTGCACTGTTTTGGGGGAGGGGGTTCTGAGTTTTTTGGGGGGATTTTTCCTGCCTTTTTTTGTGTCGTTGGAGTTTTTTTATTATTTTAATATAGTTAGATTACATGAATTTGGATCCATTTACAAGCAGCAGCCCAGCCACAGGGTAGCACAGAGGGGGACACCGGGTAACTGCTAACATCTTCACCTAATGTCTTCAATGTTCTGCAGGCTGCTCAGGTGCCAATTCCTGCTAAGCTGCCTGTGATAAAACTACACAAGTTACACGGATGGGCATTTCAACCACTGACAGCCATACACATCTTGCTAGACTAAGTCGTTAAAGGTCTCAGCATAACTCCTGGAAGCACTTACAGATAGCTAAATCAGATAATTTACCATGAGTTTCAGGACTCTTGAATGTCCTTAGGAAAAAAACCAAAAAACCAAACAAACAAGCAAAAAAAACCCACACCAAGAACAAAAAAAATAAGGCTCTCTGTATGCTAAGACTGTGACTATTCTTACAAGAGCCTACAGCTTCAACTTAGTCCTACCTAATATTTGCCTTGACTGATACCTTTCAGGTCAGTCAGTTCGTTCTTGCTAGCGTCAGACACTAAACACCAGCAGAGACTTCGTAGCTACAAGATCCAGCTAATTTGGAACTCATTCCTGAGGGGACTGAGGCCATCCTGATCGGTTTTTTTCCATGAAGCACTGAGAAGGAAGAGAACACTTGCATTGGGTGAGGCAGGATCACTGCTCACCTTCAGATGAGATTCAGAAGCTTCTGCAGTCTCTCACATGGTCTAGGATTATTTACTGAGCACAGAAGCAAGTAAGATAAACATAACTTTGCTCTCTCACTTGCATAGAAGATATTTCATAACTTGTCTGCTCTTCTGCCTAGCAATTTCCTAAATAATTTTGAAGTACAAAGAAATTCTGAATATGAATGTCTACTTGAGCCAAAGATGTGGAAGACAGTGGTGGTAGGTTAACAAAAAATGAACAGATCTCAGAGACATTCTCTTATTTGAAGTTCTGTTTAGCTTTGTTCCTATACAAGTGATTGACATAATATGAAGCAACTACTATGGAGCACGAGAAAATAGCTATTCACTATGAATTACCACTATCTTAAAGGGATTTATTTAGACAAACATAACCACATGTGATGAAAATAAGTGAAAAGTTTGCCTTGCCTAGTTCCAGTAATGCCCAAACTGGTTTTAGAAGTCCTAAAAGTCAGTTTTGAAAGTGTGTTTTGTTTTAAATAAACCAAATATTTCTGCTATGGAAAAAAAATAATGTATACATTTTTATGTTAAGTTTATAACAAGGCTTTTAAAGAAAAGTTACAGGTATTCAACTGCATCAGACGTCAAAAGAAAAAAGATTACACATACAATACAAAAATACAAAAAAATATTTTTTAGAACTTACAAACTCAAAAGTCTAAGTGGTCAGAGCTTTCCTAAAATAATAATAATAATAATAAAAAATACATATCAAGATGCACTTTCCTTTCTGCACTTGCAAGCTCAACTTTAGCTTGAAGAAGGTTTTAGAGGCAGGCTGAAAGCAATTAATGTATTGAATTGTACAATCAGTTCCCAGCTGAAATTAATTTAGTGGTTGACACTACCAGGTGTTTGAGTTTAAAAAGAACCTTATGTTTGTTTGGGGGAGGTGTTGCTGTTGATAATGTTCTATTTAACCAGTTCTGCTAGTAAAATGTTTTACAAATATGCAGTCTAAATTAGACTGAGATTTAGACAGTCACTACTAGCACTGAAGTCCTACAGCACCATTGTGCAGTATGAAAGCTAAGGAAATAAACTGACCAGATTAATGTCACTGCTGAAAATCACTGCAGAAGGAAGACAAGCAGGAAAAGGTCAAGTTTTACTTCTGAAGTTGAGACTTGTTAGAAACATTAGGACCGCAGATATGGTCTTCTTTGACCTGATAGTGTCCACTGAGGTCACAGGCATCAAGGCATTTTTCTTTGAAGGGCAAGACAGGGAAAGTGCATCTTATATTTTTCATACTTAAGCAGTGAGTTACTGATTTTTGGTGTGGCTTTTATTCCTTCTAGGCATAGTAAAGAAAAATATTTCAACCAAAGGTGAAGTTTGATGTACATTAGCTTGTATTTTTGGTGGTGGCTTTTGTGTACCACTAGGAAATGCTAACAAGCACTACTCAAGCCTAATGATTTAAGAGGAGCACACTGAAAATACTAATTTACCTTTGTAGTGAATATTCTTTACAGACTGTATCTAATATACAGACAAGGCCCATTTCCTTAGGACAAAACAGGCCACAGAAGGTTACACATCCTACATGAAGTTTTAAACAAAATTAGAGCTAAGTTACCAGAGCCACTCAGAGCAACATAATTCCTAGTTTGCAGAGACTTAACAAAAGGTGACTGCAGGGAGAAAAAAAATCCAGGTTCTTATTATTTCCTGTGCAAGATTATATTCAAATTCATAATAGTCCAGTAACACTTCTAGCACAAGACAACGCTCACTCTCTTTAGCAGAATTCCTAGGAGTCAACTGTTTCTCCTGTTATGAAGAGGGAGCCAGAAGTGAGAATGCAAGAGCATTCAATTTTAACCTGATTAAAGAGACAGTAACCTTTTTCATCCACCTTATTTAATCACTGACCAAAAAAAAAATTATCTTAAAAAGGTACCACTCCAATTTCTTTATTATCTGAAACCTTTTGAAACTAATCACATGAACTACAAAATTAGCAAATGCCTTGAAATCTGTATACAAAACATAAATTACCTCTAATTTCAAACTCATTTATTAGTGTACCACTCAAAATCTTAAAAAAGTGGCTCCAAAGATAGTCTCATACCATTCTTAAAAAAGGAAACTGTTCCTTTAATGTTACACCCTCCCCTCCCCCCAAACACCCAACTTGTAATCCACATCATTTAGTTATTTTCTTGGTCATGGACATTTCCAAGATGAGATTTTATATTTCGTTCCCATAGCTTCTGGTTGTCAGAAAATCCATGCTTTCCTTTATTGAAGGAATTTGGTCCTGCTGAGGTTGGTGTATCCCTGTGAAAAGTAAAACAAGAGCAGTTGAGAAAGTCAGCTCAACTATAGTAGTCTGTGCAATGTGACACTGAAAATGCCAATTTCAACTCCAATCTGCCACCAGAAACTACTCCACATTTTTTCTGTTACATCAGGAGTCCTCACTATTAGCAACTGTAATTTGACCACAGAACTGATCTCGCCACAGCATATCAAAACAGAGCRATGAGATGGGGCAGGAGAGGAGGTGGGAGGTGCAGTAACTGCTGCCAGCTGTGAAGAATTTGTTGCAAGGATTAAGAAATTGAGGATCCAAATTTGCTACTGGAGAAAAAAGAAAAACCAAACTAGAGAACCTCCAGAGAGACTGGATTTAATAGCAGTCTATCACAATAATAAATACCTCTAAAATATAAATTCCCAACATTCATCCCTAATTTAAGCGAAGCCTCCTCTGAAAAGGTCCCGACTTATTTTAGGACTGGCTCTCTACTGTCTCAAATCTGTAGCAAGCAGAACTACATAATTTATTTTCAAAGTAAAGAAGCAATTCTTTGTCTTTTTGAGAGATGGTTCTCATCTTCCCCTTGCACATGAGTTTAAAAACCTGAGCAGACTACCCTAGTTCAAGGAAATTTATAAAATGGAAAACCAGAAAGTTTAGAGACAAGCAGGAATTCCTACCTATTACAAGAAGAAAACGAGCTTCTATTTAAAGCAGAATCGATTCTTCCTCAGAAAGAAGACAAGTAAAATTCAAAGTTCAAATGCAAATGTACTACTTTTAACCTGTAGATGCAACATTTGCAAATCTTCTTGTTTCTGGAGAAATATTTTTTAACCTATTCTATCTTCTTGTATTCCTAAACCATCCGCAAGATCTGACCTGAGCTGGAGGAGGTATTCTCACACACTCGCCCTTCTCCAAAGCACAGTTAAAAGCTGACCTACCTTCCGATGTTCTTCATGCGCATCTTGGCTTCTGGAGGCATTTCCTCTGGTTCACTCTGCAGGGAGAAAGGAGGTTAGAGCGTGGCTGGGCGCTTGCTTTCGAACGCTTCAAATGCCTGGCAAGATAAAGGAGGGACTAAAGCCCTACAGGAGAGCAAAGTGACTTAGGGCACAATGGAGATCCTAGGAGGTTATAGAACAAAATAYAAATTCTTTTGTTCACCTCTCTGTAAGAAGGGGCAGTAAAGTGACAACAAAACATTTAGCAAACCAGAAGCACAACTTTCCTTCACCTCCCCTTTATCAAGCCTAAAGAAAGCAACCATTAATTCAAACTATGTTGTGCATCTTATTTTCAGGGAGCAGTTATTAGCACTTTAATGATTTCTTGAACCAACAAAGAGCTACAAAGTTGTACGTTCCTAATCAGAATCACAAGAGATGCTTCTAGGTTGAAAATTCCTGACATTTACGTAAAGAACCTTAAATAACCCCCTCTCTCTGCCTACCACACCAATGGCATTTTGTGTTGATCACTGGCATATTACTCACATCTTCATCTTCGTTGAAAGCTGCTGCTACAGAAAGGGTTTTTGGAGCCAGGGTTGGAACAGGCTCTTTAGGCTTCTGAAAAAGACCAAATGCACAAGTAAATTAAGTCTACTAACTCAAAAAAGCTACCCTTGGCATTTTAAATACTTTGGTAAAATGAAGTCAAACATCTTCACTGAAATGGGCAACCAGGGGGAAAAGTTTTTGTTTGAATCAAGCATGTAAAGGTTTCTCTAATGATAAAAGGAAATGACTGCTTGTTTATGTGTGATACACTTTGAGAAGCAAGCTGAGACATCTCATATTACAACTCCCAACAAGCAGGTCTTAACTTTCTAGGACACTGCAGGGGTACTCAGCCACTGGTGCATGACATGAACAATCAAAACAGAACGTGAATAAGCTGTGGTATTCAAAATTTTACTGTGTCACTATTTCCATTATTCTTTTGGGATATTTTTATCCATCAATGTCAGAAAAACGAATATATTTAGTTTCTTGTATTTTAACAATGCAACAGCCTTCTGTCTTAAAACAAGGCAATATTTTCAAACTACCATCAGTGTGTATCCCACAGTCCAGTTAATATAAAGTTCCTTTGAAAAGTATTTTTGTATTTCAAATTTTTTATTCCTCTATTTAAAGTGTAGGAAGCTGTCAAACTCACAACTGTTACATGTAATACAACAGTGGTACCAAAAGTTACTTCAATACCACAAAGAAAGAACAAAGTTATCAATAACAGTTTGCTACTCGAGTACTACCAATTGTCTAAATCAATCATATACAGCGTTTTCTCCATTTTGCCTTTATTGGCAAGTGTTTAATATACACTCCTAGAAGCTGGTACTGCAGCAGAGTCCTTATGCAACTGTCTACAGCTGTGCTTTACTGTCAGTGTACAACATATAAAGACCACACCCGTTTTAAAGCACCTGCAACAAAGGAAGGGGTAATGTACTAAGGGAGTAAAAATGACTGAAAAGAAAGGGTAAGTTTCAGCAATATCCCATATGGTGCACTGTCAGTCACTCACTAATTCAGTGAACCAGAAATCCTGAGCCAAATTTATTGCCACTTAGGACATGAGAAACTGAAGCATGCTAGTGGCTCAGAGAAGGGAGCCTTGTCTGTTTTTCCCAAGTCTGAGCTGACCTGATTGCCTTTATACCCTAGAATGCTGCCAGCCCACATCTTCCTTCCAATCTCAAAATAACAGAGCACTCTTTTAATCTTTTGTAGATCTATAAAATGCTGGCATTGCAAGTGCAAGCATTTCATGATTACAGTTTGAATTTAGTGCAAACAACTATTTATAATGTATCTATCACAGTGATACCTGGGAAATGTAAATGAACTGTATTAAATAGAGAGGTAGCCCCTGGCTTGTCCTTGCCCAAGCGAGTAGAGGACTACTTTGGAAGTACAGAGAGTCACCAGATTCACATCTAAACAAGCACAAGGATACCTTGTATTGGACATTAAAGGGGATCAGAATTCTTAGAAACCTGTGTAACAAATCTCTTGCATATAATACAAATGAATCATACTGACCTTGCAAAGAACAGGCAAAGTCATGGAAATACACTACACTTCCCCATGCGAAAGTAAGATCTTTGGAGTGGAAGACAACCTATTAAGCCATCTAGGAGATGCTTTCTTGTAGCTTTAAGCATTCTATACAATGAAGCTCCAAGCACTCATTTCAAAGTAGCCTGAACAGCTTAACAAGTCTGCTCATTTCCCTCAGGAAATTATTCCAGATTTATCAAATCTCATTACAAAATTATTCTGTATGTTCAAAGATCTACAGTTCATTTCAATCAAGTCTTATGCTTCTTGAGACCACAGTCATGTTATTAATCACCTTGAAGTACTTACACATGCATGACTAGCTGGCCTTGCAGTGCCTACTTAAACTTTACCCAAGTTACCCTCATAGGATTCAATGTTTCCTTCTGCAAGGAAGCCTCCCCAAAGTACTTCCCTTTTTGCCCCAGTTTCCCTAAAATTAAAAGTCCTCAGTGAACTTACATTTGCTCCTAGTTTGATGGATATCGCAGATGCCTTCTTTGTTGTCTGACTGCCTATGGAAAATCCAAACTTGGACATTTTGGCAGGAGCAGGCTTTGTGGTGAAGTCTTCAGCTTCTTCATTAGCTGCCCGTTTCTCTGCACTGCGACTCGAACTTTCTCCTCCATTACTGGAAGAAACAGTCTTAGTTTTCACAGGTTTTTCTGCCTCTTCTTCAGGTCCTGGTGAAGTCGAAACAACTTACCAAGATGAGCTACTTTTACTGAGCAGATTGATGGGAGCAGCAACCTCAAAAAGCATTATACTTTGGGTGCAATAGGTAAGATGTTTTTAGTGACAGCAGTTTCCACCAATGTACATTTAGCGGACAGCAAAACACAAAGAGAAGAAACTGCAAGCACTCCACTACTTGTAAAGAACTTCTTGTGTATGAGTCAGGAAAACCATCTTAAAGCACCATCTCTTTATTTAGTATGGAAGTCAAAGTTCACGTAGTAAATTAAATGTAGATGACTAAATCTTTAGGTTTTTAAGTTGCCACAGATAAGTTCTCATAATTGGAATCCCAATTCCAAATTTAGAGTAGATAATCTAAGTTACAGTTAATTCTACTAAATTTCTACAAAATCATGTCCATGCCAGTCTCTAGGCTTGTCTGGCACAACTCTAAAATCATGGGAGTGACTAAAGTGAGGTCCGCTGTCTCAATCATGTTTCAAGTCACTGCTTGTCCGCATCTCATCTGTAATAAATCTGCCAAGCTCTGCTTGAGGAAGGAATCAGCACTAAAAAAACATATATATATATATAGATTTTATCTTTTCTGGTTTTGTATAGTCATGGAAAACATAGCAGCTGAACAGTGATGCACAGAGAAAAAACATTCAGGTAACATTTTCATTCCTATATAATCAGCTTCTTCAGCTACACCAAGAGACAAAGGTGTCCTTGGAAAAACTCATACTGAACATAGTAAATGCTTCAGCAAAAAGATACTTCCCTGCTGCTGCAATAAGCAAACCACTGCAGTAGCAGAAGGGGGGGGAAGAAAACAACACACATTAGGGAATGGAAAGGCAAGTGCTCATAGTAGCAGTTTAAAAAAACTGGAGGTAGCACAAGTTCCTCGTAATATCAAGTGGAGAACAAGGACCTCCCATGCACAGCAAATTCAGACCACCAGGGACTAAAGCTCTTTGCACTCCTAATGGCAAAAAGCTACTTAGTAAGACGAAGCAATGGGAGAGAAGAAAGTCTGAACTGGGGGTCAACAAGACTGTAGCTCTGAGAAAAAAAAAAAGAAGCAAGCAACATCAGGAGAGAGAAAAACTAGGGACTCAATCTATATATATATTCATGTGCTATTTCCCAAATCATAAGCAGCAGAATATACCACTTCTACCCCACTCTTCTAGCTATCAAGATAATAAGGGATTGAAACAAAAACCGATTTATCATTCACCTTCAGAAATATGGCAGATCACCAAAAAAAAAATTGTAACTTTAATCAGTTTCACTGTATTAAAAAATAGTACTAATCTGCACCACTAGAAATTTGATCCAGAAAACACAGATATAAAACTGAAAAACAAAGGAGGAAAGAGAAACAATCAAAATTTACACAAGTGACCTTGGGTTCTGGTAGCCGTTGTAGCACAGTTTACCAAACAGCAGCCTGCAAAGACTATGAGAACATCTTTACAGCTAGTCCATGAAATCACATTGAACAGAATATTCCAAGTCCAGCCTACATACACTAGAAACTGTGATTCAAGGGTAGGTAGAAGATTCCTTGACCTTAAAGGTGCTGGAACCACAGGCCTAAAAGTCTTCTTTTTCGTAACATAGAAAATCCACAGCAGCTGAAATCTCAGGGCACACGGAACCAGTCCAGGTTCCTAAACTAGTGTTAGCTTGAAGTTTATTACATTACAGCTTACTTCTTTTAAGTGCAAATTCTCAAAGAGCTATGCACAAGGTGAAGCCTAACAAAATCTACCCACATCTGTTTTCTCACCAAATTTTAAAGAGCATCTCTCTCAAAATCATCTCCTATCAGCACTGCATTCTGAGTGTTATTTCTACTAGACTCGACGTAGGATGAACTGCAGACTGCTGAAAGAAACACTCTTACTTGCTGAAAGAGCTGTAAGGGGCACAGGACAATTGGGGAAGGTGGGGAGGGAGCCGCTGTGCTGTTTGATTTCTGCAGAAAACAGAAATGCAGACATATTAACCATCAACCAGGTCTCTTCCATCTCCCATGCCAGTGCATATATATATATATATATATTGCAAGACATTAAGGCTTCTTTATTATTTCCTGGAGGTCATACTTCACCTACAGAAAGCACCAGTACTATTTCAAAACTTGACTGACTAGTGCCCTTTTCATGGATTGCAGAAATAAAAAAGTTGTCCTACGTCACAGTTAAGTTTTACTCATGTATCAACAAACCATATGAGTGGACAACTTCCACTATCCAGGTGGTTGAAGTGACAAGACTGACAGTGCCAGCTGCACAGCATTTCAGGATCTGTTGTCCCTGGGAGTGGGAACAAACCAGTCACAACTAAGTTAATTTTAAGATAAACCCCACTGATCTTGGCAAAAACTAAAGATTCCAAACTGCTTTCAAAAATCATCAGGGAGCAACTGTTCTTTCTTAGAGTCAACATACGATAACTCACCAAGATGATGTCTCAGCACACCAAACAGTACACAAGACAGTATGAATTACTGATGTACTGATGCTGTCCAGTTTCTGTATTACTAACACAAAAAGAAAAAAACCAACACCACCACCAAAAACCCAACACAGAACCAAGAGTCAAGGAACTACCTAAAATCAAGTATTACTGTTCAAACTTCAGTGATTATCGGAAATAACATTCACTGTTGAGAGTAATCTGATTGGTTTACAAGCCTGACTTAATTTTTCAACAGATCAAAGAAGTGCCCTCTGCCTACAGGTATATTTAAACAAAATTAAAAAAAAAAAGAAAAACACCAGGAAAGAAAAGCTTTATCTTTGCAAAGACACTGTCCTCTAGACTTTAAGATAAGAGAAGAAACAGTCACAACATAAATACTATAAAACCAAACAGCAAACTTACAGATTGCTGCCAAGCAAAAAAACCCCTAAAATGCTTAAAACAGCAATTAAAGAATATTCCCTGTATCCATTTGTAAAAACGGGTAAATAACTGTTAAAAGTTAATCTTTAAGGCTCTGTCTTCATCCTTGCAGACAGCAAGTCGGATTTCTCTCAAAACACAGCTTAAGTATTCCGTGTCTTTTTACGACAGAGAAATAGCGCATTTGCGTGGACAAGGAGAAGTTACTATATTTTTACAAAAGCGCCTGAAAACCTGAGGATAGCAGGCCAGACTCGGCCTCTCCTCCAGCGGAGCCCCCTCAGGCCCGGGCCGCCCCCTCTCCCCGCAGGCCCGGGCCCGCTCGGCCAGGGGAGGCACACCTAGACCCCCCCACCCCTTCTGGACCAGCCTGAAGCCCGTTCCCACCCCACAGCTTCGCGGCGAGAGGCGCTACATGTTCACCTCCTGCAGGCTGCGGCCGCTTCGCCTTCTCCCCCTCAGCTCTGCCGTCCGCCATTTTCCCCCGCCTCCGCCGCCTCACGCGCCGCGCACGCGCGGCCGCCTGGCCCCGCCCCTACGGCGCGAGCAGATGGCGCGCGGGAAGGCTGGAGCGTGCGGGCTGGCGCGGATGTGACGCTCGTCCGGCGGCTCTGCGCACGTGGGCACCCCTTCCCTTCCCTTCCCTTCCCTTCCCTTCCCTTCCCTTCCCTTCCCTTCCCCTCCCCTTCCCCTTCCCCTTCCCCTTCCCCTTCCCCTTCCCCTTCCCCTTCCCCTTCCCCGGGGAAAGGCGGGGATCAGAGTCACCTGCCGGCACTCCTGCCATCGCACACAGCCGCTGCGTCACAGGGGTGCGGAGGGACCGCGTCCTCTGCCGCGCTCAGCGGCGCGCACTCCCCGCTGCGCGTGCTGTAACGATTACCTTCCGTGTTTCACAAGTATCATTAGCTCATTAGCTCGTCGGTGTGTATAAATATCTAGTGTGTGGAGGGGATGCGCCGAGATGGATTCAGGCTCTTCTCGGTGGTGCCAAGCAATGGGACAAGAGGCAATGGGCAGAAACTGATGCACAGAAAGTTCCACCTGAACGTGAGGAAGAACTTCTTTACTGTGTGGGTCACTCCACTGGAACAAGTTGCCCAGAGAGGCTGTGGAGTCTCCCTCACTGGAGATATTTGGGAACCATCTGGATGCAATCCTGTGCCATGTGCTCTAGGGTGACCCTGCTTGAGCAGGGAGGTTGGACAGGTGGTCCACTAAGGTCCCTTCCAGCCTGATCCAGTCTGTGATTCTGTAACACGAGCTCAAGAGAGCAGTGACACCACCTTCCCCCACTCCAGTGTGCAAGCCACTTCGCAGATCAGAAGAGGCTGTTTGTATGGAGAAATCCAGCACCTAGCCCGCGGCAAGGGGCTGGAACTGCATGAGGCCCCTTCCAGCCCAAAACATTCCATGGTTCTATCACATTCAGCAGCACACAGCTCCACTGTTGTCTCTTCCTCCCTTGAGGAAAAAGAGAGGCTGCTTGAGTGAGGCACACACTCACACAGCCAGTCCTTGCACTTAAGGGCTTCCCAGAGAGCTGAAGGCAGCTCTCAAGCGTCACCTGAAACACCACCCTAGGGTGAAGCTTTGTCTACTGCCCAAACACAGGCAGCCAAAATGAATCAGTTCTTTCCCTGAGCCAGGGGCTATCCATGCCTGGAGGTCCCTGAATCTCACAGGCAGTGAAGGGCAGTATTGGGATAGCGAATCTTCTGCTTTCCAATCCCTCCCTTGCAACAGCAGGTAGGAAGAGGTGAGACAGGGAGTGGGTCACCACCAACCCCTGCTATACTTGAAGTCTACTCTGTGAAATTATAATCTCTACTCCTAATTTTTGAATTTTCAGGCCCTAACCCATCATCTGCCATCGCTGACTTTAAGCATCAAGGTAGTCGACTAAATCAAAAATTTCATCACTCATAAAGAAAGCCCTCCTTGTCCTACAGACAGCAGAACTGTATTTAACAAGCCCATTGTAGCTCTGCAGCCTGAACACAGACTTTCACAGAGACATTAATATATTTTCAGCTGTGAGAAATATTAAAAGGCTCTCTGCTCCTTTAAGTATTTACTAATAGGACTGTTTACCATCTCAAAAGTTCCAGCCCTTTGGGAAATCTACATTACATGGCCTGAAATACACAGGCATTCTAGAATAAGAGTCTTATACAACAGTAAGATTGTTTTTTCCTGGCATGGTCAAGAAATTTGGCTTCTTCCTTCCAAATGGGGACTTGATTTGTGCCAGACAGAATGCCCAGAAATAAATAGTGTAGTTCTCCAAACTCATGCAAGGTTTTAACCATTTGGTTTTTGTTCAGCTATCAAAGGTGAATTCATCTGCACACTAGAGGATTCAGGAAGTAATGGGGTGGTCTCTTCTACTTCATCTTAGTAATCTTTTAAAAGAAAACTGTAGACAGCTTCCAATCACTGCAAACCCTGAAGAACAACCTTTGCATTCAGTTAGAATCACCCTGGTCCCAGCATGGTTCAATTGAACAGACTGGTACTCTTTGTGCAGAGATATTTTTTTTAGAACAGATTATCTCATTTCTCTTACATAATTTCAATAATGTGTGAATAAATTTAAACAGCTGGATTACTGGAGTAATTAAAAAACCCAACTCTTAATGGTGGTCATTTCAAACATAAGCAACAAAACATGTTTTGAGATTAAGAGCTGAACAGAGTTCCAGATGTCCCAAGAAGCCAGAGCATTGAAGCACACAGTTTGCATGTAAAAAATTCATTCTCTTCCCCATCACTCTACTTTTGCTTTAGTTTATACTTCTTGGAGTAGTTTTTGCCAAATTGCTTTTGTACTTCTTCCCGTTTCTTTCCAAGTTTAAGTGTGTTGATCAGATCTAAGGATTTTTTCAATTCCTTTACAGGTTTGTTTACAAAGCCACAGTATTTCCTTTTTGGAACAAATTCCAGAGCCTTCTTCCAGTCAGCAGTATCTTTCAAGGTTAATAAAATACACATCATTTGATCCAGGGTGAGATTTTTGGCACCAGTACTCCAAAGCAAATACTTCTCCAGTGGAAGGGCTGCAGTCTCCAATCCTAATCGCTTTGCCCGTGCTAAAGAGACTCCTGTTTTTATGCTTTTGTCAACCATTGACCCAACAATATAGATTTTATTGTGATCAAATGTCTTCATAACTTTGGGAGAATCAGCTGTCAGATAGATGAGCTTATCTTTTGGAAAGACTTCTGTGTAGCACTGGTCTGTCACTGTGATAAGCAGTTTGCCCCATGCCTCTCTATAATACTTGACAAATTCCCTATGATAGAGGCTATCATCTTTGAAGTTACAGAAGTGGATGTGGAATGGATCCACAGATCTCCGATTGCAGCCTTCACTCAATACTATCTGTCTCACTGTGTTAGCAACTTCTCGGACAGACATTTCTTTTTCATAAGACATGTCAAATACTAGAGGCTGGCCAAAGATCATGGACTGAGCAGCTCTCCAATTGTACGCTTTATCCATAGTGCTGGACCACAAACATATGAATGAGCTCTTTTTGGTCTCATCCGTTTTTGAAACTTGATCTTGTGCTTCCAGCCTCCTTTCCCTTTTTTCATCCATCTTTCTTTTGTCATTTTTCTTGTAAAGTTCTTTGAGATGCAAATATTTTAAATACTTCTTTTTGGCGGACTTAGAAGGACATTCCATGAAAGTTTTTAGCTGTTCTTCACTGATATTTTCTGGAACTGATCTGCCAGCTAGCCTCCACATCTCCAAAATCTCACGTGCAGCAGCCAAAATGGAAAGCTCCTTAGGCTCCGAGACCGTCTCACTGACTTCTTCCTGCAATCCAGATTTCATTACCTTCTTCCATGCATCTAAATCTAGTTTTTCTGAGGGTTTGCATGAGTTGTCCTGCTTTAGACAAAGTGATAAACTCAGAGCTCTACTGAGGGGAAACAAATCCTTTTTTATCCCATGTTGCGCAGCAAATGGAAGGACAGAACTTCTTACAATTTTTTTCAGAAGCATATTAGCAGACTGCATATTTAGGCATGTGCTGTGTTCCAACACTTACCTGCAAAACACCAATAAGAGGGGAAAAAAACTTGTCAGAAATCACAAAGAAAACATGGGCAGATTTTTATTCTTAGTAACATTGATAAACAATAGGTTACTTCTTGGAGAATGCTAGAAATTCTTACGTCCACTATTGATTTTTTACTGTTTCCTACATAAAAATAGCTTAAAACAGGTATACTCACTGCAATTCAAAATGTGGTCAAACAACCTTCGAGAACTGTCCAACTGTTTAAGTTATCTGTCTCATATGACGAGTAAGGGCCTTCGCAACCAAAGTAACGGAAATGCTGCATGGAAATCAGAAGTATTTTTATATAATTTATCGATACTGTGAAAACAGAAAGAAGAGATGAAAGAATAAACAACTAGTATAGGAAAAGACCATCTTTTTTCTTTTTCCTAAATTGCCTGTGAAGATGGCATGGACACATAAAGCTAAGGACATAAACCCCTCAGTCCCATTAATCTCATACACATTTGTATTTAAATGTGAAAGGTCTGCAGAACGAAAAACACCCAAGAATATTTATTATTTTCCTTGGCCTATGCACACTACTAAACTAAAAATCACTGAACTTTCAATGCTTGAGAAAATGTGATTTTGACAAAACTAGAATTAGCTACTAATTTTGAAAACAAAATTCATAATCTCCATAATAACCTGAAAATAATTTGATACACAGAACAAGAAGTTAAATCTAATGTGGGGCTTATAAATATGTACATGCTCAGATAAAGACATACACAGCAGTGTATTATTTAGAAATGTTATATAACCTGACATGGGTTTTACTATAGAGTAACTCAGCAAACTGGGGGATGACCTCTTATTTTCTACTGTTATTAAGATAAAAGGAACAAAAACAACCAACCAACCTAACAATTTGAGAATTCATGTTACAATAGAGGCATCCCTAATTTTACATTTAAGCATTAAACGTACCAGCAAAAGTAATAATCAAAGAAGTATATTGTCGAGCATGAGGAAATCAGTTCCTCAATTAACTTACATTACTTGGGCTCCAATTAAGTCAATACTGAACGCCGGATTTACACCACTGGAATACTTGATGACAGCTTTTGACAGCGCCAACTTACCTTCCAGTGTGTCAAATATTCACCCTAACATCCTTACTGCAGTAATTAATTAAAGTCTCTTCAAAGAACCTAGATTTGTAGCACTGAAAGTATTTTTACTTATTTTTTTTCTTTTTTAGCGTGACTTCACTGCAACTAATCCCAAAAACAGAAAGGCCCTTCACTGACACTTCAGAGACTGAATAACATGCCTTACCTCCCCAGCACACCTGCCCACATACTCAGAATCACAGACTAGGCAAGGTTGGAAGGGACCTCAGTGGGTCACCTATCCAACCTCCCAGCATGCCAGAGCACACGGCACAGGATCGCATCCAGATGGGTCTGGAATATCTCCAGTGAGAGAGACTCCACTGCTCAGTCTGTTCCAATGCACGGTTACTCGCACAGTAAAGTTCTTCCTTGTATTCAGTGGAACTTCCTGTGCATCAGTTTCTGTCCATTGCCCCATTACTTGGCACCACGGAAAAAAGCCCGGCTCCATCCTCTTGGCACCCCCCCTTTAGACACTTACTCTCACTGATGAGGCCGGGTGGAAGGGAGCGCGCCAGACTGCGGCACTGCAGGCCGCTTAACAACTTTTAAACCAGTCCACAACGCGCCAGGTCACACCCCAAAGCCCCGTGCTGTGTCCCACGGCCCTCCCGGGGACACCGGCGCGCCCGCTCCCCCCGCTGCGGCGGGGCCCGCGAGGACCGCGGCCTCGGGGGCAGTGCGCCGCGAGTGGCGAGGAGCACCCGCCCGAACTCCGGCCGCGCTCCCGCCCGCCTGGGCCCCGTCGAGCAGGGCCGGGCGGACCGCCAGGACCTCCGCGGTCAAAGCCGACCCTGCCGCACCTCCACCTCCGCTCACCTCGCGGAGCCGCTGCGCCTGCGCGGGGCGGGCCCGGCCGGGCGCGGCGCCGTCCCCTCGGCTGTCCCCGCGCTCCGCGGCTGCACCGCCGGCGTTCCGGGCTCTCCTCGCCCCCACGGTGGGACCTGCGGCGTGCGGTGATCCCAGTTTTTCCGTATTCCGTTCTGGGGGAGCCCTCGAACACTGAGGGGGCTGCCGGTGGGTCCTGCCGCCGCCCCTGCTGCGGGGCAGAGTCTGGCCCCGCTGCCGCGCTGGGCTGGGGCGTGAGGCAAACGCTGGGGGCCGAGGGGTTTGTCAGCCCGCCGTGGTGGTCCGTGATGTTTCTCTACCCGCTTCCCTCTCTCCCTTCTCCCCCTCCCCCTCTTATTTTTTTAAAAATTTAATAGCACGGAGAAGGTTCGCTTATTTTTGACTCAGGTTGTTGTTGTTTGATGGTGCATTATTTTGTTGGGTTTTTTCCCTGACTGTCAGCTAGGGATTATCTGTCGCCATGAGTTTTCTGCTGCCCAAACTGACGTGTAAGAGGGAAGTGGATCAGGCAATAAAAAGCGTGGCTGAGAAGGTGTTGGTTCTCCGTTTTGGAAGAGATAATGATGCCGTTTGTCTGCAGCTCGATGATATTGTAAGACCAACTTTTTCTTCTTTTTTTTTTTAATGAACTCTACAAATAGACTTGTTGCATAGAAGAGAATGTCAGATGTTGCTTTTGCCTAATATGGTGTCTCATGAAAAATTTGATGATAGATGTAGAATGAAATGCTATTATATTCATGAAAAGTAAGCGTTTGTGTTATTGTAGTGGCTGTACAAAGTGCTTGAGGTACACAAGATGTGGTATTCTAGCCCTGCTTAAACTGATAGCATATAAGAGAAACGGGCTTTATAAATCTTGCCGCCCTCTTTTCCACTTGTGTCTCAGTCCATTTGTCATCCACCTTTCTCACTCTTTCCAGCTTGCAAAAACAGCTCATGACCTAAGTAAAATGGCAGTCATTTACCTGGTGGATGTGAACAACGTCCCAGTATACACCCAGTATTTTGACATCAGTTATATTCCATCTACTGTATTTTTCTTCAATGGACAACACATGAAGGTTGATTATGGGTAAGTCATCCTACCATTTTCTATTATGACTGTAAGAATTATTAGTCTTTCTCTATGTTACCATGTCTGGGAAAGGTAATGTTTGAAATCTATAATGTTGTTACTAGCATCTGCATTGAGAACTCTATAGGAAGCCAGAAGGATGTAAAATAGAGAAGTATTTTGAAATATGCTCTGATGCAATAAGTAGGTGAAATACGTCTGACTCTGCAAAAAATAGTAAGAAATGGTTAAAGTCTTAGACATGACACTGCATCTGTTTGACCTTTGGAGGTCACAGTATATTCCTGAGTTGGTTATGCCATCACAAGGTTAGTTCATTCTTCCAGAACAACCAGATCAGAACCCCTAATGTCATCGTACATCTTTTCATGTCTTTAGGTATTTTTGCTCTTAATATTTTAACATTATAATTCTACCTTTATCTTATGCTTATATTTAGGTCTCCAGATCACACGAAATTTGTAGGAAGCTTCAAAACAAAGCAAGACTTTATAGATTTGATTGAAGTGATCTACCGCGGAGCAATGCGGGGAAAGCTCATTGTAAGAAGTCCTATTGATCCCAAGAACATTCCTAAATATGATCTTCTCTACCAAGGAATTTAATGGGTTGACCTGAGATAAAAAATTACTGAAAACTGGACAATATTCTACATCCCTTTTTTCTTTGAGCACTTTTAGCCACCTCTGACAACAAGGGACAGATTGAGCTTTTATCCTGAAGGATCATATTGGTCTCCTTCTGAAGACAGACATTCTGTCACCTCATGCTTCTCTCATAAATAAAGCTACATGTTCATGCACAGAATTCATCCAAGTGACTGTTCTTCTAGTTGTGTGCTGACCAGCTCCTACAAAACAGGCAGGCTGTGTGCATCCTCAGCTTCAGCATCTCTAGTGCAACATTCTTCAGCAAACCAAGGCACAGGATAGTCTATTAGTTGTCTATTTAGTACCATTTCCATTCAGATAAAATAACAGTAAACGTAACTTTAAAGAAAAAGGTGTACTTGCTCTTAAGAGCATTCAACTGAATGTGCCTTTCCAATAGAATATTACATTTTTACCCATTGCTGGGTAACAGGACAGAAGTTTGTTCAAACAGTATTAGAGATGACTGAAGTCTGAAATGGATATACACACAAAAGGGAAGTTGATGCTCTCTTCTCTCTGATAGCCATTATTACTGTTCAACAGCTTTTTTGACTGAGAAGGGAACATTCTACACTTATAGAAGAAGGTTTTGTCATCTTGAAAGCTCTTTTGTGGCCACCAAACACTTTTAATTCCCACAGGCTTAAACTGGAAATTAAGAATAACTTATTTACATTTACTTTAAAGATTATTTGAACTTCTGCTTGTATACATTACAAAGCTTGAGTATGTACATTTAAAAACTGTCTGTTTCCCACCTCTGTCAAAAATTAAACAGCTGAGAGGAAACAGCAAAGTCATTCTTTTGCATCAGTTTGGTAATTGCAAGTTGCTAGACTATTGTAGCTCCTATAGCAGCTCATGTCCAGTATTCTCACTGGCTTAGTTAGCTGTAAAACAGAAATTACTTTAGTTCACTCTGTCATGTTTGGGGCACACCAACTCTGACTAGAGGGAAGGTAGTAGTATGTACTTTCCTGAAGCATTGTTCAACTTAACAGCAAATGTTTCAAGGAAGAAGGTGGATGCTCCAGCTCTTGAAAGATTTTAAATAATATATGGGACATAGCAAGGAGGAAACAGGTTGTTTACATGCTTTTTCTATTCCAGATCTGGCCTTTTAATGAAGCTAAGCCCTTAAGGAAATGTTTTCCTGATAGTTTAGTCTGATTATAGAGCCCTATAGAATGTTTATTATAAGAAATTACACAGCTGAGAGTTGGTGTACCTTAACATCTTTAATTCAACTTAAAATTTCACAGCTAGCCAAAGGGTTGTGGCTTAAGGCTTTCAATAATGCATTTCTTTCCTAATAGTTAACTTCTGTGCTTTTTCTCAAAACCAAACAAACTAGCTTCAAACTTAGAACTAATTTGCTCCACAGTGAGCTGAAGGTTCTTCATCTGACAGAAGGGAGTAGAGGCAGTTATGAAAGGAAGAGACTACTATCAAGAATAAACCAATRTACCTTTATTTATAGCCTCTCTTCTTACGTGTGCTGCTTCTGGTTGCAACAGGTGAATTCCTAAAGGCTGTTGTGATCTTGGCTTTCAGCATGCTCTTCAGGTACTTAAAGATGGCTTGTAAGCAGCAGGAGGGTGCTAAACCGTACTTTTCTGTTCCAGCAGAGACAGTAGGACAATTCATTCTCATGAGAAAGCTCAGAGTTTTATTTAGAGGTTTACTGCTTGACACCCATTCCCGGCAGTATTTGTATATCCATTCCTGTATTTCTGGATCGTGTCTAGTCTGGTGCTGCATGTTGTGCATGGAGTTGATGAACGCCACAGAGTACACTTTATTCATCACCTCACGTTTCCTCTGCACTAGCAGATCAACAAACACCAACCCACCATAGCCCAGGGCAACGAAGGCCACGTTCCTGGCTGCGCTCTTTGAAATGAAATGATCCCATACATACATGGTATGCTCCTCAGGGCTGCTGCTGCCCCTCTTGGGGATCCACCAGACAGACTGTGTAAAAGCAAGTGCTTCTTCCCTGGCAGAAAATCTCTCCTTTTCAGTCTCCAGATCAGCAAAGTTGTCATTGGGGTTCAGTACAATCACTTCCCAGTGGCTTTGAAGGGCCATTTCAATGAATGGTATTTGTGTTCCATGTCTCAGGCCCTCACTGACAATTGTCCTTCGCCCCCACTGTCCAGCACAGAAAACTCCACGGTCTTGAAGAAGGATAATTAGGCTAGAGGAACTTGTTAGTGCATTCTTGCTCATGAAAAAGAAACTTCTTGGCTCATCCTCTGTAGCATCAGTAGGAATATAAACCTTCTGCAGCATGCAGACTCTTTCCAGGAGCTCATAAACATACTGGGTAATAAAATGTCCCAGAACTTCATAGCGTTTATGATTCTGCTCATGTCCATTCTTGTAATAATTGAAAACAAAGGACTCATTTGTATCCAGATGCCTTAGTTCCCCTTTTATATTGAAGTCATATTTCAGGTCCTCTTGATACTCTGAACCCTCTATTAGTTTCCTCAAACTGAGTTCATGCTGTATTTGTAACCACTACAAATTAAGAAGACTACGTCAAAGTAGTGATAGACTTCCAAAAACTCCTGCCTCCCCCCCACCCATTGCATTAGAATTCAGATTTCAAAGCTGTTACAAACAAAATACTTGTTGATCCAGACTATTTCTTGGTGATGGGTAGTAAACCAGCTGCTGGTAAAGTCTCTTAGAGATTTCAGATGCTAAGTTCCTACAGCAGTAACCTGTCTGCCTTTATTATGCCTTATTTCAGTTTTGTAGTTAAAGTTTGTAAGCTATCAAGTTTATTTAAAGGTCTTTTTAAGCTAGTTTGAATTAAAGGCTTTAAGAAGGAGGCACATGGTTCACTGTTCACTTGAACAACTCTTCTATTGTGTTGTCTCCTAGCCATTACCTTGAAACTCCACTGAGTTTCAAAGCTGCCTTTGAAATACAGGCCTTGTCAGTTGGAACTAGTCCAAATGTCTTACTGGATCCTGAGTTTTCAAAGAAAATTAAGCTGCACTTACTAAGGACTTCAACCTTCACATTGCTTGTGTACCAGCATATTCTCCATGTTCTACCTTCAAACTGCATTAGAACAGATAATATGTGTTTGCTTTCTGCTAATCACTCCAGTTACTCGTTCATCTTTGCAAGCATTTACCACATAGAAACATAGGAATGGATGGCAGAATAAACTAGCCACTGTGATCCAGGAACAGGAGAAAAAAAGTCCATGCAGCAAACTATCTTGGGGTTGGATTGAGGTCTCTAGTTTCAGATTATCTCTTAACGATTGATACGAATTATACCAGGAAATGGTTTTCATGCAACTGAAAAATCAAGGTTAGCATAACCTTCTATTTTCCTAGTAACTCTTCAACCTACTACTGATTGTCACTGCCTGAAAAATGGCAAATGGTATAACCTTTGGTGTGGTTAGAATCCTACCTTTACAGGAGTTTTGTCCTAACACAGTCTCTTTTTTTTTTTTTTGTAAATGGTCTGTATCAAGTTATATTTGGCAAGTTATTTGGTACAAGTTACTATATACCTCTAAGTTTTTCTTGCTGAACTAAAAGCTTTTTAGACCATAGTGAATCACATTCTATTTAAAACTCACTATACTATCTGATAAAGCCAGTTACTAGGACAAAAAGCGATCTGAATATTTTCAAGTAAGCAACTTGAGTTGGAATCCAACTCTTTCAAGGAATGCAAGTTTTCTTGAGGTAAGCTGCTTAGCAGATTGAAAATTATTTCTTACACTTCCAAATTAAAAAAAAMCAACCAACCAACAAAATCCACACATTGGTTGCTTTTCAACATAGCAACATTTTCCTTTCAAGCAAGCTCCACTGGGCTAGTGGTGTTAAGTCCTCTCTTCAGGGTCATTCCTGTCTTCTGATTAATAGAGAGCAGGCTGGAAAATGGTATCCTCTCCTTTTTTTTTTTTATCTCATATAATCAGTACATGTAGAAAAGGAGAAAAAATCAGATTCTATGATGTATAATCCATTTACAGTCTTGCCAGTTTCTTGCAATAGAAACAGCACAAAGAAATTGCAGGTGCACAGATTCATCTACAATTTTTTCATTCTGCAGGAAGGCACAAAAGACACAAGATGGGAAAACAGTCTGTTTGTTATACTAATGAAATATGGGCAATTAATACAAAAGAGATAATATTTAGTAGGAAAGAAGCTACTCATATTCATGTTGTTGTTCCCATGAAGTGGGAGAAAAAGGACATATTTTAAGGAARGATGTCTATGAAGAAAGGTGAAGCTTTCTGTAACAATTAGGAACAGCTAAATGCAGTTTCTGCAAAGAGTGGCATGCTGTGGTGTGGCTTTGCATTTTGCAGTTCTTCAGATGTGCAGTGTTTTTGGTTCAGCGAAATAGTTTCTCACGCACTTTTGTGTAAACACGGATTGTTGACCTAACCGGCAAAAATTGTTATGAATTCCTAACCTATATGATAGACAACTCTATTGACCAGTAAACAGCAAGAGGTAGCATTCCTATCCTCCAATCCACAGTACTTTCTAAAAACATATAAATAAAGTTAGGGCAGAGGCCGGCTCTCTCTTGTTCCTCCCTTTTAGCCTCTGCCTGTTAGAGAACCCTGACAGCTGTCTCCGTGTGTTTATTCGAACCCGAAAACAACACTGTGGAGCACTTCTCTCAGTCCATTTCTCTCTTCACCCCTAAAAGGTAGGAGAGACTAATTTCCCAACATACTATGAACAAGAAGTTACTACTTTCTCACTTCAGCTATTAACAACAGCATTGCTTTTTCAATTCCAAAACAAGGATATGTGCTTCCAAATTAAACCCTGAACATCCACTTTATAAGGCACTGTGAAAAGTTTCAGAATATTTCAGGAGGCAAAACCAACCAAACAAAAAAATAAAAAAAACAGTTTTACATGAGGTGCACCCATGAAAAGTTTTGAAGCAACTTATAATAGGTTATCACTTAAGAGTTCACTTAAATAGCAGCTTAGAATTACATACTTATTAATCCAGAGGACTGATTTTATTGTAGTAACACAAGTAATTACAGAATTAAAAAGTAGCAATTATAGATTGCTCTAGATAGAGCTGCATAATGCATGTACTTCTTTGTGGTAAGTCTGCATTCTAAATCAGTTTTGATTGCTGCTTGTCTATATATAAATGCGATATTCAAGGTTGTATATGCTGACAGCCTTTAGAATTGCTACCTTAATTTTAAAAAATTGCTGTTGGGGAAAAAAAATAATCCCTCTTACCCTTCCTCTCACTTTTCTGTTCAGATTTTAAAATGCTTCAGATGTAAACTCAGCTGGTGCTTGTTACAGCACTTGGCATATTCTAAATGCTACTGCAATATAAGTACTACTCTCTGTGAGAGCCATAAAGATTATTTTGTTTTCCATTTAAAACCACCTTATTCTAGTAAAGCCCAACATTACCGTATGCTCTCCTGTAAAATCTGTCATCATCACAGATGGAAATCTTTTTCACTCTGGGAGTGTAGACAAGTCCTCTGCATGAAAAAAATAAAACCCATCATAGTTTCAGGTTTTTTTACTTTATGTACTGGGGTGTATATCTATACAACCTATCAGTAGCTGATAGTTGCAGCTATTTAGAGTGCTGCAGATAGTTCCAAGTTGCGAACTAACATCTCATGTTTGTAACTTATATCTAACAGTAAGTTAAAGCTAAATCTCGAGTGTGAAACTAAACACTTGTCCGCACCAGATTTAATTCCTGCTACTAAGAGGACAAAACAGAAAGCTACACACAAAACTTACAATTCTGAAGCTGCCCTGAAAAAAACAACAAAGCAAAAAAACCCCAACCAACACATCTTCGTCTCCCTTAGCCTGTAGGAGGATTTCCAAGCGCATCAGCCGCAAAATGCGGCCAGCCGGAGTTGAAAGGGCGCTGCCGGCTGCGCATCCCCCCGTCAGGGGATTAACCCACTGCTGGGGTCTAGCTGCCAGCTGAGGGAAACGTGATTAGCAAGGTACAACTTAAACCTGGGTCGGGTTCTCTATTGCTTCTTTGAAAATAATGCGGGTTCCCCAATTCTTTCCTCAAGCGGCTGAGTACCGAGCTAAACCCAAGCAAGTTAAAGCTCCGAGGGCCTGAGGGGCAGCGCCCTGGGGTGCGGGTGCGCGGTGGCGCCGGCCCGGCGGGGCGGGGCCCGTCCCGGAAGTGCCCGGAGAAGCTGCGCAGGCGGCGGGGCTCGGGTAAACAGCTTCAGCTGTGGCGGTGAGTGCTGTGAGGTGCTGCGCCGCCGCCGCTGCCCGCTCCCGGCCCTTCGGCGCTGGAGGGGGCAGTGAGGCGGGGCTGCAGCCGGCCCGCAGTGTCCCGGGGGGGCCCGCACGGCCGCTGTCCCCGCGGGGCGGCCGCCGCGCCTCTCGCGAACGAGCAAAGCCGGCGGGGCGGGTGAGCGGAGGGCACCGAGGGAGGGAGGGAGGGAGGGCGGGCGGGCGGGCTGGTGGCGGCGTTGCTACTCCTGTGGAAGGAGGCTGAGGGCAGAGTGTGGAAGGGCGGAATTGCTGGCTCAGGCCCTCGGCACTTGTGCTTTTGTCAGAGGGAAGCCCGTTCCCCTCCTAGCGGGAGGAGTCAGCGGCTGGAGGAGCCAGGGGTGCGGGGCTCGGGGGGCCCGCAGTGCCCCGCCGGCGGATATCGCTGTGCCGGGGCTTGGCTCATGCGGTGACAGCCGGGCCGCTGCCGCCCCTGGGCGGTGCCTGTTGGCCCGAGCTGTCATGCGGCCCCCTTTGTCGGCTTTTCCTCGTCTCAGGCGTCGGAACAATCAGGAGTTCGGCTTTTCTTTATCGATCTGTAGCTGGTCCCCACACCGGGAGACTACGGCTCTGAGTTGAAAAACCGCCGAGATAAGCGAAAGTCCCTGAACTTGGCTTCTTGAGAAACTCCAAACTAGCTGTAAGGTTTGAAGGGCTTAACGCCAGAGTTACATAGAGTATTTATGGAGAGAACAAACACCTATAAGTCTTCGAAGCTCTAAARCTTCTAAAGCTCTAAACTTCATCTTCCAGTGATGAAGTTTATAGGTTAACAGGAATCCTTGAATATTATTTATTTTTGGAGGCCTTGCAGTGGTAAAGTGTCTTCTGTAACTCCTTTTCACTCTGTAGTCCAAGTGTGAATTTCTTATGAGTTGGGTGCTTGTGGGGGGAGGTAATCAGTAAGTGTCTTAGCTGAGGATAATTTTGTTAACAGTTACGACAATTTTGTTAATAATTCTGTCCGTGCTGACAGTCCAGAGCCTTGCCTGAGTGTGTGTCTGTCTTGTAAAAGTTACTTTTTACCAAGGCCTGTAGTGRCAGGACAAGAGGAGACAGTCATAAATTGAAAGAAGGTAGGTTTAAGTTGGACATGAGGAAGAAATATTTTTTACAGTGAGGGTGGTGAGGGAACAGGTAGCCCAGACAAGCAGTGGATGCCCTATCCCTGGAAATGTTTAAGGTTGGATTAAATGTGCTGTGAGCAGCCTAATCAAGTGAAAGATGTCCCTGCCCATGGCAGGAGGGCTGGACTAAAAGATCTTGTAAAAGTCCCATTCAACCCAAGACATTTTATGAAGGCATTTTCTTTGTGCTTCCCTCTTAATCAATAAACCAGAAATTGTGAAGTTTATTTTGTTTCTTTTTTTTTTCCCAGTAGAGAAAATCATGTCGGGAAGAACATCATCTTCAAGTCACGTCAGTGTAAGTGTTCCTAAGATTTTCAACAATTTATTTTGAGGTTGTGGGTATCCTAGGGTTTTCTAATGTGTTTGTACAACCAAATTCATTCTTCACTGATGCAGCTTTTGCTTTGTTGGAACATGCTTTCCTGGGCAACAGTTTATTATGGTAGCATAATGTCTACTGCTGAACATGTATTAATACACGATAGGCTTAGCATTTGATTACGCATAAACAGGGTGTTTTCCAAGTTGTTTTAAGACCTCTAAAATTTTAGAGTAAGTTGAAGTAAGTGGAACAACTGCATAACTGTAAAATTTGGTTATCTGTGGAGATGTGCTCAGAGGCTGCTTATGCTGTTATATATTTTTTTCTAAAATATCCCTAATATTAGTTGTTTGTAGCAGTGGAAGTACCGATGAGAACAAATGGTAGACACAGCAATTGGTTTGATTGGGTAAGGTCTAGACTATCTAGTGCTTTAGAAATCAGCTATTTCCAGCACCTTGTTTATGCACTTTCTCTGACCCTTGCTCCTACAGGTGGGAACCTTCAGAAAAGTACTGCTGGTTTAGATGAGGAGTCTGCCGAGTGCGTATGCACGTGTATGTGTAGAGTTAGTCCCTTTTTATTTGGGAAAAGCTGAGGCAACCGCGTGCCTTATGTTTAGCGTAGATTAAGGCCTCTGTTTACCTCTTGACTTTGTGCTTGTTCTGGAAGTTAATTGTGCACACTGCAAACCAACATTTTCTTAATGAGTGCAAGCATTGGGAAGATGCTGTACGGTGAGCTGGAAATGTTGCTGATTAATGTGTTTTGTGCTTTTTATCCCTTTCTGTCAGTTGTCTCTTCTTGTTTTCTGAGTCTCACTTTATCTGTACTTGATGTTAACTGTTATGTTATTACAGAGGTTATCAGAACCTCTTTAATTTTAAGTGTGTGTTAAAATTTTAGATAACTATGTGTTCTTAAGAATCCCATAACAGAAGCTGCTAGTCAGGTGGCAGGTGGCGGTCTGAAGTAAGAAATTTTTACCTAGCCATTTAAGTGCAGATCAGAAAAATGCATTCTGACTGATAAACATGTTTATAGGCCACTTCTGAAACAAAACCGAACAAATAAATTTGAAGCAATCTTCTTGTTGATGTTCCTGAATAAGAAAATGTCTTGTTTCAATCCTTAGGTGTTGATTGCAAAGCAAGGGAGGTACTTGTATGAGAAATTGTTGCCTGTGTGTAACATTTGTATCCTTTATAGTTTGAGGAATCTGTTACTAAAGGCGTGTTTGATGTTATGGCATAAGCAGTTTGAACTACTTTATAGAAATTCAGGTCTAATTACAAGAAAGTTTAGTCTTTGTTTCAAAGAAGTGTAGAGGAGGAATAAGAGTATTTATGATTCAGACTGAAGGACTGAAGTATTATCTCATTATGGCGCAGCATGCTTCATTATGGTCTGTCTGAAGGACTACCTACTGAGCTAATGAATGCAGTTGAGATGTTAATAATGAAGTTGTTAGCGTTGCTGTTCTAGAATCCCTGCTTGTAATTTCATGCTACAAGGTAGGACATCTGGTGGCTTGCAAATCAAGTTCATAAAACCCTTTACAGCATCCATCATACGGAGTAGCTTCAGCTGTTTCCTGGCTGAGCTAAACTCAGTTGTCTGAAAGATGTAAAAGTTGCATTCCTTCTCTGATACATTCTCATCTGATTGTATTTGCAATGTCAGGTTTTGCTTCTCAGGATACCTGGAGAAATAGCAATGCTTGCACTTGTATTCTTTCAGTTGATATTATTTTAACTGGTTTAATTAACTGGTATGAAATATCATCCTATTTCCTTGTCTTGATGAACTACTAGGAATTAAGTTTGATCATTTTTTTGTTTGAATTTCAAGGAATGAACCTTTTTTCCTACTTTTTTTTCCTGAACTGCTGAATTTCTAGGGATTACTAACTGCTTTCTCTCAATAATTGCTGGCTCCATTTCTGTGAAGATTGTCAATGACAATAGCTGATACCATTTTGAGTACGTGATGGTAAATTATCATACCAAAATACTCATACTGTTACAAGATTTAATTGTTCTTCATCTTGAATTTTTTCTTTTGAGAAGGGAAACCTGGTGTTACAGTCATCAAGACATTCAGCTATTTTGTGTTCTGTTTATCATTCTCTGAGCTGAGACAATTAAACTAGAGCATAAACAAATCAGAGCAAACTAAGAAAACTATGCCAGTAGATTGGGTGTCACCTTTTTGGCACATGTCTGAAGTTGTAATGCTAATGAAATAGGAAGAGCTTTTTCAGATGGTCCATGTGTTAAAACTAGCTCATCATGTGGTATGGCTCATGATTTGGGATCAAGCATTAATGAGGAATGCATTTAAAGTCAAGTCAAAGGTTAGTGTTTCCCTTACAACTTTATTTTGTCCACCAGTTAAGAAAACTTCATACATGGCTGTGTGTCACCTCATAGCACCAGTGGATAATTTAGTTTTACCATGTGTGTAACATCATCTATTTTCAGTTTCGTATACCAAAGAAGAAAACAAACACCAAGTCAGAGGATGTCCAAGTTCAGTCCCCTTTGGCAAGGCTCCCAGGCTCCCACCATTGGGACTACCCTTTAAAAGAGGTAAAGAGAAGTTCTTCAGAGTGTAAAGTGTGGGAGAATGTTACTTGAGGTTTTGGTTCAGTTTTGGAGGCTGGTTTTCTCAATACCAAGTGCTGCCTTGTGACCAATAACTGACCCAGACTGTCTTGAGAGAGACGGGTGTGCAGGTCTCAAATCTGCTTGCAAGCATACATTTACAGAAATGGGAGTCTTAGGGCCGTGTTTCCAGCCTAAATCATTGAAAAGCAGAGTTGGTCTTCAGGTGTAGTTTGAAACTGTCTTGAAAATCATTAGTTTAAAGGTAAACATGATTTTTTTTTTGATTGATTGTTTTCTGACTTCTGAACTTTTAGGTTATATTCAGATCACTTACCAAACCTTTTGTTATGAAATGGAAATAACTTTTACATTGAGTTTTCAGTTGTCCAAGAGCTTAAACTTTTAGGAGAATGTATGAAGTACTACCTGACTCGTGACAGAATTTTAGGTGCTCAAATACAGAAATAACTGTATTAAGACCAAAGGACTGTAAGAGTTCTTATGGCATTTATCCTAAATGACTGTCTGGATCATCTCAGTCATATATAGAAGCAAATATTTCCCTCTATAAATTGGTTCCAAATTTAGTAAGCATTTAAAATGTCAGGTGTTGGAAAGATATTTTGCTACTCTTGTTTCCTTCAGCTCAGCATCCAGAGTTTGTTATTGGCTTTAGTGCTTTCAGAATCATGGGCCTGGACAAACAGGCTCCCCCTCAGAGGAGGTTTAAAGGTGTAGTGTAGGTAGTAGGAAGTTTTTTTTTTACTTTCAGTAGTGGTGATAATGTGACGCAGGTCTCTTGGTAGGCCAGGTCATTTGAGCATGCTGCAATAGACTCACTGTGGGATTGTGTTCTATACTGGTAATGCTTTAAGTGAGCAGAGCATCCAGTTGCAGTCAGGTTTTGAAACAGGAGGTAATGTCTCCTGTGGTTAAAAGCAGCAGCCCCTTGGGCAGATCCAGACAGCACTTCCATGGAGTTCTTTCTGTATTTCTCTCTGCCTCTATAAAAATAATGATTAGACTGGGTGAATTGAAAAATACTTTTTCCTTGTTATTTACTGGATGTTGTCTAATTTTCCATTTCTTATTTTTCCTACCTGTGTCTATATATTTTGAACTTTTCCATATGGTTGGGGGCTTCATATGCTTTAAACACTGACTAGTTTTTATGTTCTACTTTAAAAGAAAAGCTTKCTCATGAGTTGTCAGATTTTGCACCATGTTGTTTGAGAAACTTCATGCAGTTTTCAGTGATTTGGATGTATAGGTCTCTATTGTGCTTGAACACCAGTGATACCAGGTGAACTAGATGATATTTGAAGGCAGGAAGAGGGGAGAGCACCTTCAATGCAATTTCTTGCTGCCAACTTTTTAAATAATGGGGGTATTTTCCATTGGAGTTAGTCCCTATGGTAGGGAGAAATTTGATTTGGGATGCGCCTTTCAGACTTCACTAAAGTATGTAAAATAAGTGAGAGCATTAATTTTTTAGATGCCCTTTCAGCCCACACTTAGAAATGAAGATAAGTTTGTCCCCTTTCTGCCTGAGTGGCATAATTTTCAAGCATCTCTTTGTTTATTATATTTTTGCATTTAAAGAAATGAGAAAGATTAGGAGGAGGTGATGGCAGAGGGCAGGAGGTTTCTGGAATTGCAGCAATAACTAGATGTTTTGGTGGGGCTTCATTAATTTAGTTTGAAAGTATAAGTACTTTCTGGTAAGGTAAGAGAATTTGGAAAAAATGAAGTCTTGCTGTTATGGGGTTTGCCACCTAAGTACCAAACGTTCAAATTGCTTTTCCTTCTCAGAATATCTCTTCTATCATCTGTATTATAGCCTGTATAATTTGCTTAAAAGCACGGAGTTAGCCTCTACTTTCTTCATCTTGTGTATTTGTGATTATGTAGAACAGACCTAATATTTAAGTCTATGTTTGGGATGGTCCCCTTTGAAATAGGGAAACAATGGAATTGTCCTGTATTGTCATATTTCTTCAGGAGAAAAAAGTTCTAGTCAAGATCAGGTGGTATGTGATGCTTTAAATCAAGCAAATTAATTCTTTGCAAGGTTGCTGTATATGCTCTTTGTGGCTTTGATATATTTGGTGAGTTGCATTGTTTTAGTGTCTGGCATTGTCTCATTTTTCTAGTGCTTTATCCATTATGACATATTCATGTCTATTGAAACCCACCAATTTTGTTTTGTTTCAGTGGAAATTAACTGCCAACAACAGAAAGCTTTCCACAAAAGGAAAAAGGCAAAAGGACTGCAACAGACACAGCTCTTACGATGAATTAGTTGGGTAAGAAGTAGTCTCAAAATTAGTTTCTCTCTGTTTGTATGTTCAGAGTTTCACAGTCTTTCTTGAAGATGGGCATCTTAGGTCTTAGCTAATTATTTGTGTCATGCAGAGCTGCTTTTCAAGCTGTTGGGTAGCTCACCTTAAGAGAATCATGCTTCAGTGATCTAATGGCAACTGTAACCTTTCCATTTGTGTTATCTCAACACAAGGCCACGACATCAGAATGACAGTGAAGCACTTACTAGAGGAATTACTGCTTGTTCACCTGCTTGGAATCCTGAAAGGTGTTCATTACTATCTAAGTGTAAATTGCCATTCTAGCCCTCGATATTTTAGATACTTAAGAAGCTTCAAGATTCTTTTACTTATCCCTTTTTGTTCTGTAGTCCACACTCATTAACCTAGCTTTATCAACTCTTAAAAACAATTAAAAAACCCCTTAAGCAGTATGGTGATTAGTAGAGGGAGACAGTAAAAAAATGGAAGCTTTTTCACCTCTGTGTTACTGTCAAGGCACCTAAGTAAGGAATTAAGACTGCCGATGTGCCACTTCTTTATTCTGTGTTGCCAAGGGCAAATATCTTGCTTTCCTTGAGATTATGGCAAATCATTTAAAACCATCTTCTGTAGAGTTGTCAGCTAGGTAGTTGTTTTATCCAAGAAAATTTTGAAGCTGTAATTTTTGTAGTTGACAAATAGAAATGAAAATGTAGAACTATATTTATTAGCAGCACCTAGGAAACATCATGACTTTGTGATGAAATGAATTACGTTTGTATTAATGAAGCTGTTGTTATTCCATAAATCATGTAATTCTAAATAAATGAGTAGGCATTCTCTGCCCTGTTTTTCTGACTGCAATTAAACTTGACCATAAGTGGTTTCTTGTCAGGAGAGGCTGTTAAAAACAAAGTGCACAGGTAATGAAAATGCAGGTGATTTTGACACTGCTGAATTCTATGGTTTTGTGACCTATGAATAGTCATTGTTTAGCATGGTCTGTATATTCAGAATGCTTCAAAGCATTGCAGAGAGGAGCTGAAATTATAGAAGATGTTGAATTTATTTTTCATACCTCCTCAGAGGCATAATTCAGTTTACATGTACTGACCTCAAAAAGCTTCTGCTGGTAACTTAACTGAGGGACTGGCTGACAGGATCAATCTAACAGAATTTAAAATCTGTGTTAATTGCAGTTTCCTGAATTTTATGTTGTGACATGGTTGCTATCTGATATTAAGATATCAATCTCTAAAGGTCTTTCAGTAAACTTTGAACTGATCTTTCAACAGTGAGGAGTTTGGGTTTTTTTTAAAGCAACCTTTGAATCTGTTAAATATCAGTTTTCTGTTATGTATGTTTATTTTGATATGTGAGAGACTTTCAAGTAGCATTTATAGGTGTTCCATAGTTTTACCCAAATTCTTACCAGCACATTAGTGAGAAATGATTTAGACTACAAAGAGACAGTAAATATTTAGATATTAAACCTGTACATTTTTCACTTTGTGAAAAAAGGTGTGTGTATAGAGACTAGCTAGAGGTTCTCTGCAAAATAAATTTACTGTCTGCAGTGAAGCTTTTACTAAGTATTCCTTTTGGGTACTCTGTGTTTGTCAGTAATCAAAATCAACGCAGTAACTTCATTGCATAATATGTGGAAAGAGCACACAGGTTCTAAAGAGGTGGTGTTTGTTGAGCAAAAGTCTGAGAACTGACAAAACTCAGAAGAGGAAAGAGTGAAGTTGCATGGGGAGAGTCTTTCTGATGCAATAGTTTTTACTCCTGGTGAGGAAGTTTTCATTTGCATTGCAAAGCAGGAAATAAATCTCAATGACAAGCTCCTATTAGCTCCTGGTGTTTTAAAAACAGTCTACTTAATCAACAGGAGCCAATCTCAGATGTTTAGGGAGACATGTTTCATCTAAAATGTTGCTTCAGCATTGTTACTGCCACTTAATTTTAATCAGAAAGGACAAAGTAGACATATTAGCACAAACCCACCTTCACATGCTTGGTTGGTTGGGTTTTTTTTTAACTTAAATTCTGAGTTACAAAATTTGGTAGTTGATTGCTTCTGTCAGTTATGATGTAAGACCACAGGGGTTTGTAGCAGCAACTGTAGCTGCTTTCACTTGTGTAGCTCTGCTCCTGGGCTTGTGAAAGCTGACTGTCAGGTGGTTTGTCTGTGATCCCAGAGAGGGCTCTTGGGGTGGATTAGTTCCCTAGTTTGGGGGGGGAGGGTGGAAGGAGTACTTCAATAATGTGTGTGTGATTCTTTCAGCTCAGTATTTTAAATGTTCCATGAAATAATGTCACATGAATCAGGTTCTGACCCTGTAGCAGTCAGGTTTCTGTGGCAGTCATTTGCATATTGCTTCCCCTTGCCCCGACAGGTGCATTTGGTCAGTAATGACTTCCTGGGCCGGCAAAGCAAGGAGGTTCATAGGGGTGTTGATGTTTGCTGTTTGTTGGTTGTTGACTTCTCATCAGTTGGTGAAAGGTCAGGACCTTGAACCGGAAGAGGACAAACAGAGGCTTTCTTCACAACAGGGTGTAGGCAGTGAATGTATCACTCAGATACATTTCCCATTAATGGTAGTGTATCAGGCCCTGAAAGGTCAAGGAGCTCCTGGGCCGTGCATGTGCTGCAGAAGCTCAAGTAGCTGAATACACGTCAAGTCTCAGTGGCTTTATTCTGTAAACCCAGGACAGATGTTCACTTTTTAGGACCAGAGGGGACAATCCTCAAATGGTATATGACATCCCACTGCCAAAATATTTATTTGCCAGAAGTTGGGTTTACTAGTAAAAGAATATAGGCATGAAGATGGTGGTGTAGACAATTAATAATAATTTAGTCCCAAATGACTCAGTAGCCTCCTGGTCTCATTTTGATCACTTTCTAATACAAATCTAAATGAACTGGAGCCAGCAGTTACAGCATGGGTGTATGTACACAAATATGATCATTGAGAAAGGAACTGTATCTAGCAGCTGTGATTATTGTGTGAAATAGAGGTCAAACATTTTTCCCAAAGGGGTATAAACAATAGCTTTTGGTCCTGTGCTTTGTAAGGTAGGATAATTGGTTTTTTTGCCTGTGAAAAGTGATTGGAGACTTGCCAGGAGCAGCTAACAGCATTTTTCATAATATGTTTTTTGTTTATTCTATCATTACATGCATAAGTATGTTTTCATTACCTTTGCTTTTGTGTTTTTTCTGTTTTGGGGAGGTAGGTAAGAGAGAATATGGTAGGTGCTTGCTTTAGAAACAGAAATAATTGGTTTTCCTTTACCAAGATGCCTCCAGTTTACTGTTGGGTAAGTTACTTGCTGGGTCTGCTGGTGGGACTTGCTTTTGACGTATACTTTGCTTTTTTCTCCTTGATGCTAATTTTAATCTTCTGAAATGTGTTTTGCTTGAGTTGCTCGCTTTATTCAGTGGACAATTTAACAGGTAATTTACATGATGGTTGGATATCCCAACCATCATTTATAGAAGTACAGGCTGGCTTAAGTTTAGATGTTTCTCTGAATCTATTTTACTCACAGTCTTAATAACAGGATTTTCAAGAAACACTGCCAGATGCCATTCCTTGTGTAGAAAGGGAAGCCATTGAAAGCTCTTATGCCACTCTTCTGCTCTAAGGATCAGGTCATAACCAGTTCAAAAACTGGTGCCACATAAGAAGTGGTGCCTTGGCCTGGCACTGAAATCTTTAAGAATAGCCAAGTGTATACTGTTGGCTTCCTTGTTTGTTGAAGATTCCTCTCCTTTGCATAGATTTGTGGAGCAAAGCTTCCTTCATGGGTATGTGTGTATGCTTGAAATTGTAAGATCATTTTTGCAAAAGTACTTGCTTAAAATGTGTAAACCTCGTTTAAATCAAGGGAATGGGAAACATTACAAATTCAGTGCCAAATAATAATCAGTAAATCAAATTAAAGAGGAGCCTGAAGCCTGTTAAGGTCTAGCCTCATGTGAATGTAAGCAAAGGATGTCAGACCTGAATTTCCAAGGTGGCTGACAAACTATAGGTAGTGAAATTCTGCTTCTGACTCCTTTACCTCCTGCTGTGGACTTGTTCTGCYATTGTGTTATTTAAACACTCAGCACTGGCATATTTTCTGTGTTCTTTACAAGTCCTAATCATACATGGTTACAGAGTCATTATTTTAATTGTATGTTCCCACGGGACTAAGTACTTTGCTGTTTGAGCCTAAATTTAGTAAAATTTCATTATGATACCTTTTGTTTGATAAGTAAAAAGAAGAATTATCTGGCATTCTTGAGGTGGAACAATGAGAACAAAGAATTGAGATCTGTGAAATAGACTGGTAGGCTTGGCTTGATTTTAGTCAGGATAGCTGAAGTGTTCCATAGAAAACAGAACATTTATGTTGTCTCATGATGCTCTGCAATAGGGATTTTAAAACTTTTAAGGAGAAGCAATTTTCTGGTTCTTTGTATTGCTAGGGTCTACTTCTGCACCTGTTTCATATTTGGAGGAAAAAACACCATTTAGTTACTTCAAGGTTTGATTTTTAATTTCAAGTGCTGTTAGAGGAAGACAGAAAGTATCTGGCTTAGCCTTTCATTGCATCATCTCTTCTGGCTCCACAAGAGCTGAAGTGTCTTTCCACTACAGTTCTTCAGTAACGGGCTCTCTAAAGTAGTTTGGGTCTTTCTTGTCATTAAGGAGGAAATTTCAAGCACAAGAGTAAATGTCCAGTTTCATAAGATAACTTGTACAAATTTACTTGATGACTTTTACCTTGAAATTGTCTTTAAATGCTTTAATAGCTGTAAATTTTCTTCTCAGTCTAATAGGCTCTTGTGGAGCTGAATTTTTACTTAATCACATTTCTTAAATATATATATTCTTTATTTCCTTAGGTACTGTTTATTTCTTATTTCTAATATACATTACAGTGGGCAAACAACAAATGAAGTAAAAGTTCTGGTCACTATAAGCTCTTCTGGTGTATTAAACTGTGTTTAATGTGTGAACTCAATGTTTGTGAAGTCCAGAAGGCGGCCAAAACTTCTGATTTAGTGGGGACTTCTGTAGGAAAATAACTCTTGCTTCCTGTGCTGAATCAGGAACACTTGGCAGACTTAGGATGTACTCACTAAACTGCTACAGAGTTGGGCTCCACCATTTAAGACATTGATGTTACTAAACTGACCCTCAGGACCTGTATTTACTTTCTGASCTTTTCAGTAATTAAAGCATATCTTGAAATGGAACTCCAGTCTCTGGATCCTCGTAGTGTTGAACAAGCCTCTCTTACATCCACAATGTTAGAGGCACATGCTCAGAACAGTTTTTTGCATGAGTATTTATAGACTACAGGACCAGGTGAAAGAACAAATGTACACCGGTCTTTTACAGATTGCATAAAACATTCTGGAGCACTACTGTGTTCTAGATTGGTCTTCAAATGAGACTGTCTTTGTACATGTGACTTTTGCTGCCTTCACAGAGGCAAAGCCTCACTTAAGAAACCCTGGATTGTTTTTCCAACAGTTAATTGGGACCAATCTGTTACAGAACACTTTCTCCTGTGTCCACATCCTTGGCATCAGAGTGCCTTAAGTGKTTTTTTTGTATTTGTTTTTTGKTGTTGTTGTTGGGATTTTTTTCTTTTGAGAGGAAGCCTTAGATCTTTACCACCAGTTTTTCTTTCTGAACTTCTCTTAGAAGTTTCCCAGAGTGGAGGAAACTGCTTTTGCTTGATCTTAAGTTACTTAGTTTTGAAAGAGAACCATAAAGGTTTATTGTGCATTCTCTAGACAGTGATCTCCAAAGTGTGGTGTGTACAAGACAATTCGCTGGGGTACAGGAAGGAAATATTTTTGTATAATTATTAAATGTTTATATCATCTTTATTGCGTTCCTTTTTAAATTTCTATTTGTATGTTTTATAATCATAGAATTAAGGTTGGAAGAGACTTTTAAGATCAACCTGTCACTAGTACATTTCTGTAAATTTTAATTAAATAAACTTTGTTGAAGGTACATGCTCAAACTACTTACTGCTGGTAGGGGTGKGATTAAAAGTGCTGGGAGACCACTGGTCTAGGGAAAGGCGTAGCAGAGCTCTGGAGAAAGCAGCTCACTGCATACACATTATGGCATTCAGTGGTGCAGGGATCTTGTCAGGTTGACTGCTGTTCATAGCTTATGGGCAGGTTGTCCAAGCTGTGCATAGGAACATTTGTCTTTTCAGATTCAGTGAGGGGTTATGTGTCTTGTTAAAATGGTAAGTAACYAGGGAAAAGAAATGTCAACATGAAGCAACTATCGAAAGGGCCAAATAAAAGGTTTATGTGAAACATCTTCCCCAAGTTAATTGTGTTTCACTAGCATGGCAGTTCCAGACTTTTTTTTTAGGTTCAGGCATGTCTGTTCTTCAGCAGTTTTCATGCAATACACGTGTATGCCACTAGGTACCATGCAACCAGGCTCCTGAGCTGAATGCAGCATGTCAGCGGCAGAATTATATTTGCTCGCAGAGTTGTCAACCAACTGAGGAACAGCAGCCATTTGCTTAAAATATTTTACTGTAGCATGAGTGTAACAGCTATGTGAGTAGTAAAAGTTGGGGTTTTTTTAGATATAAGAAGGAGACTTGCTCTACAGTGAGAACAATTTTGTTTGTTATGCAAGACATGCAGTAGGAAAAAGAACCAGTTCCCGCCTTAGTAATCTTTTAAAACCAACAAATTAGCCTGAACTTCAGTGTCCTCATAGGACCAGCCCTTGGAAAACAAGTCCAGTTCTTAGAGGTTTGAAAATAAAGTAAATCCTGACAAATCATCTATGATCTGTAATGCTTATTAGCTTATAAATTCAATAAACTGAAGTGGAGTCCTGCTCTTGGGTCACAACCACCTTATGCGGCACTACAGACTGGGGGCAGAGTGGCTGGAAAGATGCCTGGTGGAAAAGGCCCTGGTGGCGCAGGTTGACAGCGGCTGAACATGAGCCAGTGTGTGCCCAGGTGGCCAAGAAGGCCGAGCGTGTCCTGGCCTGGGTCAGGAATAGTGGCCAGCAGGATCAGGGTAGTGATTGTCCCCAGGTGCTTGGCACTAATGAGGTCACACCTCGAGTCCTATGTTAAGTTCTGAGCCCCTCGCTACAAGAAGGACATTGGAGTGCTGGGGCATGTCCAGAGAAGGACAATGGAGCTGATGAAGGATCTGGAACATAATTCCTATGAGAAGCAGCTGAGGGAACTGGGCTTTTTCAGTCTGGAGAAAAGAAGGCTGAAGGAAGATTTTATTGCTCTCTAAAACCACCTGAAAAGAGGTTGTGGTAAAGTAGGTGTTGGTCTCTTCTCCCAGGCAACCAGTGAGAGGACATGTCCTCCACGTTGCACCAGGGGAGGTTCAGCTTGGATGTTAGGAACAATTTCTTCACTGAAAGAGTGTTTAAGCACTGGACTGCCCATGGAGGTGGTGGAGTCACCGTCCCTGAAAGTGTTCAAAAAACAAGTAGACATGACACTGTGAAATATGATTTAGTGGGCATGGTGATGGCAACATGATTTAGTGGACTTGTTGATCTTGGAGATCTTTTCCAACCCTTATGATTCTGTAAGAAAACTGTCCAAATTACTGGCCATTCTGCTGAATTGTTTATGTGATGACTTTAATAGCAACCTATCAAAATTACCAAAGGATAGTTACTTCTAGAAAGAAGTACTTCTTTTAAAGAACTTCAGTAGGGCATTTTTACTGACTTTGTAATTCATAATTGTAAGTAACTTGTTTACTGAAATTGAATAGATACGGTTGTAGCCTCAAAACCAGGAGATTGTACTAATTTCTTGACTTTTTTTTCCCCAGCAAGATCATAATTAATCTATTATTGGGAACCAATAATAGTGGTAGTTCTCAAATAAGATGCCACAATACGAGTGCTTGTTTTCATATTCTGCAAACACTCAAGTGTATGTTTTCAGAGTAGTTTATAAGGCCACAGCTTCCAACATTCTGTGAYAACAAGATACACCAAAGTTTCCATGCTTCTGCACTAAAAGTTTACCTCTTCAGGATCACAGATGGATGTGTTAGTCATTCATGCCAGAAGAAGAAACCTTGAAGGGCTGTCCTGATCAAGAGATGAGTTTGTGATTGCTCTTCTCCAATATTGTTAATTGTCAGGGCAGTGACCTTAATTCTAGTGAACATTTAAGGTATACAGACACAGTGAACTCATAGAAAAGCTTTGTTGAATTCATGTGACTTAAAAAGTTCTCAGCACCCTATTATTAATGTATTGTTATATGTATGGCAGGCAACCCAAAGTTATTTTGACGAATGTCCTGAGGACGAAAATAGGAAGAAAATACACACAGGCGCAACCTAAAACTGGTGTTAATTTTTCTGATGCTGGCAAGCTGCAGTCAGATCAAGCATCCTCATCATCTGCTGCCAGCCTAAAGATATGGCAGATTTTAAACCCTACTCTCCAAAGTCTTTTTCTGTCTAAAAGGTATGTTGTCTTCACCTCGTGTCACTAAACAAAATAATTTTCCTTGCAGTTATTTCTTAATGAGAAAGTGTTTTGTGTTGTACCACAGGTTTCTTGTTCTTAAACCAAATTTCATCTGACTTGACTGAATTCACTTGTACCTGGTTCCTTTTGATAATCATTGAGAGGGATGGTGCCAGGCACGTTGTAGTGTGTTTTCTGATCAAATGGCTTCTAGATGGTCCTATACTGTCAAGACCAATTAATTCTGATTTAGCTGTTGGATTCTCAAAATGTTTGGGTTTTTTTATTCTCATGTAAAGAATACACTTGGATTTAACTGCAACTGTTTTCTCAGAGAAGATATCAAGGTGTATTTTCACTGTTACTACTTCAGACTACTCATGAAAATAGGAGAACTGGCATAAAGAATCAGAAGAAAAGCATATCAAGTCCAGTATCTTCTTTGCCTCCATCCAAGCAGTGGTCAATTGCAGATATTCAGGGAAAAGTATGGCTAGAGTGAATGCTTCTTTTCTCTCTGAGCTTCTGATGGCAGACAGTTTAGGTGCTTCCTTTATTGGTGGTTACATCCAGTCTACRTGTTTTTCAGTATTAGACTTTTCCTCTCAGTTGTATCTTAATTGTTGCATGCCTCTGTGACATTGTGTCTGCAAGGTAGTCTCCTGATTAAAAGCAAATTTACATCTTGGTGCAAGAGTGTTCCCCAGACACCACACAGTCTRTACTGGAGTGTGCTCTGTGGATGAATACAGACAACAGGAGAATTATGCAGTTAATACCCAAAAGACAGTGTTGTTCAAAACAGATTCAAAAAGGCCTAATCCAAAATAAGTCCTACATCCTAATCCAAAATAAATTGCAATGGAAGTGGTAGAATTTAAATCTTAGTCTGAGAAACTAAGTGAATAAATCATGGGCTATACAACAAGCTGGCTGCAGTGGCAGTGTATGAAGTAAGTTGAGTTGCTGTTACGTGTTCAAGTGGGAGTTGCATCTTCATATTTTTACATAGCTTATTTTTTATGTTTATCTGTTCTAACACCTAGGGATGGTTTTCTGAGCCTTGCAGTAGTGTAGAGTGCTACCTCATAGTTGAGGAATGGAGTAAAATCTAATGCTGCCTTTTTGTGTATGTGCTACTTTTCTAACTGTTCACTAAGTATTTGAGAAAGTTCACTCTGTTTTACTGGAGGCTTCTTGTTTACAGGAAAATCAAGTTTGTTTGCTCCAGAGTTCTGAGAAACGTGTACAGATACTGCATGAAAGCTGTTTAGAGATAAACATTTACCATTTTTTAAATAATACTGCTTGATGTTAGAGGCAATGCAGTGGGAATTGTATCTGGCTAAGGTAAAATGACACGGCTAGGTTTTTTTACCCTGATCTCTTTTTTGTGTTTATGTGCTTACCTTGTATTTTAAGTTTCTTAATGGGATTTTTTTTTGCCTCTAAGGAACTAAAAATATTGATGTTTGATTATCAAGTCTCTAAGATATATGAATTTAACAAGAAGTTTCTTTCTCTAGATTTCAGTGCAGTATTTATTATTTGCTCTTATATATACAGCAGGCAACCCAAAGTTATCTTGACGAACGTCCTGAGTACGAAAATTGGAAGAAAGTACATAGACAGCCACGTAATAATTGATGCAAATTTACCTGCTGCTGACAAATTGCAATCAGGTCAACTACCCTCATCATCTGTTGCCAGCCTACAGACATGTCAAATATTAAGTTCTCCTCATGAGAGTTCTTTTCTTTCTGAAAGGTATGTTATTCACTCCTGATTTTGCCAGTCTTCCTGAAATGACATAACTTCACAATGGAAAAKAATTTCCCTGAAACAACTTTTGTTCTACTCTTGTCTTGAATCAGGAGATCAGTTTCCTGAGTGCAAGCTAACATGCTTCTCCAGTGAGCTGTTTTAACATCGTATTTGTTCCAATTTGCTGGACCTGATGTTAAACAGCTACTTTTCTTTCTTGGAAGAAATTTCTGCTTGCAATAGATCGGTGTTTTGATTTGGGAAGATGCACAAGTAACTCAAACACATCTAAGTTGGTTTTGTGTACAGAATCAGAATCCTGCTTTCYTGTTGCTGTTAATATGTTCTGGCATGATTTCAAGTAACTTCTTTTTCAAAATATCTCCAAACTCTTCTCTGTGATAATTCATTTCTTTTCACATTAACCCACTGGTGGTCTCAGTATTCCTAACAGGGTGGCATTGTTTAAGAGCTGTGTGTGTCCTCTTACTGCTAAATATCTACTTTCCGTCTTTTCTTCCTATGTTTCAGTTGACTGAGCATCACAGTAATGTTTGACATATCAAGCTAGCAGAAATCAGATATTAGAATTATATAACATCTGTTTTGGTCTACAATGGCAGTTGCATCCAAAGTAAGCTGTTTCCTCTTGTCTGTTATGGCTACATCTTTGCTCAGCAGCAAATTTTCCACAGGAAAAAACAGCAAGAAATTTTTGGGAAGACAGTAGAAGCAGGAAGAAGAGAAAAATTACTTCTTTTTTTTGATGGCAGGAATAATTAACAGTTCCCAGGTTAAAGTTTAGAAAAGTAAGTCATACTCCTCATTCTGATACATCAGCATCTTAGAGAACCGAAATTAATAGCAATTTCTTTTTTTTTTCTATTGGGTTGCCCATTGCTGCTTAAATTAACCTGACAAAGCTGCAATTTAAATGAGAGATTTAGGTAGAAAAGTTTATTAGGCTGCCTCATTTAAAAGTATTATATTTGTTGCTAATAGTCTTCTGTAACTTTCACTGAAGTGCGGGGAGTTTGTTTGGATTGTTGGGGTTTTGGTTGTTTTTTTTGGGTCTGGGATTTTTTTTTGTTTCATTACAATATCTTTAAGACTGTTGATTTTTTTTTTTTAGTGTCAAATTTTTTTCACTTGGTAGTGTTTTGAGTGGTGGGAGGTAGTGGGTTTATAGAGAGGAAATCATGAACTCTTGTATTTAACTCTAAATCTGAGGAAACATCTTGCGTATTTTTTCAGGCCCATATCTGGAGGGTGGCTGTTGAGTTTTATATCAAGCACAATAATGGTTTGATCTAGTAATTTTTTTAGTAGTTGTGTACTCAACCTGCTTTAGATTTGGAGTGGTTCATTGTTTGATTAATATTCTGTTCCTRTTACTTGGTTTTCTAAAGTATTGTGTAAAAGGCTTGTTATCAGGGACCAATATTAGGATGATCTTTTCACCCCTCCCCAGTGACCAGCACATTAGTGCAATTTGTGATAGATACCATATGGGAAATGGAGAATTTAAGAATTATTTCAACAAAGTCGTAGCTTGATCCTGGTCACCTCTCTGTAAGTAAAGTCTGTGCATTACATGCACTTAGAAGTGATTCTTTTGGGGTCTCTTCTTTCASAGGAGAACAGAAGTTCCCCCCCTTATAATGCTTATGCATATATATGCACATGGTCATACAGAGAGTCCTTTGTATCATCAGAGTATCTAGAATGCATGCTCTGTGTTACTGAAAATTGTACCAGTTTTGTACTATGGAAATTTCAGATCAAGTCAAAGAATTGCGTGTGATCGGAACAGGGTGGTAATAAGTTAACATACCTCTACCAGCTAGAACTTGCTGCCAGCTCCCTGTTTCCATTCTTGCTTTTGATATTACAGAATTGGTGGATTTTGTGTTGCTTATTCACTGCAACCCAGTGTGAAATGCATTGGTTTTAGTCAGCACTGACCTATCAGTATAACTAATGAAGTTGRGGTAGGTTTTAAATGTAAAGAAACCTAGGACTTTAAAGTGTTTAAAGTACTTGATTCTCATGGCTGTTTAGAACACTTTACAGTATGTATTGCCATAGCTTCATATGTGATGCATGTATCTGCTAAAGGGTGCATTTTAAACTGAACTATCAGCAAAGCTGGAATTGAAAATAAAATGTGCAGAATTTATGAATAAAGTAAATTTGTTTAAGAAACTCTATTAGCTGAAATAGCCCGATTCAGTTGCCTTCTGTTGTTGAAATGCCTGAATTGTGATGTTGCTGTAAAACAAATGCTGAAAAACACTTAATGGGTTTGTATGGTCTTTTAAGGCAGTCAAATCTATACAGCTATTATGCATACAAATATTTTAGTTGAGAGAGAGGTGTGGGTTCCAAAATAAAGTTTTCTATATTGAGCTTCCTGATCTATGGAAGACTCTGTCTTGTTGCATATACAGAATGAACTGTAGTACTTATGGAACACTTTCTGTATATGGTCCAATTCATGATTCTTTGTGAGTGGAAAGATAATCAGTAATTTCTTCACCATGCTCATATACTGTTCATCACTGTAGTATTGGATCACTCTGGAAATCTGTCTTTACAGAATTCACAAGGAGCAGAAATACTCTAATCTACAGAACCATCACTGAAGAGTAGGCATCTGTTCAGAAAGTGTCCCAACAGTTTCAGCTGTCTAGTTAGAGATGTCAAGAATGTTCTTTCCCGTGGCAGGTGATGACTTTTATGAGTCCAGACTCGGCTGTCAGTGATTTCAGGCATTGTGAGGATCACTTGGTTCTTTGCAAATTTGAGGCCACAACATTCTGAGTTAGACACATTATAAAACAATCAACACAAAATGCGTTTGGATTAAGTACTGTAATCTTTTTCTGTTTTTCTCTTTTTCGTCCCACTCCACCTCCTTTAAAGTTACTGTTTCAGACCCTTTTGAGCAGGAATTTCTATTTCAAGTAAGTTCTCATTGCAGGATCTTGGTCAATGGATTCTATTAAGAGTTCTGAACCTAAGTTAAAAATGTGCTACCTTGCCTCTTTCCCACCATATCCATTACAAAGGCAACAATAGTCAACTGATTATTCTCTCTTTTTTTCTTATGTGTTCTTGTTGCAGTTATTCCTTAAAGCAAAATAATATTTCAGTATCTGAAGTCAGGCATGTCAGATTTTCATACTTGGCACTTTTTAGAAGCATCTGTTTCATTAATAATGTTAGAGTATCTGTGTATTTCCACAATCAGGCTGAATTAATTTGTGTTTCATTTGCCARGGTCTGTGGGTTTATGAGGGAGGCAGAAGTTTGTGGTCTAACCAATGCTTGTTTCTGTTGGGATTTTTATTCAGTATTCTTTCAAAATTAAAGATAAGTCATAGTTAATATTATTTACAGGTCTGAACGTTGCCTGAGAAAGACAGATGATGAACTGTGTAAATTGACCAAGGCTTCTAAGGAACCAGAAAAAACTAATGTTGTCACTTTTAGAAGACGAGAGCTGCAGAAGAAAGGTTTGTAGTGAGCAGTCATCTGGCATTTAAGTATGAATTTTGGAGAGTGTTGGGGTATTTTACTTCTTTAGTCTAGTATTATKAGAAGAGCACAGAAATAGGTGTTGCACACAGTGTATGTGTTTCTTCAAAATGCAGTTTTTTACAGTTACAGTAAAAATATATCAATTGCATGGTTTTAAATAGGAATAAAGCTATGGTGAATCAAATCTGTGGAATAAAAATGAAACTGAGGGAGGCCTCACTGCACTGTTATAATTTTGTTTTTTTCAAAAAGTCTTTTATAGTGAAGTATGCTCAAATAGTTTGTGAAGATTTGTGAACCTTGGTAAGATATTTGTGCTATTTGACAATATTTGCATTCACTGCTGAAGAACTATGACCTCTATGCTCAGTCTCCAGGGATAATGTCCTGTCTTTTTATAGTGGTTAGTAATACTTGCAGATTTGAACAGGAAATTGAGAATATTTCATCTGACAAAAGATTAAAGACTGTGGAGTATGAAGTGCTAATTCTTGCTTGGAAGGGAGCTATGAATTTGGTTATACCCTTATCTTGACTATGCTAAAATAATATTCCTATTTATTTTAGGGAATATGTTTTGGCAGCCACACACAATTAAAAAAGGGAAGAACTATTGTGGAAGATAGCTACTTCAGTGCATTTTATTTAATACATAACAGATACAAGGAAATGAAAAGGTTTTTAAGGATAATCCATTAAGTTACTTTTTTTATACAGAAAACAAGCACTGTGATGAACTGGAGAAGAGGAGCAGACACATGAACAGCACTACTGTTAGTCAGAAGGAACTGGTCTCTTTTGATTCTGAGAAAAGGAAAAGAAGATATAGTGGACATATTTCTGATGATTGTAATGCACACATTCCAGAAAAATCACTTGTACTCTCTGTAAGTTGCACTAAATTTTAAAGTAGCAGCAGTAGCAACATCCCAAACAAAAGAATTATACCAATAAATAGGGTTTATTATACAGCTATATTAGCAGGTATTACATGTTGAGGGAAAGTAGTTCAGTGAGGGARAGTAGTTCAGTAGTTCAGGAGTGAGTAAATGTACTTCTGTCCACATCATCACACTATGCTTATTGTAGCAGAAAGGTTRTGAGAGGTGAATGACAGTGTTTCCTTCAGATAGGAGCATGGATTAAAACAACTTCGAAAATAAGGCATCTAGCTACTTAAGTGAAGCTTCTTTAACAGATGATCTGAAATTAGGGACTAATTAGGGGCTCTGATATGAAAATTACGAAGTATATTGCCTGAGGTTATTGAAATCTTGGAGATGTCATTTTTCTCCCTCCTCCTTAGTCTATTGTACTCTTGCCTAAAGTTTTCTTCTTATCCATCRTTAAGATTTGAAAAAACATCCAACAAGTAAAAGACGGAGGGAATCAGTCAAGTACGAAGTCTGATTTATATTCAGGCATTTGAATGCAATAAAGTCATCTCTATAATCTTCTGATTAAAGCCCTACAGAGACAGGCAGTCACCAGACCTGTTGAATCCAATTGACCAAGCCACACTTTTGGAAAGTAAAGAACAGCACTGATTGTAGGTCTTTCAGCATCAGACAGTGAGACAGCAGCTAAAAATCAGAAACAGTTCCTTGTTCAATTTGAATGGGGGTCATGGTAGACTTCTAAAAGATTGTCCCTCATGCCTTTACATAATAATAATCTTTGAAATATGAGGGGAGAGAAATTATCCTGAATTGAGCATTAAATGTCACTTTGTTAAGCTGTAATTATTTTTTCTAGCGCATAGTCTTGGTGATCACTGATCTGAACCATATAGAAATGTCAAGAAATACACTTATTTCCTGTTTCTAGGAAAAGAAGAGGTTGAGTTCAACTCAGTCTCCTGGCTGCAGAACACCCTGTGAGGATGGACAAGATCACAGATCTAATACTATTCTAGTGCCAGATTGTCCAGCAGAGAGAGACTCTAAAGACACTTCCACCCACAACCACTTAAGGCCTGCTCACAGCCACACAGAGGAATCTGGCTCAGAGTCTCCTTCCAGAAATCTGTCAGAGAAACAGCTTTCTGCAACCAGTGAGGATGTGATTTCACCACAAGTTAGTACAATCAGGAAATTAAAGATGGACAAATCACGGTACCTGAGCAAGCTGGGGAACAGAATCTGCAGGGGTAATCAGCAACTTGTTTCCATTGACCCAAGTATGTACTGTATCTGTGCTGATGACAATTACTATTGGTACACTTAGGTCGTAGGAGAACTCGAGTGTGACTGACTAGTTGAGACAGATGGAAAAAAAGATTGAAGATAGAGATTCTTTGTAATGTGTTGTGCAGGTTAGAGAAGAATGCCTAGTGTCAGAGGGTCTTGYACCTGAGAAACAGGATAGACAGCAAGATTTTCGAATTCCAATCCTCGTTTTGCAGCTGACTTTGTGGCTATGGAAAAATTGAGYTTTTGCTTTTTCATGACGCTTAAACTGAGAAAAATTGTTCTCTTCTTTGAAGCAGCCCTGTGGTGGCCTGTCTCATTTAGTAGCCAAATAATTTTGAGCATCTTGGATATAAAAGCTGTTCATAAAGATACAAAGCAGTGCTTGTTGCATACAATTCCATGCATGCACACCTTGACTGGTTTGGGCAGTGTACCTTGGTATCACATACTGCAAAAKAGAATTCTTTACTTGTCTGAAGTCCACAAGGAATGAAATATTCTCAAGTTGTAATTTGTAGTGTATGTATACTTCTCTTTTCCTTTATAGTTGTTCTTTCCAGTGATGATGAAGATGTGCCTTCTGAACCACAATGCACAGAACTGATGCAGGATAATATCACTGAAAATAAAGAAACAGACCAACAGTCTGACTACTGTTTCTCAGCCAAACAATTAGAAGATAAGATAAAAAGTCTCACAGAACAGGTAGTCCAGTTCTTGGCCTGTGTATTGTTATTCAAAGCCTTTAATTATTTATTTCTATAATGCTCTATTTCTGTAAATTATGGTTTATTATGGTCCCAGCCCCAAGCAGAAGCTGCAGTAATTTTTTTCACAGATAGAGTTCTGGACAGTCTTCAGAGAATATCTATGGCTCTGAAGCTTGGGTGTTTTTGCAACACACAATGTATTTCCTACTTTGAAAATAAACATTCGGAAATGTTTAATATCAGAAAACAGAAAAGGTGAAATGGTAACCTGAGCTAGAAAGAGACATGATGAAGGTACATCTCTGGAAAAATTTATTTTCATGCAATGTTTTATGTTGATCATAGTTTCTTTTTGTCATCCAATCGTCTGTTGTAATTCAGTGTATGTAGAAGTTCAAGGATCTTTGTTGACAGCAGACAGAGATTGGGTAAAGTTCCCTTTCCTGTCTGGCTAGCTATAGAACTTGAATCTAAAACTAGCTATAAAGGTTGTTGCCCTATTTTGGACTTAATTAGCCTTTGGCTGCTTGCTTTGACCTGGATCTGGGTTATCTCTGTAATCCTGAAAACAAGTCAGAAGAGCCATTGCTACCTCTTCTCACAGGTGCATCAATTTGATCATAAGCATTGAATTGGATCCTGAAGCTTCGATATGAAAAGAAGGCTGTTATTTTGTTGCTCTGTTGTTTGAGTTTTTACTCATTTAGAACCAAGTAAAGAGCACAGATCATGTCTTGGTAATGGATGTGTAGCACGATATTGTTAGATCCTCAAAGACATTGTCAGTAATGGATGTAATAACACTTTAGAGCTTTTTAATATGAAATTTTTATATGCAAGCTGGCTTTGGCAGTCAGTTCTTACAAGCATGAATAAAAACAACCCTAAGATTACAGAAGGAAAGTATCTAACTTTAAACCCTGTAGTAAATACACTTTTTTTCCAGTTTTTGACAGAGTCAATTGAAGATGAATGTCCTCTCAGCTTACCTTCTGGAAGCACACCTAGAAAACAGATGAAGTTGGCACTAGATGTTGAATTTGATAGACTACACATTGGAAAATTTAAATGTTTATCAACAGGTCCTGCTAGGGTAAGTTGTTCTATCATGATGATACTTTGTGAATGTTAAAAAATTGAAATTCTTTAAACAAAGTCGGTGGTACTTAGTGTGGAAACACTGAGTGTTGATCATTGTTGTATTTAATTCCTCTGGCTAAACAAAGGAGTGTGTGGTCCATTACCTTGTACATTTGGATTGCTGTCAGTAGAAAAGCTAACTGTGATTTGCTGTGGCCACAGTTTTCAGATTCAAGGGTTCTGTATAAATGCTGTACTGGAACAGAAGTCATACCGAGGAAGCTTTTAATGAATTCTAGCAGAAAACAACAACCCTGTTAATGGCCAGTTAATGTCACTTAAAATAAAGACTAATTACTTTTCTCAGAAATAGCAACCATGTTCTAATAAAGCAATCCATAATGATCAGAGTTCAGATATATATATTATGCTCTTGCCTTTTAAACAGAAAATGGCTTGCTCTGTGGCTTCAGAGAGCATAAAAACAATAGTAAAAGCATTAGTGTGTAGACGATATGCTGCTCACAGGGTGTAGAAACATAAGTGGAGATGTGCTTTAAATGGAGCATCAGCTCCAGGAGTTTTCAGTAGGTCTTTTACCAGGTTCATTCTGTATATTGCAACTGAATAAGAAATGTTTGAACCTGCATATCTTCTTTTGCCTTCAGTAAGACATTTTGAAATCTTTGATTGTAATAACAATTTCAGCTTTTCACGAAGCAGTAGTTATGAAATTTCCTAAATTAATAGACAAAAGTAATTTGAAGGATGAGTTGAAATAATTTTAGAATCAACGCTCTTAGCGGCAGTAAAGTAGAAATTTTCTGTGGAAAACACAACTTTGTGCCTACTATGGTAACATAGGAGAAACCTCTTTTGTCAAAGTGACAATAAAGCACTCTTTAGCAAAGTCTCTTTAGCATAGCAGCAGTGCAAGTGGAATCTTTAAGGCCTTTTATTCAAAGATTAATGTGAATAGGAAAGTAACACCCCATGTTGAGCTGTTTCTATTGTGTCCTTAATTCAAGTAGTGCATCTGACAGCTTCTCACAGCTTGCTTTAGCTCCTTTTGTCACAAGTGTCCATCTTTTTTTTTTTTTAAGTAACCTGTAGGCAGTTCTGCAACTTTGCACTTATTTCTCAGAGCGTAGCATCTCTGAAAGTTACTTGCTGTTGTTTAGGTTCTGCAATGTGTTTAGGAGTGKTTTTTTAGGTGAAATAGGCAATATGAAGTCTCAAACTAAGCAGGTTTGACTTGAGCTAAATGATGTTTTCCAACCTAAATGATTCAATTATATTGTTTATTTGGCTGTGAGGAAAGATGTGCAGATAATTAAAAATCCATATATTGTTTTAATCAATTTGTAAAAAGCGAACTAATTTGTCTTGTTTTAATCTTATTTCAGTTTACAATGAAAAATATTGTGATCCCGTTTCAGGGTAAGAGAATTTTCGTTAGCCTTCTATTGACTTTATCTTTATTGCATTAAGATACTAGGTACGTGTTTCTGTTATGAGTAATTTATCATCCTGTTGGTTTTCACAAAGACACTAGATAATTTTTAATTATTTATGTATTTCAGTAAATAGAAGTTTTGGTGTCTATATGCATTAATAACTTAGCAGCTTTTTGTACTTGTGAGGTGAACTTGTAGTTTTACTGACTTGTCTCCCATATTCCTGCATATCTTAGATGTTGAACTATAGTAAATATGACTGTGCTTGTTTTTGAGGTGAAACATTAAACTTTTCAGTATAGGGTTTTAGACCCTTGTGTTTTCAAAAATATATGAGTTGACTAAAGCTAAGAGGAATATAACTTTAGATTTGCGTTCAGTTGGTTTAGCAAAGATGATGTGTGGTAGGAAAGGGTTTGTGAGCAGTTCTGAGTTGACTAAAAGCAAATAGGAATTCATGATTTGCAGTATTTTTTTTCCATATTTGTAGGTATTAGCTGTGGCTATTTTGAGAAAAAATCTTTTTTTTTCTGGAAGAATCCTGCATTTAGGTGTTTAGATTTTGGTGTTACAATATGGTAACTTTTTTTTACACAGTTTGATGTAACTGACTTAAATATTGAATTCTCAGTATTTTATGCAATGCAAGGACTAAAATCTGTAAGTACTGTGTTAATACACTCTGATCATACCTCTCAGCACGTCATTACTGTAACATGTATGATTTTATCTCTGGCTGTTAAAAGCATGATTCTTTTAAATTCTGTTTTCTACAGTCTCTCTTAAGAACATTCAGCTGACGGTAGATACTCTGGATCTGAGAAGGTTTGGCTTGTGGAAAAGTGATGATGGCTGTTCTTCAACAATTATTCTTCTTTGGTTGTCTSTGGACTATGTAGAAAAGATTGAAACCCAGCTGGGAAAGTTAGTTATCAGCAAGCCATGTGAGTAATTGCTTTCCTTAAATGCCATGAGAAGGTCTAATATATGGTATGTCAGTAAAGAGGTTATTTTGCAGCTGTATTTTTTGAATGCAGAGGAAAATTTATAGCACTTTTAAGATCACAGAATCGCAGAATATGCTGAGTTGGAAGGGAMCCATCAGGATCACTGAGTTGGACTCCTGTCCCTGCACAGCACCATTCCCAAGAGTCACACCCTGTGCCTGAGAGTGTTGTCCAAATGCTTCTTGAGCTCTGTCAGGCCAGTGCTGTGACCACTTCCCTGGGGAGCCTGTTCCAGTGCCCAAACACCCTCTGGGTGAAGAACCTTTTCCTAATATCCAACCTAAACCTCCCCTAATGCAACTTCAGGCCATTCCCTCGGGTGCTATCACTGTCACCACAGAGCAGAGATCAGTGTCTGCCCCTCCTCTTCCCCTCACRATGAAGTTGTAACTGCAGTGAGCTCTCCTCTCAGTTTCCTCCTCTCCAGGCTGAACAGACCAAGTGCCCTCAGACACTCCTTATGTGGCTTCCCCTCAAGCCCCTTCACCATCCTCGTGGCCCTCTTCTGGATGCTTTCTAATAGCTTAATGTCTTTTTTGTATTGTGGTGCCCAAAATTGCACACAGTATTCAAGGTGAGGCAGCACCTCACTGAGGTAGATAAGTTGGTTAGATTTGCATTTCTAAAATGCTTCACTGTACTTACATTTGGAAGAAAAAATCTTAATATAATGTGATTCAAAACCACTGCTATTTAATAAAAAGACATCAAAACACAGTTTAATTGTAATCTCTGTGGGAAGGCCCTCTGAAACTAGGCTTTTGACAAAGCATCTCTCCCTTTAAAGTACGTGGATGTTTTAAATGTCCTTACTCTTGAGTATTTTTTTATGCTATGCGAAAGGTTTGGCAAGTAAAGATTGAGTTGACCTTTGACAAGACTGAATTGGGCCACTGCATTATTATTGAAGAAAATTTCCACTAAAGGCCAAATGGGCTATTTAGTCTTTAGGGTATTATGGACTGGCTCTATTTGGTTTTCTAGCATGAAGCTCTGTGAAACAGAGTATAACTTTCCCTCATATATTCACAGTGGCACAATCATACAAGGTTTTTACATAAGCGAAATTGTTGCAAAGTAGCATCTACAAAACAAATACTATGAAACAGTATGTATTCCTTATATAGTCACCACCTGTATGGAGAAAAATTATGAGTAATTTTAACTTTACATGAGGAATATAAGTAGTTTGAACCAAAATACTGAATGAAATTTTAGCAGAGAGCTGTCTTTAGTTGAGGTAAGTTAATTGAAGTTACTGGTACCTTCTGTAGGCACAGTTCCCAGTGAATTGAGTGGAATCTGAGTATGAAGCTGTAGGGCATCTTTTAGTCTTGGTTTTATTGACCTTGGTTACATTTTTGTTGGAGAAACCTTCAGGAGCTTTTATTAAATTTCTATGTTTGATTGTTTTATGCGTTTTAATTTTTTATAGTAATGTTTTGACATGTTTTTAGCGACTTGTTGAAAAAAATCAGTGATGGTTTTACAGACTGTGGAAATGGTTACTCTGGTTCTGCTCTGCCACCTTAGTGTGTTAATATTAGAGGAAATTATATCATGGTGGATCTGACAGCCTGAGATGGGTCAGAGGAGTTCCTCAGCCAGGAGAGTTAGAAAGGACTTCAGTAGGGAYAGAATAGGCTGTGCTGGTCCCTCCACATGGCATGACCGGACAAGTGCATTGACCAGCTAAGTATTTAGATGGGACTGGACCTTTTTATGTCCTTAGCCCTCTTCTTTTCCACGCTACTTCTTCCACAAATTACCTGAATGCCTCCCTTTGTCTGCCTTTAGATCTTTCCTTAAAGAACCTATATTAAGTMCTGTGCAATCCCAAAATGCTCTTCTGTTGCATCCCATCGTATGTGGTTTACACCTCAGTAGCAAYGCCCTTTCAGTCCAAAAATGGGTTTCAGGTCTGGACCCTTGGGCTGAAACTCCTGGGACAACCCTGGAAAGGGCCCCGATTGTGTGTCTCTTCCTCACAGTCCTTAATGTTGSCTCTGTGCTCCTTTGGGCTTCTGAAGATGGGACTTTAGTGGGCTGATGGCCCCTGCAGTGAACTGGCAGGATATTGTTTAGGCTTCCCTTCCTGCCATTGCGTCTCTGAGTTCCTTTGTGGGTGTTCTGATGCCTTAAGTATTAGCTTTTGGATTTTTCTAATCCTGCACTGTACTAGTGTGTGATTCTGAACTCCATAYTATGTGCTAAACAAGCTCTCTTCACATTCTAGTTAGACAAAACAATTCCTTCTAGGCCTGGGAACTAAGGTCACTATCCTAGGCCTAAGTATAAACAAAAGTGAATTGGGAGGGATGAATGGGGGAATATTACTTCATTACTTGGAACTGTAATTGAACAATTAACTTCTGATATGCAAATGTACCAAACCTATATCTGGGGGGAAAACTCGTGATCGGGGTCCATCTTGGGTCCAGCCTAGCCTTGGCCAGGCTCTGCACTACCCAAAGGTCTACCAGTTGAAGGCCTTCAATAAATTCCTACCTTTTATTCACTAACTTTGCTCAGTCTCTGTTTCAGGTACCCCTAATTTAGGCATCAGTTATGACAAGTTTTTATCACATAACCTAATGATTRATTTTATCCAATCTCTCCTTTTTCCAGCTAAATCTAGTGAATTTGTATTTTTTGAACTGTCTCAACCACTCACAGAATGGGAAGAAGACAGACTGACTGAACTGATTACATGTGTGAGCAAGAAGAACAGAGCACCAGATCTTGCAGAGTTTTTGTCTTTGAAGCAAGCATTACCCTTGCTTAAGGATCTTTCTCCTGAAGAAAGCTCTTTCATGAGTTACAATAAGGATCTACTAAAGCAATACATGCCAAAAGAGAATACCTCAGATGCTTGTGAGCCTGTAGTTCAGGTTGGTGTGTAGCTGTTGCTTCATTCATTGCCACCAGTTGGTATTCACACATTCTAGTAAATTTTAGGCCAGCCTTCTTTCTTAATTCATATCTCAAAAAAAATCAGTCATGGTTAGTCCAAAATTTGCAGTCAACTAGATTGTGGCAACAGAGGAATAATTTGTAGATCTCATCAGTAAGTGGCAAGTACCAGTGCTTTAAATTGATTCGTGGTTGTGTAAACTTAGAACCGTCGGGATGTTCTGCCCTTGTGGTGTCTCTAAGGCAGCCAGCAGGAAGTTAATCAAGTAATGAGTGATGGAACCATCTTCTCGGTTGAGCTGAAAGTGCAGCAGAGGAGGAGCTGTGCATATTGCTTTCCAGACACCTGTAGATGTACTTACGGGGTCTCCACAGCTTGAAATGCTGAATGATTCCTCAGACTGCTGGGGAGATGAGTCCGTGCAAGTTAATGTGTTGTTGTGGTTTAATTCCTCTGAGGAGTAAATGTCTGAACCCAGCCCCACATCGTTGTCACTTCAGAAACTACACATCTTTGTTCCCACCAGTAAAAAGTAAAGAAACAGCAGATCAATCTGGTCCATGGAACTGGGGACTTAACAAGAGAACTAGCCAGCTCAAGTCTGTATAATTTTTAGGCAAATTGTTCAAGGACTAGATTTTGAAACCTTCCAAGCATACACAGCTCCTGGTAAGACAGTCTGATAACCTGTCTCCACCCTTTCAGGTCATATTTCTTCTCCAAAACGGTTTCTGGTCACTTGGCTAAGTAATGCTTGAACTAAGATCTGTCATCGTTTTCTAAAAGATTCATAACTCTTTTGTTGTCTGAACAATGACGTTTGCCCCCAAATACTGACGTTTATACTTTGGATCTCCAGCAAGAATCCTCCTCAGTGGTACAGGGTACTCATGTGAGCTTTAGGTTTGAGTCTTGTGTGTTCTGTTTTACGTATCAAGCTGTATAATGCTTTTTACTATTTTTTGTGGTTTTTTTTCTGGTAGGAATCAAAGCTAAAAGTGATCAGGCCCAGTTATGCCCTTGCAAATAAGCAGAATAGTGGCTGCTATTGTATCTCTTTGTCCTCGGCACTGAATGAAGAATGGAAAGAAGTAAGAGAAATGGCAGCAGTTAAGAAGTAAGTGTATTTCATATAAATGAGAAAGGGAAAATATAAGAAATTGAATAAATAAATTAATGGAATAAAAGCCCTCACTTAACTACCATTGTCTAGTTGATTTGAAAGTGTTGTATGACAGTTGCTCTTCAATTCTAAAATATCAGCAAGTTTGAGTGTAGTTACCTGTTAACAGACAAAATGGATGTGTTACAGGATGACAGTCTCACAAAAATTAAAGAAAATGAGATCTATGACTACAAAGTCATATCATGGGTGCATCAGTGGGGAGGGTAGGGATCTCATGGGTTCTGTGAGTGTCCATCTAAGTCTATCTTAGCAAAACTTGCTAACTTAAGCTGAGCCTTTGATAAAATCTGAACAACATTTTCTTTCACTGTTCTGTCACAYTCAATCTATTTATAACCATTTGTCCTCTAGTATTTTTTCACATTTTATATAGCCATTTGTCAACTGCTTTGGTCAAAAATAGGAAATACAAGATGAAGGTAAAAAACTAGTCTCCTTTTCAAAAGTTTTTATCAAAGTTTCAGTGTGCATTGGGGYGATATTTCTTTTGTAACACCTAGCTATTGGAGAAAGAAATGGTAAAGGACTTGTTAGTTAACAGTTTTGAGAGCTACTGCTTTTAACAGGTTTTCTAGAAAATCTTCTGCATATGAAACAACCATACTTAAAACAATGTAATGTAGAACAGTTTGTCACTGATACGGCACGATTCATGTTTTCTAGTTTAATTGTTTATCCACCCCCACCTGCGAAAGGGGGTCTGGGAGTCACAAGAGAAGACTTGGAGTGCTTAGAATATGGAGAATTTCTCAATGATGTCATCATTGATTTCTATCTTAAGTAAGTAATCTCAGACCTTGTACACTTCACACTCTCTAGGCTGTGATCTGGACTTCAATGTTACTGTAGATCTTGGTCACTAAATACAATGCAACAATTTCAGAAGTAACAATGTGATGAATTTGTACGTTGGACATTTTTAACAAGCTTTTTTGTATTCTTAGCAGTTTCACTTGTTTTAATTTCATTGATTTTGTCCCTCTAAAGGACTGTGATAAAATCCAGACAGAATAACTGGAGGAAAAAAGCTTCTTGGTGACCTTACAGAACAGAAAGTGCTGAGCAGTGTTAAGCAGGCAGTTGAACAAAGTAGAGGGTCTGTAGTAGTATTTTATTTGCTAAGTTTGCATGAAGCGAAGCATGTTCTGCTATTCTTTGCAATTTCAGATACTCTTCTGATGCAGATCTGCAGAAAGGAATATAGTTGATACATCTTGAGGAGGTTGTGCTTGGTTTAGCTTCTCCAAGCCATCCTGCTCAAGTTGCTTGTGAAAGCARTTTTTCCAAAACTGGCCTTGTGTCCACCCATTCCCTAAAGCTTTTTCACTGTGCTGACTTAGACCTAGGAAGAATTCTGGTTCTTTTGAAGGTTGTCAGCAGGAATTCCATTTTCTTTGGCATCCAGATGGCTGCAGGAACTGGGAGCAATAGGAAGACTTGTCTAGAGGATTGGAAAAGGAAATGAGTAACAGAGTGTTTCAATGGGGTTTTACAGCAAAGCCCCTTGTATTTTGCTCTAAACTAGAAATAGATAATGTGGCATGGTCCTCTGAATAGCTGTAGCATCATCTCAGCAGAAAAGGAAGATTTATATAAAAGAATTTAATGCAATTGTTGCAGAAATATCTCTGCTTTTAAAATTTGTTAGCCTTCCCACATTCTCAGTTTTCATTGTGTTGCAAGCTGTATCATGTTGCCCAAGTCATCAGGTGAAGCTGGAGGCACCTTGTGTAGGATAACTGCAATTATGAGAGCTTTGGCCTTCTAGAATGACGGGATAAACACTGAAGCTGATATTTATAGTAAAAYTATCAGCAGTGAAATAGTAAGTACTTAACTCTCACATGCATAACCTGTAGAAGTGAAACGGACAATTTAACTTACTTGTTCTATGCTTTTTCATAGTATAGCATTCCATAGGTTTATACTTGGTTAGGTTTTCAAACCTCTCTTAATTGTAAGGGCTAGATACCTAACTTGCAAAATAAATTCAGAAGCTTGAATACTGGAGCGCAATTCTGGGACAAAAAATAACTGCATTCTCTTAACTTGGCTGTTACATACTCTGATGATGTGCACCCATGTTAATAGTTACAATAGAATAGAGAGGAAAGTTTGGCATAATTAGTGGCTGTGAAAGCAACTGATACTAATCATAACATGAGTATAAKAAGTCATTAAAATAGCTGCCCTTTTTTTATCAGTAATGGTACTATCTAGAAAAGGAATTTAATAATTTCCTTCTTTTTTCTTTGGTAGATACCTGTTATTGGAGAAGGCACCAAAACATATTGCTGACCGTACACACATTTTTAGCAGTTTCTTCTATAAGTGCCTGACCAGGACAGAAAAGAACTCTGAAGGGGATGTCAAAGTTTCGTAAGTTTATTTTAGATGCCATTATGACCAGGAACAAGCTATCTGTTGATGCCACTTGGAAGTTCCACGGATCATCTACTAATCAGCACATAAAATAATWTTTGGTGTTCTCTGAAGGGTTAGTGGTTAAATGTCATAACTCAMAATTTAAGCTTGCTAGTGTTTTTCCTCAAAATCTATATGTCATTCATACTGAATATGAAAATGTTATCACCTTTCTCCAATGTTATCTGAATCTTTACTTCAGATGATTATTTATCTATCTGATATTTTCATCATAAATTCAGAGTTTTGCAAGACATGCAACATTTTCATATCTTTAGATTTACCACATATTTCATTTTAYTATTGGTAATAAATTATTGACCAAATTTTTAGTAAGAAAATTTTATTGCATACCAAGTTTACAAACCTTTTTTAAACACATGAGCACACTGAATTGGGGAGTTTCACAAAGATATCATTGGCAGCTCAAGTACCCTGCGTTTCCTGCTAAGGCTGTCTAAAGGATAGAAGCATTCCTAGCTAATTTCAGTTCCTTCTCAACGCTGATATTTGAGAGCAGAGCCAGCAACATTCATTCTGTTTTCGCAGAATCACAGAATCATTTAGGTTGGAAAAGACCTCTAAGATCATCGAGACCAACCATTAAGCCAGTACTGCCAAGTCCATCACTAAACCATGACCCCAACTGCCACATCCATATGCCTTTTAAATATTCCCAGGCCTGGTGACTCAGCCACTTCCCTGGGCAGCCTGTTCCTGTGCTTTACAAACCTTTTGGTGAAGATATTCTCCTAATAGCCAATCTAAACTTCCCTGATGCAACGTGAGGCTGTTGCCTCTTGTCCTGTTAGTTTTTACCTGGGAGAAGAGACTGACACCCACCTCACTAAAACCTTTCAGGTTGTTACAGAGTGCAGTAAGTTTATCAGTCTTGATATTTGATATATCAAGCTTGCTTATTGCTCAATAAGCATCATCATTCATCTTATTGTAGGGGCTTTTTATTTCTCTCTGAAGTGATTTTTTTTTTTTCTTCTGTTATCCATGAAGTCCCCAGATTTTTCATTCTACTTGCAAATGAGGCCACCTGCAGAAAGGGGGGTCTGTGCCATCCTGTTTGTGTGACAGTCACTGCTGGGTGAAAGTGTGTTGAAGGGAAAAAAATGTGACTTCTGTAATATTCTCAAAGATGTCTTGAAAATTCGTGTAACTACTGTGTTTTGAGAGAACATCTTCCATGATTTTACTGTCTTCTGGCTTTGAATTTCTGATGTGCCTTTGAATGCTGTTGTGTCTTGATCTGATTCCTTTCACAAGGCTGGACTGTCTGTAATTTTCTTGAGGAACAGCAATGGCACTCTTAATTTACTGTATTTCAGGGACTGTAGTTTCTTTAGATTAGGAAATAACTTTGGAAATTCTAGTTTTGTGTTGGGCTTAGACACTTACCTGGTGACTACAGATGGTTTGGGTTGGTTTTTTGTTTCTGTGTGTTTTTTTTGGTAAATGGATAGTGAAAAACTAGGCTCTGTACTGTYGTAAATGAAAAAAATCTCAGCAGATGTAGCTGTTTAAAGACCCTTTGCTTCACTTTGTTCACACAGCTCCAGGCACTGGATTGAGCAAGTTCCTTTTATAGGTGCTTTCCCAGGTTGTAAACAGGCCTTCCCCTTTGAAGTTCCCAGTGCTTCTAAAGTCATGTAGTAGATGAAGTTTGCAACAAGTCTTCACTTAATGCTGGCCCATGTAGAGTCCTAGAGTTCCATTTCTCTCTCCTTTTTTCCTGTTCCCTGCTTTTCTGAAGTTGTATTTCTTAATCGAAGATGAGGATGGAATCAGAATGATAATAGGAATGTCTGCTGAATAGAGTGAATTTTCTTTCAGATCATACTGGAGCAAAGTTCTGTGAAATGTTGCTTTCTGTTTCAACTGGTGCATACTAAGCTGAAAATCTAAATTTAGGTTTCTTCTCAGATTTTTCTCGTTCTCCTAATATTGTGTCCTCATGCTTTTTCTGTAGAACTGGAAATGAAACCTGTTTCAGCATTTAAATCTCAGAACTGCAGGGCATGTGTTTCGCTTCTGTGTTTGCTGCAGCTGTGTTGCATGACCCTGTGCAAGGCATTTAGCTTTTTCCCCTCGAAAGATAAGGTTGTTTAGATAATCTTGAAAAGTGGTATTATGATGTCTAATTCATGGATGTTTTTGAGTTATTATAGATCTGTTTTTACACTGACTGGTGTTTAGATGAGATTTTTGCATTTAGTGTAATAGATAATAACTGCAAGAAATCCATTCAAATCTACAAACGATTTATTTTCCAAAAGAGTGTAAGATGGTTCTGAAATGCCTCATTAGTCACTTGGGCTCAATGGTGTGCCAACTTCTTTTTAATCTGTCTAGGAAATTTCAAGAGTAAGTGAAAAACCCATTGAGAGATTAGGGAGATGTAAGAGTACTAATCCCTATGCCTTGTTTAACTAAAAGGAACAAAACCAAACAACAATTGTCTTTTTTTTTTTTTTCCAGAGCAGCACAGAGAAGACACAGAAGAGTAAGAACATGGACTCGCCATATAAATATCTTCAATAAAGATTATATCTTCGTGCCTGTGAATGAGGAGTAAGTCTGTTTTCTGATAGTTAAAGATTTAAATATTTGAGTGTTGTGGTGGTAAAAATTTACAGCTGTAAGGTTGGATCATCGGACATGATACATTGGATTTTAAAGAAGGAGTGGAATGAGTAGTTTTGARGTCTGTTCTAAAGATAAAATGTTTATTCAGTTGTCATCAGTCAACTTTGTACCTTTGGTTTTTGTTTTACTGAAAATTCTTTTARGTATTTTTCAGAATAATTTGTGTGTCATTATGATGATTCCTGTGCACTTAAGTAATATTTCTATAAAGAAGTCACAGCAACTCCGTGTTAATAGATAAAGTAGAATTTCCATAATCTGTGCCTTGGCCCATTTGGATAACTGAGCTGTACATGGAAACTCCTGTAAAACTGAATAGTCATTGAAAGGTACATATGTAAAACAGCTGCAGAAAAGGATGGGGCTAAAGGCGTGCCACACCTTCAGCTGTATTCAAAACTGGGATCACCATCACAGATTATTCGTATTTTTTTATTTTGGGTTTTTTGTTACAGTGTGGGATGGGTGTTTAAACACTAGTAAATTGCTGTGATGGGTTTCTTGGGATTTTTAAAGGAATTGATGCTTATTTTTGCTGTTGCGCCCCAACGCAAAGTTAAAAAATGAGTGAGAGGATTAGTATGAGATGCCATGAAGGAACATGGTTATGTGTCACAGAACAGTTGTCCATGAGCTCAATATTATAAAATCTTTTCATAGCCTTTTCAGAACCAAATGTTAAGAGTTTTGACATTTTTCCCCATTTCTCCCTACTGCTCGGCAGGTCTCATTGGTACATTGCAGTTATCTGTTTTCCTTGGTTAGAAGAAGCTGTGTATGAGGAGTGTCTCCACCAGAGCTCATTATCTCCGCTTGGGTCAGAGAGTGAGAACACTAGAACTGGTTCAGTGTTCTTCAGGGATGAAGAAGACATGGATGGTAACAAAAGTTTATTCTCAAAAAGTAGATAATCTAGGAGAAAGTTACATCAAGCCATGTACATTTCTAAAAGTGCCTTAATCCTTGAAGGAGGGAAGTTCTGTGAAAGATAATTTCTAAGACTTCAAGACTGATGTAGTATGTTTTTGTATTACCATACATAGCAAGGACTGCAAGTTGTCTGCAACTCTGGAAAATACTGGAAGGGACATGTAAAATCAGCAATGATTGGCAAGTTATTTGGTTTCAGTAAGAATTTTATCAGGAGAGAAGAACTTCAGTAATTCTGCTATTTCAGAAGGCAATGTTCAAAATTAGTTTATAAATTAGTTCTTTACYATCATGTTTTGAATACTAATAATCATGAACTTGAAAATAAAAATATTTTGGTTAGGAAATACTAACACTTTTAAATTTGTTCTTTTGTACTAGGTGGCAGTGAAATTGCTGCTTCTGCTTCTGTTCTACATTCAGCTATTTCGAAAGTAAGTGCCTTTTTATACTGACAGAGAAAACGTATTASTCAGTTTCTGAAGGCTGTGAGACTTGACCAAGTGATTTTGCATCATCTCTTTTGCAGTAGTTGTCAATGTTTGCATGGCCTGCAGCATGTGCAAGGCATTTTGAATTAGCCTTAAGTCCTCCTTTGCCTAGCTGTTTGCTATGCTATGCTTTCACATGTTTTTARAATTGATTCATCAGTTTCTACCTTTCTAAAATGAGAGCTTTTCAAACTACYTTTAAATCTGTGAAGATCTTAGAGCTCATAATTGTTGTTTTTTTAAGACTTTTTTTTTTTTTTCTCAGATCTCCCTAAGTAATTCCAAAAAGCAAATTTGTAAAAGGTATGTTTCTGGTTTTTTTCTAATATTATAACATTAAATTATAAAATTCTGTACTAATTCAGTTAGTCATAAAACCACAGCTGTAGGTACTTGTCCATTTTTACCACATTGGTTCAGATATTGGTCCTCTTGGTAAGCTGTATGCAAACAAAATCTTTGCTTCACTAGTGTTGGTAATGAAAGACTGCAATGATTTGTTTTTTTTTTTGTATACAGGCCTTGTATACTCATCTTAGATTCTTTGAAAGCTGGTTCTGTGCAGAAAACAGCTCAGGTTTTGAGAGAGTAAGTAACTACCATTTCTGTCTTTCAGCAATAGATGCTGCTGGTCATATTTCTATATTCCAAATATGTTTCTCTATAAAGGTGTATATTTCTAATGCTAGAGGAAAATCCATTTAGAATCACGACTGTGAAAACTGTAATTACAATACAGAGGCTTCTATGAAACGCCTTTGTTCTGCAACCCAGATATAATGCAAAAACTGTAAAGTGGACAGTGGAGAAAAAAGAAAAGTAGTGAGGTTTTTGTTGTTGTTGTGGGGAGAGGATTTTTTCCATCCTGTCCAGTAGTTGAAGGTGTTTTTAAGGGTAGAAAAGCATTTAAAATGAATACTTTGAAATTTGAATAATTTTCTAGGGGGCTGGTGTTCATTTTTTTGATGGTGCTTACAAAATTAGTGTTAAATCCACTCCTATGTACAAAAATGTGGAAACTAGACTGAAGCTGTCTAAAAGCTTAGTGTGTCAGTAGAGTTATAGTGGAATGGTATTTGTTTTGAAAAGTAAGAATGAAAATATATTTAGTCTTTTATGTGACAAGTATGTAAGTATTGGAAGAATGTCCTAAAAATTTCCAATGCTTTTACACACTCCTAATGACTTTAACATCTATCAACAACTTCTTAAAAAGTTGTTAAATATCTGAAGTTAAACAGAATTGTTCTTTTTGTTCTCTGTATTCATTTCACTGAAAGGAACAAAAAAATCTGTAAACCCAAATGGCACCTTCTTCTTGTAAGAGTAAATTCTTCAAAATGCTATGTGAAGGCTAGATGAGATTGACAAATTTTTGTGAAACCATCTTTTTCCTAAATAGAGAGGCCTCCCTAACATGTGTCTTGGGAGGAAGAATGAAATAGCAATTTCTATTTATTTATTTATTGATAAAATATCTGTGGGATGTATTGGTTTAGTGCTCTATGCTTGGAGTTCTTCTTGAGGTTGAAATTTCAGAGTGTGGTTTCCTGAAGTTTAGAGGGTTGTCACAAAAAGTCAAAAAATGAGTGGAGATTTATGGAACTGTGAGATAAGGAGACTTTGGGAAGCAAACCTTTTATTCCTTCAATTTGTGGTTACACCCTGAAAGCAGAAATTTAAGGAAACTGATGCAGGGATTCTGAGAGATCTTTTTTTCCTTGAGTTGATTTTTGTTGTGTTTTGAGCAGTGGTGAGGTTCAAACAAATTAATTACAAAGTCTACAGTCATAGGTTCTTGCAGTTTCTAGGGAGTGTGCTTCACTGGACTGTCTTCATCTTTGAATTGTTTTGTGTTTGATGCCTTTTCACAGTTGCCATTTTCCCCAAAAGCTGTTTTAAGTGTTCTTGCAATCATGAGAACAAGAATACATACAGGACTTGGGGCTTCTGAAAATCAAACACAAGGTCTGACTTAATGCATGTATGTTTTATTCTCTGAAGTCAGGCTTGGTTTGATTTTTCAGAAGCCCTGAGCCTTTTTAAGTCTTGACTAAAGCTAGGAGAAAAATGTAGGTAACTATTGCCTTTAAAAACCAGACCCTTAGGTTTTCAGTCCCATCTCTAAAATCAGCAGCCAGCCCAGAATGTGAGGTCAGTGAATTGCTACTGAAGCACGAGAACAAGAGAAAAGCCTGTAATAAACAAATCCTAATCATTAAAGGAGAGATCTCTTAAGGTTTTCAACAAGTCTTTAAATACCTTAGATTGCAAGGGTTATATTGGTGCAATTGTAACTGAAGTTTTTGAGGAGTTCTAAGGGGAATGTTTAATGGTTTGCTTAGGTTAAAAAAGTACTGCTGGCCTCTTGAAACGAACCCAGGAAAAATCTGTGTGATAGCCAGGAAAGATTACTTGAGTTATTCCTCTAGTTAAGGTATGAAAATGTCCTGGTATCCTAATAGCTTGTAGAAACTCTGCACAAGTAGCTGTTTTTAAATTACATCATGCATATTTCTGTTCTGTATTTTGCCTCTTATGTGGTAGAGGTGCCTCTGAGTGCAATACAATATTGGGTGGTGGAAATAGTATAGGAATTTCTTTGGCAGATTCTTTGAAATAAACTGGCTAAAGCTATTTTAGCTTTTTGGCCAGCTTTGGAGTAGTGTTCCAAAAGGCATTGAGCTTGGGAGTTATTTCTCAAGCATTTCAACTGTTTACTTTCTTCTGTAGGTACCTTGAAGTGGAATGGGAAGCTAAACGAAAAACACATCGGGAATTCAGTAAATCARCAATGATTGACCTGTGTCCCAGAGTGCCTAAACAAGATAACAGCAGTGATTGTGGGGTCTATTTGCTGCAGTATGTGGAAAGCTTCTTTCAGGTACAAATGCAAAGTACCTTCCCCTTTCCCCCAAATTACCTTAAACCACAAAAACCTGTTTCTGAGGGAAATAGCCAGACACAAAAGCCTGTGATGCAGTGTCAAAGTGTCAAAGCCATTTGAGGAAGAGGAGATTAAACCCATTCTTAAGTAATGGCAGGGGTCTTTGGTTTCTCATTTGTGTCTATCCTCAAATGTTTCTGACTTTGTAGTTTAATGTTGCTTTTACACTGACACATTCAATACCCCTAACTATTGGGGTGTATTTGGACTCTATTTAGTGTATATACTCCTGCCCTGCAGATGTTACAAAAGTATCCTTTCTTTGCATCTTTTCTTGTAGCATCTAAATCTTGGGTCAGTTTGTGTATTGGTCTTTGAGTGGCTCTGCAGGCAGCAGCTTCTGCAGAGAGGGAGAGGGGRAATGTGTAGAGCTAAGGGAGCTTCTCTTTCTTGTTCTTGTTCAGCACATATCTTTAAACATCTGCAGATCCTGGGCTTCAGGTACTGTCTTCCTCCTCCTCATCTGTGCACTGCCCTGTTGCTTTGTCCTCTGAATGGCTCTGCTTGTTTGATGTGTGGTTCACATTCTCTGAGACTGCTGTGCATGCAAAGCCTTGTGTGAGGCCTTGGGCGGTGGACAGGCTTTTCTTCCACAGGAGAACAGATTGCCATTGCAAAGCACCTGTACACAAATGCACCCAGTGTGGGGGATGGATTGGAGGTCTGTGTGCAGTTGCAGGGCTGTGATCTTGTGGAGATCTTGGGGATGTTGTTGGATACATCATGTGGTAGGAATGCTACGATGGATGGATACAAGCTCTTTTAGAAAGCACAGGCAGGGAACACAAGGAGGTGGAGTTGCCCTTGATGTGAGACAGCTGGAATGCATGAATCTCTGTCTGGGGTTGGATGAGGAGCCATCTGAGAGCTTATGGGTAGTGACTAAAGAGCAGACTGCTATGGGTGACAGCAGTGGGCATCTGCTGTAGGCCACCTGATCAAGAAGAACAAGTGGATGAGGCCCTCTTTGGACAGCTAGAAGCAGCCTCACCTTCACGGACCCTGGACCCTATGGGTGACTTTAACTAACCTGACAGGTTCCTGGAGAGTTCCTGACCCAAGTGACGGATAACCCAATGAGGAGAGGTGCTCTGCTGGAAGCCAGGAACGTCTGGTTGGGGATAYGAAGGTCAAAGGCAGCCTCAGCTGCGGTGACCATAAGATGGTATAGTTCAGGATCACAAAAGGAAGAAGCAGGACGAAAAGCAAGATTATAAGCCTGGACTTTAGCCTCTTCAGGAGTCTGCTTGGAAGAGTTGCATGGGATAAGGCCCTCGACAGAAGAGGAGTTGGACTGAAAACTGTCTGACTGGATGGGTCCCAAGGGTGGTGACCAGTGRCAGGCAATCTAGTTGGTGGCCAGTAACTAGCAGTGTACCTCAGGAGTCAGTACTGAGTYCAGTCTTGTTTAACATATTCATTAATAATGCAGATGGTCACAGAATTACAAAATCATCAAGACTGGAGGAGATCTCCAAGACCATCGAGTCCAACTGTCACCCCAGTGCCACCATAACCACCCCTAAACTGTATCTCCAAGTGCCACATCCAGATGCGTCTTGAGCGCTTCCAGAGATGGTGACTCTACCACCTCTCTGGAACTTATTCTAATGCCAAACTGCCCTTAGGTGAAATTGGTTTTTACTAATATTTTATCTGAAACTCCCCTGGCACAAATTAAGGCTGTTTCATCTCATCCTTTCGCTTGTGTCTTGTTAGGGCAGAGTGCACTCTCAGCAGCAGGTTCGCAGATGACACTAAGCTGGGAGGAGTGGCTGATCTGGCAGAGGGTTGTGCTGCCATCTGGAGGGACCTCGARAGGCTGGAAAATGGACTGATGGGAACCCCATGAAGTTCAACAGAAGGTGGAGTTCTGTCCCCAGGGAGCAGCAGCTTCAGGCACCAATACGTGCTGAAGGTCACCCAGTTGATAAAAGCTTTGCTGAAAAGGATCTAAGGTGGACACCAGGTTAAACATATGCCAGCAGTGTGTCCTTGGAAGTTAAGAAGGCTGGGAGTATCCTGGTCAATGTTAGGAGGAATGCTGCCAGGAGTTTGGGAGACATGATCCTTCCCCTCTCCTCGGTGCTGATGTCCAGTTCTGGTCTCCACAGTACAAGAGAGAGATGGAGCAAGTTACTGAAGCAAGTCCAGSAAAGGGTCACAAAGATGGTTATGGTACTGGAGTTTCTCTCCTGAGAGGAAAGGGTACAAGGATTGGAACYCTGAGAGAATACTGTGGTGGAGATCCCAGCAATATGTACAAATACCTGGAGGGAAGAAGCAAAATAGAGAGAGCCCTCTTYTTCCAGTGGCAGAAAGATTATGGTTTGTGGCTTAAACATTTTTATGAAAGATTTTGCGTATTGTAGCAAAAGTGTATAACACAGCTGCAACAATGAACCTGCCCCACTGAAGCCCACCTTGAATGGGCCCCTTGACTGAAACCCTGAACTGTGAGTTACACTGCCGAAGAGTACTTCAGATAAAGTGACACTATTGTTCAAAGCATCTGAGGTCTGGGAAGTAATGGATAAGGCTGGGAGAGCATTCATGGAAGAGCCAAGCCCAGGAGCTTCAGGGTGGAGGCCATAGCCCTCAGGCTTATTGCCTGCTGCCYGGTTTGCACAGACTGCCCCCCTGCCTCACCAAGGGAGGAGGAAGAGGGTCTTGGGTGTGTGGCACAACCTCTGGTCAGAGGCAGTGAACACCCATCCTCTGTTACACAAACTGGCYCAGCTGTGAAACCTGCACATTCACAGGACATTCCATGTGAGGGGTGGCTGAGGTGTCACAGTCCATCAAAGACCCTTGAAGTGCTCCCCACGCTGATTCCTGAGGCCTTGCACCAGAGCAGCGCATGTGATGCAAAATGATACAACTGACCCAGAGTCTTGCAAGAGACAGTGTCACACTTGCCCCCCTCAGGGGAGGTACCTGGGTRTTCCACCTGGCCCAAGCATATATTAATCCATTGAATTCTCTGCCTTCTTGGTGGTGAGGGTCCCCCACCAAAAAGACCAGATGGAGAGGATCTATGAGACATCATTGGGATCCACGGGAGGGTGATATAATCTGTCTCTGTCTCTCCTCCTGTCCATCCCCCCCCCCCCACCTCTTTTTCTATTTATTTCTCTTTATCCCTCTTACTGTTAAATAAAAGATACAATTTTTTGGTATCAAAATTTAACCTTGTTTGGTTTTAATCTCATTTGGGGAATACTCAAACCTGAAGTTTCTATCTGCGACCCACAGAGAGCTCATATTGCTCCTCTSTAATTAGCGGATTGTAACACAGGGCAAGAGGCAATGGATGCAGACTGAAACACTGGTTTCAGTGTTTCAGGTTTTTGCTGTGAGRGTGACCAGAAAGGTCTCCTTGGAGATGTTCAGAAACAGTCTGGACAGGGTCCTGGCAGCTGGATCTAGGTGGCTCTGCTTGAGCAGCATGGTTGGACCAGACAAACTCCAGAAGTTCCTTCAATCCTCAACCGTTCTGTGGTTCTGTAATAAATGATTTGAGCTCTTGTGTAGGTGGAAAGTGAAATTAATTACCAATGCTCTTGAACTGCCCCTTCTCTTACAATGGGGACTTATTTTGCTTCAAGAAGCAAGACTGGTTCAAGGTGGTTGTAATTTGTCATAAACATGCCAGGACTCACAGACTGCAAATCATGTGTTCTTTGCGTTACTTTTTCTGTTTATCATATATTACTTTATTCAAAGGAAGGAGGTGGTGAAATACAGGCATGGCAAAAGAATGAAGAGGGAAAGAAGAAAAAAATGGATTTTGGCAAATCAGATGTGATGTTGTGGTCTTACTACCAAAGCTGCTAGCACTTCTCAGTCATTTCAATTTGCTATCCTCTTTTGTTCCAAATTCTCCCTTTCTCATGTCCTGCTAAAACTGTTGTCAGTATTCTTACTTTCTGTTGTCTTCTATCGGAGAGACCAGCTCATGACAGAAAAAACACATGCCTGATACAACAATATCTCACCATGCTTAACTGCTGTATGCTTGATCCTTCACTGTAGTGTGATTGTAATTATGTGTTTTGTGACCAAAATGCAYCTGTCCCTTGTTAGATATCAAAAGTACATCTGCTTGTGTCAAAATACATGAAATCTGCCTTTAATATGTGTTAATACTGATGTATCTCTAAGAGCAGTTTTGATAACCTGTTTGGTGTTTACYGTGAGTACCTTTTGGTAAGGGCATGTACATATGTGATTGTGATAGAGGAACTGGAATTTGACTTTGGAGGCTCTCAGTCTTGGATAGAAACTTGTTTGTGCCTCCTGGGTCTCAGCAGCAGTGGAAGGGTTTGAAATTCTTTCTGRAGGTTGTATTAGGAAATTCATGCTATAAATATTCCTTTTTCTGTTACCAGAATCCCATAGTTAACTTCGAACAACCACTGCATCTGGAAAATTGGTTCCCTCGCCAGCTGATCAGAAGCAAAAGAGAAGAAATTCGAGACCTGATCTTGCAACTGCACTTTCAACAGCATAGTGGCAGCAGCAGCTAATTAATAAGGCAGACCTCACAAAGGACATTGCTGTATAAAGTAACYGGAACTCTGCTTAGCAGCATTTAGTCTCTCCCTGCCTTGCAAGGAAAAAAAGAAGGCAGAAAGAGTACTTTTTGTTCAGCGTGTATTTATTTAAAGATTTTTTTTTCAATGGTGTTGTGTGGTCTTAGGATGCTTGGGGGGAGGGCAAAAGGTTGTAGATAAGGGTGTAAATATGTAAGTTAAAGCTAATGCATATGGATTACTATTTGATTCTTTACTTGGAATATGAAAGCTGCTTACAGGTACGTGCTACAAGGATGTAAAAATACTTYCATCTTTTGGAGCCTGTTCTTTATAATTCTATATAAATACGGATAACCATGTAGGAGTCAGGCCTGAAGACAGGATTTTGATCCTCTATTGTCTCTTGATTTTGCAGCTGATAGAATGAATACTATGTATTGTTTTACTTTAAGGATCTCATATTGACTCTCTTTAGAGATGTATTTTTTGGTTTGTTTCTGATTATATACAGAGCTAATCTGCACGTGTCAGAAAATTCTGCCAAGATTTGAGGCAGAAGAGTTCTGATGATTTTTTATTATTATTTTTTCTCTTCCTAGCATTTTCATAAAAATGTGTTTCCGTGAGTGGAAGATATTTGCTTGAGAGTGACTGTTGAAATACTTTAAAGTCGGGAGTGGATTTTTTTTTTTGAAGGTTTTTGTTTCTTTTTTATCAGATTTTAGAAGAAAACTTGCTTTCAAAGTACGTGTCGATACAGTATGTGTAGGCAGTAGATTTTTAATGCTATTCACCTGATTTGGGGAATAATTCCTACAAATCTTACGGCATCACCTGCATTAGCAAGGCAAGCAGGCTCTGGCTTAACATCAAAAGTTTGAGGTGTTTTACTGAAAAATAAGGTCATTAAGATATGTGATTTACATAGAAAACAAACAGGATTTATACTCTGCCTAGAATTGAGTAAAGATACCTGAATATTGAGTGTTTGAACTCAGACTTGATTAACTAGCACAAGTTTATCATTGTCTTAATTTGTATTTATGTAGTTTTTCCTTAAAGAACGATCACATTTGATGTGTGCACTTTTGTCTGTACTTATTGCATGATAGAAGGTGATTGTTATAAAAGGATGTTTCTCCTGTTCCCCACTGTAAGTTTACCTAAGTGTCATCTCACTCTTCAGGACTATGTGTCAGACAACCACCAAAACCACCTTTGTCATAAAATCTACAAAACCAGAGCTCTTAAAGCTGGAAGTACAATAGAGAGTTAAAATAAAAATTAAGGGCAGCCCAAAGGTGTGAACATTTTTGTCATTGCAGAATTCTCAGGGCCCCTTCCCTCAAGACAACTCTGAAACCTGACATTTGGAAAATTCATTGCAGGTTCCATACAGTCATCCAACAGCCCTTCACCCCCCTTACTGTTTCTCAAACTAGGAAGCATTCTTTCTGGAGGAGAGGGGCAGTTTTAAAACAAAACAATTTACTGAGCACAGTTAGCTTCTGTATAGCTGTGAGCAGCCTAGTGCAATTACTGTATGTTTTTTGTCTTTGTTTCTACTTTAATTCTGTAGTTTGTCACTACCACTTCTCTCCCCTGCCCCCCAACATCTCTTCCTCTCATCCCAGAGTTTGTCTTTCAGCACCTAAGTCACAACACCAGCATTACTTACAAGGTTAATCTGTGTATTTATCATAAAACAAATGAAAGATAAAATGCAGAAATACATGCCGTTTCTCTACACCATTTTTAATTGATTAATATTTTCAGTGTTCCCTTATGAAAAACAGTTTGGGCTCTTTCTTATGGTAAAGTTAATTTCTATTATCAGAATCAAGTGATTCATTCTTTTTTAGATTGACTGGTTTATAGATATTTAAAAGCAAAATAATGTATACAGTTTTCTAAATTGATTTTATAACACAAAAGGATTGCCTTTTTAGATTTGTTACGTGTGTGCTATGCCAATGCATTTGATATTAAAATTATCTCCACAAGTTGCTGAAAGTGGTTGTTACCATTCTTTTCTCAGCTGCCACAAATAACCCCAGAGCTCAGTGTAAGATAGGCCTTCTTAGTGCTTTTAAGGTATATACACAGTATATACCTGTCTCTTAACCCAGATGTCTCTCCCAGTGATTATGGGACCACCAGCCGCAACCCCCACCATTCCAGCCATTTGCATTTACCATGTATGTGGTAAATGCTAGGAGGCGTCTGTGGAAGAAGTTACATTCCAGGTACCTTCATGCTTCCTTTTGATTTGCTAGAACTCCTCAAAGTTAACTTTTTAACCAGACTGACTTGGGGAGCTTTTTGCGCATCTCCTGCATTTCCGTTTCCTATATTAACCCCCGTTTAACAGAAATGCTGGAGTGACATGATACTTCAAAGCAAACCAATSTTTGTTAGGCTCTTTACCCTACGCTGTGTAATTTTTGTTTCAAGGCAATCAATTGTACCTGAATCAAATGTACCTGTCAGTTTCTTTAAACTGCTGCATTCTGCCTGTGTGGGATCAGAAAATGGCTTCCATGAAGACATCTGAGTCATGGAGATCTGTTTAGGAAGTATTGCCAAGTATAACACAAGAAGGAATGTGGAAGAGGAGTAACTTCTAAGGAAGTAGATCTTCCAGGAAAAATCTTAAAGACACTGAGATGAGCTAGCAGTACTCAGTAAGTACTACACCTTAGAAAATAATAAAAACTTGAAAACCACAGTAGTAACACTTTTATCTTCATTAAGACAGAGAAGACAGGGAAGCAGAATATTGCTTCTGGCATTCACGCCCCCCACCCTCCCCCAAAGACCAACCAAACAAAAAAATACAACTGGTTTCCACAGGGAAAAGCAGGAATTKTAGAATGAGACTTGAAAAGTCTAAGGATTGAAAAATGTGTAGCATAAAGCCAAGACTAAGAACAATAATTTTGCCCAACCAAATTGAAATTGGAAATTGAAGTTCAAAGATGAAGCATAGACACTGGGATCATCTTTGACTGTTGAACAAGGTACAAGATTTCTGGTCAACAGTTCAGAAAAGGAGGAGTGCTGGGAATAGATTTACATTACATGGACAGAGTTGATAATGAAGCGTGAGATTAATTTGGTTGACCTCACTTTCTAATTTTTCTGCTTGGAATACTTTACAATGCTGTATGATGGAAGAGGTGGCACTACAACAGGCTCCAGTGGACTGAATTTGGTCAGCTGGAAGCTTAAACAGCCTCAGAATTTGTTTGTTCTTGGGAGGTGGTTCACCAGAGAACTCTTCAGGAGCTCAAGCAAAAAGTGACAGTGAAATGCCTGGCAACAGCAACTACATAGACTGAACAACTGAAAAGGTTTTGTCTAACCTAATGGTCTCAGCTAAACTCATTGGGAATTTTGTTGGTGGTGAATCCCGTCAAATGCCGTAAAATCAGTTTCTGTATCTAGTCATGGGAGACAATTTAGAATCTGGATATTTAAACCACATGAGCTTGGAGATAGTGGGTGTCTGCCATGATGTGACTCTTTACTAGAGGCATTTTCATTAAAGTATTCCTTTATTTTGCATTTTTTAGTTACAGGTGGAATTAGCTTTTTGAATAAATTGCATTTGAAAAACAAGACATTATTTAGAATGTGATGTAGCAATATTTCAGTGAGCACTACCCTGTAGAGAACTGTAATTCAGCTAATCACATTTGCTATATGCAAATGCATGTCACTTCTCAGAAATACAAGCTGTCAGAAAACTGTCTTTATTGTTGGAGGTACTGGGGTGACCTTGGCATGTTGCTTCACTAGAATTATGCTTCCTTTTTTTTCTCATTCAGCAAGAACATGCTTTTCATGTATAGTTTTGAACAGATACAACTTGGCAGCTGAAAATGAAGAATTATTACACATCTTCTGATAGAAAGTGTTACTATAAAGGCTTTAGTCAAACCAAGGAAGGAGTTAATTTTCCACAATTATTTTGGAAATCTATTGCAAAAGTTGTTTTGCTTTTATAAGAAACTTTAGATAATGATGGTGCTTTAGTTATGCCTTTAGCTATGATAAATGTAGGAGACTTTCAGCTTTTGCAAGTCTGTGTTTTCAGTGCTGAAATCACTTGAATATAAAATTGATAGCTTGAACTAATACTAAGAAAACTGAATTTATATTTTTAATGTATTTTATTACACAGAAGCTGACATAGCCATACCATAGAATTTGACGGGTAGTTTTTATACTATTCACATYCTGAGTGTCTTTGCGTACTTTACTGGTGAAAGAAACAGCAATGCCATAAATCTAAAAATTCTCCAGGAAAACTTTTAACTGGGTTTCATACTTTTACTGAAGTATGTGTGTTCTGAGAATTGTCTGCAAAGGGATTAGTTGTCATGTGTTCTTGAGATAAGCTAGCCTTTGCTTTTAGAAGTGTGTGTAGTATTTCTAATCTTGATTCAGTTGCGTTTTTGCAGGGTAATGCAAGCAAAAACATTCATGACATTGAAGGCACAAGTCTTTGCAGAGAATTTAAAAAAAAAGCTGGTCTGCGTTGAATCCAGGATTGTAGTAAAGCTACCAAGCTAGCCTCAAAAGTTGCTCTGTCTACCTAGGACTTTGAAACAGTTTCTGGGCACCTGTGCAATGCTGTCCCTGTGCTGTTCCGTGTACAGCTCCAGTGTGGTGCCTGACAGAGCCCAACTAGGTCAGCAGTGGTGGTTTGATAGGTCCAAAATGTCTGATTCTAGGAAACCTGGGGGCATTAAAGCAGTTCAGTGGTTAAGGTGTAATTTAATAGTTTTTGGGGCAGAGGGGAGAACCAATGATAATGCGTTGCTGTTTTGAAAAATATCAACTAGAGTCTGTTAGATGTCAGAAGACAGAGCCTAAAAATAAAGGTAATTTTTTTTTTATTCCTGTGTGTGTTGGATGTGTAACACTACTGATCATTTCTGGTATGTRAATTGCTGGGAGTACAGTAGAGCAGCTGGAAGAGAGAAGTGAGCACTGCATGCCTAAGGAGCTCTGTGTAAAAGCTCTGCCGACAGATAGCTGGGAAGCCTTGGGAATCCAGCTTTGAAATACTTATACAAAACCACTACCAAAAATAGTCASTTCAGACAAACCAGCATTTTGTTCAGATTGATCTGAACGTGGTAACCAGCAAGTCCTGAGTAACACCACCCAGGTTACTGAAGGAGGTTTCCTAGTGTCTGAATGCAGCCTGCCATTGCAGGACAGCTTCCATACACGTTTCTGCAGTGAGCTGACTCTGAACAGGACAGGAACTGAGAGTGCTGCTGCTTTCCTGTACTCTGTCCTTTCTGCAGTTTCCTTAGCTGATTGTCTCTTCAGGTATCTGTACTAACTTCTTGCTACTGCTTGTGTCAGGTAATACCTGAAGAGAGAAGAAAGAATCACTACTTGCCCTGGCTTTATCTTTGGAGGAAGCACTGCTTTTGGGATGCAAGGGATAGTGATGTAACAGCACAAGACTTTCTGCTTTAGCTCAGACTCAGCAGCAGCCCTGTAACCAGAAGAAACAGTCCCACAGAGAAGTTGCTTCAGTGTTCACGTATGCAGCAGTGTTTAAGCGAGTCGTACRTTTATATATTTGTATATATTTGTACAAGCAGAAGACAACACCCGTGGAGACTTTCTGCTGGAGACTAGTGTGCTCCCCCTGATGTTTTGTGGTCAGCCTAATTTTTAAAAAGAGCAGAAATTGAAAGGCCAATGAAAAAACGTGGTTAATTAAATGTGAAAGGTGCTGTCCTTGTTTGGACTGTCTGTTAATGGTATGACAAGCTCTGGTAAAGAGCTTAGCTGGCCAGATTAAAATTAAAAAATTGTGTCRGTCCATCTGCTAGCTTCAAGGAGTTTACTTTGATCACCTTTTCTTGTTTCTTCACTAAAGCAGAATACTGTCTTTGCAAAGAACGGGGCCAAGATGTCTTGGTTGACTTTTTTTACCTAATGATTTCTCCAAAGATAATAGTATGTGACGTCAAGATATTTTCAAGAAGGGCAATGCTCTTGGTTGGTTCAAGGCTACAGTAAAGACAAGAGCTCTTTTGCTAAAAGGGATTGAGTTTTTTTGGTTTTTGGTTTTTTTTTAATTACACAAATAAGTATGTTTCGCTTCATTTGGAAATTTTTTCTTTGCCTTCCGGGAATGATTAACACAGATCTTCAAATATTTGCAGGTAATGCATCTTTCTTACGTTCTTGTTTACAGATTTAGCTATGGCAGTGTGTGGAATTGGAAACACYTCTCTGATTTAGTTGTAACAAAGGAGGCTAATACAGGGAAATGTTTGGTCAAATCTGTGCCATGATAGCAGTGTAAATATGGAATGCTGAGAGTGATTTCCAAACTGCACATTTGTGTTGCTTTGAGTATAGAAGTAGCTATAGGAGGCAATTTTTTTTCAGCTTTGAGATGTTAAATGGTAGGCTTTTTCACTTTTTTTTCTTTATTAATTTTTATTAAATCTTAAAAAGTAAGGTTCTATCTTCTGCTTATGGACACTGAACATGAGTCAGTTYGGGTAAAGATTGGGAGTTTGCATCAGTGACTTTTTTTGATGTTCTTTTTTCCCTCTGATATACCATCTGGTGGTGATCTTCTGCACTAGAGCTGGCTATTAATATACCATCAAAATAACTATGCTCTTCATTTTTCATAGAAGTCAAAGGTTTACTGACTTTGAAATTGCAGAATAAACTCATAATCTGTGGTATGAAAAATGCTATAGAGTTATTACTATTCTTTCCCTAATAAATGATTCATTATGATTGTTTTTCAGGCATATTTTCTAGGGAAAAAGTGAAAAACATTGAATTAAATAATTTCAGATCAGCTGACTGTGAAGGATAGAGAATTAGACTGTCAGACTAAATCTTAATATAAACATCCTTACCTTAGCTGTTTCCTCAGGTTTCCTCTGGAATGATGTGGAACAAGTACTTTAAGACAAAATTTAAAAAAACGCCAAACTCAAAACAAAAAAGAACCCCAAAAAACTRCTAAAGCTGATGAGCCCTTTTATTTCTCTTTTTTTTCCTCCTCCTCTAGTAGAGTAGGGACCTATCTCACCGTGATGAAAGGTTAGCTGTCCATTCAAGCAGCTTTCTTTTTGCAAGGGGTACAAATCTTTCTTGTAGAAAGAAAGTACAGAGTAAGAGTAGTTTTCAATTACTTACTTAATTTCTGGCCCTGAAAGCTTCTAAATACATGTTTCTTCACAAATATAGTCCCATTGACTTCAGCCAAATGACAGAAGGAAGTTAAACGCAAAGAATTAGAATTCAAAAGGTTAGAGCTTTAGGTTATGTTATCATTTGATGGGATACTGTAAAGAGCTTAAGGTTGTTTATAATAGTGCAGTCACACAGACAGGTTCTGCTAACAGAAAAAAGCATGGTTATGTCCTTCAGAGACCACAGAAATTGTATGAAGACACATTTGATTGCATCATTATCTCATCTTAGAAATCTGTGGTTTTAATTTTACAGCAAAAGCTTATTCAGCTGCAGGAGGAGGACAGGCYAAAGATGTTTCACCAGCCCCTCAGCTCAGTGACTGGCAGTTGGCAAACCCTTCTCTGCCTCCTGGGTTGAAAAAGCCTAATGGCATCATGGATGCTGAGCAGTTCCACAGGCATTTGCTGTTACGGAGGAAGCGGTCCATTCTGTTTCCCACTGGAGTTAAGATCTGCCCTGATGAATCTGTTGAGCAGGCTATTGCCAACCATCTGAAGTATTTCAGGCTCAGAGGTAAGTGGTTGTACATCTCATGGATAATTGATAAAGAACATTCACTTATAAAAAAAAAGTAGACTAAGTTTTTAAACATAATAAATACCATAGGAAATACATTGTTACCCAAGAAATTTAGTTTTCTGAGATAATCTTGCTTATGAGAGCTGTTCTGGGCTCAAAACCCACGATCTAGTTGTGCTCATATACCATAAGAACTCCTTGTCCCTGAAACCACAGTATTTACTAAAATAATCCTTACTCAGAACAATTTGAATGCTAAGAAAAATAGGTGCTGTGTGCAGAGTAGCTGCATAACAGTTTGTTCGGTCTATTTAATGTTCTTGAAGTGCCAACAGAATTCATTGGAGGGGTCAGTCAGAAAAGTCAAGTCTGAGACACTGGTGTCTCAGCCATGTGACTTTTGACTATGGCTAGTTGTGCAAAGCATCGAATGTTCTGTCTAAAAAGCCAAACTCTGTGTGTCAGGCTGTAGTATAATAGACAAGAAGCCTTTCTTTTAAGATGTGGAAATTGGTGTGACAGAGCTTTCTCTGAAGAGCTTGCAATATTCCCAGTAACATCATCTTTCACTTGATGAAATATTACAGCAACATGATGTATTTCAAACCCTTCTGTCTGACAACATTGGAATGGGATGTCACAGTCATGCACCACTTTCTGCTCTTTGTGTCGTYGTATTGTAGCGTTCAAGTAATTTGTAGTATCTTAGCATGTTAGTACAAAACTGGCAAAATGACAAAGAGCTGCTGTCAGAGGAGAGGGAAAGGTGTTCAGAGACTCATGTTTGGGATTTGATTGCCTATGGAAGAAACTCTTACTGGTAACACAGTATATTTACTTAGACAAGTGAAAAACAATTACAACCAGGAGTTGCTTAGGGTCTGCATAAAAGTAAACATAAAAAATGTATTTGGAGAACAAAGTGAAATTATATGGGATTAGAACCTCATTCAAATATCAATTGTGCCCAATTTGTGARGGATGTTGACACTCATGATCATGCTGATAGTTTGACAGGCGCTGCCAGCTTCTTGTTTCCACCCAATGGAACTCCACTGTTTTTCGTTTTGCTCCAAATGAATCCATACATACCATGTGCTGTAACTGCAGTCACCCCTCAGTTATCTGTGATAGGGGTACATTAGGGCAATACCAAGTAAGCAAAAGTCGGAGTGCTAATAAAGAAGAAAAAATTTGTAAATTAGGTTTCAAAAGTATATGTAGGACTTAATAATCCTAGGCTGAACCAAAAATCCACCTAGTCCATCTGCTTCCTTACTGGACTCAACAGCTTCCACAATCCACAAGGTTTTCTTTAGCAGAGAGTCTATGACTACCTTCAGTACCTTTAAGTAAAAACTTTTGGGAAATCGTCTCTGCAAGTAGCAGAGATGACTTTAATTAGCAGCAAGTCAAGCAAGGTCTGACTCAAGCGACTTGTCATCTTCATTCTGTTAGCAGCAACTGCTGCTCCAGGAGTGCTGGGTGGTGTCTGATCACATCCTGAGTAAATGCACCTGAGGTAATGAGAGTTCACGTCATGTGTATTGGATTTGTGTGGCAAGATTTTGGTAGCAGAGGGCTACAGGGGTGGCTTCTCTGAGAAGCTGCCAGAAGCTTCCCCTGTGTCAATAGAGCCGAGACCAGACCCTCTACTTGCCAAGGCCGATCCCATCGGCCACAGTGGTAGCACCTCTGGGGTTACATGTTTGAGAGACGGAAAAGTTTGTACAGTAGCAATTGCAATCCAAAGAGAGGAGTGAAAATATGTGACAGAAACAGCTCTGCAGACACCAAGGTCAGTGAAGAAGGAGGGGGAGGAGGTGCTCCAAGTGGTGGAGCAGAGATTCCCCTGCAGCCTGTGCAGGACCCCACACCAGAGCAGGTGGATGCCTGAAGGAGGCTGGGACCCCATGGGAAGCCCACAATGGAGCAGGCTCCTGGCAGGACCTGTGGCCCCGTGGAGAGAGGAGCCCACACTGGAGGAGATTTGCTGTCAGGACCTGTGACCCCATGGGGGGCCCACGGTGGAGCAGCCTGTTCCTGAAGGGCTGGACCATGGAAGGGACCCACACTGGAGCAGTCTGTGAAGAACTGCAGTCTGTGGGAAGCACTTATATTGGAGAACTGTTTCCCATGGGAGAGGCCTCACATTGGAGCCAGGGAAGAGTGTGAGGAGTCCTCCCCCTGAGGAGGAAGCAGCGGCAGAGACAGCTGTGATGAACTGACCACAGCCCCAGTCCCCCATTCCCCTGCACCATTGCAGATGAGGAGTTAGAGAAAACCAGAAGTGAAATTAAGCCTGGGAAGAAGGGAGGGGTGAGGGAAAAGTGTTTCATGATGTGGTTTTATTTCTCATTCTCCTGCTCAGATTTGTTTGGTCATAAATCAACAAATATCCCCAAGTTGAGCCTGTCTTGACAGGATCTGGTGAGTGATCTCTCCCTGTCCTTATCTCAACCCATGAGCCTTTTGTTATGTTTTCTCTCCCCTATCCAGCTGAAGAGAGGAGTGAAAGAACAGGTTTGGTGGGCACCTGGTGTCTGAATTCGGTGTTACTAAATTATATGCAATGTTTTTAGCAGCCATACAAATTGCCACAGTCCACTGTCAACAAAATAGTCCTAGGAAAAACTGTGGTCACTGTTTAGCACTCAGATACCAGCTACTGTCAGTGACTAGCRAAATAACTGACCCCAGAAGGGAATAAATATGAATGTACACAGAATCTGCTGATTTTTCAGTCTCAGTTTGTWTTTTTAGAATCTTTTTATTCTGTATCTGTTGAAGTAAGAAATTACTTCAATATCCCATACTCTCTCTGGAAAGGATGTTTTCAATACATTCTATTCTTTCCTTGCTTTTGTTTTACTGTCAGCAATAAACAGTGCCAGTACCTTGGAAGGAAAGGTTTCATCTTTTGATGTAAGAGCTTGTTAGAAAAACAGAAAAGGTTTACATGTGCTGATTATCCAGATTATGTTTGTTCTATCTATGTCTACCTTAGAAGGAAACAGGTGGGAATATAATTATCTGTCTGTAGCTTCTAGCTTTATTTACTTTTGCTAGCTTGCAAAAGCCTCTCTAAGTGTCAGAGGCTGACAGATGAACATTCCTGTCATAGGTTTTAAGGAAGTGCTTATGTCATATTGCTGTAGGCTTAACAGTGTACAGCTTTTTTTTTTCCTGACTACAACACTGGGATTTTTTGAGCCTTAAAGACACAAGATAAAGAATATGATAAATATATAATAAACCGTTAAAAAATCAAAGTACAGCAAAATACAGGGTTCTGGAGGAAAATCAGTATTTCTAAAACAGTAGTATCACCCTTCAACATCTGAAAATCTAATTAATTGTATGATTATTCATGCGCAGTTGTTTTATTATGATGGTATTCAGAAGCACCAGCCTAGAATAGGGGTGGGTTTGTACAATTCTATACCTGCAATCTAGAAGACAAATTTCAGAAGTGCTTTTTCATTCTTACAATCAATCGTGTGCAGAGCATAGTTTTGCAGCAGCAGAAGATAGTATTTTCACTCTGTTTTGAGATGAATCCTAGACTATGATTGTCTCTGTACTGCCCARTCCCTGTATCTCTTGTAGCTGTATAAGGAGGTTGCTGCTGTTAGCTGACTTTGTTTCATTTTTTGCAATATGAGGATGGAAATCAGTCATAGCTGTTTGCAGATTGGGTACTGTAGGCCTGTGGGTTGGGTCTTAGAGTGTTTTTAACTGATGTCCTTTTAAATGGTGCAATGTTATGGTTGCTGCTGGAAGAGTCATGTAAATCTAATGGTGATTCATGGCTAGACCTGTTACCAAACGTCCAAAATATCGGAGTCAGACTCTCCAACACTAAAACTGTGTTAAAGAGGGCATCATTTAYTCAGGCCTGAGGTGCACACAGGAGATTCTAACCTAACATGGACATGCAATTCTACAAAAGGGTTACTTATACACAGTTGCTACCTGCATAGTACAATTCACCCATTACCATAAATCCCACCCCAAGTTCTCAGAGGTTCAGCCCTTTGTCCATCACTGCATTCTTGGGCCAGATGTTGCCCAGCTGTCCTTACTGAAGGCAGCTTTTGCAGGCCTGGTTTCTCTGCTAAAGGTTCACAGGCCTAGTAAAAAATTGAATTAACCCTTTTGGTGTCAGACTTGTGACAAACACAAAGTGTGTCCAATGGGCAGCTGGAGATTCCACAAAAAAAATTTTGTGGAAATCTAATAGTGGGATTTCAGATAGAGAGTGGATTGTGTATAGTAATGTCTGTTATGAATAATGATGTTGTTTACTGCTGACAGGGAAGTGGGTAACCCAAGCCATAGTTAAATAAAATTTATTATGTGAAAAACAGCCATGCCCACTCAGACCAAAAGTCTGCTGTGACCAGTCACCTTATATAGACAGTTCAGTGAATTTGTCCACTCTCTGTTGTGTAAATGGCTGGTAGATGGCTGAGGGTTGTAGGAGATTTAGAAGCTGAATTAGCAGGTAAAACAGAAACAATGTAAAGGTTACAAGATAGCATGGCTTGTCCTGTTTCCCTGTCCCATGCCTGTTAGTTAATTGGGTGAAACAAAAGCTGCTGGATTTTGCCACCATGGCTCAGGGTAATATGCTGCTTTGACATCTCTGAGATGTAATTACTCTAGTGTCTACCTTTCCTAAATTCTGTTTGCAATTTTTCATACTGTGACCCTCTCTCTTAAACTTTTCAGTGTATGCTTGTGAGTACTTCCTTTTTTGTGAGTACTGATCTTCTTTTCAAATGAGTAGATCAGATAGTCTCTCTGCCAGAGCTGTTTCTGTCAGCCAGAGCTTCAGATAAAGCTGAGTATCTAAGGATAGCTTTTAAAGATACTGACCAAACAAGGAAATAGATGGCATTGTAGTGTGTCATAGCTGAGGAGACACACAGACATTTTCTAACTTTGGAAAGAATAAAAGCTGTTTCTCAGGAACTGAATTCTACGCATGATTATAATCCCTAGATTYGGTTGTCTTGGGCATAGCACTATGCTTCCTTGTTTTGGGTCCTTTAAAATCTATTTACTGAAGCATTAGAAATAACGATGTTGTTTTCCACACATGAACAGAGTTAGGAGTAAAGTTTCATTTGATACGGAAATCCTAAATGTTAAAAGTTATTCAATCTTGCTAATAATGATGAAAGCAAAGAGCCAAAAGTCATAAAAATACCTGGCTAAAAAGGATACATTAAATAAARAATCTGGTTGAGTGAGCCTTTTTTCCCATTTCCCCCTCATCCCTGGTACATATTATGTATAACTCATACTCAGCAATAAATTTCTGTTTATTTGTAGAAGGTCTGTCTCCCTCTACATTTGAATTTTTAGATACCAGCTTATGTTTCTAAGAAGCTTGACTTTTTTCATGAAAGATACTCCTTTGTTGTTATTKAAATATTATTGGTGAGAATAGTTTATGTGCTAGAGTTTAGTATGCTAGTGTTCGAAGAAAAAGTCTTCCAGGTGAATTAACTAATTCACATTCAAGTCTTTTTCAGTTTAAAAACCTTGTTTGTTTTATGTATTTTTTAAGGGTTACTGTCTCATAGGCCACACAGAGCAGCATTTCAGCAACAGAGGAGTGATTTCTCTGCATGTGTATATTAATTTGTTTAACGAGTGCTAACAAAGTCTTTGCAGAAAAGATCTCTTAGGAGGTGTCCGTCGGTGTACCTGTCACTGTAGTCTTTATCGAACCCCTCTGCAGTTAAGCCATTCAATTGTGCAGAAATTGTCAGAGAGGAGGAGGAGTTGGTCTCATGTTGCCTCAAAATAGAATATTCAGCCTGATTCAATGCTCCTAGCCACCAYAGACGATTCAACTCTTAAGAAGCACTAATGAGATTTAACTAGGATTAAACTCCAGCACTGCCCACTTACACAAATGGCCAGAAAGCCACCCTACCCCCTACAGGGTTCTCAGTCCTGTCATGTGGTGCCCCTTCTGTTAACCTCAGAAATCCCTGAGCACAGACTGAGTRTAATAGGCTAATTGTTTCTTGTTTGAGAGATAAATGCATCCCCAGTGGAACAGCTTGAGCCACAAGGATGCTGTATCCTACCCAGGTGCATAAGGGGTAGCCAGACTGGAGAATTTCAGAGAGAGCAAGAGAGGTCATTGCAACACATCACAGATCGTAGCTGGGGGTTTTGAAAATAATGATGATGTCTTTAGGAAAGGAAGCTTCAAATAAACTTTTTTTCACTCCTTCCTGCAGATTAATAGGACTGAAAAGAKCTTGTGCCTGCCTATGTGGAATATTTTGGGGTTGAAACACAATTGTCTTAAGCTTTTCAGGATATTCTCTATTATTTGTGAGTATTACTTGTACACTGCATTTRAGGTAGATAAACTCCCAAGGGCTGGGATTTTCAGCTTTTGAAGCAGATATGCTAATAGACAGTTCCCATAGTTTGATGACATGTCCAGCTTTCTGAAGCAGCCTTTGAAACCTGTTATGGCCTTTAAAGGTTAGGACATTGCCTACTTTAAGTGCCTCTGACACTTGGCTCAAGTAGAAGTTTGCACAAGGGCATGGAACAAATGTGTTGGTATTTTAATTTTTTCCTACCTCCTCTTTCATCTTGAAGATGATTATCTCAGTGATGAGTTAAGTGACTTCTAATTTCTGAGGCTTTTCAGGATGGAGTACATGGAAAATGTAGTATCCATGCAAAATGTACTTCAGAGTCAAACTGCAGAACAAGCCATGTGATTTGTGTTCCTGGTTTGAATTCCGGTTTATTGTGCCAGTCAGTTACTTGTCTTCAGCATACCTGTTTCCTTTCCTGGAGTCAGTTGGACACGATCATGTCTCTTGTGGCAGAGAGTTTCTCTTTATCTCATAAACCTTCATTTTTTTTTAACGTTTGAATTCTTCAGAGGAAAATTGCAAGGTAGCCGAGAGATCAGCTAACAGTAAAATACAAGTTATTTATTACYGCAACCGTGGGATGAAGAGGAGCTTACCTTCCACCTCACGTGTAGCTTCAAGACTCTTAGCTCACTGCCTTAAAAGATTGATCTCGATTTTATGATGCTTTTAATCAGTATTGTTTGCAGGGGATTAGAGGCCTCATCGCAAATCCTGTCTCCTCCAGGGCCTGGTGTTGCTAATGCTGCCCTACATATCTGTGCCCGCGGCCAGCCCTGTAGCAGGCCAGTGAAAGTTTGGCGTGAGATCCAGGCGTGAAGAGCGGCTCTTCGCACATGGCCCGAGGACTGAGCTGCTCTTCAGGTGGCGGTGGCAGTGCTGCTGGGTCTGCTCAGCAGTTCTCCCTCATGCTGGCAGGGCTGCCTGCTTGGTTGGTTGTTTTACAAGAACATTGTAGCTAGTCTTAGAAAATTAAATCCTGTAAAGATCATAATGCAAAACCTATCCAGCAGCTTCAATCATAACTCTGAATTGTTGGGCTCCTGGTAATTTAGCTCTTATGCAGCAATTTATTTTCCATTCTCTATGTCCTTTAAATGTTTTATATTTAAAAGTCAAAGTTACATTTCTAGTTGAAAAGCTGAATGGTAAACTTTTTGGTCCCCTCTGACTCTCATTTTTTTTCTTTTTCTGTTTAGGTTTTAAAGATTTGCTATTTTAAATCTTAGTCAAAAGTTGCTTCATTTATTGTCAGCATATCCAGATAGTGTATGTGGCACAGATACTGGCAAGTTTCTGGAAGGCCAGAAAGGAAAGATAGTGAATTATTTTTATACAGTAAGCTATAGTTATTTCCTGAAGCTTCCAGTCAAGTCCTGCTTAACCTCGCTTTAGTGCCTCCAACTTTTGTCTRCAGAGTCTCACAATACTTAAAATCTAGCTAATGAAAAACATGTTTTTCTTATATGGGAGTTCTCAAGAATTTCTTGATAAGAAACTTTGAAAAATCTCCCTCACCTACAGAAAGCTGAAAACCCATCACAGGGTGGGCTCCACCTTCAAATTAAATTAATTGGCTGTTGATCACATTTATTGGGCAACTTGRMTGCACTGTGAATATGATGTCTTTTCAGTTCCCTGGGTGACCATGTCAATGAAGTCATGATAAGAATCAGCTCCTTTTTTGACATACGTGAAGGAGAGGTGGGAGATAGAATTGTGCTTTTCTCTTTCTTCACCTGTGTGATTTGAACCACACTGAGTAAATTGTGCTGTTTTCTCTCTGTGCTTGGAACAGCAACTCTCATCTAACTATAAAACAATGAAAATATTTATGAGAAAGAAACACTGAAACAAAATTGTTCTTTTTCTTAGCCAGTCCATGAATTTGCTCTTGAGCACCATATGGTCAGCACATCTGAGGTCAGCACATTTGAGGATGGTTCTTGTGTTGACCCCTTACAGCCTGGATTTTTTTGTCCTGCAAAGCAATCCCCTGCTTTACAAACTGACCAGTTGGAATGAATAAGACAATGACAAGATGGACTGCGTGCCAACAAGGTTGCAGGGTGGCTGTGTTGGCAAGCAGCTCACCGTGGCTGAGGATGTGGTTTCCTGGACAAGGCTAACAGAAATGTTCAAATGGCAGTTGTGGTAGATGTTTGCCTTAAGACTATAACCTTCCCTGTGTGTCAGAAACTGGCACACTCTCTGGCTGTGTGGAAGGAAGAAATGTGCCTACCCTTTCCTTCTGAATACAGAAGGAATTTGCACCATGTTGTCCAACTTGTTACTGCCCACCTCAGTGGAAACAGCCGGATAGAACAGGCTAGAGAGGACAAAATGTGACTCCTTATCCACATCTCATTTCCTCCTTCTACAGAATACTGTGTTGACAGCTTAGGTCTAATTAATGGGCTTTGAGCCCAYAGATGGCACAAAGCCTTTGGGGCTGGAATTCAGTGGGGTGTCTAATTCCAAATGAAAGGACACACAGCAAATCCTTAATCTATTGGGAGCTGATTGGAACAACTGTTTATATGGGAGCAGCTTGTATTCAGGCAAGACACTGTCTCTTCACATTTATTTTAAACTTATTTAAGAGCATTAAGGAAAACTCTCTTCAATTACTTGCAGCTGGAAAGCCAGTCTTTTGCCTGTTGGCATTTGAAAACTGTAGGATTAGACAGTGTTCCTGCAATGTATTTGCAAGCTATTGCCATAGCTTCAGTTKTTACTTAGAGTCTGCTGAGGACTTATCCCGGCCCCAGGGAGTAATCTCATTGCAGGCTTGTTGCTGTACAACGTAGCATGTGCAGTGAAGGATCCAGTATGTAGGGTAAAAGTGCCACCAAAAGAAATGAGAGCAAGTGATATGCTTCTGGATTTGAAACTAGAYTTCGGTCTTTTCCTGGATGCCTAGCTCTTACAAATGTTGTGGTAGAGAGAACACTAAAGATGTTGTTATGCTTCAGGAAGCTTATTAGTAGTCCAGCAGGATCCAGAAATCCTAGAGCAGGATTATGGCTTCATTGCCTGAGGTCTGTGCAGAGGTCATATGGAAATGTGGTCCCTGCCTCAAAGGGTTTGCAAGTGTAACTTGAGAGGGTGRTGGGAGATGGTGCATGGATGCTTGTCGATTTGACTGTTTGTTTCTGATTAATAGAGACGCATAAGTGAAACTCTTTGGAAACATATCCAATACTTTCCAAATTACTATGTCTTACAGGTAAAGTTAACTACCTACATGCTGGAGGAGTGTGAGGGCAGTAATATACTACTGACTGTGAATAATGCGGAGTTTGGGGACTTCATTCTTCTCTGGTCACACACATCRGATGAGCTACAACACTAATATCTGTGTTGAAAAGCTGTCAAGAGTATGGCATGGAAATGAGAAATGTCTGTGCATCTGTAGAGTTCCACAATGGAGAAATGGTCTCAACTACTCTGTTAAAATAAAATTCAGGGTGGAGAAAAGAACATTCTCTGCGTGGTGCCAGAGTCGGCTAAGTTTTAAGGCYGCTGCTGCTTAGGAAACAGTCCCTTAATGTTGTTATTTGTAAAGTCTTTGCATTTAAGAAAAATGTCCATCTCTTGGTTGAATGAAAATGTGTTTCCATATGTGATCTATGTGTTAACTTTTACACATGTACATTTAAACAACTTTGATATTTAGAATACAAAGTATCAAGAAGAAATAACAGCAAGTTACTGRTTTTGGTGGCCTGGAGCTACATTTTAAGGTGATTGAAAAAAATTACTTACTGAAGATAGATTCAGTSTCCTGTAGGGGCTTGCTTTTGATGTCAGGACTCTCCCAGAATGCAAAGCATTCCTCTGCTGAACTTGGCCTATATAAGTAGTGAAATCAGATTAAGGCAAAAAAGCAGGTTTGTCTGCTGCTATTCCAGGCTGGCATTTGCTGTGAGTGATTTTTAGAGTTTGCCTTTTAATGTTGTTCCCTTCCAGGACACAAGGAGAATCCTATAAACCTTTCTCTCTTGGAGTTATCTGGGCTCACAGAGTTGTTCTTGCTTGAGCATGATGGGACAAACTGCTCTGACTGGCAAAGAGCRTGGGCAAGACTGGGAGGTTAAAACAGCCAGCACAGCACATGATATTAAACCTCAGTTCTCAGACTGACTGTTCAGAGCTGTCCAGTTCTTTCTCAGTGAACACATACAGTACAGTTAGAGCTTGACTTATTTYTTAGCATATTGTTTTGACATTATACTGCCTTATTTTTTGAATTATGAATGCAATTGTAATTTCTGAAACATTTTAAATTCTGTGTAAAGGTGAGTCCAAAGGAATTGTTACTGATTGAGCCTATTAAAATTTGATCAGTGCCACTATCATTCTTACAACTTAAGCTCCAGCTCTMCTTTCTGTGAGGACATTTGCCACCAGCTCTACTTTCTGTGAGGACATTTGCCATACTGTTTTGGTTTTCCAGGTTTTCTAGAAATTCGACTCTTTCATCAAAGGGCAGTTTCACTCAGTGAAAATACTGTTGTTCTTGATGATTGTTAGGAGACAGGTACTTTCTCATGCTCTCTTCTTTTATTCTTAATTTTTCTTTAATCATTTCAGTTTGAAAAATCAGGCAGAGAAGTGGAAGATCCACCAGATTTCATTGTCAGTCCCTTCAATGCTTTCTACATTTCCATGTAGATGTCAGATCACTGTGTTCTATGTTTTAATGTACTGACAAGCATACAACATTGGTACAATATTATCCTGGCCACTTGTGCCACAGAAGCACTCCCATTGTACTAACACCAGACCTTTCTTGTGCCTTCAGTGTGTCAGGAAACAGTCTGGGAGGTATTCAAGACATTCTGGGATAGATTGCCAGAGCGTGAAGAATACAACACCTGGATGAGCCTRTGTGAGGAAGGAATGATGAGTATCTTTGAGATGGGCACGAACTTCAGTCAGTCTGAGGAGCACCGGAGCCTGATTGTGAAGGTGGGTGCAGCCCCTGCTTGGTGTGTTCTCATGGGCAAGGGCATAAAGTCCCACTGCAGTGTGCAACTCGGTGTATCACAGGTGCTAATGTACAGAGCTCCTAAGATAGGCAGGCATCAGTATTCCAGCTCTTGGATCCGTAGTTCTGAGATCAGCTCCAAAACGCAGTTGTGGCTGATCCAAGGGAGGGAAAAGCAACAATGATGAAGAGAATGTGGTCTTCAATAGGTATATTTCTGACTAGTAGATGGTGTCTAGACCTCACAATGTGAGTCAGGCTGTRGCGCATTTCTCCCTGTGACGTGTARCAGCCTTCCTGCTCTGAGCAGCACACGGAGGTGCCTTCAGTCCAAATGGCACTTTGGAGCAGGAAGTTCTGAGCTGTAGTTCTGATGCTACCGAGATACATATTATAATTGCCTGTTTGATGTTCTATAGCTTTGTGATGTCTGCGCACTGCTACCTGACTGAAATGAGTATAGCTGTAAATATAAAAACTGGTGTCCTATGAAGGCAATAGATAGCATTAGGTAACTCRCCATGGGGAGTTGCAGAGGTTAAAATCAGAGTACCAGTGTAAAACAAGTCAATAAAAAAATGCTGAATATCTTGATATGTTTTTTGTTATTTCAGTTGAATCAAGCTTATTGTAGTCTAAAGAAAATAGAAAGGCTTCTTTAGTTTGACTTAGTGCTCTGCYTCAAATGAAATATGAAGATGTGTTTTCAGGAGTTTGTGAATTTTAAAATTAAGTGCTTAACTTTGTATTCATCTAAGAGTATATCTCTTAATTTCTCTGCATAAAAGGCTGTATTAGAATGTATGGTGGCTTATGGATCTTTAAGATTACGATGTCTTCTACTTTTGCAAACTAATGGATGAGTGGTGTTATGAAACTTATCATAAGTCTTAAATATGTGATCCCATAGAATCAGTAATGGCCAGCCAGCGTGGATGCACTGAGTTTTCTCCYTCCTTCTTTTTTATGGACTATGCTAAGAATGTGCACTAAGGAATGTGAATATGCAAACTGTTGTGGATAGTGGAGAGAAGGTGGGGGTATTTTCTGAGCCTGCATGTTAGTATTCACAGGTGATGTTAGCCAAAGTTTGCCTCTGATGTCTGATGATGCTGTTGCCCTTAGAAGACTTCCCAAAAARTGAAGAGAAATAAAATTAGTGTGATTTTTTTTTAAATACACACAGTGCATGTAACATTATTTTATTCAACATTTTGGCAGTTAGATGATCTATAATGGGAGCTTATTAAAAGAAATCAAAATGACTCTGGGAAACAGGATGATGCATCTAACTTTCCACTGCTGCTCTCCCTTTTTGGGTATGGCTCTCCAGTGTTACAGTTGAGTCAGATAAAATGCTCTGTGTWTGATCTTTTCAGGAGGTTTATGTGCAATTTAGGTTTCCTTTCTCCTGTAGATGGATATATTCCTTTCAGCACTGCACTATTCTGGAGAAAAGAAGSATGAACAGTATTTTCTTTCAGCACAGTTGGTAAAAGGTGATGGTAGTTGGGCTGATTTGATGGCAGACTAGTTTGTGATAAGAGGAACTGAGCGCTGTCACCACCATGTGACATAAAATGTCATAATATAAAATGTAACAGATCTGTCAGGTGGCTTTTTTTGAAATAAAAACCTGAACTCAACTTAACTTTGAACCAGAGACTGAAGGCAAGAGCACTCTATCTATCCCATCCCCCAATCAGGCACCATCAAAAGATCTGATGACRTGTTTTTAAATGCATTGGTCAGAGAGTGGTTTTAAATGCTAAATCTAGTACTGACTTGCCTTTCTTTATGTGCTCATGAACAAAATTCTCGTCAGAGTGTGAAACCTTTTTAAAGCAGCTCTGAGAATGTAAAGTCCAAACAGAAGCAGTGGATACATCTCTGCTTTTGAGAACATCCTTCCTCTTGCTAATTGCTTGCTCCAGTCTAATGTGGTGGTGAGAGCTGGGGCTCAGCCTGTGGGACCAAACACACTTTCTAAAGCCCTGTGTCCTACCTTGTTCTTTCCACTCTCACCAGCTAAGTGCACCAAGTTGCATGGTCAAGCCTTTCCATTACTTGTGGGATTTTGTTTCCCTCTCATCACAATATGTTCATTCATTTGGTCATGATTAGCTGTTGCTATTTTTATTCCCATTCCTTAGGTTTGATTTCTAAAGTGCTGAGCACTTCTCGCCAAAGGGCTGCCATCATCTCACTGAGTGCACAGTATTCTGCATTGTGCACCTGTGATACATGTGAATAGGCCACACTCTGTTGCTTAAAAGGAAGATTCACTTCTGCAGTGTTATTGTTTGGCCATTACACTCCTCATTAAATATCATTTGTTRCTAATCTTCCTCTGCTCTCCAACATCTGCAAATTGTCTGTGGTTAATTTCAAGAGTTTAGTTTAGAGCCTGCAGCTGATAAAAGTAATCCTGCTTTTCTTTTGGTAGGTATTGGCTGCTACTGCCACAGCATTGATCTCTGGCCTCTTTCGTGTTGGGCACGTTGGAAGTTTCTGGCAGTCTTATTTCAGACTGTCTTTTTACTGCTTTTTGGTAGATAGCAACATGAAATTTAATTTTTAGAAGTGCTGCATGCAGTGAAATTTCCCCCTCTCTCTCAAAAGAAGTTCAGCATATCTGAAAATCAGGCAAACTAAATCTGTGGGTTTTGCTTTCAATAAACAATGATTCAGCAAAATGATTGCTTTCATGCTGTTTTTGTTGTAGCATGGAGGGTTGTTACAAGCCGTGTAATTAAATGTCATTTTATTAGCCTTCCTCCTTGGTTTTCTTTCTTATCTTTTCCTCTAATCCCCAGTAATCACTGTCACACCCACAGATGCTGCAATGTCTGCTCCAACCTGACTTAGTTCATGGAGAGAAAAATTCTCTTTTTCCTGCTTTCAATACACTTTCTTAATGGATATCAGATGGAGCTTAGACTAGCTCTGGTCCCAGCTCTCATACTTGCTTTCTTCAGGAAAAAAGTYGTTCAGTCTCTAATAGCCTGTCAAAAAGACTTGACTAATTTGGTGGAGGTAAAGGTGTACATAGCTGGAATTTCTTCTTTTGCCATCATGCRGCTTCTACTGGTACAGGAGGTGCCCCTCAGAAGGCAAAGCTTTTGTTGCTCTGCAATAAGCAAGCTGGGCACCACATCTTTTCTTGGAGATGTGAGGTCTGCCTCTATGGATTTCCCTGTCATGTCTGTACATACATATATGTTATAAATTAACATATTATATATATATGTATGAAGTCTTCATGAGTTTCTTAAAGCAAATCACCTGGCAGATTTTCAGAAGGAGCAGGTAGACAGATTCATGCCAAGCATAAAAAACAATTTTAAAGATTTTTTTTTCCTCCCTGAATTCTTTCATTTTAATTTCTGTGTGATCATGTTAACTGTGACAGTACTTTACACAGGAAGAACACTCTCCTACTTAATTTCTTTGGATATCAAGTAGATTTACAAAACATGAGATTATGTTAACCTGTCTCTTCTCAATTCTTGCCAGAAATGCAAAAGGAGAAGGTAATTCCAGTCCAAAGAGTAGTTTTCTTGAGGTATATTTCTTCATATAAAGCTTCCTTCCTATAAGTTAACTTGGCTTGCATTCCTTACTGTGCACCTGTATTTCAGTGGGAAGTAAAACTCTGTTATATAGAATGTCCTCATTCATCCTGTTCTACACTTTGGGACGTGGGTGTCTAGAATTCTGATGTTGTCAAAATTTGCCCTGACTCTGCCCTGTGATTGTGGCCACATTCCCACTTGTGCTAGGCAATTTTTGGAAGACCTAACAGAGGAGAAATGCAAGCAAAATTAACTATTGGTTTCCCAAAAACAAGGTACTTCTTGCTATGAGACCGAAGCACTGCTACCAAACCAGCACATCCTGTGCTATTCATAGGAGAATTTACAGCTGGCATATGGTATTCTTTGTTAGATACCCACATAGATACTGAGCACTTTCTTTGACTTTATAAATTATCGAAATAATGCAGCAGTTTTGGAGTAACTAGTTGAATTGTTTTGACATCTGCTGTCCTGCAAGTAAACTTTTGTAAAAATTGCATCAGAAGATACCGCATTGAATGTTCAAGTGTGGAGGAATGAAATTAAAGGAACTAAAGGTGTGAAAAATATTGAGTGGTAGTAAGAACAGAGATATTTTCAAGAGGGCTAAAACAGCACATGTACAGTCAAGCCCATCCTTATATAGTCTGTGGTTCTTTAAACTTCAAGCTATAAAACCACAATATGCAGAATATACTACAAACACTGAGTTTGTTAGAAGATACTGCTGAGTGCCTTTCACCATATAGCTACATTGCCAATACCTTGATTGCTTACACTTTTTAATGGAACCCAGGTGATTTTGAATTGACCAGTTATGTGCTCACATAATTAAAACCAGTGTCAGGTCTTGTTATGAATAGAATCCATAAATGTATTGTGATTAGAAGAGGAGGGAAAAAATACAATTCCTTCCTAGGGAATAGATATTAAAAAGAAATCCCTTTACTAAGTCATGTTTCAAAATTCTTTTACTTTGCATTTTTTTCCTTTWGTCTGACATAGTACAACAGAAAACAAGGAAGTAGAACACAAGTGCRTGTTGAACTTCTATTGGTTTGTAATGGAAACTGTATTATAACATTTGTTTGTCACACATGCTGGCATTTTGAAGGTGGCCTTTGGCTGTGGGGAAAAAAAGTGTTGGTGATTTTCTTGGGTGATTACTATGAGCAATTGYACAGCTTCTTGTTTAATACCCTTTTGATTGCCAATCCACACTGATGTGTCTATCAAACAGAATATATTTTATTCAGCAAAGCAAGTGGACTGACTGCTGTGTGTATAGGGTAGCAGAACAAAAATGTGACAGTCAAAATGTAGAATACATTCGGTATTGCTGTGTAATTGTCAAGTTCTTGCTGGCACATGAGGATCTCTGAACTACATGATTCTTCAGCCAGTTGTTATTTGTGGCAGTCTGAGACTCCTTCTTTCCAAATGAGAGAAAAKACCTGAGCAAACAGGGGAAACGCAGATGATGCTGAGGAGACAGCAAGAGCTGGAGCAAGAGACGTGAGTTAGGGCCACACTTGCTGCTTAATCCTGGTTTCTGTCTGCATAGAGTGCTTCCCATGAGAGGATGCAGTACAGCTCCGCAGTACCCGCCACTGGGAAGGGCTGCAGGATTCAGTCTGCATGAATTATTAGTTCAGTGGATATCTTGAAAGAGGTCTGATAATATTCTTTGGTGGGTAGAGACAACCTAAACTACTGATGGTTGTGCTTAACCTGTCTAACTGCCATACATCCTGTTAAATCTTGATGGGCTGAGATGACGGTTGTGACCTCTCTGTTCRTTAAAGTGCTTAAAGCAAGCAAAGATGCCTTCTGACTTGCATGGCTTTGGCATCGTTCTGTTGGTCAGTTAATTTGGGGGCATTTTTTAATTCATCAAAATCTTGAAACTTGATGTTATACCATTCCTGGAGAATTCACAAAATTTAAGTTTTACYGAAAGACTCTAAGGGAAATTGAAAGTAGGTAGACCCTCATTTTTCTAAGCTGCGTCTCCTTCCCAAGTCCATAGCAAAAAGCAGCTTAAAGCCTGATACTGCAGTGCCTCCGGCTTGAAGTTCCGCCTGCATCCTGCATTTCCAATATGGGCATGTAATAGATGTAGTGATTTCTATTTCTCCAGACTTCAGTCAAATTTCAGAGAATAAAGTTTTGAAGAGTTACTGTTCCTTATAAGTCTGATGAAAATCTACAGTAGCAGCACATGTTGAGAAAAGCTGTTATGAGAAATGAAGAATTAAAGGAACTCATGTAACTTAATCTGTTGAGCAGATACTCAACTATACCTGCTGAGGGCTCATGTACAACCCCATGTCTATAACAAAGCATATCTGACAGTGTTGGGCAGATGGGACRGGACAACAGGGATTAGGTTATGAATCCTTCCCGTAGGAAGCAGGTCTGTGTGATTTTTGGTTGCTGGCAAGAGGGAGATTTGTGCTGTGCCCACTTTGGTGGGTCTGAGAACCAAGGGTTAAACTGAGAGTTAGTTGTGGAAAGGAGTTGTAGCACAGCTTTGTSTGAAAGAATTAAAGGCAGACAGTTTCCCCAGGAATCCCCTAAACTGTGATGGGAGGTGCTAGCCTACTGAAAGGCAATGTGAAAATTTCCCAGGACAGGATACAAACCCTTCAATGGTGTTGACTCAGCAGTACATTAGTATAGTATTGACTTTCCAGCCCATATCCAGCTCTATCTGTTTCAGTGTGTTGTTTGCACAGACTAACTGCTCAGTCACAGCTCGGGGTAAAAGGGGCAGAAGGCAACCCTGCCTTAGGGTGCCTGAATGGGTGGCATAATAAAACCTCCTTAGCATGCTGAAAAGGGTACTTAGCAATGTAAAATAAGTGATTTTGCCTGAATTCTGAGAGCTGTGTTCAAAGGTGGGATGTATCATCCAAAGGATAAGAGTTATTTGTAACCACTTACTCAAACTACAGCACTGGGAGTATCTCATGGAGGTARACGATTGGCTTCCTAAGGTTCCTGCCACAGAAAGACCTCTTCTGCAGTCTCTCCTCTTCCTGTTCTCTGATCTTCCTTGCTAACCATTGTTCTTCTCTGTTTAATTAAATGTCCTAGCYACAGTTTCCAGTCCTTCATATTTTTTTCTTTGCATAGAAAACCTCCAGTTTCTTCTAAATCTGGAAAACAGCAGATCTCATCTGCTCTTTCACCTTCCCCATCCCCTCTTATGGATGCAAAAAAAAAATTTTATGTTGCCCTCCTTTGAGCCATAATGTCAGATTGCCTTCACCCTCTTTCTTATCCACAAACTTACTGTTCTCCTGCTGACTTTGACTCCTTGCTTTACAAGTTTTAGCCTCCTCTAACTTAAAAAGAACACCATCATGCTCCGCCCCTCCCGCCCCTTGCCACATATACACAAATAGAATAATTACCTTCAGCTGTTTCTCCAAATCTTGCCTCATGCCCCATCTCATAAGTAATTTCTCTGGTTATTCTCTCTGGTCACTGTTCCAATTCCAGCCTAAATCTTCCTTTTCAGTCTCTCCTTTGCAGCTAACACAGCACAAAAACTGTCAGCTGTGAAGCTCCTCTTCTTTCCAGGCAGAGTTCAGAAGCCATGCCTTATCCTCATCACCCTTGTCTGATTAACTCCTTTACTTTGCAAATCTCTAGTTTTTCCTCATTTTCTGTGTTTTGCACCTTGTTTCTAGATAGCACTGCTTAACACACACTGAAGAATCATTTCTATATTGAGAGTTCACCTCTGCTGTGGAGCTGATTCCTCCTGGACAGACTGGGTYCTTAGCTTGGTTCTGACACCTTTCCATGGATCTCTAGCCTTCTTTTCAAGTTGCACATAGTTAAAACAATATCTGTTCCACTAAGCTGCTCCTGCTATCTCTCCTCTTGCTCACTGTAGACAATATTTTTAGCTTACCTGTCAGGGATGTGGCTGAGAGCACTGCTCTCTATTCTGGCTTTCCCAGCTCTGGACGTTGTCATCCATTTCCTTGAATCATCCCCAGTGCTGTGGCTGTGCCTTCATGAGAGTTGGTTCTGCCATGCRCCATAGTGGGGAATCAGGACAGACAAATAGAGAAGCATTTCTTGGTATGACTTTCCTGTTGTAAATGATGAGTATGGGTGTGTAAAATCAAATATACTTGGTACAGTACTACACAGATGAGATTAAATAGTCAAGGAGATTATTTCAGATCTCCTTGATGTTTCCTCCACCTTTTTCTCCTGCCTGGGATTACTTCCAAGATATTTTGTCTTCTGCAAATGAATATGTGAATAATGATAGTCCCTTAGGATCAGGCAAGAATGTCCTTTATAATCGCTTTTCTGCAAGTTCACAAGTTGACAGAAGCTCATGCAGTTGGTACTGTATGTGATTTGTAGTATTGTGGTAGCCTGTATTTAATGCTATGGATTTGTATTAATCCATGATAATTTTGCATTATGTCAAACTAATTGTTGAGAAAGGGGAGCACTAGAGCAACTGACACGAAGCTCAGCTCCATATTTAGAGAATTGGTATAATAATGATGTTAGCAAGGTGTCTCTTCAAGAGAACTAATACCGTACAAAGCACCTGCCAGAGCTACCTTCACTGAATAAAAGCTCCCCTCGGCTKTGGTGTGGCTGCTGCTGTTGTGGAGAACCATTTATAGATCACTTCAAGCATTCAAAGGGTAAAGACGTTAAATAATCTTTACAGGTCCATGTGCAGGAGGTAAGTTTCTAACTCCATCTTAATGAAGGGGTTGGGTCAGAGAGGTGAGGTCTTTTGGCAAAGGCTGTTCTGYACTAAATAAGAAAACAAGCCGATATTAGAACTCTAGAGCCCTTGGCTTCTGATTAGGGGGAAAAGGTGATGTTTGCCATGGAGCTCAAATATGTCATTGCTTGCCCCCACCCTAGACTGGAATGCAAATTAGACATTTAAGAGAGAGGAAGACAGTCACACTACAAACTATTGCACACCATGCTAGTTTAGCAATAGCAGATRCTTCATTTTCACATCCTTAGTTTAAAAAACCCCTACATTTAACRTTATAAAAAACTAGTCTTATATTTCAGCTCTGTAGGACTCAGCCAAAATGTGTGAATCTGTTTTTCAGCCCTCTGTAGACTGTAAGCAACTGAAGACTGGGAATTGAGATCATACTTTCCTTTTGAATTTACCTAAAATTCAAAACCTAAAATTTTATCCATGATGTAAAGCTGCAAGGTGATAATTGTCTGGTGCTAGCTTTGCAATGATGTATGAGTTTTGAGGGGTGACTGGTCATTCTTTTATCAACTCATTTGTAATTTAAAATTTATGCTTTTGTTGTTGTTGTTTTGGGCATTTTTAGGCAATAGCTTCATGGCTTTATACAGCAACCAAATATAAGATGACAATTTTTACCATTTTCCAAAACTGCTGCTGAATCCAGTGGGATATTTCATCTGAGACAGCACGGTAAAAAGTCCAGCCATTTAAATAGTCGCTTAAAAGATTCTTTGAATTTTTTTTTATTTCATGAAAGAAATTTGAAATGAAGCAAGAATATTCTGTCCTGAACTACCCTATACAGAGACTATCATTCAAAGGCAATCATACTAGAATTTGCTAGTGTACTCTGAAATTGAATGAGAACTTAGTAATTTGATGCCTTTTTAAAAATATGAGTATGGAGACTGTGTAACGTTTCTTATTTTTGACCTCAGCCATTAAAATAATAATTYACCATTTCAGGTTTGGTTCTTATAAGTTCTTAAAATTTGTTGACTAGATGACTTGGAAATAACAAGATATACTGGTTAAGTCCAGAGACCCAGACTCAGGAAATTTGGGAGCCACCAGCTCCTCAGGCTGCTCTGCAACAGTTTTGGCCCAGGCATCCCTCACTGGGGCATCCCTATTCCTTTGCTCTAGGAAGTGATCAGGACTACACTGACTTCTGCTCTCGGGGGCCTTTGAGGACCAGCGATTTAAGCTGCTGGGTATGGACTAGCAGGAGGTATTGAAAAGATGTGTGAGGCCTGTAATAACTGGGATTGGTTTTCATAGCATCTACAAACTGTCCTGACTGTCTGAGTATGGAAGAACATCTTCTTTTCTAATGAGCAAATACTTTTTACTGAGCTGCTACTTAGAGATAACTTTGCAAAAGCTTGTAGAGAGGGAATCAGTCTCTCTGTTCCTTGCAGACCCCAGTGCACTAAGGGCAAATATAGAGGCACTGTATAGACCAGTGTAATGACCCCTTAAAAACTACCCAAAGTCCAATACAGCTTTAGTGGCCCCAAGTTAGTTTTCACTGTAGAACCTAGTTTCTTTGTTTGTCACTTAAAACTAGTCTTGCTGTGTCTTACACAGCTTATTTTTTTCATACTAAAGAATGTCCAAATGCTTCATTTAATGGACTTGTACACTAAAGGTTGGTCAAAGAACATGCTGAATGGCAAACTGACTGAAATTAGTATTTTGACAAGCCCTYCTCAGGCTGATATCCAAGCTGTCTGTCATTCTAGCTATGATCACAATGTCCACACACATCCTGGAAAGAAGAGAAGGGTAGTCATTGACATGGCTCCAAATCAATAACAACTGAATTTCTACACATTCCTAGAAACAGAAGAGAATGAGCAGGCTAACCTGCTCAAAAAGTCTCTTTTGCCTTTTCACCCTTCCTTCAGAAGAATCATCAGGATAGCTTAGAGTGACAGTCCTTAGGTCACTGAATACATATGGGTGTTTTTCAGGGAAGTTTGCAAAGTGGAAGTAGTATATTTAAAGCTAATTGTAATTTAATTTCAAAGGAGATACTTGAGTTGATCCACTTTGTGTTGTTTTTACTGAAAAACATATCTGCATTGATTATATAAAGAAAGCCAGCCCAATAAACAGTACACCAAACAATCCCTTTCTGTTCCCCTAAAGCAGAAAAGCAGAAATTTTGTGGCTGGACAATAATTTTCTGTAAGTATTTGATATTCTGTTTACATTGGTACAGCAGCAGGATATAGCATTATTTCTCAACAGTTATCATGCGGCAAACTGCTCAGGACCTCTTTCTTGTGGTGTTCCTCAGAGAAGCTTTCATGACTCTTCTCTAGAACCAATGGCACTAATGCCAGGAGAATTTTGATGAAAAAATGTGAACTGCTTAGTCCTTACACACCAATACATGAAAAAATGTCATCCCTGTCATTTGTATAACCATAAACAGTCATCAGATTAATCCTGCTAGGTTACTTTAAGCTGTAACTTTACTTTCAAAAGATGGTTTTAAATCCAGGCAAGTAGCAGAAGTGACATTGTATTTCTGAAGACAGCTTGCTTAAAAAGATCTGCTTGTAGGCCTCCTTTAAGGTGAGAGAATGTTGTACCTGCAGAACACTGCAGGAAAATGCAGGAATGTAGAGTATCTCTGAGAAACCTAATGTTCTTTATGCTGTCTGATGTTGCATTTCAGTTGTATTTTGGAAGTGTTGGACATATTTTGTTTTCAGCAGGGAATTTGATAATAGGTTTTTAACTTAACAAATGCCAGTACAGAGAATAGAATTACTTCWGCACACAGAAGGAAATAGTGGTATAAACTACATTTCAATTTCTTTCACCTTATGTTACCCAAATATACTTAGGATTTGTTTGTTTGTTTTCCAGAAACTGTCCTACACAAAGGAAGCAATGGGCAGGTGAGTATCTGTGTTCTTCTTGCATTTTATTCTCTCTGGAGATGATAAGAGGCCTGAGCTGTGACATTCTGTAACCTTTTCTCTCTTTTTCTTGTCAGTTCCTGCACTGATTGGGCTTGTGGGTAAGTAATTTTCCTTTTTTAAAGGCTCCTGATGGGTTGTTTCTCTGGTTCTTGCTGCTGCTGTAGTTGATTTGTGCACTGAAGACGAACAAAATTCACTTTTGTGAAAAAGTGCACATAGAAAAGTGTGGTGGAGAAATCTGGTAGCTCTTGCATGTAAACCTCTGTCCTGGCATGGTTGGCATGCTCAAAATATCTCAGCCAATCTGGGCCTTGTACTTCTGCTTAAGTGTGTCATCACCTTGTTGGCCGTCGGGCTGTCAGGCACAGACACAGGCTATTTACCTGAAGAGGTTTAGTGGGGGAAATCTATTTTGGGAAAGAGATGTGTCCTTAGTGTTCTGGTTGTCCTGAAAATGTTTCCCGAAGGCTTTCAGGTAGTCCTGTTGTCATTACAAAAGCAAAACGAAAAGTGGAATGTTTTGAAATGCTGTTTTAAAAAACTTTCAAGAGATGTGTTCTAAAAATGGTTACAAGGGAATTGGCTTCTTGGTCTCCTCTCACTTTTAACAAGGCAATAAAACTGAAAACTAGTCTGAGTTGTGGCTTCTTTGTACCAAAGCAAACCTAAACTTGACCTGTTATTTTCATGTCTTTTTTTTGAACTGAAAAGAAAACAAGTTCAGTGTTATTGTTTCATTGCTACTCAGAACTTACTCTAAGCTGTTATTTTCAGGGTAATTCAAACCCAAACAATCTGGTGCTGAACTCATCTGAAAAACTGGCAGGTTCAATTCCCTGCTTTACAGGTCACATAAAGTTATGATAAATATGAATAATTAATATACTGGGAAGAGTAATCACTTAACAGGCTTTAAAAAAACCCACCAACTTCCCAAATTAGGTATCCTCATAGTGATTTCATAACCATAATGTGTATTAAAATTAATAATGTGAGATTATAAGGGCAAAACTGATTCCTAAAATGGTGGTTTCTCTCTGTCCTGTGGAGCTGAGTGCTCCTTTGACAAAAGCAGTCCTGGAAGCCCCCAGGTCAGCTGGGTAATGCACATCTGTTCTGAAGAAGTTTGGATTTGAAAACCTATTGTATTCCTCTGTGTGATCATTCAGGAAATCTAGTGAAGGTAGAGATACATGAGAGGAATTGTAGTCAACGCTAACAAACCTAGAGTCTGCATGCACTGGGCTAAGCAACAGAACAGTGCAAAAAGCCCAGCTTTTGACCAAACGGGGAATCAGAGTGATTAACGTTGTACTTGTCCAAAAGACATCTTATGAAGTGTTTTGTGGCAGCATTAGAGGGGTTTCAGTAGGCAATTGGCAAACTTTACCAAACCAATTCACTGTGGGGCTGTGTTGTATCTGTCTCAAAAAACACTGCTTTTATTTCAGTATGTATTGCTTCCGATTGKTTATAGCTTTAGGGTGGGGTCTTCGTTATTGCCACCAGTTTAAACTTTGGGTTTACTCTATCTTTTCCTCTAAAATTTGTTGCTTGTCTGTTGCTTAGAAAATGTAGTGTTTCATAGCATAAAAACAGTGATACAGGACTGAAGCAGTGACAGAAAAAGGTAGATTTGCCCTACCTTTTATGGAATGGAACATCAGGAAGAAATCAYTAGAAATAATTCTGGCAGTATTAAAAAATCCAAACTTACCCTAGGAGCGTTCTGGACATCTTAGAGCATTCATGGTTTGAGATGTGAAGTTTGTAAGCCAGAGTCCTATAAAAAACAAAGCTGTGATTGTCTGTCATGGCAGAAGACATCTCATCTAACTCCAGACATCTTCTGTCAAGAGGAGTGAGTCAGCCAATTCAGTACTGCCAACAGCTGTTATTTCCTGACAAAATAACTAGACCTCCCAGTAAACACCAGAATAAATGTTCTTCTAGAAGTGTTCTGTAAGAAGCCAGAGTAAGTACCGAACCCATGACCACCATCAGCCTCTAAGGCACAGTATGGGAAATCCAGTGTCGAGTCCCACCTGCACAGAAGGAGAGGTGAGCACAGTTCTACCGTCTCCCAGGCGTTGCTGTCCTCACCTGCTGGCCCACATGCGCAGAGAGAGGCTGGTCCAGTGCAGGGCAATGCTGGCACTTGAATGTGTCTGGCTTGCCACCCAGCTGTGCCAYCTGTGTCAGAATGGACAACCGTTCTGGTCTCGTCTCAAGGGATGGCAGGACTCCTCTAAATATCTAGATATCCAGGGTATCTAGATGACATGTTCGGGTGAGATTCCCACACTGCCGGGGAAGGACAGGCTTTTCCAGATAGTGCCTTGAAGTGGGGGTCTAGCAGGAGTCTCTGACTTGTTTCCCTGGTGAGCTCCAGTGCCTCTGATGACTGTGCACAAGCAGTCAYTTCACTTTGGAGGCCTAGCACTAGGCATGTTTCTTGGTCTGTTTTCCCGTTGATAAGAACAAGAAATTTTGCCATAAGTTCTAGAGCATAGCCCCCCCACAAGAAACTAAAAGAGTATTTTTCTTTTCATGAACTTTGACCAATTTCTTTTTCCTGTGAAGCAATTTTTTTCTTTGAAACGATTTTTTAATTTCGGGTTGATCTGGAATGGAAAACAGGCCCTTCATATTTGTTGATCATTTTAACTATACTACCTTTATAAATCAAATCAAAATTTTGCTGAAAGGTACAAACAGCTATAGAATTGAAGATGTGACTTGAATAGTTTAATACAACTCATATAACCTTACTAGATGTCAATACTGTATCTCTCTCTAGCTGGAAAAAGCTGATTTCATCTAGTTAAATGCTAGAATAGTTTCAATGTAGCCTACAGAAAGRTGCCTTGTACTCTTTAATTTAGTTCCTGGAATAACTCACAATCCGGCATTACTGACAATTACGTAACAGCAGGATGAAAGKTTGTTCCCGTAAGGTTTAGAGCATGCATTCACATAGGTTAAATGCTCAGCTACCCTGGCCTTTTAAGGAACTGAGGGATTAAACTAAGTACCACTGAGGAGAAAACCTCAAAAGGAAAAGCAGTACATGGGACACAATCCAGATGTGTACAGAGCAGCGCAGTGGACATTGTAGAGTTTTTTGCCCCAGSTGGAAGTATGGAAACACTGCATCAGCTAAAGACTTTTAATGATTGCTCTATTCAGTAGGCCACTGGCACTCCACATAACGAAGTTCTGTCTCTTAACAATAGGACAGGCCTTTTGYCTAATTCCTGAGGGGTCAAAAGCCAGATCTTGAGAATCTACTGAAAGCAAAGAAGTAGCAAAAAATTGTTGCAGCAGGAAGCTAGAGCTTTTATATCATAGACTTGCTTGAGTGCTGTGTGCACAATAACATACTGAGGAAAAGATAAAGAGGATAGGATAGTTGAAAAGGAGGAATGTAACACACTACTTTTTCACTTMTTCAGAAGCATTTATTAATGTAAAATGAAATATGTAGAGGCATGTGTCCTTTCTGATGGTATTTGTTGATTCTGAACTCACTGAAATTAGTCTCAGTAAATCATGTCCATGCCTCCTGTGTTCTGTCCATGTTCTCTGCCTTGAAATACATTGGCAAATTTAGAATCGTATTTTATCAGTGGTGGTAGCAATGGTTSATGATGTATCAACTCAGATTTTGTACTGTTTATCTAATGTGCTTCATGAAAGAATAAGAATTTGTCTTCTGTGCTGGGATAATTTCATCAGTTCAGCAGTTCTGCCTGCAGTGACACAGAAATGTGCCTGAACTTCTTTACCTTTTGCATGTGGACTTGGCAATTACATTGCTCATTTCAGAAATTTTTTATCATCTGCACAGCTTTACCACATGTSATGAGTTCCACGCTGCTTCTCTTCAGTTGTATATTTTCTTTTGTGCTCCCTACTGTCTGATAGCAAATAGTAAAGATTTGTCCTGCTTTAGCTAGAACCAAAAGAGATCAAAATTCAAGAATTAACTAAACAAAAATCAAGATAAATGCATGAACAATTTAAAAGGAAGAGAATGTGAATACAAGGCTTGATCTTGCATTCTGAAATTGCATATTAAAAGACTTCTTAAATTGCATACTTACTTCAAGGYTGTGTGATTAAAATATTTAAAAAGGAGAAAATCAGATGATAAAATTATTGTTGCTCCTTGTGCAATATGAGCATTGAAGCAATATTATTCAAGAAAAAGAAATGCTTAACATAGCCAGTTAGACTAGAACATTCAAATTGATCAACAATCTTATAAATAAAGGATAAACTGATGGATGTCTAGAACACATATAAATTTGAAGACATTACCTTCTTCAACCACAAAGTTGGGTTTGTGTTAAACCTTGAGGAGAAATGTAGAGAAAAATCTAACTAACACCTTTATAGAATTTCAKGGGGTGCTGTGAAATGGTATCACTGATGCCCATTTGACAGGTCCAGAGTGTTATTTCTCCTGAATAACACAGTATGGCTGCACATAAAGAACCTGTTTAGGCCTATGAGTCAATGGAACTCTGTTTATGCTTTGGTGGATGGGAACCTGTCAAGTCTTCTCCTGACATGACTGATGTCACACAGAAGTACGTACCATGGGTCTTGGAAAAAAGGGAATGTAGGCTGTATTTGTGAGCTGTGATTGCTGTATTGATATGTATAGGCTGTCCATAAGCACTGTTTGCTTCAGATCAACTTCTGAGGYCCTTATGGATCTTGTCTTACACGTGCCTAGATCCTGGTGTCTAACAGAGATGTGTGATCTGAAACTGGCTGTTTCTGCCAAGGAAACACAAGTGCAGTGTTGTTCGTTCTGGTGCTTAGACATCTGCTTGTGTATATTCCTTCCTGCCTCTCCATACATATGTGTATGTTTTTATATTTTGCTTACTGCTCAGCCAAGATGATCCAGGGCATCACTCMTGCAGGTAGGACAACAGAAATTACATTTCGTATGTCTGTGTCTCAAATTCACAATAAACTCTTGCTGGAATACAGTCCTTCTACCTGGAGTGGCTTGCTTGTGTAGGTAGAGTTAAAAATCAAGTGTGGGCCCTGGATTAATCCTGGGGCAAAACCATAAAAAAATCCCTTGTATTTTAAGTGGTTTAAGTGGGAATTTGAATCTSTGTTTACCTTGAAAGGTGATGTGTTCACACAATTCAGTTTATTCATTGCCATGTGCATTTTGAGTGTGTTCCTTAGAGGTGCCCAGTACAATTGCTGCGTTTTTAGGTGATCAATAAAAATTAAAAATTAAAATGTCTAGGGGAAGTAGAAGGCTAGAAGAAATGCATGCAAGAAGAAAGCAAACCTCACCATTCTGGCAAAGTAATGAAAAACCAACATTGTGCATTAAGTGAGCTTGGTTATAACACAGTACTGTTCTTAAAACAGTATTTTTATCCTCTTGGAAAAASTGAATAGCTGATAATTTGACCAAATTTGGTTCTTGACTTGTCTTGTTTGGTTAGRTTGATTAGGGTTTTACTAGGTGGTGTTTACTTGCTTGGTTTTTAATTTTCAGCCAGTTGTGCACTAGAATTCTGTCAGAAAATTGGTTAGCACTTGAGGGCTTGTATTAAAAAAACCCTCAGTGCCAGTAAGAATATATGACCTGGCCTGGACAAAGAGTGTGGTCCGTTGCTGCTTAAGGAGATGGGTTTGCTATGCAGCCTTAGCTCTCACCTTGACAGTGGCATTACTCTCACCTTGCCTTTCAGTGCTATCATGGTTGCCTCATGGCYTGGCTGGTCATGTCACCACATGGCTAAAGCGGTGCCTAAGGTCACATTCGGGACAGAAGTGCCCTGTTGAAGAGCTGTAATTTGTTGGGGTCAGTGACAGAGAGAGTCCTCTGGGGCTTTTGAAACTTAGAGAACTCTATTTTGATGTGTCTATAACTAGTTATCTGATCTAGAAGTAGTGCTTGAGAAAGCTAATGTCAGGCCTTTCCATTTGCAAACTGCTCCTCTTTTGAAAGTGTGATTTAARCCGTAGCATTGTCTGGATTTTTTTGTCTACTTCGAGAATTTTTCCTTTAAAAACTCAAGCAGCTTAGTTAAAACTGATCTCACGGACACATTGGCAAACACAACTGTGCTTGGAGTGGGTGCCCAGGTGCTCCCTGTGCGGAGGGGCCGGGACTGCCCCAAGGTGGTTCCAGACAGCTTTGACAGACTCACCTCAGGGCTGAGCACTACGCTCGTGGCTGTGGTGCCTCAGGGAAAGCCTGTGTGAGAAAGGACGAAAACATGGCACGGGGAGAGGAGGAGGGAACAAAAAGAATGAGAAACAGTGGCATRGGGAATGGCAAGGCCAGAGGCACTGCACCATGGCAAAGCGGGTATTCCCTGCAGCCGAGGGAGGACACAGACTGGAGCAGGTAGACATTTCCCAAAGGAAGTGCTGCCACTGCAGCACTGGGTAGAGGAGTCAGGAGTGAAGTTGGGCCTGGGAAAGAGTGGAGGATAAGTGGTGTTTTAATGTTGGTCTGCTTCTCACTACCCAAACATTCTTAAATATGCAATAAATTAGTTTTCTGCAAGCTGAGTTTGATTTGCCCATAGAGGTAATTGGTAAGCGATCTTCTTGTGTTTATTTCAACCTAGAAGCTTTTCACCTTATTTTCTTCCCTGTCTTATGGAGATGGAGGGAGTGAGAAAGTGGCYGGGTGGGTGTTYGTACCTTAGCTGAGGCTAASCCACCCCAGAATTGGGTGCTYATTTGGTCAGTAATTTTGGTCCTTTTGAGATGCCCTGATTTACGGCACACGTGTGCAGAAGGCTGGCAGGGATGATGTGGGATCCGTGGGTGACCTGTGCCTCGTGGGGCAGCAGCTGGAGGTCAGGAGCACCTGGAGGCCCCTCAGAGTATACTGGGCACCAACCTGTGGGCATCTGGATTGAGTCCTGTGAGTCTCAGGTTGGGATCAGAGCTTACCACAGCAAATCATGTTTCTCATTGTCCTCTTCTATAGAAAAGGAATACAAGACTCAGCTAATATTTATATATAGGTTTGAACTGAACAGGACGTTACAAATCCTGTAGCAGAGTTTTTATTGCTCATTGCTTTGTTTTTGTTGAGTTTTTATTCTGCCCCTAGTTACACTGAACAGTTTGTAAGAAATAAAATCCCAGACTGGTTCACCTCTCCTGAAAAGTAGAGTCATGCTTGCTTCTGAACATTAAACATGATGCACTAAAATGCTTTATTTACTGATGCTGAAATTTGGTGACACTCTGGTATATGTGTAATGTAATTCCTATTGAAACTGGTAAAAGAAATGCATCTTGAAGTTAGGTTAACTGGATAATATTTCGTCAGAACAATTAATAATTGAGTAGTGGTTTTTATTGCAGTTCTAAGATAATAAACAAGTAAGGAAACTAAATCACTCTAAAACATAACCAGCATTCTTAAGAAAATATGCTTAAGAGAGGCTATCTTGTCTAAGTTATACTTGTTAGTGAAATTTTCCACCCTTGGACATTTTTCCAAAATTTACTGAGGTTGTCAAAGTATTGGTGGAGAGTTATCTTGCACTGTGCTGGCTGAAAACAGCTACCAGAGTCCACGAGACAGAAGCAGACACAAGTATATTTCAAAGTTAGCATGGAGCTTATCAACTTTAGTTATTCAAGAAAATACATGAAGGTACTGCTTAAACACTTGAATAAGTATTTTATGATTTGTTCATGTGAACGCTTTTATTTTTTGTTAATATTTTAGAATTGGGGAGATCTCACCCTATCAGTTTAACACCCGCTGAACTAAATTTTGTTATAGTTAATCATTAATCATGGAGGACTAGCCTGTGCCTCCTGGGARAAGGATGGGTGAAAAGACTCTTGGCTTAAATAGAAAGTTTATCAGGTTTGCCTTCAGGTCTGTTTATTGGCAAGTCTTATGTGTCTGTGAGGGGCAGAGGGAGAAAGTGTTTCAGACATTAACTCAGTGAAATTATCGCCTCTTTGATCGTATGCTGGTGCTCTGGTATCTGTAGTATGTGGCTGTGGATCTGGTTGTCCGGCTGGTTCTGGAAGCCTTTTTTKGAGTGATACAAAGGCTGACCATACATCCTGAAGGAGGCAAAATATCCTCAAGTTTGAGTGGATTTTTGCTTGAGGACAGACTGCAAGACCATTAATAGAGTATGCAAATCAAAAATCAAACCTGACACGGCCAGAATCTGTGGCTGACATTGCATATATTAGAGTGAAGACTTGCTGCAATGCTTGTTTTATGGCACAAATATGACCACCAATAAAAAAGGAAATCCTTTAGAAGTGAGGGAAATATCTCAATACAATGAACTTCTTTATTTTTCAAGTTCAGTTTCTCTCCAGCACTTAAACTTTCAATCTTACAGCTTGGGCTGTATATATTAACAATATGACAAACTTGAAAAATAATTTTTCCTTCATTCGGGGAAGACTTGTTTCTGTCAGAGTGTATCTCCCACTCTTGGTAACTTGACAGTTGCTCCAGACTTACAGAATTGGCTCCAAGGAGCTTGGGTTTACTGTAAGAGCCGTGTCAAAGCTGTTAGTTTTTCTTCAGGCTGACAGTTTCCATCAGTTAGTTTTTCTGAAAAGTTTTTTACATTTGGCCTAGAGTTGTTTTATATGTATGTGTGAATCCCATACTTGGATTTGGAAACTGATGCGTTTTGAAGATTTCCAAATAAGCAGAATAAAATTAATKGTGAAAAGAACCCATCTTCTTGCAGTGATTTCAGTGCATTATTGGTGCACTGGGAAGTATTTTAAAAACTGAGCGTTTTATAGAATATTACCGGTTATCTTTGTGTTTTGTCTCTGCATTTGCTTTCTTTACAGAACTGCTAGAAGGCAAAATGTATTTTTGGGTGGGACTCCAGGTCATTTGGAATATAACGAGGTTAGCAACCCAGAGARGCACATGATGTGTTGTATGATGCAAGTGACCCAAAACCTAAATTGCAAAAGATAACTGAAATACTGCAAAGCTTGATTTTTATGACGTTATCAGCAAAGTAGTACCATGACAAATTTCTTCTGCACATGTGCTCTTTGGCGTGGCACCAGAATCACAAAAATGTCAAAAACTACTACATTTATCTAACCACAGCCAACTTCAATTTCTGATTTTATTTTTATCTAGTGGGACTCCTACTCCAGCTTTGGATACTGATGTTACCACACTGAGAGGTCAGTTTTTATCTAACTCCTGTTAAGGCTGATTCTGAGTTACTAGAAAATTGAGAAATTTGTGTGTTGGATTTTGGAAAGAGCTCTGAAGTTTTGCATCTCTTTAATGCTGTTTGTAATCTAGAGATTGTATTATGGGCTGATACTATTTTGTTATTTTCTGAATAATGAAAATCCCACTCAAGAAATTAGTTCTGTGCAGTTTTTACTGCACTTAATTTCACGTTTCCAAAAATACATCTGCTTAGGCAGAATGTTAGCATTTTATACTGATTAGTGTATTTGATACTTTTCCTCAGCCTCTTCAGGTGTTTCCTGTGCTGTTGCTGTCATGATGATGGAAATAGGAATCAAATTTGACTATTGGTTTATGCTTGCTGAACTGATTCTGTGTGTATTTAGGTGTCCATGGGTATATAGAAAAAAAACCCAAAACAAACAAAATAATACTGTTCTCTTTCAAATTTAGATGCAGCTGCCAATGTTCCTCCCCCTCATGAGATCTCCATTGAGAGTCCTGCGGGTGATACCATCCATGAGCTTGACAGTGTAGACACCACTGTGAGTGGGTTTTTTTCATTTGGTTCAGCATTGTGTTGCCTTCCCTAAACGTTTATCATCCTTTACACTTTTTTAGTAATTAAAGGTATTGTTAACATGATGTGTTAACACAAACTAGGATTTCATAAAATCAAAGCATGAACTTTCTGAAGTTTTAAAGTATTTTCCTGGGCAAATATTTTTTCATTTGCAGAGGCTTTGAAATGCCTCTTCCCCAGCAGCGGAAGATAACGGATCAGTTGAGCTATCAAGTGAGGATTTTGCTAGTGTCATAGGACTAGAGAGGGAATGCCTAGCTGTTCTGAAAGCTCCAAGAAGAATGTGGAACACTATTATTCCTATACAAGAACAATATACCTTAGTTTGCTGTAGCAGCGTTTYGAGGGTCTGTGTGGTACAATTGTGTAGGACAGCAGAGAGGTGTCCTGGACAGCCGTGAAAATTCTGATTTTCTGCTCCTTTTCCTCTGCTGCTATATATGAACTTTTATTTATCATCTTACAAGTCACCCTTTCTGTGATATTTGACCAAAGCTTACAACACAGGGAAGCCTGGACCTCGTACTTAAAACATCTCTGTACTAGTGAGCTGACCACCACATAGGTTCCAGGGAAGTATTTGCTTCCAGGAAACAGGTCCCCTYGATTAAATTTTAATCCCAAACTTTAGAATCCAACTGCAGTATTTGTGGGCCTACATGACTGAAGAAAATTCTACAAACCAGTAGTATGAATCAGCTGGCTTTTGTTTTCTTATAAAAATGAAGCTCTCAATAGCTCACAGAGAAGCTTACAAAGTTGCTCATTCTGCATATAAGTAGAAGCTGATTTATTGTACTGGGTTTAACTGGGCATTGTTCCATAACCTAGTACAGCCATGAAACAAAGAGAAGCCAAACTTTACTTTCTTCTAGAGCTTTCAGGTCTGACTGGAAGTCTGATATTGGAATAAATACTGAACATGAAACAGACAGCTTCTGACTCAAGTCGAGAGTCTGGCTTTATATTATGTACCACGAACACTTGTGGTTTGGTTCCATGAACAGCATTATTCTTTTTTGAAATAGAACTGCCTGGAGTATTTCTGCTGGAACAGGGAATAGGACCACTCAGTAAATCAGAAAGAAATCAGAATTAGATTGCTGCTGCTACAGTGTTTTCACTCTGTACASTTACATCCCACCTCATTATTGTTCTGAGTAGCCAAAATGCATTGCRGACTACAAGACCAAGAGTGAGCAAAGCTCATCTTCTGCACTTACGTACTGGGTTTTGGGGGGCTGATAAATTATTTAAACTACATGGTGTGGCAGTCATATGATAGCACTATGCAGATGCCTGTTAAGGGTGTATCTCTCAAATGCCAACTAGCTTTAAGTAGTGTACCAGTCCTTATGGTCTTTAACAGAGTTATCCAGTGAAAAAGGGATGTGATGGGGGAGAAAGAGAATTAAACTAAAAGTTTTTAGAGRGTTCCTAAACAATGTATAAGTTGCTCATTGATGGCAGATAAACTCTGGAACCATTTCCTGCACCATACGTAACTTAGGCTGCAGTTTTGTTGAAAAGGTCTGTTTTGTTGGCTCTCTTTTTTCTTTTTTTTTTACAGGAAAAAAGCAACACCTACATGTAAATGGTCAAAGACAAAACTTCTAGCAAAAGACATTTGGCTAAAGTTAACTTAAGCCAGCCTTCCCTTCCCTCCCCCATAAATCTCTTTKTTGTTGTTGTTGTTTTTTCTCATGTCTTTCAGTATACCACAAGGAATACTATGCTGGTTTTAAAATACTAGGGAACTAAGCAGAAAGTATGCTCAGTCATTCAAATGAGATTAAAACTTGGCATTTACTGCTGTCTGTGGCAGCCATGATATCTGCATGCATTCCTGATCCACTGCACAGCCACTGCAGCAGGGCTTTTTGGGCAGCTGTAGGCACAGCAGTTGAAGCCACCCAGTTAAGCTCAGCAGAGCTCTCCACAGGTTTCCCAGTGCCCACTGTATATCTGGGGGAGTCCTTCACTTACTGAGGCTGAACAATGCAGCCTGTTATTCCAAATGTAGAACTAGGCAAAGGTGACTTGTCTTCCAGGTGTAATAGTAAGTAGGAACCTTGTGATAAATGGGTAAATCAGCCTGGGCTAACTAGGCACAAGTGAGCTGTTTGAGTATCCATGGTTGCRCTTTAAATTGCTCCAGGAACAACTCCTACTCAACTGGATTTCTGTTTGTAGCTGAGGTCAGCTAGATGAACTTACATTGGAGATGTCCAAATGGAAACCAGACTTATCTGAATCACAGAATCACAGAAAGGTTGGAAAAGACCTTTGAGATCATCAAGTCCAACATAYGACATACCATCTCCTCATCAACAAAACCACGGCACTGAGTGCCACATCCAGTCTTTTTTTAAACACATCCAGGGACAATGACTCCACCACCTCCCTGGGCAGACGATTCCAGTGCCCAATCACTCTTTCAGTGAAGAATTTTTTCCTGATGTCTAACCTAAACTTCCCCTGGTGCAGCTTAAGGCTGTGTTCTCTCATTCTGTCAGTGGTTGCCTGGGAGAAGGGACCAACCCCCACCTGGCTACAACCACCTTTCAGGTAGTTGTAGAGAGTGATAAGGTCTCCCCTAAGCCTCCTTTTCTCCCAGCTAAATAGCTCCAGTTCCCCCAGCACTCCGTTATAGTGCAAGACAAGCAGGTGCTGATGGCTCCAGTGAGYACTCTGTGCTTTGGACTGCAGCTTTCACATGTCATTAATTGTATCTCCTTTCTCCCTTCTTCCTTCCCTTCCAGATCAATAATGAGATAAAGAAGCAGGATGAGAAGCTAGTCAGACCTGTAACTGAGCAGATGATTGAGTTCAACATTTTGATTGTTGGTGAAAAGTACAGGGAGGAGCTGAAGGACCCAGCTGCTGAGGAGTATCAACTGCTGTCTGAACGATTCATTTCTCAGGTGATTCCCTACCCTAACTTCCTTTTTCCTTTTGCTGGCTCTGCAAAGCAATGGTAGCACAAAGCACCTATGTCAGGGCTGCCTTTTTCTCATAGACTCTGCAGAGCCAGCTTAGGGCTTTTGTTGTCCTACAAAATACTCAGGCTGGAAAATACCCACTACTAGAATACATGGTTCTGCCTGACGTGGTGCCACTTTGAAGGAGCAGAGTGCCATACATTGTGTGGAGCATACCACTTGCCAGTCTAGTTTCCTCCTTTGCAATTCTTGTGAAATAGCCTGCTATAATTTTTGCAGGCAAAAGTGGTAAAAGTATGCTTTTGGGAGGATCAGAAAACTATGCTGAACCCCTGAATGAGGACATACTCTAAAGAGGATCTTTCTGAGGGGATGTTCTCACTCTCTCTCCCCCATTTTCTGATTTTCTTTATTTCCCTCATGTTAGCAAAAGAAACTAGTCCAGGGGTTACTAATAACTGAAAAACATTTACACTTATTTAGTCCTTTTAAAGACCTATTTCTACCAGAGCTGTCTTGGATCTTACCATTCTTTCAGAATTTTTCAGTACCTCTCCCTGTCAGTGTTACTGCAGTAGAGCTTCTAAACTCACTGAGAAGTGGCAAGTCTCTTGCTTGCCTCCTGATGCAACTTCATTATTTCTTAAAGTTGCAGGAAAACCTTAAATTTCAAAAAGCCATTTAACATCTCTCCAGTGATCAGTCTGCCTAGAGTTTTTCAGTGCTTTCTAATCAAGTCTTCCAGCTTGAGTTCTTCTGTAATTAGTTTTGAAACCGGGCAGTGAAAAAGGCAGTTTGAGGGTCTTAGCAAACCAGCCTGCCCACGCTGTCAAATAGCAGGACATGGATCGACTGCAGTTCAGAGCCATCAGCCTGTGCTGAGACAGTGCTGGAGGGCAGCTGGAGGAGTTCAGGTAGAGCACAAGATGAACAAGGAGCACAGGCCAGAGGTGCACAGGTCCCTCAGCATCTGCCTACGTGGGCATGCTCTGGGAATCTTACAGAAGCTGAGCACTGAAATGGGATATAGGATATCTTAGCAATTACTCTCTATACTGAGTAGGTGATAGACGGGGAAATTGGAAGAAGTTGCAGAACTCATTTGTTATTTGTAGTCAGGAGCACCCTTTCTCCCGATGGATTGTTGTGTACTGCAGTGAGATCCTCTCTGAAATCTAGGCTGCCAAGGCAGCTCTTGCTCCTCGTTTACGCACATGGAATCAGCAGTGCGTGTGAGCGGATTTTAAAACCGCTTCAAGCAGTTCTTAAAGAYGTGCTTAAATCCTGCTGAAGTCAGTGGGAATGAACGATGGTTTAGACTGCTAGGCACATATTGTCAACGAAAATATACATAGGTGTGTTACATACATACATGTACACGTATATGCATGCCTTAGTAAAAATTGATTTATATTGCTTTAATTTGTATGCTACAAATAAAGTTACTGGCCCACCACTATACAAATGCATATTTAAAATATAAAATACTGTTGTCTCCTAATTCTCATCTCCCTATCATTTCCAATTTTTTTTTTAGTTTTGTCTATAATGGTGGTAATTTCAGGGGAGCAGGGACTTTGTCTTTCTTTTCTCTTGGGAAAGACATCTAGAGTGCCRTACGAGTGCTCATCAAGAGGCTTTTCTTTAGCTTTGCCTTCTTAGTCCTATTTAGTTGGGGTTCTCTGTTGAATCCTTTTTACTGGGGCTAACGCTGTGGCAGATCCTGAGCCAGATGGGAAAGAGGTATACCCTTCACTGCAACCAAAAAGCATTACCACAACTGTCACAAGTTGCTAGCATAGGCTTGACATCTTAGTTTTCCTAGTTTGCAGTGCCATATGGGGGGGAGGGCGGGGCGTACGTGTGTAAAAAATGTCAGATGGGACAGAGTCCACCTAACACATGGATGTTCCACTCTTTTGATCCCTCGCCTGGTTTTCTCTGAGCTTGAATAAAGAAGCTCTTGAAAAGAAAGCTGGCAGCACTGTGATTGTTTAAGTCTCACCAGAGACAGTTTAAAAATAAGATGGGAGTGGGGAACAAGAATTTGCATGGTAAAAAATAATCCTCAACTTCCAAGGATCTTTTGGAAGCTAAAAACCCTTCCAAACCAGCATGAACCTTCAGTATTCTATATCTTGTTTTCATCTCCTGTTGCCCAGTTGACTGTTGAATGAGGCCTGGATGTGCTGCCATTTTGCTGCCCCTGGTTGTCTTTTTTGAGTAGCACTGCCAGTCACTCTGGAGCCCTTTGCATGCTTAGGGAGATGAGCTGTGGTATGCACTATGTAATGCACTCATGCCTCTTTGGAGGCTAAGAGGTTCCTTTCCCATGGCAGCCGCTGCTCCACTTATTTAAATTGCTACAGTCCAGAGCATTTTCCCRAACTTTTTTAATCCAGAAAGGTTTGGGAGGCAATGGAAACGTTTTGGGCAGAGAAGGGTTTGTGCTGCATAAATAAGAGAAAGAACACAGTTTGCTGTGGACAGTGCAGATCTCTGCAGTCTGTTTCAATTTTCCCCCTTGGAATGTTTCTATACAGTTCTTGGGAAATGCTGGGTGTTGTTTCTTCATACTTTTTATTTTCCCTTTTCTTTTTATAATAATGAAAATGTCACCAAAACTACTCTTCCATAAAGAGAATATCCAACCATTTTTCTTCTATTAGATATAACAGCTCAGATATATTTTTGGAAAATGTTGAAAATACTTCCTGATTTTTCACCACATGAGCAGAGTGAACAGAATCTGTGTTAATTTTTTTGGTTTTCCCTCAAAATAGATTAAAAGCGTATTTGAAGGACTACCTGGATACAAAAACATCCATGTCCTGGATTACAGGTAAAGTGATGGAACATCATGATCATGTATGATGGTGCAATGAGCTAACATAATGCTTGAAAGAATGCTGGGCATGTGTGTGAGAGTTCCTAGGATTATTAACCAAGTATTAACCAAGTGCTTTCGTATTCGGTACCTCTATACAGAGCAGTTGAAATATAAATACAGAACTATCTGTAAGTGCAATTTTTTTTTTATCTGGCATCTACCAGAGAATCTCACATGAAATGTCTGCTGCGATTTTAAGACAAGGAATTCTTATTCAAGATTCTATCCTAAAATTGAAAGTTATATTTGTATCTGATATATTTTGTAATGTCTCCAAGTATTAAACAAGGAAGGACATGGAAACCTACTGGGAAAAATGTGTTGTATTTAAATCTCTTTTTCAACTTCTTAATGTTAATTTGGGATGACTCTAAGGGTTTAGGRTACGTAAAGGTCTTTCTCTCTTGGATCAAAACAAAGGTGGCTGACTAGTTTGATAAACAATAAGCAATGTTTTAACTCTMTCTATTCCTATAAATATTTTTTTAAAGTCCTGATTTCCTCAAATCAATTTGTGCTTCAAAGTGGCATTTAAAGTTCATTGTTAAGTTAATGCATCAAGCATATGGGATTGGTGTTTTGGAGTACACGGATMCCAAATTGTGATTTTTTTCTTGAATGGACTGGATATAACTTTCAGAATCTAATGAGAGTGTTCATCAGTTAGTCTAAATTGTGTTTTCTTTGAGACTGTAAACAATAATAAACACTGAAACTGTGTTTCTTAGAATCTCTTGCCCGGGGTATTTTTGCTAGAATACATGCAGGTAACAAAGCACCTATAGTGAGAAAGGTCTTGTGTTTGGAACCCTAGACTGTGTCCAGTTTTCAGCCTGGAAGGTAGCAAAACCTTCCACCTTGGTATTTGCAGCCTAATATATTTGCAAGCTCTTGGTTCATTTGAGAAGACAAATAAAAGGTTGGTATTTCTGGCAAAGTACCAGAGCTCTGTGCTCTGCTGTGCTTGACAAAACCCTGTAGGTTGTAAGTTAAGCCTTCAGGTAGAATTAGTGAGCCTTGATCTTCTTGGTACTGACAGGAATTTAACTGCATTATTTGCAATAATCTAAGAGGGCTCTGCTCTGCTGATTCCTTGGGATCAACAGGAAATATCTCAGTTCAATAAAAGCAGAAAAATTTGTTATGTAGCAGAATAACTATGCAACTTATAACTATTTTGCTGTATGTATTTTTGAATGCTTATGCCCTATAGAATACCAAAGCAAATTTGTTTAAGTTTTAAGACTTAAAGGAAACTATGATATTGATTTGACAGGTTTTGCTGTTCTGTTTTGTTTTTATATTCAGCCCTTCCGAGGAAGACAGGTAAAGACAATTTTTTAATAGATATTTTCATAATACCGATGGGAAAAATATGTTTAGCTGGAAGACATTGGTTTTGGGATTTGTAGTTTTGGGTCCAGAGCAGGATAGTTATCTAACATAAATATTATGAGAGGAGGTTCTACTAAAAACTGCAAGTAACTGATCTGATTTAATTAAGAATAAACCTAATTTGCTTATTTAAGTCCTAATAATAAAAAAAATACTCAGGAAAAATAATCCTAAACACAACTCAGCTACTGGGCTAACTTGTGTATAGAAGTCTCTCCTGTGAAGAAAACAAAATTGCTTAACAATGACTCAAGGCCTTCATACTTTGAGCAAAGTCTTGAATAGATATGGCATTATTATTGTTACTGAAATTGAAGTAGGTAAAAAACCCACAGCTCTCTAGCAAAGGCTGTTGGAATGCATGTTAAGAAATGCAAGTTAAGAAACTAAAATTTTCCTCATTTAGTACTTTAAAAATGTCACAAGACAGAAAATGAACTTAACTTTAACTTACTAGATGTATTATTTTCTTTCATGTATGTCTCAGCAAAGGTGCAGCTACTTTCCACGAACAATTTTAAAGAGAATGAGCATTCTGATTTTTGAAGAAAGGTTAGATAACACAAATCTCTTCACAAACTATAGTGACTTAGGGCCATCCCCTACTACTGTGAACTTCTGCAGGCTAAGATGCATGCAACTGTTCACAATGACTGCCAGGCACCAGATGATTAGCCCTTTCCAGAGAGATGATGGTGTTTTAGTTATTTGTTAGGAATTACGGATGGCAACTGACAGCACAGTTGTACTAAATCTAAATGTTACATTTGAGGACCACAATCTGTTCCATCTTTGCTGTGCCTTTTCACTACTGCTACCTTTTTATTTCCTCTGCTGATGGTCAGTGCCCATGGTGAGCCTATAGTGGGCTCATGCCAATGATAGGGCCTGCAGCAAAACTCTGTCAGGCTCCTGGTTTTTCAGTGTGTTTGCAGATTATGTGTTTGTTGTATCTGGCACAGGCGCTTTAAAGACTTCTCTGAACAGAGCCATTGTTTCAGAAATCCAGTCCAGCTCTGTGGAATGAGGAAAACTTGTATTCAGAGCACATTTTCCTAACAGTTCGTAGATTACTTAATTTTCTTGCTGTATTCTGTGTACAGCCAAAATGTGTTATATTTTCTAATGCTCCCTTGTGCTTATGCCCAGTGTATGGTAAATCTGATTGCTGCCTAAGTTGTCATGTGGAAAAGAGCATCAGATGTATTCAGAAAAAGGAAATTAAGAAAATGGAGGAGAGTTAATACGAAAAAACCCTAAACTGTACACAGATACAAAACTGAGTATTAGAATAAATGATCAAATGAGTCTAGATGAATGTTCCCAATTATAAGCTGTATTAAATAGTATTTTATTGCTATTAAAAACACTCATTCAAGCAGGTTGACACTGCACCATGGCAGTGATCAGGGCTCTCGCTGCTGTAGATTGCTACTATATACAGCCTGTTTTTCCTGGTTATTTTCATACCTCAGAGTTGTTCCCATCATTGGCATGACCTTAAAATCATCGCTCTCACCACAACACACTGGCAGACCCACTAATAATGTTCGCAAAAAGCCAGTGTTTTGGTCTGCTTGTGGTCTGTCTGCCACTCACTAGTAGAAATACAGGGGTGGGACCAGACCAGATGTCAGATTTTGGTAGCTTTTTCCTTGAGGACTTTGCAGTAGTGAAAAGCACAGGCAGACACAAGTGTGAAAAGAATCCAGCAGTTTTTATTTAGAATCCTTTAAAGCCATATATTTTTATATTAAAAAGGGTATTGACAAAGGCTCTTGGGAAAAACTATAGTGTTTGCTCTGCTTTGGAAAACTTGGCATTTCTCATCTGTGTTCTTTTTCTCTTTGTACAACTGAAGTGGGGTGGAAGTTCACTATGCTGTCACATTTGATGGAAAAGCCATCAGTAATGCCACCTGGGACTTGATTAACCTTCATTCAAACAAGGTGGAAGACAACTCCTTTATGGGCATAGAGGATAATCCAACAGTTGTGTACACCATCAGTGATTTCCGAGACTATATTGCTGAAATCCTCCAGAAAAATGCTTTGCTTGAAAACACTTCCATGTCTCTAGACCCAAACTCTCTTCAGCTTACTAATGGTGGGTATTARTTGTGATGCATTGGTATGTCACACATCTGACTTTTTATAAAATAAATCTCACATGAGTGAATTATTCAGCTACCCTCTGAAAAATATTTTTAAAATATTTTGACCCTGAAGTTTATGGTGCACTATTTCAGTTATACTTCCAAAAATTAGTAGGAATAAAAGTGGAAACATGGTTYGCATTGCACCAGAGTGACCTTCAGCTTAGTAGCCCTGTGTCAGCCTTGAGCAGCACAAAGAAAACATCCGGGTTATTGTTGAATATTGAATGATCCTGTCAGAGGTGATGCAAGAGTGCTGTCAGCCCTCTGTTCTCATCTTTCCCCTCTACTTCCTCTCAGTGATTTGAAAGCTTTTCCAGAAACAAAATATCTCTGGCAAACTTTTTGAAAAGATCTTACTCACAAATCTGAAACCAGAGAAGGTTTTTCGTCAGTCCTCCAACACAACTCCCTCACACTGCTACTGCAGCCTTTAGATCCCAAGTATTTATATTTCCACAGTGAAAGAAATACTACACCCCACATCAGAAGACCCATCCTGGATTACTGAGCATCCAGTTGTGCCGGAGCGCCCGGAGTTCGATGTGAGTATGGCTCTGCACAATGGCTTTTGGACACATTTGAACAACTTAACTCAGCAAGGTGGAATTGTAGCCAACACCCAGAGTTTCTCTATCCTGTTGTTCACGCAGAATAAGTAGTAATGAAGGCACACCTCATAATGGAATAAAAACTGATTAAATCTCTCATGTGACAATTTTGATGCCTGTTGCACAACAGTTTTCTGTGATCATCTTGTTTAGATTGTAAACTGTTCTAAAGACATCATTATTCCTTCCATGATACTACCTTTCTTTGGAAAGAAGAAATAGATGTAAACCCTAAAGCTGGCTGCTAGAAGAGATGCAATGCTAAGTTTCATATGCTCCTGTTGTTATTTTATTGCTTTCACAGAAAATTCTCTGGTTTTAAAATGATGTCCATCTCCCTAATGCCAGCAAAGGAAAATAACAGGCAGTGGTTTCTTTTCTTGTCTCTTGAAATTGTAATTTTCTCCTCTGATTACCTCTGGAACAACCCAGGACATAGACTGGAGTTCTCTATTGGACAGGAGGCTTGGTATCCCTGACCATGTCTGTACCATGCTAAGGGAATTTAAGCACAGATATGGAGTTATGTGCCAGCAACACTGAGATTAAGTCAATTCTGCCAACAGCCAGAACGTCCAAGTGCTGGATCTTTGTCTGGGCAGTAGGTTTCTGCTCTCCACTCTGTTATGTAACACAGATGTGCCCTCACAAAGAAATGAGCTCAGATCATGCCATAAAATCCAGGTCCCCCTGTGCTGGATGGTAGGTTCTCACTAAGTCCATTATGAGATAATGTTCTGAACACAGACACATTCAATTTCAGGACAACTTCTGAAATTTTTATGTAAGCAAAATTTGTTTTCACAGAACACAAATATTGTTAGAATGGACATGGGTATATCTTTAATTTCATGCCAGTTTTCCCTGAGTTTTAAAAACTAATCATTGATGTCTAAAATGCAAATTCATGCAGATTTGTCATAATGGCTTAAACATGGTGTGGATAAACATGAATTGAAGCTAACTTTCAGGAAARGGCTTTCTCTTTACTGGAGCCATCTAACTAGTCTAAAATGTCGCAGATGTTTATTTTAATAATGCAAAGAATTCTGCCATCTTTACATTTTATCTGTGGATACTCTGACAGATATGCAGGCAAGAAGATTTTAAAGTAGTGGTAGCTTTGCAATAATAAATCTGAAACCAATTTTTGGAAATAGTATTATGAGAAAAAAATTTTGAAGTTATAGTTCTGTAATAATGGACTACGAATAAAGTTATCTATGCCTTCAGTCAGGAGCCCTAATTATGTAAAAGGTATTGAGTATATCCCCAAACTAGCTTTGTGCTATCTGCAATATACAGTTAACGTGGGAAGTAGCTTCCAATAAATTTCAGAAAATCATAAATATGCTGAAACAGTAAACAATTGATCAATTGTTTCCACAGATGTCAAACCTTTATGRTTCAAGTAGGTGCTCTTAAGTAGAACTGTTACCCATGGAAAAGAACTTTGCTGTGATTTTTCCCAGCTGATTTAAGTTGGATTTGTATTAACATACATACTCATGACRTAAGGTGGGATTGTCATGTCTTCACCATCTAATTGCTAGCAGATGGTACAACTAATTCTTTTCTCTGAGTTTTACAGCCCTCCTTAAAAGCAAAGCAAAAATCAGGTCTAGTTTTTGAAATCCATGTTTTCTTGTTGTTTATGTGGAGTTGTAACTGGTAGAATGCTCTGGCTTGATGAACACCATGCCTTACTGGCAGCAGAAAATGGAAAATCGGAGGGAGTGKGTTCTGTGTTTGCAGTCATCTATCATATTTGTAAGCCTTTCAAAAGACATCAGTGAAAACCAGAACTTCCCGATATGATATTAGGCTTGTTTTTATAATGTATTGCCCTGTAACAAGAATCTTCGAATAATGTTGCCATAGAAGCATTTATCCACGTTTGAATAAATGATGAAGTGCAATTCCTGGCAACTGAATGCTCCCATTAAAAAAGGTATTGAGGAGCTGTTGCTGGTAATCCTTATTCATTCTTTATGGAATTTTCATCTGTAATTTGTTTCTAATTTGGTACTGTAACTTTTTTTACAGCTTTATTTATAGTGGTTAGTTTTGCCAAAAATTATGATTGCTGGAGCACATGACTCTATGGTATATRTATTTTTCAGCTGATTGTTACCATATAAATTAAAAAATGTGACGAGACTGTGGTGGCATAACAACTGGCATTTTTAAATGTGATCAATACAGGTAAACAAGTAATTTAATAAGAACAACTGAACTGGCCTGTTTCCAAGGCATTCAAATGCAGTTTGAATTAAGCTGAAAATTTAATTCACCCACATTTCAACCACCTAATACTTGTCACCATCAGCAGTTTGTTAGTTCTTAGTAAACAGCTACTTCTTGAAATTGCTTGGCAGTTTTTCGTACCCTATGGATTTTTTGGTCCATATCACACTACTGCACAGCATTGATATGTGGGCAGGTATCCATGTAAAGCACTAAGTCCCGAGTTTTAGGCTGTCAGCTTCCTTTTGTAGCAATAGAATTACCTCATCAGACACCATGGTAGGAGATTAATATTCAAAGATTAAATGTGCTGAGTACTTTAACTGTAAACCAACTAATGATTGGGAGTGGAGTTGTAAGTAAACAGTGTGAAAATTGAAGATGTAAAAACAAATTTTTTTTCACATTTCAAATAATTCACAAATTCATTCTTCATACTCTTTGTTGTTCATCATTACTGCTGATGGATTTTTTTTTTTTTTTTCTGCACAGGTATCTTGGCTTTGAGACTAAATTATTCCAGGTTCTAAATGYCCTTCGTCACATTCTGGTCTTTGTTTCCCTCCTGGGTTCTCATACCCACAAACTGAAAGTTATCAATAAATGATGACTGGGCATGCATAYATTGAAGTTCCCTTTCTACACTGTTTAATGTATCATAGTAACTGAAATATTATAATTATGTATTAATTGTGTGGCTGATGAATTATAGCTATTAAAACCTCATCATGCTTTAGGAAGGCAGGCAACATATATCTTTGATTCTTAATTAGAGATGGACAGATTCATTTTTTCAGTATAGGAAAGGAGGGGGGTTAGGTATAGAGGGTAAATCTCTTAATACCATAAGGGATGTTGCACTCTAAACAATCTGAATGGCTCCTTTCCCTTTTTGATGGACATGACATACACCAGAAGGATGTGCATTTTACATGCATATTGCACAGGATTAGCAAAGGATCTATATTTGCTACTCCTCCTGCTACTGTGCATTGCTCCCTCACAGAAGCATTAATCTGAGACTTGGCCACTGCCTGCTGTTAACCTTCTCTGTGTGTTCAGCCGAACACAGACAATCAGTATTTCCCCTGTAACAGTGGAAGTATTAATAGTGGCTTTATGTTCCAGGACAGCACCTTTTTAGCTGAGCGTCCTTCTGCAGACGAATCAACGGTCAGCAATGCCTTGCCCTTTGATTACACCAAACCAGATTCCACCTCAGATAGTGAGCAGTACAGYGACAACGAAATCCAGCCAAGACCAGACAATATTGACTATGAGGCCAGCTTGGCACCTGAAGCTCCACTTTCCTCAGAGGTTGACRTCACTTCTTTGCCTGATGGACTGAATTTAGAGGATGGGAATCAGACTCCTCATTTGGTCACTGCACCAGTGTTAGAGCATGATTCTATGGACTCTCTGGAATGGCTTTCAGCCCCCAGTTCCTTAGATGGTAAGTTAGTGCCATTGACTGAAGCTTAGATTTTGATGCCAGTGTTTCCTGATACTCACCAAATTATAGTTCACCAAAATGAGTTTTCGGAAAGGTCTAAAAACTGGATATCTTTCTCTGCTAGTTTTTACCTTTCCTGTGTGCATGTATCCAAGAACAATATACCAAGGTAAAATGCTTGTAATAGCTAATAACACCTGTTTATCTCTTCTGGAAATGACACATATATGGTACTTATTTAATTGCATAGAAGTAATTCTGTATGTCTTGACTTGGCACATTGAATATCTGAATTGAAAGTGGGGAAGGTTAACAGGGGTCCTTATGACTTTGGCATACAAAGGTCAGGATATATTATGGGAAATGTGGAACACAGGTCTACAGATAATAAAATGAATGAAATTTGATGCTTTTTATCATAAACAATTAATTGTAAATTTATTTTTATTTTTAATGTTTGACAATACTGGATTATCTGAAGACCTTTTGCCTTCAAGTCCTTCTCACCTTGTGCCTGAAGAATCTCCATCCACCGATGACTACGCAGTTCCTCTGCTTTCTGCACCAACAGTGGCCTCTTCATCAGTCGTAGAGACTGATATTAAAGAAACAGTATCTTCTGAGAAGGAAGAAGTAATCCAAGGTAGTCCTGAGGGAAGTGACAGTGCAGACTCTGTGGAAGAAATTCCTTTTCCCTTAGAAGTACCCCCTATGGAAGACGAAACTGATATATTTCTTGGAGATAGAGTTATATATGATGAAGGGTCTGGTTCAGCTTTTGATGGTTCAGGAAAAGAAATGGAATCAAGTATCTGGCCTTGGGAAGAAGCAACTCTGGAACCAGTTTTCTACCCTGGTCCTGATAGCTGGCTTGAAGATGACAATGAGTCTTTGTTAATCAAAACCGAGGATATTCCTGAAGGCATGATCTTAGACTATATTCTTAACTCTGGGAATAAATTAGATTATGATCTGTCCAAAGATGAGAATGAAGGTATGGTCAATATAAAAGATTTCCTTGATGAGTCTGAAATATTTGTCTTTCCAGAGACTACAACTCCGCAAGTACCTCTGTTACAGCCAGAAGAGCCATCATCTGTGGAACCATCTACACAGACAGAAACACTGGGCATGTATGATTCTTCTTTTGTCATGCCAGCTGGAGAGGCCCCTGTCTCACCACCATATACAGATCTGTCTGTGGAAGATAGTCTCCTTACATCTACAGGGACTGTCAGTATGGAGCAACCTGAGGAGTCTAGTGTAGGCCAAAACATAATCTCTGAAGCAGTTGAACCCCCAAGTGAAGACAGGGCAATGGTAGAAGRATTATTCACGGTGAAGCAGTCAGATGTAATGGAAGCTGCCACAATAGGACACTTGGACACAATCTCTTCAGAGACTATTCTGACTGTGCATCCTTCCGTGGTAAAGCCTGATGCTTCCCCAGAAGAGCAGCAAGCCCTAGATTCATCACTGGCAGACCAAGACACTCCTGGATCAGCAGTGAAGAAACCAGCTGATGTTTGGCCTACTGCACTAGAAACCTCCTTAGATCAGACAGTGCAACCAGCAATGCCAGCTGGCACTCAAGGTTCAACTGCAGTTCCTTCTGTAACAGATCACACCACTGTCCTAGAGGGCTTTGCTGGACTGGGTGGTACAGACCGTGACAGGGGTGTTTCCATGAGCTTCACCACTGTTATGGATTATCAAACAGTGAGTGTAACAAGCACTGTTGAGCTCCCACCCTATCTTCCTCCTGTGGGATCCACAACGTCATTGTCCRTGGCTACCCCAACAAAGCTGGGAGATGAAACAACAAGAGTCCTGGATGTTTCAGTAGACCTGGATCGTGTTAGTACTGTCCACATTTCTCCCGAGCGGACTGAGGAGGGAAGGAGAATGACTGAAAGTCACATGGAGCTAACAACTCGTGTCCAGTCCACAGAGATGGCCAGTGTGGCTTGGGCCACACATGAAACTCACTATAGTAGTACCGTCCCGTCCCGAGCTCTAGTTGTTTTCTTCAGTCTTCGGGTTACCAACATGATGTTTTCAGAGGACTTGTTTAATAAAAACTCCCCTGAATACAAAGCCTTGGAGCAGCGATTCTTAGAACTGGTAAGAGTCACTTTTATGCTAAATGTCTGTTACCAGATAGACAAAAATTGTTGGTAAATTACATTTACTCATCTCTGTTTTGCAGAGAGCAACCCATGACTGGTGTTTACACATGTAATTTGTGCCCCTCTGTGGGAAAATTCTGTCTGGAAGTGGGTGGTGGGATGCTGTTCATCTTTTATTCAGTCAATAGTCTTTCTAAAGCAGAACTTCTCTAGCACTATGGACCAGCTGCTCTGCTGGTGTCAATAAATGTAGTGGTGTAGCTGAAGTCATTACCACACTCCCCCTACTTGCTTCCGGAGTGCTCTGTATTTAGTCTATAGAGAGAAAGATGCAAAAAAATTTGGGCTGCGAGCAGGTAACTTTTCTGCAACACAGTCAACCCATCCTAAGTAAGAGGTAGCTCAGGTAACTAAGCTGTTCCTAACCTGGCTGATGACTAGGAAAGCCTCACAGGAGTTATACAGCAACAACTGCCAAATTTTAACTGGGAAATTCCCCTTCTGACTGAAATGAACATTCTGTTGTGAGAGATAAAGGGAGCAAAACAGAGAGAGGGAAGGGGGACATGCTTGAAGGAAAAATCCTGTGAAATGACAAGAATTCTTGGTGCTTAGATCAAGGGAGAGCATGGTGTATGTCCTGAAAACTGTATTTCTGAATTGTAGAYTTTTAGAAATCCTCTGCAAATTGTTTTACTCTTAAGAACTGCCTGAAGTACCTGGGCTCCTGGCAGGCTGCCAGCCCAGACCTCAGCTGGGTGAAGGTCAATGCCCTTGCTGTAGGATTTGGATAAAATCATTCAAACTCCTGCTGTCTGATGCAGTAACAGTGCAACTGGCTTGAGTATAGAGATTCAAAGATTCTGCTTTTCTGTCACATCCCCTGTGTTGCAGCTGGTGCCCTACCTTCAGTCAAATCTGACAGGATTCCAGAATTTGGAAATCCTGAACTTCAGAAATGGCAGCATTGTGGTGAACAGTCGAATGAAATTTGCCAAACCTGTGCCTCGGAATGTCACCAACGCTGTGTACATGATCCTGGAAGATTTCTGCAACACTGCATATCACACCATGAACCTGGCCATTGATAAATACTCCCTGGATGTGGAATCAGGTAACGACAGCAGGGAAATGCAGTTCAAAGCAAGGGATTTAGAACCATTTCTGTTTTAAGTACTAAGGATCCCAGCAGCTCAGAGACTGCCCACTGCTTTTCACAGGCTGGGCTTTAGAAACACAGTCCTTCACAGAGTTCAAACAAACAAACAAAAATCTGTTCTGTGACTAAAGAGGTGAAAATCAAAGTGGGACCCGGACAGAGAAAGCTGTATAGGACCCATATAGATTTATGGAGACAAATTCACTTGTGGAATACTCTATATAATAGCCTTGCACTTGACCTAGGGAGTAAGGGAGCAGGTGGCTCAGGGAGAACAGTGGTGCCCATCTCTCTTGTGCTTAGTTTCATGTGTGGTTTGAATTTATTCCACGTGGTTATTCCCACAGGCGGTAGCCAGTTTAGCTGCCAGGTGGGCATCTGCAGAGGTAATAGCCGCTGCCTCATATTTGGGGTAAGGTCTTGGTTGCACTAAAAAGTTAAAGCCCCTCTTGGTACACTCCTCTGATACAGGGAGAAAGTTTTTTTGATTTTGTTTTTTGTTTGATTGGTTTTTGTTGGGTTGTTTGTTTTTACTTTTGTTTGGTTTGGGTTTTTTTCCCTGTCCAAGTTAGCCAGTAGTTCACCATATAAGCAACCAGGGAATATTTCCTGTTCGAAGGTAAGAGAAAAATAAGAGTGCTGACCTGTTGGCATATGGTAGCTGTTCTTCTCAATTCTCTTATAAAGATGGTCTAATTAGCATGACAATTGTTCTGCTATTGATTGTTTAGCTGTATGCCAGCCTCTTTAGCCTGTGAGATATCTTSAATACTATAAGCTTGTGTTCCTTGCAGACAAAAAGACAAATCCCCTCACAGCATATGGTGAGTGCCCAATATCCCACTGCCCTTCCCAAATGCTGCCTAGGTTTTCTATAGCAAGAAACACTGGAGATCACCTGTGTTTTAGTCATTGGCAAAACAGAGTTCCAGCAGACAGAGAACATATGAGGTACTGCCTGTTCCAGTAAGAAAAAGATCACTTTATATTTGCTTTTTTGATTGTTTGTTGGGTGGTCTCAGCCATGCCACTGGTGTGCACTGTGTAAACAGAGGAATACTTGCTAGTGCTTGTTCACCTTAGCAGAACCTTTTGTTACTCAGGAATGATGCACACCAGATTTCTGAGGATTAACAAGAGACCATTAGAGAAAATGGCAGCAGACAGCCAGCACTTTGTCTCAGTTAAGGCTCTCCTCTTTCATTAATAGTTTTTGCTCTGTRTATTGTCAGGTGAGCAAGCAGATCCCTGCAAGTTCCAGGCCTGCAATGAGTTCTCTGAATGCTTAGTAAATCGCTGGAGTGGGGAAGCCGAGTGTGTCTGCAATCCTGGCTACCTAAGCATCGATGGGCTGCCATGCAACAGCATTTGTGATCTGCAACCAAACTTCTGCCTGAATGATGGGAAGTGTGACATAAGCCCTGGGCAAGGGGCCATCTGTAGGTAGGTCACCCTGCTGTTGGAAGTGGTGCTTCCTGGATGAAAACGCCTTATTGTCTCCTTTGTTGTAGTGTTCTACAAGATTTGTCTAAAATTCTGTACAATATTGTACGAAGTGAGTAGATGGTGATTATCAGTCATGTTATATTGCTGAGTGCAAGTCCCAATATTAACATTAGTTCTYATATGTATATATCATAAATCAGACAGTAATAAATTAATCGAATAGAAACATCAGAAAATTAACTAGGAATAATGGATGTAGTGGAACACGCTCAGTTGTTCAAATCACTTTTATTGACCTTTGGATACAGAATTTATCTCCAGAGGTTTTATCAAGTAGCAAAGTGTTTGATAATGTCATATCACATATGAGAGTTGATTCCACAACAGAAATTCGTATCTGAAAGGCATATTGATAGTGCATAAATATATTAAACATAATGCTTTTGGTTTAGAAAAAGCATAAAATAATTGGACATTTGGGAAAAATCATGTGTGGTTCATAAAAGGATGAAGACACAAGCCCCAGATTTTTGCTTAAAARAAAGAGACACAGATGCATCTGAACAGGATTGCTGTATTTTGCAGGTAATGGAGAAGACTTTGTACAAGATACAGACAAATTGATAATGCCTCTGACACTGCACTTAATTTCTTGCTTTTCAAGGAATGTAGCAGTCTATTTTTAAAACCAAAATGTACCTATCAATGAAAGAGAACTATTGCAGAGTATTACTACTAGTGGTTATTTATGTTGCTTCATGTGATTTTCAAGTTTACCTAAAACATCTCTAAAGTCAATCTTAGAGCTGTAACAGTTAACAGAAAAAAATGAAAATGGTTTTAAAACTCTAAAAACTGATACTGTCATAGACACACTATAAATGTAATCATATTTGTGTAATAGTGTTAATTACAAGCAGGTGAGTATCTGAACTCAAGCATGTTCCAGCCAGTACTTACTAAAATTTTTTTGAAAAAATTGAAATATTGCTTACTACTTTCAGAAACTGTTTCAGATAATTTTGTTAGAAGACTTAATTTACTGATGTTTCTTATTAATAAGGTTCATTGCTGTGCATGGTCATAATACTCTACAATGTCTTGTGTTTTTATAGCAAAAACTTTCAAATACACAYAATGCAAATACATTACTTTTACTGGTATATTTTAAGTCAACATTATAGTTTGCATGTTCAAAACCACAGTAAGGCAGAAATACTGAATACCATTTTGGGCAACCATTCCAAAGATACAGCCTTGGACACACACTTTCTTCTAGTCATTTATTTTATGTATCTATTTAGTCATTGTGAAGTTCACTACACTAGAAATATTCTGCTCAGTTAACACACCTTCCTTTGTATTTGCATTACAAGATGAACAAGRCAACTGCTTTCTCCCTTTACATTCTTTGATCTGTCACTCATAAGTCTCAATCAAGGCAGGACTTTTTGCTTAGTCTAAACACCTTCCAGTTTTAGCTCATCACAGGATACTCTAAATTGCAAAAAGCACAGGCTTTTYCCATCAAAAACGTATTACCCTTTTGCTATTTTATCTACCTTCATTCAATTCAGTACTTCAGGTGCTTCATCCTGGAGAACAGAAGGCTCCTGGGAGACCCTTTTGTGGCCTTTCAATACTTAAAGGGGGCGTATAAGAAAGATGAGGACAAACTCTTTAGCAGGATCCATTGTGATAGGACAAGGGGTAATGGTTTTAAACTAAAAGAGGCTAGAAATAAGGAAGAAATTTTTTACAATGGCAGTGGTGAAACACTGAAAAACTTTGCCTGGAGAGATGGTAGATGCCCCAACCCTGGATTGSATGGGGCTCTGAGCAACCTGGTCTAGTTGAAGATGTCTCTGCTCATTGCAGGGGGATTGGACTAGATGACCTTTAAAGGTCCCTTTCAACCCAAACTGTTGCACGATTCTTTACTGAAAAGAACGTTCACAGTAATAATAAYAATAAAGAAAATTGGGGATTGAACAACGCAAAGATATTTATTGAGGTGACTTAACTGAGGGTACATCRTAACAGGAAGTTAAATACATTAACCAAAAGCTTTTGCTGGTGTTTAATTTCCCATGTTTCTTTGTGGCAGGTGTCGTGTCGGAGAGAACTGGTGGTACAGAGGGGAGCACTGTGAAGAATATGTGTCAGAGCCACTGGTTGTGGGCATTGCAATTGCTTCTGTGGCAGGATTCCTTCTTGTGGCATCTGCTGTTATCTTCTTCTTGGCCAGGACCCTTCGAGACCAGTACACAAAGAGTGATTCTGGGGACTCACAGGGGTAAGTGACACCATCTAATATTTGAAAACACATTGGCTACAGTAAGGATAATTCTGTCGTAAGTCTTATATCACACAGTTAACAAGCAACAGGATGTACAGGCACCTCCAAATGCCAGGCTTCCTTAGTCTACCTGCTGCCCTTCCAGGCTGCAGAGAAGCTCACAGTTTGTTTATTGCTCCCCCAGGCAGGGTGACAGCCTCTCGTCCATTGAAAATGCAGTTAAATACAACCCCATGTATGAAAGTGATACGACTGGCTACAGCCATTATTACCGGAGATATCCGCAGCTAACGTCCTACAGTTCCACCAGTGCAGAGACATCCACAGACTACAGCAGTGAAGAGATCAGGCACATTTATGAAAACAGTGAGCTTACTAAGGAGGTAAATGACCTTGTTTTCATAGTGGCATGGGAAAGATCATTTAAACAGTAAGCTTATTCCACACTTCTAAGCTCAGAGGTGGGCCCAATCTTTCCCCAGTGTCTACGCTCCAGATAAACAGGCTGCAGCTATGACTGCTGCAACCATTTAAAAGAAGAAAGAAAGGTTTGCTTTCACTGCTTGCTTTTAGAGAATGTTATGGGTTTGTTCTGGCCTGTAATGAAATTCACATAATAAAGGAGCTGACTCCTTAAGTAACTTCACAGGAGTTGGGGAGGTTTGATATATTACTTGATACATTTGCCTTCTAATGCCAACTACTTTATGTAAGAGTAGTTACACAGTGAAAAACTGGTATTTCCAGGCCTTTTCACAGGGTTCTTTTCAGTATTTTTTTATTGTTTTTAAAGTTTAAGTCTTTCTATAATGTGCAAGTCATATCACATCCTTCTTTCTTCCCGTACACACAGTAGCCAAGGTTTACTCTAGAACGCTAAAGAGAAGGGATTTACATCCCAGAACTAACCACAGATCCTTAAGCAACTGTGAGAGTTGTATGTAGCTGGACTGGCAGGCAAAGTATCTGTGAGAGATAAATGGTTTTGTTAAAGCCTTTTGAAATGCCATAGTCTGTCCAAACGGTGGTTTTAATTCAAAAGTAAAGTATTACTGAATTCAAATGAAGTGCTTCACTTAAAAAAAAAAGAGGCGTAAAGAAGAGTTTTAGTATTGGAGTGCCCAGTTTCAAGCTCTACTCCTTGAAATAGCAGTGCATAGGAGTTTTATTTCCCAAAACCCAGAAATCAGTTATTTCAGTAGTATTCTATTATGTACTTACAATTCTGTTTCTTGTATTCTAGGAAATTCAGGACAGAATTCGAATTATAGAGCTCTATGCTAAAGACCGTCAGTTTGCAGAGTTTGTTAGGCAGCATCAAATGTGAGTGAAATATCTTCTCTGGATAACTAACTCTTTTGATGGTTTCTCCTCTGGCCTTTATTGCATTACTGTATTTTTTTAAGGGTCTAGAAATGCTGGGACACTAGAGGCTAGGATTTTAACATTATTTCTGCAGAGGTTCAACCCTTTCACAATACTTAATAATCAGTGTTAAAAGTAGATAGCCCCAGGAAAAAAAAAAAAAAGCAGTGAAGAGGAATCCCAAAGTTAATGGGTGTCTGATATCAATTTAGGTCCTTGAAAGCACAGATAGAACCTTCTTAACTCTTCTAGTGTAGTTCCCATTGCCTAGTGCTCTGTTTAAAAATAGAAATTTTAAAAGCAGGTTARTTTATCTTGAGTTCTCAAGACTTGGCAACCAACCAACATCTGACAGATCACCAGTACAATCCTATCTGGTATGGTGGGCACCAACCATAACAGAAACTTTACAATTCCAAACAATTAGACAATCTGAGCTTTGTTGAAATCTGTGCTTGGGCACCAACCATAATAGAAACTTTACAATTCCAAACAATTAGACAATCTGAGCTTTGTTGAAATCTGTGCTTTGATGAAAGCCAAGCACAAAAAGGTCCTCAAGGAACTAATTGTTAGCATACATATTCACATGAACTATACTCCCACTGTAGCAAGCAGCAAATTGCAGCTTGCTGAGTTAGTTTAAAAGATACTGTAGTACAATTCCTTGGCATCCTATTAAAAATAGCTACAGTAGCAAAAAAACTTGTGTTCCCACATCTTCAGCAATAATTTTTTAATTGAAAATAACAGCAGTTCACATTTTTCCATGTCAGTCGTTCATTTTTTCACCTTGTAAGGGATCAGCATCTAGATCTTCCACAGCTGGAAAGTAGTAAGGGCTTCCTTACATAAGCCTTGAATCCGATGTTAGAAAGAGATGAACTTAATCATTGCTTTTCTGCTTTTCATTTCAGGAAGCTGCTTTAAGAAAAAAAAGAAATTGATAGAATGCATGTGGAGATAAAGACTACCCTGTTGCCACAGCAATGGGCTCAGATGTAACTGCAAAGTTACTTATAGTCTTAACGTCGCATGGATGGATACAGATGTTTTCTAAATGAATGGCTAAAATGTACAGATGTCTGTTTATCTCAATTACTTCTGGCTTTTCTGTGTAAAGTGGTATTTTTAAGAGGCGATCAAAAGTGGCAGAAGTTATAAAAGATCATTTTTCTTTAACTCCAAAATGGACAGCGAGAGTTTGTATACAAAGGCAAAAAMATCTCCTTGGGTAAGAGAAGATACATGCACAACCAAAATAAAATGCACATTGAAAATCCCTGCCTGGAATTTATCCCCTCACTGGAGGCTCCAGTAGCGATTTCATGGGTATAAAACACTAGTGGAAAGAAATATTTGATTTGCAAGGGAATGAGTTGTAGGGGAGAACTATTGTGCTAGAATTATGTTAGCATTATTTGAAAGCATTCCTGTTATCAAAACAAACATAACCTCACCGGAAAAGCTTTTCTTCTGTGCAGATGCTTGACATACATTTTGCCACCTGGCATTAGCAAAACAGAGGATAGCACTGAGCCTGCAGYGTCCCGAAGGCTCTGCCCAGAAATCAGCATCGCCGCCGCCTGTCCGTGACCCCGTGGGGAGCCTTGGCAGGGCAGTGCTTCTGCAGTACAGCACAGTGTCTCTAAAGCCAAGATGGTTGGTTCTCCAGCTGTTTCTGGCAGACACACAAGCTGGGGCACAGAAGGGCTTCTACCATACAAATGTTCTGTGAAGCTTAAGTGACTAACATTGATTTTTTTTTTTTTTTGTATGTAGACAGTTTCATATTTTATAAGTTAATATGCATTACTTATTTGTTGTGTGTTTTCATACTGGATTTAATTGTTGAAATAGAAAGATGACTAGTTTTAATGATGAAATACTACAGTGGCATTTGGTCCCATTCTTTTATATCTATATTATATTTAGTGTTTACTCAGTGTTAAATTCAGCCAACTAACATTTGAATTTACTGAACTGCTCAATAGCCTGTCATGAGCTCCCTTTCAAAATCAGGTACTTAAGTGCATGCACATTTGGTAGATGGCAGCACTCTCCTAGGARGAAGGGAAAAAGTGAAATTATTCTTAGTTTAGTGGAAGTCAGCATAGAATTCCTTAAACAGAAGAAGCCRGCCTGAGGCATTTTTAAATAGCTGAATTGAGATAGCAACTTTCAAGTACAGAAATGGAATTTTATCTTCAAATTATGAAAAGAGTTCTGACTACATGTTAAGCTGTGATGGGGCTCTGTTCAGTCACCCAGGGACTCTTGCTTGAGTTATTAACACAGCTGTCAGGGTTAGGGCACCAATTAAGAGCACATTAGCTTGTGCTAGCAAAAAAGGCCAAGTTATTTGTTATTTCTACAAAGTCTGTAGTTCTCGGCCCACACGTGCCAACAGCTACCTGATACTTTCTTGAGTTAAGCAGTAGTGAGAATTACTTCATTGTCTTTAGACAGCTTAGCTAAACAACAGAATATTCCAATGCAATTTTTCTACRTGTCCTGGAGAACCTCACTGGATCACTTATGTAGTACCTTCTTGCCTTGAGTGGCGGGGGATGGGTATCAGAGCCACACATCTGTCAAAGAAATGCTTATATAAACCACTGTAAGCCAAAATAACGCCAGACAGCAGGAAGTAATAAGGTGCTGCTGAACATTGTGACCAGATGTTATGAGACAGAGGCCCCATTCTACTGGGCGGCCCAATGGCTGTCAGAGCAGCTGGTCCAGAGCTTCTGAGGTGCAGCCCACTCCTCATGGCCCYGCAGCAGCACGGCTGAGCCATCCCATAACACCAGGACCTGTGATCATACCAGAGAGTTACTGGGCTCAGGGTAGGCAGGAGCTTGTGACTTGTTTCTATGCAGCTCTGCTGCCAGCCCTGGGAGCTTTGGTGCTGCTCCTGCTGAGTGCAGCAGTGGATGGCAGCTGCGATCACAGATGTTTTCAAGGTATTCTGCTGTGCACAAGCTGAGAAGAGGCTTGGTTACACTGAGTATGAGGTATTTCAGTGAACATACAGCGATATTTTCTTTGTGTGTGTATTCATATGAACATGATGTTATCTTTTTACTACAATAAAAAATGATTTCCAAAATACTTTTTCTATAAAATTCATGTAGAGACTATGAGTTTGACATGGAGAAGGCATCTTAGCCATGACCATTTGTGCACGTAGGAGCAGCAAGTATTTTCTTTTTTTTTTTTTTTTAACGGAGCTGGCTAAGCTGTTAAACTCCTTTGCAAACAAAAGTGCCAAATGTAATTCATTAACACTTGCAAGGTTATAGTCTGAAAAGTCGTGCTGGAAGGCACATACCTGAGTGCTTTGCTTTCAGTTTAACTTTTTGCCCATTCTGAAGATGTTTCATCCCTAATCAAAAAGCCAAAACATGTTGTTACTTAGGTGATCTTAAAGTCTTAAAAATGAAATCAACTCGCTCTGCTTCAATCCTCTTCATCTGAACTGTTTGGTGATGCATCTTGCAACATGACAAGAACTTAATGAATGACTGATTTTCTTTGATACTTTCCCAGTCCAAGGCAGAGATAAAGAACTCCAAATATCCTAACAGAAAAACAAGAAAGAAAGAAAGAAAGAAACCCAAGCAAACAAACAAATCCACCACTCAACCAGTTCTATGTACAAATCTAACAGTCTCTTATCAGTTAGCAGGCAGTTTTTCACTTGCTAAAGTAAAAAGTGCAGGTTTGAATGACTTGTCTTAATTTAAGAGCATGGAAGAAAGCAGTTACTGTTTACTAAATGCTGACAGATCTATCAGCATCTGTGGCTCCCCTCAAGGCTGGAAACAGAATAAAATGAGGTCCTGCAGGATAGTACCAGCTGCCCCTCTAACAGAGGATCTCAAACATACAGCAGCCCAGGTTGGATCTCTCAAGGCCTCACTTTTAAAACTCAAGGCACCAACCCACAGTGGTAGAATTCTACCAGGGCTGGAAATTCAAACAGAAAACAAGTGTTCAGAGCTGCAAGACTAACAGCATTTCAGGAACYGTGTGCTTGTCTTGTATTTGTTAGTTTTTTAGCAAAGCACAGAGCCTTGCCCAGCAAAAAGCTAAAAGACACCAAGTAACTGAGTTCTATTTCATTAAGCTCCAGACTGTTAGCTTCATGTACTGCTGGATAACAGTTTAGTTCCAGAAAMGAGATTTCTTCAGGTGCTCAGAGACTGCTGAAACTACAAATTTCTCCTATCTCCTCCAAACCAAGGAAGCATGAATAAACTTTTTAGATTTTTAAGAACTTACAGCTTAAATGTTAGAATGCAAAAAGCCTTTAACAATCAAGACTCTTACTCACRTTTCTCACCAGACCTGCTGGAATTGGTCCTGGTTACAAATGGCTGCAGGAGTGTGAGAGGACTCTGAGCCCTCTGCCACATGTAGTCTGTGAAGAGCAGGCATGCAAAGGTGCGAGAGCTCCAGCATAGGGACAGTCATCTCATCCTATAGAACACAAAGCAAAAATATTCACCCATACAATTTACCTGTCTATCTGTAAGCATTGTAGGACAGACATAGACTGACTTTGTACAGCATATGAAATGGGTCAGGGCCTTGTTACTGTTTAAATATTAGAATACACACAGGACTTCCATGGCGTTTTGTTTACTTGATTAGTAATATAACACCAGCAGCATTTCTGTCTTATCTTTCTGCTACTTGATGCAGTTTGGGAATAGATGCATCATCTTCTACATTTGCTTTTGTTTCTCAACTGGAAAAAAATTCCAAAGCTATTTCTGGGCCAGAAATCTTTTTTCATTTGTCAGCCCAAGTGGGAAAGTTTTGGGTTTGCCATATTTTACACTAATTGGCTCTCCTACTCCATCTTATTAATGACCCCCAGGAATTTTAGTTGAGTTCCTGTTCTCTTGGAGTCTTGCCTGTGCTGCTACTCGCCCTCCTTGCTGGATCACTGTCCTGGTTTAAAAGACAGATGTCTGCCAAGGAAGGAGGGAACCTTCCTGGAAAGGAAAGGTGACTCCCTCCCTCCAAATTATTATAACTTTGAAATTACAGGGCTTTCAGGCAAAGATATGGGAAAAGGAATAACAGTTCTTTACTACTATATATATATGTATATGTGTGAATAAGACAGAACGAACAACAAACAACAAAAGAGGACAACAGCAGAAGTTCTCCCGCCCATCAAGCACCACTTTCCCCTCTGATGTAGTTATGACCACACCCAGCAGGGGCGCTGTTGGTTCCCGGCGAGGCGACGGCTGCAGTGACTCTCGCGGCCGGCAGGGGGCGCTGGCGGGCCCCGGTGAGGCGGGGYGGGTGCGATGGTTCCCCAGCGGCTGCAGGGGGCGCTGTGGCGCGAGCGCGGTGACCTCTCCATGTGGCAATGGCGGCTCGGGTGAGAGAGGAGGGGGGAAACTGCTCCTTTTTGTAAACTCATGGGCAGCAATCATTCTCAGCACCACCCCCAGCAGTGGGCAGCAAACAGTGAAGGCAGGCAGATCCAATCGGGCAGCAATGGACCTCGGTATCTCCCTCCGGCAGCTGGTAGAAACGGGTAAGGCAGGCAGATCCCATCAGCAGCAGTCAGTCCCGGTACCACCCACCAGCAACAGGCGGAAATGGTGAAAAGCAAGCACACCCGGGCAGCAAGCTACAATGTAGCACCCTCCTGGGAAGGAGGCACACGCCCTCCATAACACACGCAACTGCTCTCCCAATCACCCAGCAGAAAAACAGGAAAGGGGCCAGCCCCTACCCCAGTCAAGTCCCGCTTAGCCCCAACACTTCTCACAGCATTATACTGCAATTCTTGAGGACCCTCCCCCCAGCCACAGAGCTCACTCCCAAACTCCCGAAACTCCCCAACTCTCCTTCCTCTGGCCAAGCCATTACCGTGGTATGTGAGAGTGCTTGGCCATTTCTTTTGGTTCTTAATTACTCCCTATTCGTCTCCCAGACAACCCACTCCCCTCACAGAGTCTTCCTTTCAGGTAACAGATGGGAGAAAATTCACTGAAAAGCCCAAACCTGCAACAGTCACCCACCACACAGAGCAGTGGGAAACACCCTTAGAGCAGGCAGCTCTGTTTGGGGGATGGCAGGAGGCTGCAGGACTAAAATAACATCTTGCCTGAGGTGCTACAACTGTTCTGAACCTGCGCTCTGAGTTTTGCTGTGTGTCAGATTAAACACGAAAGCAGATTTCAACTCTTACTTGTTTCAGGATGAGAAATACTCTCAGTACCAGAATTTTGGGAGACAGATGCCAATTTATTATATTTTTAAAAAATCAATTCTACCATCAGCAGATCTAAGGACTATGCTTCTGTACTAAATATATAAGTTGGAGTAAACTACACTTAAAGCCTAACCTTTTATAAGGGGACACCGCCCCCAGCTCTTATTTATACAACTAAACCAACAAAATACTACTGTCTTGAATCATTGGAGGTTTAAATGTTGTTTGAAAATCTCCTATTAAACATGAATCAGACTTAGTATTAACTGGAGTTGTGATTGCATCTCCACAGCTGATTACCGGGTGGGGAAATGCTGCCCTTCTGGAAAGGCTGCTGTAGCTTGAACAGAAATGAAAATGGGAACAATGGATACGGCCATACATCAAAACATCATGCAGTAACACAGGCATGTGGCTGGATAAAAGAGGACAAGTGAAGAGGTAGATTTTCAGAGGTGAGCCTACAAGCAATCCCAAGAGTGAAAGATTTCCATCTACTCACAGGAGAGCTACGAGGAAATTCACTCAGGTCCACCTAAAGAGGATTACACAGTGATTATACGATCACTTCTCCCAGGAAAGGAGGGCGATGCAAAACTCTTCCAGCAGCAGCACAGGGCTCATCTCCTAGAGTGACCTACAGATAACTGCTGGCTGCAGGCCACTGTTCACAGTTCCCATCATCTACTCAGTAAGGGAGTGGCTGTTGCTCCTGTCCCTAGTTTCAGATGGAAAGATCACAAGGTTTTGATGCACAAAAATGCTTTATACAGTTCTCCAGTAAACCAGAGACTGCTGCACAGCTTTTTTACTTTTTTTAATCTTTTATTATTTATTATTTAAAGTTTTGAAAGTTTAAATAATAAATAAACAAACAACCACAAAAAAATCAACAAAACCTCCCCACACTAATTTTTAGTGTTTGCTTTTTACCTGCTCCCCTTAGGCATAGATGCAAACCCACAGCCATGGTGGGAAGGCAGTGTGGTTCTACAGAGCTTTCCATATGGAGTTCTCACTTTGCTCTTCTTCCCACCACAGCAGCATTTAAAAYGTCAGCACATGCATATCTGCTTAAAAAACAGCGAGTCAAACAATCCCACACTGAAATGTCCTCCCAAGGCTTGCAGGGAATGTACTGGGAGCCTCATAAACGCAAAGATTGACCTTTCAAGAGACTTAAACCTTTTACATTATGCATATGGTTCCTGATGGGACATGTCATGTCTAAAGCAACACTGAACACACCAAGCTAACAAAAGCAGAAGCAGTGGGTATGTGACTTAAGAATAAGGCTGATGGTAAGCGCTTTGGGGTCATCTCTAAGCACATCGCATGACACCACTCACATTTTTCAAAGACCAAAGCACTTAAGCACTTTTCACTTAACTGTCAAGGAAAAAAAAAGGAAATGGAAGCTGCTGGTAAGGCATTCAAAGAAGAGAACCAGTCCACGGTTTGCAGGCAGCCCAAAGCAGTCTCTAAAAAGAGATCATTTAGCCTGGAAAGATGGAATAAAGTCATGTTAGGAAAAACAAAGTAAACAAACAGGTTATTATTTTTAAGGTTTTTTTCTATATAAGGAAGAGGAGAAACATCCCATAATCAATATGATTTGATAAACCTTCAAGTCAATAAGATGCTTTAATCTAATTATCCTTAACATTGCTTTGCAAAGGGGAGAGCAGAACTGACCATTTTGCCCAGTCAGGCCCTTTGCAACCTGCTGCTGCCATACCTAGAGATAAGAAGGGAGGAAGAATTAAGCACTGTATGCATCTATCAGTGGAAGTTAAATGGAAAATTTTACTTCTGAAATATTAATGAGGGATGTGCATGACCCAGTAGAGCTAAGGTTCTCCAGCTTCAATGCTCAGCACCTATCGAGAACTGTCTTCTATCAAGTACTCTCAGACTGCCTGTGAACAAACTTGTAAACCACGCACTGTTCTTCTCCAGATGGGGTACTGCAGCGTCCTTTGTCATGATATAAAAACCTGATTAGCTGTGATGACCAGTAAGTTTCATAAACATCTAACAAAACTTCCCACTGTGCAAAAMGCAGATGATTTTATAACATGAAAAACCTGATCATGGGGAAAAAAAACCACAAGACAACCCAACAAAAATAGGAGAGTTATTCAGCCTTGAAGTATAGGAAACAAAAGATGCAAATTCTTCAACCCTGTTGTGAACCTCTGTTGGGGGTTAGGTTTTCTCAAGGGAATTTCTTCCTATTTGTTGTCGGGGAGATGCTGGGTGCGACTCTCTAGGTGAATAGAGAGGACCAGCCAAGAACCTTGACATACCACTGAAATGGTTTTGGGARGGGGAACAGGGGTTTTGTAGTTCTTAGCTGTGAGTAGTCAGTCTCCCWGGCTGGGAGCAGAGAGGACGTGCAGGTTTCTTTCCACCTTGGACCTCTCCTGCACAGCAGTTTTCAACTCTGCCGTGGAGCTCTGCCTGCCACCTGCTTGTGAACCCATTGCATGCAAGAGAGAGAGTCCCAGCTGCCCCGGTGACCGGGACTTTGCCTGTGCCAGCGCCAAGAGAGACCCTCGCTGTCTATGTGGTAAGCCTGCTGCTTGCAGGAGCTGCTGGCTGACTGGGACTTTTCAGCACCCACCRTCATCAAGAGACCCTCACCATCTGCATGGGTGTTCCAGGCAAAACCGGGCCCCCCACCTCACCCCTCTCTCTGGAGAAAGGGTCCCAGCTGCTGGTTGACTGGAACCTCGGCGGCCACCATCGCCAGGATACCACACTGGACACATGAGCACCCGGGGAAACCGAACTCCCCACCTCCTCCTCTCTTTTTCCAAAGCCACCATTAACACCTGGGGAGGCTCAGGACTGGCACCGGAGTCCCCTGCGGCCGCGGGGGAGTCACTGCAGCCAACAGCACCCCCTGCCGGTTGTGGGCATAACGACCAAAGTGGAAATTGCTGAACGGGTGGGAAAAGGCTGTTATTGGGTTTTGTTGTTGTTGCTGTTTGTCTGTCTTGTTACACATTTATATTCTAGTAAAGGACTGTTCTTCCTTTTCCCATACTTTTGCCTGGAAGCCTCGTAATTTTGAAGTTATAATAATTTGGAGGGAGGGAGTCGTCTTTCCATTCCAGGAAGATTCCTGTCTTCCTTGGCAGACATCTGTCTTTTAAACCAAGACAACCTCTCATGAACATCCTTAAAACCAGCTCTAGTTAACTAAGCCTCTTGACACACAATGTWGAAATGGTTGTGCACAGACCCTATTCTGCTCTGGGAAATGGGAAACCTCAAATCTAGCAAAGATCAAACAGAGGATGCAATCAGGGGCCAAATTTGAAAATCAAGTATTTGTCCAGTTTTAAATCAAAGATCATGCAAAATCCCACATACAATTAATGCTGAAAAACAGAACTGGTACTGCAAAATACAATTACTTAGGCTTTGGTTGGATTTTCTAAGACCATCAGCTGTCTCACACATCTGGGGTTATTTCATCATCTCAGGACTTCTGCTGATCTACACTGTGCTTGCCTCAAAACCCTGCCACTTTGAGCTTTCTTTGCTCTAGTTAGTATCAAAGAGCTTCAGCTTGGAAAGGCCTAATTAGAACTTGGTTCAAATTAAAGAAGCAATCCAGCCCACTGGCAACAGCAATCCTAACTACTCTACATCCATGTCAATTGGATCCCACTTCAGAGTGCTTTTGAGGGTGGGAAGAAGCAAAAGATGTGGAGAAAAACAGACAAAAGACAAAGCCTGGGTCAGCAGTCTGGGTCAGCAACAACAGCTCAGATACAAGTCTATGGGAAACTGTAGAAATGGAAAGGAGTCCCATCCACCTGTTTTTATAGGCTCTTACTAAGGGCAAGACAAAGGACTTAYATATTTTCACAACAGGAGTGAAAGGAGCAGAATTCCTTGAGCTTTGGAGGAAGGCCAGAGGGACATTTCCCCTGCAGGACATGAGACACTCTAGGAAATAATTTCAACTTTGTGTCTGTTCAGCATGTGCAGTGAAACATCTGCTCCGTTTTTCCATACACAGAACATGGTAAAACCAGACTTAAAAATCCATCCTCCGAAATGAAGTTCTAGGCAAAGGATACCTTGAAACAGAGGGCAGAAGGGCTGAGGGGGAGAGCACTCAAGCTTCTTACTAATGCCAAAGCTCACAATTTGAAATCTCTCTACTTTTCCACATTTTTTCCATGAACATATAAAGAAAAAGCAAACACTGTTTCAGTCTTTTCCAAAACACAGGCTATCCTTCCTTAATTTCCCAAATGAAAATTTCTATTTTCATTATCCCTTATCCACTATTACCACATACTCAGACACCTACAYCCAGCTCCAATCCTGCATGCCACTGTAGCAAAAGGTTTATCCCTAGCAGCTTCCAGATACCACTCTGACTCTACACTTCCTTTATTCAAAGGCTGAGAACAGAATGTCCTGCCATCAATCCAGTTGCATCTTCATTTTCAATCTTGCTGTAATAAAATACTGCAAGAGCTTCTTCCAAAGCAGGTGTAGTGGGTTTTGGGTTGTTCTGTTTTTAAAATCAAAAGGCAGCAAAAGATCTCACTACAATACATTTGTTTTACTGATGTCTATTTAAGATGCCAGATGTATAAAGCTCTTCTCATATTCATTCCAATTCCACTGCATGGCAGACAGTCTGCATGTCTATAGCTGTTGATGTGGGGCAGAGCTTTCTGCACTGTTCATGGTACTAAAAGCCGTATCTGGACTCTCATTCTCCATCCCAAGGAGCAAAAAGAGATGTATCAGCCTACTCTAGTTACAAGGTTTTCGGTTGATTCCAGCTGATTAAATCTCATTTGCAGCTGCCTTCAAAATAGCATATGGACAAATGTGGTGCTCCTGAGCCATCAGCAAGAAAGACCAAAGCAACCACAGCCTGCCAAGCAAGTGTCAGCTCAGTAAAGCTGCCATATAACACGTGGACCACAAACAGTCGATATCATCCTAAAAGGGAAGGCAACCAGCTTAACTTCGGTTCGGGGCAATGGTCTAGAGATAATGATCCTGTGCAGGGTAGCATAGACTGAACCGCAGTGAAGGCTAACTTGCCCTCTTGGATATGCTATTCTGCATGGACTGTGAGGTCACTCATGTTGCTTCCAGCACTAGGGGACATCACAGGATGCACAAGTGATGGTTTGATCAGTGTTGATCTGCTGCCTTGATCAGCAACAGAGCTCTGGAAAAGCAAGTTGGCAGCAGCTGGCAATTGCTGGCCTGGAAAGGATCATCCCATGGGACAGCCCACATCACTCTGTTCATTGCACCTGCACTGGCAGCAGGTGTCCTCCCAGCAAGACCCCCCCTATCCACACCTTCCCATGGGTAAGGAGGCCAAGCTCACTCCCCAGTGATGACAGGGCAGTTCAGTTTGGCTGAGAAGGGGTGCCCTGGCTTTGGTGGGTACTCACTTCTGACACACACAGCCCTGTTCTCCAAATGGGGCAGGCTGGAAGGGTGCTGGGCATTGCTCACTGCCAAGGATGGTAATGCTGAAACTGCAGCTGCCAAACAGACATTTTCCAGTGTCTCCTGAGCAGAGAGGACCACAAAGACAAAAGTGTTCTCTGGTTTCAGCATCTGAGGACAGTTCTCCTCATAGCTTTCTGTAGTAAGTGGTTCCATGACTGACTTTTCTGCAGAAGACATCAACTACTSGTACAATCTTTGCTTCTTAAAGGAAGACTGAATAAATGCAGTCCTATTCCAGCTGTCAGCATAAGCTTTGACATTTTTCTTGCTTTGAAATTATTTCTTTAAATCATGCCTTAAATCTTATGCCTATCACTCTTAAAAAGCCACCTGTTAACTCAGATATCGACACATTACTGAAAAATCTGCTGCAGGTGTTCCTAGAGACAGTGTGTTGTAGTCAGGTTGCTTTCTGCAGAAAGCTAGCTGAACATCACCCTGGACACTCACTAGCCTGAAGAACATCCAGCTATTGGATGAACCCCTAAGCGTGTCCTACGGCACCAGAGTTGATCATGGCCCAGTCTTGAAAAATTGTGATCTAGGTAAACTCCTCCAACACCARTCTTTTCCTTCACATCTCCCTCCAAAGCTGCCATCTACCGTGCAGTCACCAAGGTCCAGCCTTTAATGTCCTCCCTGTACCTTCAATAAGCCCTCCTCCCAGAGCCTCTGAACAGTCTCATCCCAGTCTAGTAGATCCTTGCTGGCAGTGACAGTAAGCACTGGCCATTGCTCACAGTAAAACTTTTTTGGTAATAATAATGAGATATTATCCACCAGAACATAAATCACTTCCCAAGTTATCACACTTATTTGTAATTTGCCTCTCTGYTGAGGCTGCTGGTGACAGTCCATATCCACTGGAAACTGCAATGATATGACCAACTCATTTCATATAAGCCACTGTCCGAGGACAATTAATTTTCTAGTTGGCACTGAATCTCAGGAACACTCACATAAAACCCCATAYACTCTAAGTTACACTTTATCTGAACATTTCCCACATAAATAAGTATGGACAYTAATGAGATATCAGCGCTAAAAGGTGTTGAAAATTATTTTAGGAATAATGAATGCTTTGGGGATTAACTGTACCATATGGTACCTTTCACCTCCAATCTACTGGTACAGATCCAGCTAGAGCAGCATGGATAAAAACCTTTACCATCTGGCGACTTATTACTTTATGGAAAATAAACAGGTGTTTGCATCTCACACACACAAAATCCTCCACCTTAACTGGAAGTCTTGTTGGCTTTCTCGGTAGACAGATCAAAGAGGGACAGAACACTCTTGTCTTCCCCCAGTATAAGTCATCTATTTGTATGAGAAGCAAGGATAGCTAAATGCCAAATACTACTACCACCCACTACCAGAAATTAAAATATGATCTACCATGTTTCCAGTACCTGTTAGGGAAGATGACAATTTACAGCTTTCAAACCGAAATCTCCTCTACTGCTTTCGTCCCCCACACCGCCACTGAAGTAGCAGGTGTTGACAATATTCACCTTTTCTAAAAGCTTTATCTAGCTTGTATTCTTAAATCATCACTGCTATAACAGTGCTACTATACAATATTTTACATTTAGCAGCTCTCATATCAGCCATAACACGGAAACCTGAAGAAATCAGCTTCCACACCTCAGTGAGTTCTTTTGAACATTATGCTTTTTTATTCAAGAGTACCATCCAAGTTTGAGTTACCTGGTTTGTTYATAAATTTCCTCTCACATACTCCAATTTCTCCCTGTGAGTTAGAAAGATTTTTAAAAAACTATTATCATTATTATTGCAAGAAACATGCAAGCAGTTACTATTAGTTTTAAAATTAATAGCAACAGGTACATAAATATCCTCTGAGTTTCCTCTTAATTTATCACTTGGAAATGTGGAAATCACTTTTTGTATAGCAGAAGTTACTGGCTGCTTAATATATCTTATCTTTGTTAGTGGCATATGGGAGCTTCTCTCAATAACTTGAAACTGGATAGTCAGAAGATAATTTGCTTGACTTCTTTAAAACTCTATTTTTATCCTGGAGCAAGTAGTGTTTTTTTGGCTAAGGCTGAATGCAGCTACTTTCACATCATGTAATGACCAGGAACACAAATCGCATCAGAGAAATCTCTTAAGTTTCCTTGGCAAATCTGCACCTGTTGTTTTGTAGCCTCTTAATCAAAAAAACTCCCAATAAGTATTCTTATTTCATTAGCCCACGTACACTTCAAACACTACTGATCATTACACTACATGGTAATGCAAACTAGAGACTTTCTATCCTTCCTTCTTTGCCTGTTGTATCAGTATGATTAACACACACCAAGTTAAAGCTAGAAATAACTAAGAGAGATTTAGATCTGCCAGAAACATCATCCTACAAATCATCTTATGTCTTTTCATACAGCAGCCACATCAGCTCCCTGGTCTGATCACCTGTGTTAGGACACACTGTCTGGCAGGGCTCCCCAGGGAACATATTCATGCATCTGCTTAACTTTTCCAGGTATCTTTGAGCTTTTATCCTCACTCTGCCAAAACCACACATACTAAAACAAAGCATCAGTGACTACTAAGTCACCAAATATTTGGAGGCAAAAGTAGCCCTGTACAAYGGAAAACAGTCCACATTACCTCAAAATGACCAAGTTCCAGACCCTAGTTTAAACACAGTGTGCACCTCAGTCTCTGTAATGACATCTCTCTTTACTTCCAGTTCTTGCATGCAATTAATTATACAGCTGCTGAACCACAGTGGAACTCCTGTGAGAGTTGGCACTCATCCATTTAAGATTTTAATTTCCAGCCTTTCTCCTTCACATTCTTCTATGCATTTGTGGCACAGACAGAAGGCAAGACTGCTGAATTCAAACCTTGCTTTGAGATAGCCCTGACAAGTTTCCTGTCTCTCATCAAAACGAATGGCTTCTTTAAGGCTCTCTGTCAGCTGGTGCACGACTCTAGCAAGCTTACCAGGAGAACAACAACAAAACACAAAACCAGAACAAAAGAAGCAACCATTTAACACATGTTTAAATGCAGTTACAAGCTGGATGAAACTAGATGGAGTCCTGGAAAAGAGATGAAGGGACGAAGTCTGCCTTGAAATGGGCCACAAAACGTCAACACAAGCTTGCACTGCACTAAMAAAAGGTAAGCCAGAAGCAACAGGAGGTGCCAGGACCTCACTGTCATCCCCACAAAACCAGCTCAAAAAAGAGTGCAGTGGCATTTGCAAGGCCAACCAGATGTCTAATTGAATGCCGTGTAAAACCAGGGCAAAGATCCCAAGAGGTTTGGTAAGGTGTCCAATGCACAAAAGGGAGTAGTCCAAGCTAACAGTGTCTTCCCACAATTTCCAGCTCTTCTGGGACCATGCTTTCCAAAAGGTCAATTTACAATTCACTGAGCATTCATGATTGGTTCATCTGCACATTGCAAAGACTCCTGCAGTAAACCCTTAGAGGCCTTGGGGTCCGTGTAGGAGCATACGTCTTCATAACGATGGGTGCAGTAACWTTATTCTGGGCAAGCTTAAACCCAGAGTTCCGAACTAGGTGCTACTCACTCGACTTACATTTGTAGTAATAGACAAGGAAAACTGCCTCTAACTTTGTAGTCAGCAAGCTTCCTCACTGTCAGGGAAAGACTCAGCCTGTGGAACTATCCTACTGTGTCTTGTTAATGCTTTTAGCTCAGTCTCCAAATGGGGAGGGGGAATAAATAAATTAGTAAAATAAAATATTGAATGTAGATTTATTTTTAAATGACACACAACTACTGCAGCAAACTTCAGTGCTATTACATGTAGCAGAAAACACTCAGAGAAAAAAGGGGTGTGTGCTAAGAGTATATTCCCCATTTCTTGTCATTTTCCCCATCCCAGTTTCTCTTTCATTTCTGGGGTTTTGTGCTCTTCTTTAATTTTCTCAACTTCTTCCACTTCTTAGCTGCATTTCTTATAGTATAAGTATAATCTTTCACTTTTTCAGTGAGACTTGAATTAATCTTGCACACTAAATGGCAGCTGATTTTCTCATGTCCTATCTCAGGTGTCTCAGCTTGAAACAATACTTTGTRTCCCCTTATATTCAGTTGTCTTTCCTTGATCATTTTGTTATGCCAATAAGCTGAACATCATGAGCTAATAATTGAAAAGAGGGACTAAAATGTGTCTGTCTTGCTATTCACCTGTAATAAGAGAAGCTGTCTGAAACTGGAGGCTTCTTCATCTTGCATACAAAGACATTTCACAAGATCCTGTAACCCGACAATGAATTTAGAAAAACTGGGCAAAAAATGAGAAGTACTCAGGCATTTAAGCACACAGTGGTTGTGGAGGGGTTGCTCAGATTCTGAACTCACTTCCACTTGGAATCCTCAAACCCAAATACTCTTCCCCCAGCTTTCTAAAATGGGACACCTTAACTTCCAAGGCAGAAATGTGATGGCCACGCTTGAAGGCATCTGACAACAATACCTTTTAGCATGAGCATGTATGTGTACTTCATCCTTGTCCCCATCTGCACTCCTGATTCAGCTGACCACACAAAACTGACATACAGCTTCAGCCAGCACCATCTGTCCTCATCCGCTTTTGGCAATTCTTTACATTCTGCGCATGACCACCACAATGCAGATGAGCCTCAGGGTACAGAAACTGGCTTTACTTAGCAGAAAAATCAGGGTATCTGTGTAATACACATAAAAAAAGCATAACTCTGTAGACACACAGAGCTATTCCAGCCAGGAAGTTTGCACTGTCCTGTTCTCTGAAACAAAGATGGACACCAGCACCAAAGAGAATAAAGCTCTTGAAAGTTAACGCACGTACACAGACATTCWGCTGAAATTTTTCTCAGTGACTCACATTCTTAATTCTGTTAGATCCAAAGGGGGCTTCTTTCCTCAAAAATTGTGCTTACTTACACGACTCAAATGTGAATTTCACAATCTGTCCGCAAAGGAAATGGGTTTTGATTCATCTTTTATCAGCTCCTGGAACCTGACCTGAGTTTCACATTCTTATTTTCCCAGACATTCTGTAATGGTTTTAAATACAACATGGTCAAAAATAATCTCAGATTCTTCTTCTGTAGAAATATCACACTTGTGACACTGCCCACAACACTTTTGCGTGCGTGTCTTTCAACTCCAGCCTGTGCCTGCTATTTCTTTCTTTGCAATACCTATAGAATCTGATGTCTCTCATCAGCCTGATATTTTTTTTCTTCCATTGGCCTTTCTGTACTCACCACATTTCCTCAGAACTATTCAGCGTAGTACTATTTAGATAGTTACCCTAACTAGTAGCTTCAATTACAGTTCTTTCACTGATCAGCCATCCTCATAAGCTTGGGAGCTCTATGAGGACTCATCCTCTGTCTCCAGGAACATACTTACCTCCTCTTCCATTTTACTGCTTCACTGTACTGCCATCCCATCCCATTTTGTGCCACCACCCTTTGCTATCCCACTAGCTGCACTACCTCCAGTAGAAAACTCTTGTTCCACAACTATCTGTAGATATTTCCCTGTCTTCCTTTTTGAAACACTTTTAATCATTATTTCCCACCCCAACCCTACAGAAATGCTTTCCCAATAGGAAGTCTACACAACAGATGTATCCAATTAGTGCTGCTAACTTAAACCCACCAACCCAAACTTACAAAAAACTAAGAAAAGGAAAATTAACTTCTTTGTAATAACACAGAGAAGAATGTTCCATTCCCAGGGGTTTTTTTCATATAGCTATAAGCACACCATTCTCATATTCTGAAATTACATCTGGCCTTGTACATTTAGGTTACATAATCATGTTTAATTTTCTCTGCTCCAGGCCACATTCCTAGCTATCCCAGGCTTTCTGTTACCTTAGGCAAGTTACTAACTGTCCTGGTTTAAAAAACAGATGTCTGCCAAGGAAGGCGGGAACCTTCCTGGAATGGAAAGATGACCCCCTCCCTCCAAATTATTTTAGCTCTGAAATTACAGGGCTTTCAGGCAAAGATATGGGAAAAGGAATAACAGTTCTTTACTACAATATATATAGTATATGTATATGTATATATAKATGTATACATATCAAGACGGACAAACAACAACAGCAACAACAACAAAAGAAAATCCTTTTGTAACAGCTTTTTCCCACCCGTAAAGCAATTTCCCTTGGGTGTAGTTACCAGCGCAGCCGGCAGGGGGCGCTGTCAGCTCCGGCCAGGTGGAGTCTGCGCTGACTCCCCCACGGCACCAGGGGGCGCTGTCGGCTCCGAGGGGGCCCTCAGAGGGCTCCGATGCGAGCCCGGAGCCTGCGCGGGCTATTGGCGGCCTCGGGGAGGGAGAAAATGGGGAAGGGGGTGGGTGTCGGTTTTCCCCGGGCTCTCACGTGTCCTGTGCGGTATTCCGGCGATGGCAGCAGCTGAGGTTCCAGTCAACCAGCCATTGGGACCTTCTCTCCGGAGAGGGAGGAGGTAGGGGGCCCRGTTTCCCCTGAAACACCCACGCGGATGGTGAGGGTCTCTCTCCTGGTGATGGTGGGTGCTGGAAAGTCCCAGTCAGCCGGCAGCTTCTGCAGCGGGCTTACCGATGGTAAGAAGAAGCAGCAAGGAGAATTCCGTATCAAGCCYCCCCTGAGCAGGAGGAACCCAGCACCCAAACCCACAACTGTCTCCCCTCCAAAGCCGGGCAAAGACTGACTACCCCCAGTCAGGAAACTGCCAAAACAACCTCGTTCCCCTCCTCCCCCAGAACCATTTAAACGGTATGTCAAGGCACTTGGCTACCTCTTTTGCCTCTTAATTGCTGTCTATTTACCATCTCCCTGACAACAAATGGGAGGAAATTCCCTGAAAAAACCTAACCCCCAACACTAAGTTACTAAATATCTGGAAGTCTGGAGCACCTACTTTCTCTTCAATAGAACCAAGAGAAGTATTCAGTTCGCTCAGATTAATGGTAGGGCAAACAGTACTGATCTGTACGTCTTTTTCCAATTTATTAATTGTTCTCCTCTGTCGCCCTGGGTTTTGCAGTTCTTCGATGTTTTTCACTTTTGTAACAGAGTTCCATGCACTTTCTATAAACATAGCCATGTTTTGCTAACCGTCTCTTATTGTTTACATTCCATTCTCCTGGGCRGAGATGTTTGATGAATTTTTCCTTTAACCAGTGTGATTGAGAGGTGGTAACCTCACCCTCCAATCCACAGTGGTTTGTAAGAACATATAAATTGCTGCTGTGCTCCAGCCTTAGTTATCAAAAAGGCAGTTTGCCACAGAGCAATATTTCTTAGATGTCACTTTACGTTTCTCCTCCTCACAGAGCCTTAAGCTTTGTAACAGGTTGGCTTGATTTGAARTTCCCTCTAACTATAATGTGATTAGCCAGTTTAAATGTGTTCCTCCTCTGAGATGTTTCATTGGTTTTCTCTCATGYATCTGTATACTCTGATTGGTTACACTTTGTTATCCCTACCCCTTAAAGCAGCAGAGACAGAGCGGGAAATTGTCTCTCTGCTAACTCCCTTCAAGACCTGTCCTCCTGGGCAGAGAAAAATAAAACTTGGAATATGGTTACAGAAAGTCCGTCTCTCTCATTCCTTTTGCCTTCACTGCTGCCTCTGTGAAACTGCCTGCGGTGAAAAGCTGTCAGCTTCTGTGGACTGAGAAAAACCCTGCAGGTCGCTCCAGCCCCAGCTGGATACAAGCAAGGGCGGGGAAAAGCGACAATAAATAAACAAGCTCGGKATCGTCCGGCCCCTTCTTGCTTCCTGTCTCAACAGAGCTGAGTCCGCGTAGTTTTTTCGTGTCCAAGTGCGACACTCCTCTAATAATTAGACAGGGATAATGTTAGTGCCTCATTTGGGTGCTGAAGAGGGCAATTAAGCACTTGAAGAAGGTTCACGCGTAAGCTATACAAATGAATCATAGCAAAAGAGCAAAACAAAAACCCAACAAAAGCCATTAAATCTGACCAACAAGAAACAGAAAAGCAAAGCAGAGAAACACCTCAAACCCTAATTGTGCAGGACAAATAAAGATTTATGAAGGATCCTACCAGCTGCTAAGAATATATTACCTCTCCTCCAAATTACACGCAGAAAATTCTTAGCATTTACATTGTTCACCTTGTGTCTCATTAACGGCAATGTCAGGGTCTAGCAATCTGTCAAGTGGCATAACTACGAACTGTTTTAGATTAAAACTGCATGCTAAACTAGCAGCACAAGGGCTCATTAGAAAGAATAAAGGAGAAAACCTGGCCAAACTTCTTTTCAATTTTCATTTATCCTTTAAGGACAATCAGGAGAGCAGATGGTCTATCATTCCTGCACAGCTTCTGAGTAAAGAAAGCTRATCCATTCATTTAATAGTCTTATCTCCTGTCAGTTCTGTTTTTGGCAAATGGCATATTGCAAGCTTTCCCCTTATTACAAGAATGCTTTCCTGGCAGGCCTGGAAAAATTAAGCTTTCCTGTCAGTCAGATGAGCCCCTTTATCCCATTTGGCAACAAACCAAAGAGTCTGTAAAAATAGACTGCCATCTGACTAAGCAACTGAGAGACTCTAGGACATGCTGGAATGCAACCAACCTGAATATTAGTTAATCAGCTGATGCCTTCCAGCAACACCTTCTGGCTGCTTGTAAGGCATGTGAAACTTTCAATAGTGCACTTAAAAAAATATTCAAAGTGAGCATTTGCTTTGTTTTCTTTGGTGTATGTTCTTTTTTTGGGRTGGAGGGGGCTGTTTTTGCGGCTATACTACAGCTTACTGATTTTAAAGCAGACTTGTTAACTTCAGCCTTCTCCATGGGTTCTCTCTAGAAAGTCTCATGCTATATTCTTTTCACTGTTTGTGCTTTGGGACAAAAGGGAAAGATAACAGACTCTAAACCAAACATAGTTCAGAAGGCCTAAAATATTTCTACTAAAGACTGTTTGATGTAGTGCATACCAGTTTGGCGTACAGGAATGACCAGTGTTGGCTATTACGAAGGCAGCAGACAAACATGGACCAATCTTTGTGAGAGTGAAGTATTTCATGGTACTCTGACAGTACTAAGAGTATTTTGGTATTATTGACAGAAAAGTTTTCCATCTAAACTAAATCAAACTCCCTCCATTCAAATCAATCACTAACAGAAGCTAGAAAGAGTCAATAAAGTACCTGAAGTGAAAGAGACTCCTCCTTCCCCTCAACACATACTTCACCAGTTGAGTCTTTTGAACCGGCTAACCTTGAATAAAGAAGTTAAGTGTAAACAACTCGCTGACATCAATCTATTCTATTACTTCAGGCTGAATAATTAAATGTGATGGCTTCAAATAAATAACATGACCCTACAGCTATGGAATTTAACTGTTAATAATAATCTCTGAGAAATTTTTGAGGTGTGTATACAGACTCTGCCTCGCTATCTGAACTTCACATTTTGGATCACAGGGAAACACTCACCTGCCTTTCAAATGCTGCTTCTACTCCTTCACTGTTAAATGTATGTAAGCAGATAACCTACAGCACACAGTTGTCTCCTGGAATTTCTAGGCTGGTATTTAACTGAGAATTTTTTCACTCATGCTTTTCCAAGTAATTCACTTTTATACCTATATAAATAATGATTATAATGAAAACTCTTATCAGTAACATTGTGCCCTAGAAATGCATTAGACAGGGTACCTGCWCTTCAAAGAAGGAGCATGTTATTTTAATTAGAAGAAAGCACCAGTATGGAACATTAAGGAAGGAAATTTCAAGGAAGTAGTCAATATCTACTGTCTTAAGGACAGGGCACACACTAGACTATTACATTTAGACTGCTATCCCAAATTACTACAGAAGACTTCACTTCAATGATAACTTTCAAGAAAAATTTAAACAACTGCTGCATCAAATACGAGAGGAAAATCCAGTTTCCCAGAGAAACATGGAGATGCAGTATTCATTTAATTCATTTATGTCACACGATGATCCACACTGAAGGGAAGAGTGGAAAGAAGAAAGTTCCTAACTTTTGCTGTTGCCCATCCCATGCTTGTATTATTATCACTGTCTTGAAGACATGCCATGGTACTCTACAAGACTAAGTGAGCAATTAATTCAACACATCTCCAGAAAACAACCACGTATTTACAGTTTTCCAAAGAAATGTGAATTATAGAAGAAAATACGTGTGTCTCAGTCCTCTACTGAAGTCTTTGAGGAAACACATCTCCAAGATATAACCACAACTAGTTTAGGGAAATTTACCACTTTTTACTAAACTCCACAACAGAAAAATTCTGACTGGAAATTGCACGTCACTGACTGTTCCTTTGAATGCTGCTAGAAGGCAAAGAAAGCTGTTTACCATCTTGCAACTTGGCACAACCCACTTGCCACCATGCAAGAGTTTCGTTTGCTTGGCTGCTTTTTAAAAACTAAAAATAACATCCTTTGGCAAACAAATGATAGCAAGTGGTTTGATGCAAACATTAAATGTAAATTCTCCCTATTCTGCCTACTCCCCATGTAATTTTACTGGATGGAGAATGCTTCAGATCTTGCAGAGGATATGTCCTTAGATCCCAGAGTAGACAGGCAAAGTTCAAACTTGCTTCCTTTTAAATATAGTGATTCGTTCTTGGTCTTGACTTTTTAACTGGGATACCAAAAAAGGAGTCCTCCAAAAATCAAATTTTGCTACCKAGCACTGGAAAGCCTGTAAAGAGCAAATGTTTATATTAAAAAACATGTCTGGATCACAGCAAGAACATGAGCTCCTCATTTCTCCAAATGATACTCTAATCTGTTAGAAGGATCTAATCTGTCAATTTAGGATTATTGTAGTATATACTTTCCATGAGCTGGGGGCCTCCTGCTCCCCCATATGCTCTTTTTCCTTTTAAGTGCAGCAAGGACTATTCATCCTAGTTGTGGAGCTGCATGCAGTCAGCCTAAATTATTGCATTTCTGCTGACAAGGGTCAAATTAACATTTAGGGTCAAAAAACCCTGTAGCTGCTAAGCTAGTTATAGCAGGGGGTGAGTGTGTGTGGGAGRAGAGATGAGAGTTGGCATGCTGGACTTGAACAAGAGATGTGAGTACACCTGCACAAGTGTAAATGACAAGGGTTTATTGCAATGCAAATGCTGGCAYGGGAACTTGAGTTGTAAGCGTCTCTTAGCCCAAAAAGATAGAAAATGTGAGTTGTTAATTGTAACATGTTCCAGCTTCCAGCAGCATGAGMAGAAAGAGCACATCCTGTTGCCAATTTTTCTTCCTTTTTCTTTGAGCACCTATTTTTGGGGGTTGTGCTTTCCAGTACTTATTTTTTTGGGTGTATGCTTTCCATCAGCTATGAAAGCTGCACTTACCAGTATGCTTTGAGAGGCAGCTSAGAGGACAGAAGAAAGTGTGTGTCTGATGGCCATACAAGTACTAACCATTCAGAGAGTTTTATCCTATTCCTGCAAAGCTGGGCTTCTAGTCCTCACTGGCCCCCAACCTTTTTCCTCTCAGTTTGAGTGACCAGCAGTGGCTGAACAAAAAGCTGTATTGCAAGGAACTCTTCTGCAATCAGCCTGGGTCATTTTGTGAAGTGCTACAGATTTTCATGCAAGAAACTGAAATTCAGTAACAACGTTCATATGGCAATGTACAAATTACATAACTGATTAAATAACATACAGCTTAAAAAAATACATCCATTGGTAAACTTGCCATTATTTCAAAAGGATGTGTTCGAAGCAAGCGGTATTTGACATAAGGCCTTGCTGACGCATAGATCTGCTTCCCATGACAACTGAAAGGTTTGCTTTACTTTCCAAGAAGTTCTACATGACTGTTGGTCATGCTGGGCAAATATTGCCACCGAAGTAGCATTTAGTTCCTACATCATTACACAGCAGTGCAGTCACTGCTCCGCATTCTCATTCTGGTAACAGTTTTGATGTTTTTCTTGAAGATTCTGGAAGACAAATTTTTAATGTAACTGGCACACACACGCACACAAAAACAATAATAGAAACAAACAAAAACCCACAACAAAACACACCAAAAAAAACCTCAAAGAAACCTCCAAGCAACCAAGAAAACTTGCTGTCACAACCCACTTAAAAGAAAAAGAAATCCTAGTTATCTGTTGTATCCACAGCTAAAATCCCACAGAAACAAAGCACTGGAAAGAACAGAAGCCTCACATTTCAGGTCTAAATCTAATCCCAGAATTAGGGATTAAAAGCACAGGCTTCCAGGGCAAAAGCAAACAATCTATTTTGGTGAGTTAAAACCTCATGTGAAGAACAGACAAACCAATACTGGTTCTTTCCACCTGAAGATGGTGGAGTACTGGGAAATTTCTTCAGACAGTATCCGGTTCCATACAGGGCCCAAGACTTCTGAAATACATGTCTCACAGCATATATAAGAAAAGTATGAAGTCCCATGGGTGCTACCTCTCAAAGACTCATCTCGTGCTCCCTGCAGTTCCATCCTTCGGCTAACTCCCCTCCCTGCTGTGCAGGGATGCTGTTGTAAATCTCAAACCCACTACTGCTCTCACTACCTTCTCTCTGTTTCAAGGACTACTAAGTAGTTTTAAAAGCTTTTGCTTCAAATTCTTTTCCAGGCTTTATTGATCCAGCTTCTGTCTTCTGCAAGATCAGAGTTCTAACATCTCCCACAATAAGATGAAGAACACTTCTTTCATTCTCACTGAGCTTAATTTTGCAATATTAGTTAAAAAAATAGTAATTAAAAAAATGTTCAGACATACTTCAGCAAGCAGTATTTTTTCTTCCAACTTCTTGCAGTGCACTAAGCCCAACCAGATGTAGCATTTTCGACAGCCTATAAAACATGCTACCAAAACCTGCTCTCCACATGAAAGCAAGCATTTGCCTGTCCCATCTCCTGTTTTTATCCCTTAAAATTAGCTGACTTACCTAACATCCTCTCACTTTGCATGCATTCACGTAAATATTCTCTGTGTGTTGGTACAGACACTGGATGTGCAGGGCAACATGCTTAGCAGTTTTGACCTACTAAAGTCCTAAATGAACTGTGACTTCTCGGGAGTAGTCCTTCACCCAGCTGTGACATTTCTGTGAGTGAAATCTTGAGCAGGAAACCCCTGCATAACTCTGTCTAGCCTGACAACTTAGACAAGGTCTTTTAAATTTGAATTTGCTCTCCTAATTTAAGATTAAAACAAGAAAGCCAGGAGTTACAAGCAGTTGGGGAATTTGATACTACTATATGTATGTATTGTTGCCCTGCTTTTGTACCCCCACCTACAGGTTTGCTTCTGGCACAATTTCTGTTGCAATTACTGCTTGCCTTCTCATCGTGTTCTCTGTGGAGTATCGCTTTGCCCCCCCTTTTTGCTGTATTCAGCTGGGGCCAGAGCGATCTGCAGGGTTTCTTCGCAGTCCACGCAAGCTGACAGCTTTTTACCACAGGCAGTTTCACAGAGGCAGCAGCGAAGGTAAAAGGAATGAAAGAGGCCGGACTCTCTGTAACCATATTCTGRGTTTATTTCTTCTCTACCCAGGAGGACAGGGTGCATATCTTGAAGGGGAGGTTAGCAGAGAGGCGCTTTTCCCGCTCTGTCTCTGCTGCTTTAAGGGGTAGGGATAACAGTGTGCAACCAATGAGCTTAGAGATACATGAGAGAAAACCAATGAWRCATCTTCAGAGGAAGAACACATTCAAACTGACTAATGACAATACAGTTAGAGAGAATTTCAAACCAAGCTGACCTATTACAAAGCTTAAGACTCTGTGAGGAGGAGAAACCTAAAGTGACAGCATCTAAGAAATATTGCTCTGTGGCAAACTGCATTAAAGTTGGATCACCGCAGCAGTGGAGCAGCAGCAGGCATGTACTAAACTATCAGGTAAAAACTCGTTTGCTGGACCAAATGTACACCTGACAGCCACGCAAAAAAAACCATTTACCTTCTAGTTTATCTGGTCCTCTCTATTAATTTATGGTGACATCAGTCACATCCAGCACTGGATTGTGATTGTGCTTTTATCGATGCTGCTGTAAGAGGGGAGTAACACCTTTGATTTGAACTAGCAATAGAATCATGGATTATCTTAAGTTGGAAGGAATGCATTAGGATCATTGAGTCCAACTCATTCCTCCTCCCAGGACTACCTAAAACAAAACCATATGACTAAGGGTGTTGGCCAGACACTGGTTGAACTGTGACACACTTGGTGCCATGAGCTCTTCCCTGAGGAACCTCTTCCAGTGACTGACCTCCCTCTCCATGAGGAATCTTTTCCTAATGTCCAATCCAGACTGAGTGCTGGAGACGCTCAAGTCCATACCCCATTACTGCTGGTTTGATTATTTTTCAAACAGAATCATTATCCACACAAAGCTGGGACACCAGCATGGTGTCCTCAGAATCAAAGACATGCACACAGGTGTGCCTGGAAATGGCCAACCGCAAACCTAAGCCATGGCCTCCGGGCAGTCTCAGCCTGTCGGCTGCTGCGCTGGCCGGCAGGAACAGTCCCCACCGAGGGCTGGCGGCATCCCTCATCCAAGCACATCCTGGGGGCTCCGGTACTGCCACGCTCCGGCCAACAGACGGAGGCAGAGGCTCAGATGCCGGGGTCAGGCTGGGCACGATGGAAAGCACCGTATGTACAGCTTTATATAAGTAATACTGGCGATAATTGCACGTTAACTGCATATTAAAATACCTTTTAACAAGTCTTTGCACGTAATTATATGAAACTTGTATGTATTTGGCTGGTATGTGTTTCATTTCCTATGAAATCATGCTTTCGTAGGAATCAAAGCATCAACCAGTTGAACTCCCTACACCACCTGTTAAGTGGCAATATCATCTGTTCCAGAACAAAGTTTTTCTCTAGGGAACTCTTTTGACTCCAAGTGTTTTACAGCATTGAACTCCAGAAATCTGAACTTGGTAAAAAGTAAATTGATGTTGTCCTGGAGACGTGAAGTCTGCTATTTGTGCTTGACCAAAAGCCTTTGCAACATGCAAACCCTGTACCCATCTTCTTTCAACAGCCACTGATTGCATACACTTCTGTATGTTGCCCAGTCGTGGAAAGTTTGTGTTCCTGTTTCTTTGCATTATTTTCATTCTTCCAAGCCTCATGGTATTTCTATCAGCACTATTTAATCACCTTTGTTTCTCTGTCTTGGACAGAATTCTGTGTAATTTGTATACCTGTGCCAAAGACACATGAAGCACTGCTGCTCAGAGTACACAGATGAATACAGGGATTATATATACTTTTTTATAATATGAAAAGTATTTTATTAAAAAAACCAAAACCCTGAGCTGGTTGTGAAACTTCATTTGCTGAAGTGACTCAACATGTTCATCTGTGACAGCAAAACTGAAAGAAATTTTGCCAAGTAAATACGCACATAACATCATGTCAAATGCCATTTCACAAGGGACTATCATCTCTACATAGTACTTTGTGATGATAAAGCTCATTAGTAGCAGTAGGACAGCTGAAAAACAAATACTAAGTTCATTCCCTTTTCAAGGTAGGAAGTGTTCTTCGCAGACCCCAGAATTTTCAGTTCCTCATGCCCAAGCTGTAGTATTGGACAAACAGCAGCAAAATCTCAGCCCTCACTTCACTGCTCCTTGAATAGGAGAGGACAACTGCTCCCTCCAGTAAATACCATACATTCCTAAACTGTCAGTTAAACTAAAGTTTACTAAACATCCCATGCTCAGACCTAAGCAATGGTGATACTCTCATAACACAAGAAGTATAGGTTTACATGAAGTTGAACTAATCTTCATGTCACTCAGTTTTGGAGGTCTTTTCTACACTCCTTCTCAGTCATATCCTGTGAAGGTATCATCCAAGTTGTCAGAGTGAAGAGAAGCAGTAGTACCAAATAAATGAAAGTTATATCTTTGTGTCAGTTAATCTGATCCTGCTCAAGCTTCATATTTCAGAAGTACGGTTTTAAGAATGTTTCTTGCAAACAGGTGAATATGAAGTAATAACTAACATGCACTGGAAAAAAACGAATGATGACTCAAAACCACACACATCAGGAAAACATCAGGCACTTCTGATCCCACCAAGAAGAGTATTTTTGTGACTTTACTTGAAGAAACAGCTGCATTAGGATGGCTGGATAGAACTCAACACAATGTAATGGGGCTAGATTTTTTAACAGTTCTTTGCACTACCTCTGTTGTGGAAACCTGGTCACTTAAGGGTATGTCTTCCATACTTAATACTCATTCTGTAAGTTAAAAATATGGTTAAGAACCCTAATCACATCAGTTCAAATCAGCAACAGGGCCACTTAACCAGGAAAGAATTTATAATAGGGAGGGGAGGATGGTCTAAGATTAATACCTATTGAAACTGACATTCTGTACTCCATGGAAAATATCAACTCCACTAGTACACATATAGGTCAGCTTCACATGTAAACACACTTCCATTTCATTAGCTGTTCACTAGCTAAGAGTAAAGAGAAAGACAAATCGCTGTGGTTTGTGTTTAACATTTTATTTCATCAGTCTGTATTACAAACCCCTCATACTTTCCACAGGTATACAGAATTTTGACACAAATGGTAACTGCATTGAAAACTGTGCAGAGTCAACTTGCTGCTTACACCAGTTAGCAAAATTATCTTATTTTGAACATACAAGCAGTTTAGTCTCTGGTCTTCACCTACTCAGCTTTATACAGGAAGTCTGCTTTGGATCTCCAACTTTCTCTTCCCCTCTGCAACACCCCCCCCCCCACACACACCCTTTCCTGCAACTCCCAAATTGAATCTAACCAAAAACCCCACAAACAAAACAAGAGCAGCTCTCCTCGACAGGAGGCTAAAGGTATTTTTCACATTTTACAAGACCAGTTGTTTTTTTCAGACTGGTCAGGGATAGAGAAGAAAACCAAGTGAGCAATAAGGAGTTGGCAATAAGTCTGTGGCTTACATCTGCTTCTTTCTGTGGTGGTTGAGGATTTTCTATGAGAAATATACTTCTTTCCGTCCATAAGAAAAATGTTACCAACACATTTTTGTAGTTTGACAGTGTAAATATGTGGAGCACAATCTGATAATTTTTTCCTTTTAAAGAAAAACTATATTTTTCTTGTATAGCCTGTCTTTGTATTTTGCTGAAGGATTCTTGAGGTCAAATGATATTTTTTAAGTATACATATTATTGGGGTTTTTTTTCCTAGTAATATTTCTTACTCTTTCATTTGCCATGAGTTTCTTTCTCAACCCATTTTGCTCCAGGCTCAGCGATTCCCTGTTCTTTGCACCTTCAATTTGTATCACATCATTGTTTCCGTTTCTTTCTAGCAGCTGTTTTTTCCTATTAAAATTACTGTTTCTGTTTCTTCCTTTACTGTTTCGAGAGTTCTTTGCTCAGAGTTCGGAGTAAAATGCAGGAGACGCTGAGATGTTCTTCTAATTGGATTGTTTATTAATTTCTTATCTATAGCATAGCAGTACAAAAGGAGCTCAAGGCAACAAGGTGGAAAATGGCCCCGAGTTGTGAGTTCCAAGGTTATTTAAAGCCTAATTTATCCAATTATAGACTGCCAACTAACATGTTTTTACTTATAATCCAGTGACTGTTCATTTAGCGTCCGCATTGCAGGCTTTCTGTACCAATGATTAAACTACCCAGATTTGTGAAGAAGAAGAAAGGAGAAGCAAAAACCCACACCCCAAATCCTCCATCTTGCCACCAATACATTATCAATAACTCATAAACCTAATTTTCTATGTCTCTACATATTTCACCCAGTGATATAACAAGTTGGTTTTTAATTATAACACTGAAAGATTGGAATTTATTTAAACTCAGGGTTCCAACATTTTCCTGTGATGCAGACTCCCTCGGTGGGCCTTAACCATCTAGTAAATAGCGGAGTGAACCTTGCCAACGCACCCTGTCGCTCTGTCTCTTCATATTAAATCTGGTTTTTACTGATACCCTTGCTGGTGATTGTTCAAGCGATCCCAACAGAAGGTGCGTCTGACTCTCGCTGACTGAGTCTGAAGGGGGTCTCGCCCCGTCCCGTCTCCCGGATGCGCGGCTCCGCGCGGGCCGGGATGGCGCTGCCCACCCGCGGTACGAGCCGGCCCCGGACACCTTCCTGCCGCTGGGTGCGCTGGAGCAGGACGCGGGCCGGGCCGGGGCAGCACTGCAGTGCCGCCGGGGACCTGAGGACGGAGTTGCTCTGAGGGGGGATCGCTCTCTCTGAGGGACTGGGTGCCACAATATCGCAGGGGTATTAAAGCCATTAGAGAGCATCCAAAGGGGGATGCGGAGACGATGAAGGGCCTGGAAGGGAAGCCATGCGAGGAGGGGCTGAGGACACTTGGTGTGTTCAGCCTGGAGGAGACTGTGAGGGGAAACCTCATGACTCTGTGCAGCTTCCTGATGAGAGGCAGCGGAGGGGTCGGCCCCGATCTCCGCTCACTGTGACCAGTGACCAGAGAGCATGGTCTGAAGCTGTGTCAGGGGAGGTTTAGGCTGGATATTAGAAAAGGTTCTTCCCCCAGAGAGTGGGTGGGCACTGAACAGGCTCCCCATGGAAGTGGTCACAGCACCAAGCCCGACAGAGCTCAAGAAGCCTTTGGACAACGCTCTCAGGCAGGGATCCAGGGTGGGATTCTTGACGTGTCCTGTGCAGGGCCAGGAATTGGACTCAATGATCCTTGTGAATCCCTTCCAGCTCAGGATATTCTGTGATTCTGTGCATTTCAGTACTGCTCTCTTAGAGGGGATTCATGGTGACCTTTCTTAATTTGTGTTGGAGTTCAGTTTTGCTACAATAAATGCATAACAAACACTGTAGAAATGTAGCCTGTGCTGTTGAGATTGTCTGGTTAATGGAAACTTTCACATTAGGCACAGGAGAAACATTCGTGTATCCCAAAGTGCTCTGTGATCATCAGGAATCATCTCTGTGGGCACCCCTAGGCCTGGCAGCTGTTATGGGACAGGTGACATAATGTGAGTATCGAGGGACACGTGATCAGCAAGTACAGGAGTTGGACTCGATGATCCTTGTGGGTCCCTTCCAACTCAGGATATACTGTGAGTCTGTACTCCAGCACGTTTGCGAGGACAGCATGTTTTATAATGCTGTCTTGACTAATTCTGTCCCTCTTGCGGTGCTCTTACATGTTACACACTAAAGTAATCCAGAGTTTTCTCTCTTTAGAGTTGAGATCTGCCTTGAAATAGGATCTGGATCTTGTATGGTTTCAACGTTTCTAGCTTCTTCCGTCCATGGATCCTGCGCACTGTACATGTAAATATAACAGCATTTGCATATATATATGCAAATGTAACTTGCATGCAATAATAAAGAATACATAGCCTTCTCATATATATTTATAATTTTCACATTTTAAACAGTATTCTTTTCACAAAGAAATATTAGCTCAATTCTATAGATACAGAAATCAAAGAAAAGAGAGCCTGTTGAGCATTTCTGAGATTTTGGTGCAGCCTGAGGGGGAAGGGGATGCACCACCAAAGACCCTGAACTATTTACTTCAGGTTCTGTTACAAACGTAGTGCTATGACTAGAAATCTGTTTTCCCATTTTCCCATTTCTCAGACAAATTGCTAAGTCTACACTTGTGTTTGCTGGGTTGAATCCTAAATTTTAACCATGGACTAGTCTTAATGTGGTCTGATAAGATTAGTGACCTGGGTGTTGGCAGGAACAGAATTTTATTAGAGACTTGTATAAATGTATATATTTATGCAGAACTAGCGCTGAAGTGGAAATCCTGTACTTCAGCTTTCAGACAACCACTAAAACTTACAGTGTAGCACTGAGCGGTTTAGCTGCTGTACTGGCCATTCACTTAAAAGCTGGACTCGATCCTTGTGGGTCCCTGCCAACCCAGACTATTCTGTGATTCTATAAATTAGCTCGTGGTTTGTAGGGTTTAGCTTCCAGGTACGGTAGCCTATAACTTACACTTTGTAATATTTCACTGTTAGTTGTACAGATATCAACCCCATGGCAGCTTACTGTACCCAGGAGACAGCTCTGCTTAACAATGTGCACCTGATGCCACTCATGACTGACTAGGTGTCTTGGGGTGACTTTATGATGCTGTATCCCCTATCGCCTGCTCTATGCCAGGCATCAGTCCTGTGCCTTTAAGCTGGGTCGAGAAGCCAGGGGAATACTTCAGCACGATTTGTGTGTTCAAGGACACATACACATTCCTCCACGTACTCAGAGCTGCTGCTGCTGCTGCAGGACGGAGCGGCACTTTTCCTTTTTTATCTTCTTCTTGGCCAGCTCTCGACCCTGTGTTTTCTCAGGAGAGAGAGAGAGACGGAGAGTTAAAACTTTTTTTGCTTTTTGGCTGGCCTGCTGGCTAGGGCAAGAGGAGTTTTCCTGGGACTGCAGTTTTTTTTCCCTCTTCCTCTGGAACTGGTCAGCTGAGCTCCGACCCTACATACCATCACCAGAGGCTTACATCCTGGGCCTGGAGGGGCTTGCACTGTACCCTAGCTCCAGAAAGAGAGCAGAGCCACACCCAGAAAAGGACTCTGAATTTATCCAGGTTTTTTCCACCACGAGAGGTTTATTATCTAACATTATTCTTTTTCCTTTCCTTCCCCTCGTGCCTGTGTGCACCCTCCCCCACCTTGTTAAATAAACAGGGTTTTTTCACTTTCCTCCAAGAAATTCCTGAGGTGGGAGGAGGGACTCCTGATTTTGTCTCAAACCAAGACACTTGGTAAGAGAGAGGTTTTAATAGTATCTCCTTTACAGTTTGTGTAATTTTTTAATACTTATTGGAGATCATGGAATCACACAATAGTTAGGGTTGCAAGGCACCTCTGGAGATCACCCAGTCCAATCCCCCTGCTAAGGCAGGGTCATCTGAACAGGCGACAGAGGAACGCATCCAGGTAGGTTTGGATTGCCTCCAGAGAGGGAAACTCCACAACCTCCCTGGGCAGCTGTTCCAGTGCTCTGCCACCCTCAGTGTGAAGAAGTTCTTCCTCATGTTGAGGTGAAACTTCTTGTGTTTTAGTTTGTGGCCATTGCTCCTGTCACTGGGTTTTGGAACCCTGGGTTTAAATAAATTCCAATCTTTTAGTGTTATAATTAAAAACGAACTTGTTATATCACTGGGTGAAATATGTAGAGATGTAGAAAATTAGGTTTATGCCACCGTATTGGTGGCAAGATGGAGGATTTGGGGTGTGGGTTTTTGCTTCTCCTTTCTTCCTTCTTCTTCACAAATCTGGGTAGTTTAATCATTGGTACAGAAAGCCCGCAATGCAAATGCTAAATGAACAGTCACTGGATTATAAGTAAAAATATGTTAGTTGGCAGTCTATAATTGGATAAATTAGGCTTTAAATAACCTTGGAACTCACAACTCGGGGCCATTTTCCACCTTGTTGCCTTGAGCTCCTTTTGTACTGCTATGCTATAGATAAGAAATTAATAAACAATCCAATTAGAAGAACATCTCAGCGTCTCCTGCATTTTACTCCGAACTCTGAGCAAAGAACTCTCGAAACAGTAAAGGAAGAAACAGAAACAGTAATTTTAACAACTGGGCACCACTGAACAGAGTCTGGCACCATCGTCTTGGCACCCACCTTGGAGATATTTGTAGGCAGTAATGAGATCCTCTCTCTGTCTTCTCCAGACTAAACAGGCCCACCTCCTTTAGTCTCTTCTCATAAGAGAGATGCACCAGACCCCTCATCATCCTTGTGGCCCTGATAATTAAAAGTAATTACAAAGCCTAGAACAAACTTCTTTTTAAAAAACCCAACAAACTACTCAAGCTCTAAAATTCAAATTAAGCTCTAAAAATTCATTGAATTAATTAAAAAAAAATTCTGTTGATATAGTTTGAAAAATGCTGGACAAGAAATTCTGTAGTGGTCTGACATTACCATAGCACTTTGTCTAAAGTTATGCAGTTCTTGGTTCTCAGCCTTTTCTGATCTAATGAGGACTTGTCTGTGTTGTTACTTTTAGTTTCTTACAAAATTTGAAACAGAGAAAAGCTAATTTTTTCATCTCTCTAACCCTGAATATATATGTTTATAGAAGATTATGTAGATCGGCAACAATAAATGGGATTTAAAATGGATGAACAATTGCTCATAGTTGAGAACTGAACTGCAGTTGTCACAGATTGATAATTTTGGCTGACAAATTTTAATTGATTATAAATTTAACATTCTTTTATATCTAATTTAAATTCTGGACTCAGCAAGAATAAAGTACTACCATTGTGTCCACATATGTGTCTCTTGCTTTTCTTCAACTTACATAACATAATCTTAAGACTATTGAAATCATTCTGCTCTGCATAGGTACTTTTTCTTGATGCTTCTTTTGCACATAGAAAGTAAAGGTCAGTGTTCCTGAGTCAGGCTGAAATGCTCAGAATATCCAGAACTATGTAACTGTATTTTTACAAAATATTTGCATCCTTCATGTTTCAAAAAAAATAAAATAAAAAAGCCCCACAAAAAAGAACCATCAACTTCATCTACAGGTCAAAGGATTGTCTCCAAGATTAAACGATAAGGTTGATCTACTGCTGTTTAATCCACCATATGTGGTAACACCTTCTGAAGAGCTAGGAAAAATTTGAAATACACAATAAAAATGGTATTTCTACTCTCAGAGGAGAGATGGCAAATTAAAAAAAAACAAACCTGCTATGAAAACTGCAGGGTTTTTTTGTAATAGTAAAGGATGTTGTAGACCAGCACTGATTTAGTGAAAATGCTTTACTGGCTTTCCCTATAATGACTACATGGGAATAAGGATTGCTAGTTGCTGCTTCTTAACACCTACTTCCTCCACCAAGTATAAACTATGTAGCACTTTTGTTAGGCATGCTAAGGGATTCTTATAGAATACTTTCAATGAAAAACACATTTGGTTCCTGCAGAATAAAAATCCTCTGCTTCTGCAGACTCCTACTCTCAGAATTTGATCCATGATCCCTTAAAGGGTTTTCTGACCACCTCCCACTTGGCAAGTAACCTCATAAAACATCTTAAAACTATGTGACAATTTAGCTCTTTTAATTCAGTTTAAGAATAGAACTAGAAACAAAGGTAGTATGTTCATCCTGTAGAAAGTAGTCTTGAAGGAATTTGCTGCATGAACTAACCCGTTGAATCAAAGTTGTCAGACTTCCAGTGGCAGACACCTAAAGCTAGAGATTATGGAGATGTTTCTTTTATAAGTACCAGGGACAATTCTTTCATTCTGTATTATGACAGTCTTTGCTTTCATTCTTCTTAGGTCAAAAGTCATGGAATAGAGGCATCCTGGGCTGGTGGCAAACAGGGCAGAGAAGTAATGGATAGAGTTTTCCCACTAGTACCAGACCTACTTTCACCAGGACGATTATTCTACTTGGTCACAATTAAAGAAAATAGTCCAGGCGATTGCTGTCCTTGGACATTTAAATGTGCCAAACCAGATTTAATGCTGTATTAATCAACATGTTGATCACAGGTAGACCAAAAATACAAGCAAATTTACCAAAACTAAGAACTCCCCAAGCTAGTTTGGAAAATGGTAGTACGTAGGACCCCAGCAGCTCTGCAAGAGTTCGGTTCCAAGTCTGAAAGGTGACTGTAAATCTTCTGAACTAAATGAAGCCAGGCCAATTCTTTCTCATGGAAGGGAATGGTGGTGTTAACCTAAAAGGCAAAAGCCCTTAGTTGGAAATGTGATGTCTTTCATTTTGCAGGTGTAGAGAAAAGATTTGGACTTGTTCCTTCCAATCTAATGCTTAATAGCTACAAGCTATCATTTAATTTCAAGATTATTCTTCAAACCATAATTAGGCAGCTTTTGTGAGAAGGTGCTAAAAATTTAATTTTCTTCTTACAATTTAGCTTCATACAGAATTCTTCTTTGCTATTCATAGCAAAATACTGAACTTTAGTTTGTAAATTGTAAGCTTTATTTCTTCTTGGTGGAAGATTATTTTGCATAAAAATTGCTGTCTTAAAAAGTAAGAGAACAGTCTTTGCTTTACAGCTTGTGCTTGACAGATACTTCAGCACTGTCTTTTATAACCAATTTCTAACTCACTTGTAAACAACTGCACTTTCAATTACAGATGAAATTCTGGAAACAATGAAGAAAAATGGCTTTAAAGGCACACAAGTACTTTCTAGGCAAGCAGGACAAGAGATGCTGACTATCCTAAAATTTAGGAATTCTTGGTAACTTCACGTTTCAGGTAGTAGGCATGCAGAAAGTTGAACACCGAGTTGTCAGTTGAACACTGAAGTTCTCAAATTAATTTTTAGCCAATATTTTCACCCTCTTAAGGTGTATTCTCACTTCTGATTACTGCAGTGAAACTAATCAAGACCCTGTACTTATATTTATTCTGGATTTGAACCACCTATTAACTGCTGGCAGAAGTATCCATGAAATAACTTACCCTGTTGCATTGGCACTTCAGCACCAAAGACTTTTTCCTCTATAAATAGGTATTTGTGTATTTATCATTGTGTCTTGTTAAAATAAGGTACTCTATATAATTCATCCCGTCCCTACTGAGTTTAAATGAATACTTTGTATCTTAGACCTGCAAAAGTGCCTGATACTACATCAAAAGGAGCACCACTGATTCAATTAGCAAGTTTGTTTCTGTCATAAGGAAATAATGTCCTTCTGAGCAGAAAGGTCAAGCAAGTGTCTATCCTGTGCTGGTTCCTGCACTTGGGTCACCACAACCCCGTGCAGTGCTCCAGGCTGGGGCAGAGTGGCTGGAAAGCTGCTGGGCAGGAAAGGCCCTGGGGGTGCTGGCCGACAGCAGCTGAACATGAGCCAGGTGTGCCCAGGTGGGCAAGAAGGCCAAGGGCACCTGCCCTGTACCAGCAATGGTGTGGCAGCAGGACCAGGGCAGTGACTGTTCCTCTGTGCTGGGCACTGGTGAGGCCCCTCCAATCCTGGGGTCAGCCTTGGGCCCCCACTACAAGGACACTGAGGTGCTGGAGCGTGTCCAGAGAAGGGCAGTGGAGCTGGCAAAGGGTCTGGAGTGAAGGGTCTGATGAGGAGCAGCTGAGGGAGCTGGGGGGCTCAGCCTGGAGAAAAGGAGGCTCAGGAGGGACCTTCTTGCTCCCTACAACTCCCCGACAGGAGGGTGCAGCCAGGTGCAGGTCAGGCTATTTTCCCAGAGAACAATGGACAGGACAAGAGGAAACAGCATCAAGTTGTACCAGCGGAGGCTTAGATAAGGTAGTACAAAAAAAATTTTCACACAAAGGGTTGTCAAGCTTTGGAACAGGCTTCCCAAGGAAGCAGCAGAGTCACTATCCCTAGAAGTGTTCAAAACCCATGTGGATATAGCATCTGAGGACACTGTTTAATAGTGAACATGGAGGTGGTGCTGGGTTGATGGTTGGACTTGATGGTTTTAAAGGTTTTTCCAACCTTAACAATTCTATGATTCAAGGCATGCTATTACTGTCCTGAAATCTTCTGGGCAGTAGCATGGTGATTGTGCTTCCTTTTATTCCATTTTACAAGGAGGATACTACTACAGAGTAATCGAGAGGAAGAGTAGTATTCCATGAAAAGGTATTAAGGAATCTGCCTTCACAATCAGTTGCTGACCTCGCAAGTAAGTCATTTAGAATAACCAAAGTGATGCAATGGAGGCAATGCTGGAGTTTTAGCATCACTAACAATACAGCTTGTTCCCTACTCTGTCTTTTCATTTAGACCTTTTTGATACCAGTTTTAAATCCTTCCCATTCTCTCCTACTCAAAACAAAAGATCACAGAATTTCTCCTCTGGAAGCCCAGCGTTACCTGTTAAAAATACAGACTTCAGTTACCAACAGCTAAAAATCTACTAAAATAGCTGTTGAGGCACAGCCAATTGAGCATGGTACAAACTCGGCATCTGAAAATGTATACTATTAATTGCTGAAAGTTTATCACACACAGGAAGAGACAGCAATCCAGAGACTACAGAGATTGACAAAATTTATTTATTTATTCCCCCCTTTTATTGACTTTCCAAAGAAACCCACCACAAATACCATCCAAGTTGGAATATACTAGTATGCCAGCACTACTAAAAAAAAGGCATGGAAAAAATGTATAGTTGAAGKCTATTAAATTCTGATACATCTGCATGTTCACTTAAGAGTCCTTATTATTCTAGGACAGTAGAAGTACGTTGGACATTCAGTGATAGCTAATTTGCCAGCTAATGAAGACAAACAAGGACTGACCAGTGTGTATGCCTTCTCTTTAAAAGCCAATCAGCAATAAATAGATGGTGTCATTCATTGTCATGCAGGAATGATTGTGCTCTCTGCTTAGTTGGGATTCTGGGTTTTCGTGATTTTAGGCTGCTGGATGGCTTAGGAGTTTTGGGAAAAAGAAACTTTGAAAGGTGAAAGTTCAGTTTATTAGAACAGGCTATGTTTAAATTTTATGCTTTAACAGGTTATCACCATAGTTTCATGCCTTAATGTCTAACAGCAACAACATTCTTTTTTTCCCCATAAAAGGAACTATTATCAATGCATTATAATCAAAAATCAAGTCTTTATACCACCTAAGCTATATTCAGCTCTTTTATTATTAAGAGGTATCATCTGGGTTAATTACATAACACCATGTTAGAATATGCCTAAAATAAGAGATTTTAATCAACTATGCTGTGGCTTGAACACCACTTTTCAGACATAACTCTGCATTATTTCTGAGGTTTTTAATATATCTTAAAAATATACCAATTAAAATAAATTATTGTTATATATTCTTTATATCAAAGAAGAATCTTCAAACTTACAAAAAAACAGTCCAGAGGTAAGTAAGTGTCATATTCCACTAGTGAAGAATTTAAAGTAACTGACATTATTTCCAAGTAGCTTGCTTCTTTCAACATACAGTTTATTGCCTGCTCTTCATTTGTTAACTTAGATCACAGAAAGAAGAAAGACCATTTTGTTTCACAAGAATGTCTCTCGACAGAGTGGACAGGTAGATTTGTTGCTGGATGAGAACCATTTATACTGAAAAAGAGAAATATGGCTGTTTAATACACAAAGGCAAGCTGAGTATCAGAAACACTGGTACATCATCAATAATAACCATTATTTGCCAGGGATCTGTGTTGTTAAGCTGCACCGGAAGAAGTTTAGGCTGGACATTAGGAATAAGTTCTTCACAGAAAGAGTGACTGGGCATTGGAATGGGCTGCCCAGGGAGGTGATGGAGTCACTGTCCCTGGAGGTGTTTAGGAAAAGACTGGATGTGGCACTTAGTGCATGGTCTGGTTGACAAGGTGGTGTTTGGTCATAGGTTGGACTCGATGATCTCAAAGGTCTTTTCTAACCTAGTTAATTCTGTGATTCTGTGAATATAACTATCAAAACATTAACTATACTTTAAAAAAAACAGAGAAGAAACAGTAAAAACATCCCTTTTCACTTGTTCATGTACGCATGTGTATATATTCATATGTATTTGTATATACACATATTAAACACACACTGTGTAGCAGCTCCTCTCTCATTACCTGCCCTTACATCTTATTACAAAATCCATAGAAAGAATTTATGAATTCAGTTAATCTCAGATACTCCAATGACAAAGTGGAAAATTGGTGGTACTATAACAGAAGTTTCTGGTTTAAACTACATGGAGAGCCAGGCTGGATGGGGCTTGGAGCAACCCGGTCTGGTGGAAAGTGTCCCTGCCCATGGCGGGGGAATGGAACTGGATGAGTTCTAAGGCCCCTTCCAATCCAAACCATTCTCTGATTCTATGATATTTTAGCTATTTAAAAAGACTTACTCCAGGTACTTACCAAGCAAGCTGAATGAAACTTCTTCTTGCATGTTCTGCAAGCTTTTTTGGGAAGAGAGTAGTTTGAACCATGAATGACTGAAAAACAGATCATGCAATCTTCAACACCTTCAAAGCGTTTATCCACGTTATTTTTCCACAAAGATAAGCCTTCCATAATACTTCCATTCTAACAGAGGGAAAAGAGCTGTTAATACTGTAGAATCCCTTTGGACTATTCCTATTGTATTCATAAAAACAGGAAACAAAGCCTGAGGGATTTATAATCTGAAATTATACACAATACATGCAGTGAATAATTTATGATAGTCTAATCTACAGAAATGAAAGTATTCATCAGAGCAGGAAGAGTGCATTTAGGAGCACTTAAAAGGGGATTTTGAAATTTTTGATCACCGCTTTGTTTTGTTCTAACTACAGATGATGCAACTTTAGCAACCGTCAGTCTTTTCTGGTTTTGATTTTGTTGTTGTTGTCTGTTTGTTTGTTTGGGTATTTTTCCAAATTATAGTAGAGATGGTACTGCCACACAGAGCAAACACTTGCCCATGTCTTAAGAGATCTAAATTTTCAGCTTGGACTCTGGATTTAACAGGACCTAGTAGGGTGATCATTTTACCTCTGTTTATGTGTCTGAAGAAAAGCAGATGGTAGGAGGGACCCAATTCTATGAAGGCCTTTGCGATCTATGATGAGATCTGTTATACAGATCTATGCAATACTTCATTAGTAGGAATATTTTTCTGCTGTAAGGACTTTTAAAGTTTTTAAAACTAGGAACTTTCTTTAAATTCACCTGGTGTGTAAGGTATGTGCTTAACTGTAGCATCCAATTGCGCCACTGCTGTACAGCCACACCAACCCTCTTTCCACTCTCAACTGTTATGGATCCCAGGGGGTAATTTGATGGAAGCTGTATTATTAGTTCAATAAAGATATCATCAACGGAATAGGTTGCAATGACTTCACGTGCTGCAGAGCGAGCTTTTACCTATGAAAAAAATACACATATTAAAAACTGCCACAGAGAGATACTCACCATCTCTAGTCTTTATATATATAAATACATTAGTATACACATTAAATAATTTTCTTAGACCAGATAAACACTTTTTTCAAAGAAAACAAAAACCTCTTCATATCTTGGCAAACTAAAATGAAAATACCAGCCAGTTTTCAATCTACTGATTGACTACACTTTTTAATAAACAAAAAAAGTAGTATATTGACAGCAGTACCTTCCACTTACTTACTCAACTTCTCCAACATCCTGAAACCCATTCTTTCATTTTTTTCCAAGCAGAATATTAATAAACATTAATTTAATATACTGATACCAAGCAAAATGTTTCATCAGTCATTTAGAACAACAGAAGTACAATCATATAAAACACTCAGAACCACAGTCTGGTTCTGAGAAGTAAAATTTCTTGAAACATTTGCAAAAAACTCAAGTAAATAAAAAGAAAGGATAAAAAGTCTTACTCACTATCATGCCATTAAATAACTGTGTGCTAGTCTGAACAGAAGATATTTCCTGAGAGGAAAGCACACTGCTGACATATTTGCTTGTGAATTTATCCACAACATTGAAGACACGTTTCTCACAGCTGTTCCACCACAGCCTCACCATGGCTGGCAGGTCTTTCAGCGTTATATGGTACACAGAGCAGGCCAAGTGTGCGATCTGGGATGACAGCACCCCTGTCCCTGGGAGGGAAAGAAAGGATGTTGAAATACTCTTAACACATTAGTCATGGATGCTGGTGCGTCCACACCACATACAAAAATTCTGATCTCAATATAACTGTGGTAACTCGAATTTCATGTACATTTTCCTATTATTGCTACTCTAAGGGCTTGTTTAACTCAGCCCTTCTTCACCAGGCTGGTTTCTTTGTTCCTTAGCCTGACACTTCACACCTCGGAATTCACCTTCTAATTTAGAGATGAACTCCAGGTGGACACCAGAAATCAACAATAATTTTATACTGTAGAAATTAGAAAACACTCACTTTGGAGCGAACAAACAATGAGGTGTTCAGAGAACAGCTGAGCTTTGCAGGCATGTATAGAAATCGCTTGAAGTTGCACCAACAGAGGTTCAGGTTGGATATTAGGAAAAAATTCTTTGTTGAAGGAGTCGATAAGCATTGGAACAGGCTACTCAGGGAAGTGGTGGAGTCGCCATCCCTGGAGGTGTTCAAAAAACGTGGGGCACTTTGTGATACGGTTTAGGGGGCATGGTGGTGTTTCAGTCAAAGGGTGAACTTGGATGATCCTGGAGGTCTAGTCCACCTTAATGATGCTATGATGAGCTAAGGGAAATCTTTCTCTTGGCATGTCATGTTAGTAATTCTTTCTTACTATCATCCAGACAAATTGTTCTGCAACATACAGTCATGTTCAAGCAAAAAATTAAGAAATGGAAACTCTGTTTCCTTGCTTATACCTACACAAGTACATAAAATAAAAATTTCAATGAAGTAACTTTAAAAACTAATTCTTTTTTTCATGTTTCTCAGCTAAAAAAAGCAGCATATCTTCTCTCATCATCATTCATTAACTGGGTCTTCTGAACAATGTAACAAAAACAACACAGAATTTAACATATCAAACGCTTTGAAAACATATATTAAAATTTTTTAATTTTTTTGAATTTGTATATTGAAATACAAGAAAAAACAGAAATTCTATTTAGTATTAAAAAAATATATCTAGAAGCAATGGTCCCAGAATAGATCACACATTTTCAGTGGTTTGGAACGTTCAGGATTCAATAGTAGCAATGTTTCCTGGTTTTTGTTTTTCTTGATTTTTCTGATAAACATTTCAACTTTGGTTAAGTTTTAAATGGGGAGCATTAGCCAAAGATTTTTAAACATATGTATGTATTTGTCTCTCTGTGTATCTGTTTCATAGCAAGATTTTCTAAATAAGTATTTTTAAGCAAAAAAGCTAATTTAAATATAACAACTCTCTCAAATGCACAAATACAATTTTTACTAACCTTTGACATCTAGATGAAGCTCCTCAGTAAAGAAGGTTTTTGTGTCCTTATTTGGAACTTCTGAAGTTGGTCCAGAAAAGACAGGGTTTTCAGGCATAAGCCTGAACAAGTGATAAAGCAGTTTGTTCAAGCTTTTAGTTCTTCTGAGGTATTGTGAGTAGAGAACTCGCAGCTGGTAGCATTCAAAAAAATTCACAAAAAACCCAGAACAAAATAAATACAGCTTACTCTGTAAATAATACAAATATGTCCTTGAAGAGAGGAAGAGCAACACCGTGATTCAGAACAAGTGTTTAGAAGAGCAATTTAGTTCTCTGCAATATTTTGAATGATTAGAAGATCATAATACGTAGCAAGCTTGTTTGAAAATGCAAGAAAGAGTCATCTATTTATGAATCCTAATTCCTTATTGCTCTAATTTTACCATCCTCAACTAGAGTGGTGCAGAAATCTAAGTCTATTGATGCTTTCAGAATTTCACTGATTTACAAAAACAAGAGGTAAGAAGTTACAAAATTAAAAGAAAAAAAAGGATGGATGAAACTTCAAGATTCAAACTAAGTAAGTAGGTTAAGAAATTCAGTTAAAAGGAAAAGACTCTGAATACATACCTGAGAAGAAGCTGCTTTAAAGAAAGCTAATGTTAACTTCCAAGTCAGAAGATATCCTAGAACAAGGCAGAACTCATCACTCAGGGGCTGAATAACTGCAAATTCTCCAACCGGAACGCATTCCAGGATGTTTTCTAGCAAGAGTTCTTGAGTGGCCAGGATAGACATAAGAGCTGCTGGAGGTGATCTATGGAAAAAAGTTATCCGGAATAGTAAACTCAAATCTTGAACACAGCATGAACTGAATTTATGTTCATAGCCTTCCTAGAAAATCATGAAAGTAAAGCCATGCATGCAGAACATAAAAGGAGCCTTTTATTACAGGAAAATCTGCTCTTTTAAAGTATTTTTTTCCTGAAAAGGAATAGTTGGTGTTTTTACCTTCTTAGAAGACAAATTTAAACTGATCACTTCATCTGCAAGTGGTCTATGGCTGAGCTGATTTAGCCTACACCATGGATAGCTGCTCTGCTTGTTTTCTCTGGAGTCACATCAACAAAGGAGCAACTGAACAATGATCTCCTAATCATTGTTGGCTCTGGGTTAAAAAGCCTTTTGCAGCTCTGCAGTTAGGAAAGGTATTAATCAGTGGGCTGAGGTTAAAAAGGAATTTTAACCAGTTACTGCATTCCCTCTTCAAACCATAGACTTTACTGGATTCGAGCTGTATAAAACACACAGGTTAATTCTGGAGTTTCAAGTAACTGAAGTTACCTGTGCAGATGGACCCATTCTGAATACAAGTAAAAATCTGTCAAGATTTTCCAGTATAAAGCATATATATGCCATTTAGTCCACTAATTCCACCTAAAAACGATTGCAAATACTGTCTCCAGTTTTAGTGCAAAGGCAAATAGAACCAACATATTTAATATTTTAAATATTTATAACCCTATTGTCATAGCCATGTAGTTTTTTTCTTTTAACGTCTCCTGGCTGACAACTACTCTGCTGCAAATTTCAATCTTGTAACACATTTTAAAAATATAGAAAATAGTCTTTAAAAAGGTGAGGAAAAATACACACAATGCCAATTCCTCCTCTTCATCACCATACGATTTGAGATCTTCATCATCAAATTTTGGCAATTCAGGCATTAATCTATAGAAACATGGAAAGGAAATCAAGCTTAATTTTTAATAATTTTTAATAAACTATTTTAATATATGCGATGCATAGTTCTTTGCTTATCAATGTCAACATTACTGACAGGCAATAAAATAATGGCAATTATTCCTTAACACCACCACAGAATCTTTAAGAGACATGTCATCATTGCAAAGATGGTTCATGAGTGACAGCCAATGAGCACATATTCTTGCTCACTTCTCTTCCAGACCTCTTACTTTCCTGAGTCATGCTAAAATAAAATTCTCTAGAATAAAGCTATTGCAACTTCATGCCTCAGTGTAAGTGAAAGATAATGGCAACTGCCTTAAGCCATCTGCCTTGCAATCTGCATTGGGAGACAAATGCACATACTATTTTTCAAATTCTGTATTGCCTCTTTAGATATTAGAGGTTTCCAAGAAGTTCACAAGAATACTACCTATTTATATTGACTTTCTGAATTTCTGACCTAAATTAGTGAAAATAAAAAGGTCATGCTATTTAATGGTAGTGTCAGGCCCAGATCAAATCTGGAGTATATCAGTTTACATTTTATGATTCTATGAGTGCTAAAATAAGGGCTAAAAATAAATACCTTTATAATTATTATATTGACATCTATCTAACTACGATAGAGAAAATAAAATTAAATCTTCATGTACTGCAGTAAAATTTCTCAGTATATATTAAGTCTACTTTTACAATTAACATTCATAGCTTTATATAGTGTCCTCCAAAAAAGAACACAAATTGCCCATTTAAGGATTTTCTCCCGTAATGGAAGATGATTTTGCCAGAAGTGCATATTCTACAGCACATTTTAAAAAAAAAAAGGGCAGGGGGGTTGAGAAGTGAGGGGAGTGAGAAATTTATTGCTTCTTACTTATGCAGCATATGGTAGACAGAAACCTGTACAGGTCGAGCCCGGAAAAGCAACAATGGAGAAAGTGTGTTCAGTAGAGTCTGGAGTTTATCTGGAAGATTTGTCTTCTGGCCTGCAACAAACTTCGGTGGCAGCTTATGGTTCAACAACTGGTCCTTTGAGATGTAAGTTAGAGCTTCACCCAAAGATGTCAACACAGAGTTCTGAAAAGAACTTCCTGATGCATTTTTGGTTTCTCCTATTTAAAAGAAGACAAGCTGTGATGCAGAATGTATGGATGATACCATAAACAAGTGCTCCTGGAAACAACTCAAGACTGCTCTTAGCAGGTTCCATCTAATCTTAAGAATCTCTATGTTAAGTGCAATTACTTTACTAATTAGCAGGTAAGTGTTAAAAATCCTGAGTTGTTATAAACTATATTGACATAATATTCCTATAAATTCAAAAATATAGCCTGCTGTGTTCTATTTCAGAACAGCCTGGCTGTTACCCCCCTTGCCATATACTTGCCTGTGATTTTCACCAACAAAGGTAACAGCAAATTGTGAATTCCCTCAGAAAAGAATTCCTTCCATTCACTGATCAAGTTCTTAGGAAGATTTGCAGTAGTTTCAGGAGCTGCAGCTTCAAAGTAAGCGCTAAGGGCAGATGCCAAGTCACAACTGACACAAGCAAAAATCTGCACAAGTGGGACATGATAAAGCAAACGGCTTTCACTTGTTGTCTAGGAGAAAATAAACAAAGAGGAAGATTCCTTAACCATAAATTTGCTTTAAAATATATTTCACATTCCCTGTCTACACCAGAAAGTGTAATTTCAAAGAAGATTCAATTGCAAGGACCATTTGAAAATTATTTGGGGCATGGAGGTGTGTTTAAAAGCAGACTTTGTACTTTAGTAAGACTTCCTGAAATGAGTTTCCAAGTCTTACCAACATTTAAAACTATGGATTGTTTTCATTATATAATCTTCTTTATAATGACAGAAAGAAAATTCAATTGACAACATGCTACTAAAAACTGGAAATTATTGAAGTAGCTATCAGGAGAATATTTCCTCTCCCCCAACACAGCTGCTTCTTTTTATTTTTCTTCTTACTAGTTCCCTCCAAAAGTAGTATCATTATCAATTAAAAATATTCCCTACTTAGTCTACACAACAAGATTTTTTTACAGGTTTGTTGTTTGTTTGTTTTAAAATAATATATATAGATTTATGTATATGAGGCACATACAGTATAGGTAAGATTAATCCTGAGACCAATAAAGGTCACATGAAGTTTCCAGCCTGCCCTTCTAAGTGTGTAGGGGACAGAGCGTGAGAGATTCTGTATCTTTATTTGATTAATCAGGAAGTAGTCAGCTGACTATTGACACTGACCTATTTCCTAACAGCATTAGAATGTAACTTTGATGTTTCACGTGATCACTTAGATACTGAAATGCAGATACCACCTTTTCAGTTAATTTTGATGTATTATGTTAGACTGTGTCTTAAAGGAATATTATTTTTCAATGTAGAGACCTACAGCAGAAACATTTCAAAATTATTCTCCAAGTACCAATGCCATTAATAAATACCATATTACTTGAAGAGTAAGCTGCTTTCATCTCCATACACAAAAAGAAACAGGAGAGTATTACTGCTTGTGCTTTTAAACTACATATGAGCTTTGTCCAAAGTCCAACATAAACAGGATTTTGTGCAATTCTTTTTAACATTGTGTCAAGTATTTGGTATGCTGAGATTACACTGTCCCTGCCATTTGCAGGGAATAATCAAAAAGGTAAGTACATCAAAAGTGAAGATGCTTCCATATTACCTCTAACCAAGCCAGCATGGAGCACATGAAAAAGTCCCACTCATTATCAGCCAAAGGAGCTGTGGAGTATTTCAGCAGCAAGGGAAGGTAACGCATCATCTCAATGTTGAAACCAAGCAACTGAGCACTTGTTTCTTTCAGATTACTGTAATAAAAATACAACCAAAGTTTATACAGCTTCATGTTGTAGACATTAGTATTTATATTCTTGCCTTCACTCCTCCTCACAGGACAAATTTGCCTGGCACCACCATGCTCTGCCCTACATCCTTGATAGGCTGTCATTCAAAGGTAGCTGCCAAGTCTGAGTAAGATTCCTAAATTACAGATTCATAAATTTGTACAATTTACACATTTGCTCCAGTAATATACTTACATAAACTATGATATGTAGCAAATTTAACCAAATCAATGCAAGATAAAGAATCATTTTAAGTCACTAATTTAGGAAAAAATATTAGCCGTCAAGTGTCCCCATATTGTACATTATAGGTTTAGATTACTAGGAAGAAATTCTTCCCTGTGAGGGTGGTGAGGCTCTGGCACAGGTCGGCAGAGAAACTGTGGCTCCCCCATTCCTGGAAGTGTTCCAGGCCAGGTTGGATGGATCTCGGAGCAACCTGGTCTAGTGGGATGTGTCTCTGCCCCTGGCAGAGGGTGGAACTGGATGAGCTTTAAGGTCCCTTCCAACCCAGACCACTCTAGGGTTTTATGATTATTTTGAAGCTTTGTTGGCTGGATCTTTCTCACTACAGACAAGACAAATAAATCTTAGTATATTTTCACTACTTGCTGGAAGCTTTTCAAGTTACATTTTCGGATCCCGAATTCTAAAAGACAGACACCTAAGTTTGGTATGCAAGTTTTCTTCCTGCTACCAAAATAAGCAATCAGAACTTGGAACTGAATATCCAGCAACACCTAGAAAAGTTGGTCAGTTCTGAATGCATTTGAAAAGAGTTGACATCTTTCAAAAGCATTTAAAAAGCTCCTTAATTTCCCAGCCTTCAACCATCCAGGCAATTTTCTGCAGTATGAGTTATTAAATACCTAGTAACAGGTATATTAAACCAAGGGTTCTAATACTAATATGTAGTATTAGAGCAGTGGATGGCGGTTGTAATGTAAAGATTGATTTTGTTTGAATTAATAACTAGTCTGTATTGTTAAGCTCTTGATTTAGAAATTAAAAAAAAAGGTCAAATTATCTCAAAGTTGCACCCACCAACTGAAGAGAAAGCTGTCCTCATTATCGTTTTTCCAAGATACTATAATTTTCAGTATTGCAGGTAGTAGATGATCACAATCAATACTTCTATCCTTCAGGCAGGAATTCAAAATGGAAAGACACCCAAATGCTCCTATAGCATAACAAAAATATATGGCTTAATTATCAAGTAGTCTTAATTATCAAAACAAAACAAACACTAGAATGTGTGTCAATAGAATTTAATATCATAAGACAGTTTGGATAATACCTAAGCTTTCTTCTTTGAACACTTAATCCACAGATGTCATTATTAAATCAAAACACTATATCCAACCCTGACTTTAAAAAATAAACACCTCCTATAAGATTAAGTGATAATTTACAAAATTAGTTTATAAAAAAGGAAAAATACTTGCTAAGATTGAAATCTCTGTGCTACTAAAAATATAGTATGCTAACCAACAATTTGGACAGATAATTAATGCAACTGAAAGCTGTGAATTCTAATACTTTCGAGTGTTAATTGGAGTTCTAGTTGGAACGWTAATTTTTACTTTCAGAGTGAAGTACTACTGTTGCATTAGTACTGTTTTTCATTTTTAAGAAAAACTGCATTTATCTAGATTTCTTGGAGAAAATTAACATTTCCTACAAGCATGATGACAAAGAAATAAAGTATCACATATGCTTAGCAAAACCAACCAAACAAACCCCTGCTCCACTTAAACAACTCCAGCAGCATTTTCCTGATCTGAAAAGAAAGAGACTATTGGAATGGTAAGCCTACAACCTACATCCCACTTAATGTGAATTTGGATATATATGGTCTGCTCAGGAATCCCTAGAAAATTGAGAAGCAGTAGAAACAAAACGCATATTACAAATAAAAGCACTGCACAGCAGAGGAGGAGTGAGGATTCTTTTTCCCATTTTCTTCTGTTTAAAGTTTCACAGACACATTTGTTTGCCTCACTGGTTCACTTAGAAAGCCAGGAAGGCTCAACTAAGTTGAAAGAGTAGGAAACTACCACAGTAGAAAGATTTTTAAGATTCCTCTCAATTGCTGCATGACACTAACACTGACAATTTTCACACCTGAATAATATCAACTTGAAGAACTCATCTGAAATCCTGAGAACACTGCCAAGGGGCAGATGCCCACAGTTTAACATAACCAAAGATAGGTTTTTTTCAATTTAAGTAAGCACAGTCCTGTTAAAAAATACAAAACCTCCATTTCAGTTTTTATACAGACTGATCAATAAGAGCACGTGCAAGAATGCACAAAAGCACTACTGCGACAAAAATAGAATGGACTTTCTTTTTAAATGACATCTAATTCATACATGTAGAAAGACTGTGTGAGCATTTCCAAATAATCTTCTTGAAAAGCAGCAAGTTTGTGAAAATACAGACCCAAATTAAGTGGCTATATTCAATGCAACATTATAATACATTTCAGTCACCTCTTAAGTAGTTTTTCCACAGCTGCAGACAGTTAGTGTAGTGCAGTTTTGACCTGGCAGTGGAGGAGCTACTCAAAAATTATATGTAAATAGTGAAAGAGTTCTTGACTAACCATCTAAAGACAATCATGACCAGTTGACAATACTATTATTTTTGCACGTTGTGTAAAGCCCAAATGGCTCACTGAAAACTTTGATATTTATAGATGTGCTTATATAAGATAGATCAAACTAGACATACAGCAACATCAAGACGCTTTTAATAATATCAGCCTACATCTTTCAGTCCTAATTTTGAACCAGGCAGTAGAGCTTGTACATTCTGAATGAGGCAGAAAACTACTATGCCTAGAAGAAATAGGCAAACTGAGAAAACATTTCTTTCTAGGAAAAGCAATATTATAGTGAATATGTTTTATCTAAAAGCAAACACTATTACAAAATAAAGTTCTTAAATTCTAATTATCTAGACTGAGGTAAGAACATACTCACCATCAGTGCTGGAAAGCTCTGCCTGTGTGCATGTCATAAGTTTGGCCACACAATGGAAGACAAGTTCTCTCTTTTCTTCCTCAGTTAAGAAAGGTGATAAACACTGAAGTGTATGCAATCTGCCCTCTGTTAACGGAAGGAACCTATTCATACAAGCAAAACATGAAGAATTAAATGAATCCAAAAACTGAACTAGGAAACAAAACATCAGTGGGTTCATAATAATCTAGTACCCTCTGCCATAACTAATCCCACATGCTAAACTGAGTCTGATTCTTACATGCCATACACATGTATCACTTCATTTTCAGCCTTCAGTTGTCATTGGTCAGAATCAGGATCATTTTACACTATCAACATTCGCAACAAACTGCAAGTTTATAGGCAGCAGTATTAAGATACCCTTCTGTTGTCTTGAAAAGTTCTTTCCTCTCCCAGGATGCGCTGTTCTCAGCATGGATCACCTTGGCCRTGGTTAAGGACCAGAGTCTTCCATGTTCCTCCGATCTTCAAAGAAGAAAGACCCTGGTTAATATACACAGATGCTTAAGAGTTCACCACAAAAGCATTTGGATAAAGTTTGAATCAATACACAGATGGAAATACAGTGGCACTTTATACAATACCAAATGTGAAGACAGAGTTCAGAATTAAGTGTTATACCTGTCAAATATAGTTTGCTGCAGGCTAGCTGTACTACTCAGAGTACTGAACTTCTCATACGTGATGTGTATCTCTTCTAACATATGAAGATATTCCAGAAGCAGATAAGGAGGATTCTCCAATTCTTCAATCCATTGTAATGAGTACAACAGTTCTGCAACTAATTAAACAACAACAGTTGTTTACAAATGACTGCTGAATATATTCAGCGCATAAACAGGAAGTCTCAGGTCAAGTTTTCATGGGTTTTTTTAATATGTTTTTAATGCATTAAAAATATTATTATTACACACAATCTCAGGTGCTTCAGAGCATCAACTGGATATCTGCCATTGTATCATAAAATACAAGAGAAGAAAAAGCTACAGTAATCTATTCTAGATAGTAAAGAAATTTTAAAACAAATTAAGCATGACATGAACTCCCAACCCCTCTCTATTCTCCCCCTTTTTTTTAATAAATATTTCTTGCAGACAAGGCAATCAAGATCTAAGTCCAGAAGAAAACCAAGCAAATTTGATGATAAGAGCTAGCGTGTGGTTCCTTCATTAGCTTACAAAGACCCACACTAAACAATTACACTTCTCATCATGGTGAGATTTTTGGAGATTCCACCTTGTGGAATTAAGAAAAATTGTTGTCTCAAGCTATCTTTACATTATGGTTAAACTCTCAAGGGAGGGATACAGTTCTTATTGCCCTTTCATGCCAATGCACTGTGTGTTTTGGCAATGAACAAATCTGAAGTCCACTGAAAATTCATACTTCTCCCAATTCAAAGTTCTGTTGAGATAGGATGTATATAACCAAAAGGGGTCCTAGGAATATAAACACTATACTCGTGCATACTTTTAAAGGAGACCTGAATGAAAAAAAAACCCAGCAACAAAAGGTAAAAGTATAATTTCTCATACCTCTATGCCAAACTGTAACTATGCATTTCTACTTCTCAATCCAGATTATAACTACTATAAAATGAAATTCCTGTAAGTTTTACCATTGTAACTTACTTATATTATCAATTTTCTTTCTTTCAGCATCATCATTTCCTTGGACCACACTATTTTCCAATTCAAGTAGTACCATTTTACTTAATAAGGCTGAAGTACACAGATGGCCTGGAAGTTTAGGCGTGCCACACAGCTTGACACTTGATCCCAGAGGTTCACAATTCATACTAAGCCTTCCTTCCAAAAGAGGCTTGTGCATCCACTGTTATACGTGCACAAAAAGAGTGAACAAATAATTGGCATTTCAGTGATGCAGAGAAGAGCAGAACTCGAAAATTCAAAACTATTAAAAAATAACCACACAAAATACACATTGACATCAAAAGTACAATGGTGACGATGACCCACTCCAGTGTATTAAAAACCTAATTGCATAGCAGTAATTTGGAACTGCATTGCTGCCTCAGAAACAAGTACATTTCTTTAGAACCCTATGTATTTTACAAGAAATTCTGAGGTTACTGAATCGGTGGCTGGACAGGAAATTTATGTCCTTCCCCACCCTCCACTCTATGTATGTCAGCATTTCGTTGATAGGCAGCACATCATGTTCCTCTGCAGATATTGGTGTCGTTCACAAAATTAATCTTTTTGAAGAATTAACTTAAAGATAAGAACATCTTCACAATGTATACTCTGTCAGATAAATTTCCTGAATTGTAAAGCAAGTTGCTGGTGTTCCATGCTGAAAAGGGTAATTTCATGGATTTTTATTTCCTCCAGTAGTACCGAAAGGGTCCACAAACACATAGATTTTGTCCTCCTCATGGACAGAGGCTGAATGTTTGTGCAGAACCTCTGCACAAACATATGGTATTCATAAGTGCATTGCCATGTCAAAAGAAAGAATGCTTACCACCCTAAGGGACAGAGGCTTGAGGAGAGATTGACTACCCCATGCAATCCATTATCATTTCCATACCTCAGAGGACAGAGACTCGTGCAATTTCTCCCACTCAGTTTTGTTTGGTGTGACATGCTCAACATAAGCTTTCACAAGATATCCAGACTGTCCATCAGCTTCCATGATCTTCAACAATAAATCACTGACTGCAGAGATCAAAACCTGAAGACTGAGAAAAGGAGAAAATGCTGCAAACAAGTCTGGCACTATTCAGTAGGAGCTACCTCATATTTTCCATTCATACAATGCTCCATACATGCTGTATCAGTGGTGGTTTAAGTTCTGTTCTGCCCATTGCCTGCAACAGGCTGAAAAGTCTCTCAGTAACACAGATGGCAATTAAATGAAGACTAGTAAAGCACTGATGCTACTTTGTTTTGGAGAACAACATATTACGGAACAGACACGTGCATCCCAAGTACCTTTTAACGTCCAAAGAGGAAGACTCAACTTGGTTCTTGACCCACAGTGCAGCTTTAAGCAAAAAGGTGCTCTGTTTCTGAGTGCTCTGAAGCTGATGCACAAGTGAATTTACACCAGACATCCAAGTGTGTTTTAATTTGCATACAAGTAAATCTATTGTATGAAAGAGAAAAAAGAAAACAAAACAACAAATGGACAAGCAAAACCACGATAAACAGGTAAACCCTAATTACAACCTAGAGCATACAGCAACAATCGTGTCTAAAGTTGCTAGAGTAGGGAAACAATTCTCTTTTCTATGTGGTTACATGCAAAAACTAACAAGGGCAAATACACAGCTTTCTTGTTGCAGAGCAATTTTAAATGAACTCTGACACACAGGTAAAACTTAATTTAATTGAGAATAAGAGTGATGTTCCTGTTGTCTGCTACAGTATGTCCATACAGTCTTCAAAAGCACAGATCCTTCTACTGAAATACTGAACATTCACAACACCAATAGTAATTTGTAAAGCAGCAGTGGCTTTCAAGCAAGTACTGTCCTATTTCACTTCTATGACAACTGAAACATTGTGTTTATTTGTACAGATGTCAGTAAATGCATGTACCAATTTAACGCTCTCAAATTCTGCATTCAAAGACTATAAATCAGGATCTCAGTCTGAACATGAGACACTGGTAGAGAGAGGCATGGATCACAATTTCTCTGGGCAACTTGGCCAATATAAATGGTTTCTGAATAAATACATGTATCTGTATTGAAGTGATTGCACACATTTTTTCACAGACTCCCCATACTGCAAAATGAACAAAAAAATGTTCATTTGTTGTATTTCACAGACTTTAAATAACTTATGTAACGCCCCAAAAAGCGCAATATCGCAGCCTCAAAGTAAGCTGATACTAACAGCAAAAAAGCTTCAAAATCCTTGTAAAGATGTGCAGGACTTGATGCTTAGAAGTAACTATGGGCATGGTAAACTAAAGCACAAATTTTCATGTCAGTTACAGCTGCAAGTGCTCAATGTATGTGAACTCTGTATTCTATCCCATACTTGAATCTGCTTCATGAAAAAGAAAAATTTAGATGTAATCACCACCTATGAAAAAGTTTGGCTGAAGTTCTTTTTCCAGATTACCTGTCAAGTGTGTTGCATCCTGCCTCTGAGCACACAGCTGGAAGATGGTAAGGAGCAAGTCTTCTGAGGATGGCATCAGTAAACACCCTTTCACTGAGCTGAAAAAGCTCGAGGCCACATCGCAGATGAAAGATACTGATGGTTCAGTATTTCCAGCTTCAGAGAGATCCTTCGCTTTAGACAGAGCTGCTTGAAGTTTATCAATAATCCTTTCAACAAAAGCTTCACCAATCAATGATTCTATCGGGCAGAGGAAAAAGACAGCATGCTTTGATTACTTGATAAACATGATCACGGAAAGAGTCATATTAATATGGACCAATTTGGTTTATATTTATTGATTTTGAATGCAAAATGAAGTGCAAAGCAGTTTCAGTTTAAAGGATACCTAAACTCTCTTATTTCACAGACATCAGACAAAGTTTCACACTGCCAAATATCTTTTCTCTAAACCAGCTGAAGTGGCTTTGAAAAAGGTATATAAAATAGAGCAAGTGCAGAGTGATCCCTTCCCCTTTTATGCCTTCCTAGATTCTGGCAACCAACTATGAGCCCAAGATTACACCTGGACCATTGCATATAATTAACTCGAGCAGACCATATTTCCATGAACATGCTCAGTTCCTTTTTCATGGGATCCAAGCAGGCCAATCCCATTTATCCTCAAACTCCACAGTATCCTGTGGCAATGAGTTCCATTATTTAATTATAAACTGTATGAAGAAGTATACTTTTCCCTCAAGACTCCTATCTAAACATCTGTTAGCAACTCAGGTTCTTCCATTGAAAGAAACAATGATAAATGTCTCCCTATTTGCATTTTCTATAAAATTATGATTTTACGGCTCTTGAGCACAACCCTATCCCTAATCACTTTCACTGCAACCTGACAAATTCTAGCCTGTTTTATTGCCTCTACAAGCAGAAGGCACTGCTCATCTAACCATCCCTGTCAGCTTTCTTTGGGCATATTCTAATTCTAGCACACGTTTTTCAAAAGCATATAGGTGAACAAGAATATTGTAGTGACCAAAACTACATGCAGTATTCCGGATACTGACTACATATTCAATGTATTGACTACATGCTATAATAATTTTCATTTGTCCTCTGTTTTTCACAGCAGCTCCTAATAACCTGTATTCCTTTTTTGCTGCTGAGCACAACCGGCCACTTACAGGGAGCCACCACAATGACTGAAGACCTCTTTTTTGAGATCATTGAATTGATACAGTTACAACTGTGTTTTTCCTATGTGTACTTGTGATATTTATTGATTCGGATTTCTTTTGTAATCTTTTGTATCAGTTAAGCATTCAGTATCACAACACACTGCTATGGGTCTGTGAAGTTTCAGTTCTGATTACTATGAATAATTTACCAGAAACAATTATCTTCCTTCCAGCATTTATCTTTCTTCCCCTTTAATTCCTATCATCATAGGCTACTGATCCATGAAAGCCTCTTCATTTTCCTCCATGACAATTTACCTTGAGAAACTTAGATATGAGATCTCATCAAAAAAAACCTTTTTGAAAGTCCACAAACTCTATTTTGGCCTACATCACTAAGTCAAGCACCACCATAGCTCCTGAAAATCTCTTAAGACTTCATCCGGTATGAATTAAAAACAGGTCACCCAGCAGAAAATGGGCTTAGCAGTGCCTCCAGCTCTAGAGCCAAAAAGCAAAGTCACTGGACAATCAGCCCTAGAACATCACTGACTCACAAGCACATTTGCTGAACTCTCTATGGAGAGAGGAAACAGGTTTTCCTGATGCTCCTTTACATCAAAAGTTCCGGTAATAGAAAAAAAAATCTCAGGACACCTTTAGGATGCCCCATCTAAGAACATCCTCCACACTGAGCTGCCTGTGTGCATCTTTGAAACTTGAAAGCACCATGAATGTGCACAGCATCCACTGTCACTGAAATATGGCACCTCAGGGATCAAAGCAAATGCTGAGTTTGAACGGAAAACATGAAGAAAACTGAATTCTCCTACAAGTCTATATCAGATACTAAAAAAGCAAGGAATAAATTAAATAGGATTCTATTAATAAAAAAACAGATTACAGCATAAGAGCACACACAGTTTTCAAAAGACATGAAACTAAATGGAAATGGCTCAAAACAATTCATAGGTCCTGTAACAAGGCATTACTAAAACACAGATGGGTCCATAACCATTGACTTTTGGTATTCTAGTTTTGAAGGTAAGTTTCAGATGGTATGGTTTAAAAATTCATATTATTTTACAGCACATCAGCTAATAAATCAAGCTTACTTAAATTTTCCCCAAGTTTTCCAAACTTGCAAATCTGAATCTTCTCTTTAAACACTGCCTTTGTTTAGCAAGGTGGACCAAAAAAATGGCAGTTGCTGCTGCAAGTTAGTGCTTACAAAATTACATTGGACGTAGTAAACTGGCTCAGGCATAAAAAAAAAGCCTGAAATAAAGAAACAAAAACCACAACAAAAACCAACCAACAAAAAACTACCAGGAGAAAGCCTAAATGCTTGAAATGAAGTATTCTGGAAGATGCCCAATTCCTTTCAACCTTATGCGAAGGGTAAGCGCAGTTCTGCACTTCACAAACTCCAAGGATTATAAATGCTCACCATTTCTAACATGCTGTGACAACACCAAGCTCAGAAGAGTCCATCTTTCTGAAGAGGCTGATTCTGATGAGGCTGCTGTAGGTTTTAAACCCAGGTGACACAAATCATCTGCCAGCATTACCAGTCTTTCTCCAAGTGTGTCTCCTTTTAGCCAGTCAGAGACTAAGGAAAGTTTTGTCGTGCTTGAGCATGCCTGGATCATGAGAAAAAAATTCTAAAAATCTTTTGTGGGTATAGAATCATAGAATGGTTTGGGTTGGAAGCGACCTTCAACATCATCTTCCAAGTTCCAATTTAAGCACCAGACCCCTGCCATGGGCAAGGACACCTTCCACTAGACCAGGTTGCTCCAAGCCCCATCCAACCCGGCCTGGAACACTTCCAGGGATGGGGCAGCCACAGCTTCTCCGGGTAACCTGTTATTAACTTTTATTACTAAGCATAAGATTAATATGTCAAACTTGCACACACAGAGAGGGAATTAAATCATCTGCCACAAGCAATAAGTCTTTAGGTGTGTATGTCTGCAACACCCCCAACTTTCTTTTTGCTCAGAGATAGCAACTTATGACAGGGTCAGATCTCTACTGCACAGTGAAACAAGTCACCTTCTGAAAACACTTCCTTTACCTTTCCCCTCCAGCTATGGAGCCCAGGGAATTCCTGCACTGGAATTAGAAAAATAACTCTTGGATGACCAAGTTGGCTGAAATAAAATCTATTTACAATACAAAATCTGTTTACAGCACCTGAATTTCTTTCAGAAGAAAGGAGGGTCACAAATTAAAAACATTTTTTTGTTGATAAGTTACAAAATCATAAACACAGAGTATTCTTAAAATACACATGTGTGAGGGAAGGTACTGTGGTCTATGCACTGGATTGTAAGTCAAGTGATATGAGTTCTTGTCCAAAAATTTGTCATACAGTTCCTATTTCATCCCATACATTCACTTAAATGTCATACTGTCAATATTCAGTGTGAAAAAATGGAATAATACCTTTTCCTTGTAAGCACCTTGTAAGGGTGATGATATAAATAATCATCTAAATTATTGGTCTGAACCCCACTCCATTCTCTGTAGCTTAGAAGGGATGATCAACAAAGCAGGAATCTTTCCGGCTCAAAAAGCAAACTGACCAAAAATAGAAGGGACAAAGATTCTTTTGTTTTGGCATCATCATTTCATTTTTGAGACTGCCTCCAGATTTAAATGCATTTAAAACAAACACTACTCTGAAACTACTACTATAAGATTTGCCAGTATGGAAATTATCCCTACAAACACATGTGAGTCTCAAAACTAACATCAAAGGAGTATGAAAAACCATGCATAAAAAGAACAAAAAAAAAATTTTAAGAGGTACCTTTTGAATTATCTGGAGAAAAATAATCCAATTCAGATCCATCTGAAAAGAAAAACAGAATTCCACAACATTTAACAAAATTTTTGCTGACTAGGAAGCAATAATACCATTTTAACTGTTCTGCAGAGGATAAGCAGAAGCTGCTAAAATTCAGTAACAAAGTTATTGATCATATTATTTTTGGCTTTCAAGTCTTCCTCTACTACACAAATAAATAAGGGACTGTATTTATAAGAAAGGCCACCAATGATTAGTATAAAAGCACACTGTACAAAGAAGCAAGAGCAGAGAAATTACAACTTTTTTTTAAATTTTTTACATTTATATCGTATAGAAAGGGACAGAACCTTTCATCCCAACACGGTCATGCCCAACTTTCCTAAAACTACCTTCCTTATGCTGAACTTACCCAAATTCATGTAGAGTATCTTCCATTTGACTCTGCCAAAGTAAGATTATTAATAAACCACAGCCCACAAAAACAGTCATGACTTTGATAAAAATTAATAACGTACTGTACAAGTCATACCTTTGCTAAATCATCAAGAATGAGTTTCCTTTCATCATTACAGTTGCAACACTGAAGTACACTGTATAAAATATCAACCAGGAAATGGGTGTCTTTTCTCCAGTCTTTCTTCAGCCAAGTTATTAAAGTTATATACAGAAATTGTACAGATGGACTTCGGTTATGAGCTTTCATTTTGTTTTGGGATTCAGCTTGAGCAGGGCTTGAATCATTTCCCTGTTCTAAAAGTACTTGGAAAACTCTGTTTGAGGAAAAAGAGTTGAGCAGGGCAGACAGAAATTTCAAATGCTGTTCTGACTTCTGTTCATTGACATACACAATGCTGAGCTCAGCAAGGTTGCAGACTAAATTTTCTAGAGGTTCCTTCCTTAGATGTGAAGTTTGCTGCAAGTCAGCGTGAATTTCAGAGTCCCCATTTCTCACTTCTGTGAGCTTTCGATTCTCTGTGTTCCTTTCAGATTCATCCTCGTCTGTAAATCTGATTTTCAGAGATTTTCTGTTGTTTGGCTTTGTAGCACTCTTTGGATTCTGAAGAATTTCTAGCATACCAGATATGGCAAACAATGATTTCTCATCAGCATCCAACCTATCAACATGAAGTATACACATTTTTAAAAGATGGTCCCAAAAATTTGACAACAGTTTCTGGAAAACTTCATCTGTGCCATCATCGCTGGAGAGTTCTGCTTTAGCTTCCCAGGAACTCAGCATTTCTGCTACTTGATAAAATAATGGTCCACTTTGTAACTTGGGCTCCTCAAGTACAGCATTGGTAAAAGGAATTAGCTATAAAGACAAAAAGAAGTATTAAAGAACAGTGATCCAATTTAAAAAACCGTTTTATTCTTTAAAACGCCAAGAAATTACGTAATTCTGAAAAACATTCTGGAAGCAATTCTGCAAATATCAGAATTACTCATGCTTGAATACTTAATAAAATATACAGGATGGGAGGTGCTTTTTTTGTCCTTAAACATAATTTAAATTGCACAGCAAAAAGGATGATTTCACAGGCAGAAAAAAACCCAACTAAATTCAGTACCATCACTTCTGCTACATATTGCTCTCTACCACTGCCTGAAATGAGCTTGCAGCAAAGTGGGGGTGGGTCTACCTCTGCTATGTCTCAAGTGAAAGGATGAGAAGGAATGGCCTTACATTRCACCAGGGGAAATTCAGACTAGGCACTAGATAAAAAAAAATTCACTGGAAGAGTGGTCAGGCAATGGAATAAGTAGCCCAGGGAGGTAGGTGGTGGAGCCACCACCTCTGGAAGTGTTCAAGAGACACCTGGATGAGGTACCTGGGGACATGGTTTGGGGGTGATTTTGTTGGTGCTGGGGTGACAGTGGGACTGGATGATCTTGAAGGTCTCTTCCAATCTTGACAATTCTGTGTGGTTTTTTTCACAAAATCTAGGGAAACTCTCAACAGAGAAGTAAATCCCCACCTAAAATTCACATTTTTCTTTAACTTTGAATTATTAAATGTACACACAACAATATTCAGTATTTCTGATAAATACCTGGTCACATATAAGCATTTGATGAATTTGGTTTTGGTCGTCTTCTTCTCTTTTCTGTAGTACAGCAAAGCACAGACACTCCATAAATGCAGTTACAATTGCTGAACTTTCTGAAGGGCTGGCTATTGTCCTCTCACTTGACAACCTGTGAGAGGCGACATCAAAAGGAGAACACACAGTCAGCTGTGCTTCCAAGAAACCCAGTATGACTGTCATCGATGTACCCTCAGTTATGTTGTTCTGATCCAGACAACACCAATATGAGAATACAGGATCATAGAATCATTTATATGAGCCAGAACAAAATAAATTCAATTTAAAAAGTCAATAAACCCAGACATTTAATAGAATCTATACTAAAATAACTTCTTCATCCAGTCTTAGCATTCAGGAAAAAAAAACTATGTAAACAGAGAAACCATATACAATCAAGCACACTGTCTCATGTTTCTGCTGGCTGTCAAAACTCCTTTGCAATTTTCTACACACACCACAGAGGTTCAGAAAGTGTCACTTTCTGCCATTACAAAAAAAAGAAAAAAAAAGAAAACAAAGGAAAGGAAAAAAAAAAAGAAAACCAAGCCACCTAAAGATAGCGTCACCATAACGAGTTTTGAGACTGAAAAACTGCAATTTGTTTGCTTTTTAATGAATATTGGATCACAAATTATCACAGAAATATTAAAATCATTTTACTATTTTTAATAAAAATACACTTTTTAAAACAAACCCATACATAATTCTCTTCTCCAAGAGCTCTGCTAATGGCCACACCAACATCAGTTGAGATGATTCTTGTTTAAATAAATGACATTTTAGTATTTCATAAAATAATTTCTGTATGTTTTGAGTACACATTGCACATTTCTATTTAAATTACATTTGATAGAAAGCTGGGTTTGATGTTTTTTAAAGGCACAAAGTAAAAGCAGTTTCAATCCTTTAAAAATCAGTATCACGAGAATCACAGTTCCTGCACACAGGAAATTTCACTATCACAAGGCTAATCCCCAATAACCTCTGTAAGAATTACACACTGGTGAGAAGAGCCTGATTCTTAAAAGTCACTCTTAATTTTAAATTAATTTTCCATTTTCAAACTTATCATGGAATAAACACAAAACTTTGACAAGGAAAGATACGAATGCTTCATGTAAGGAAGATGTAATAAAATCAAAAGGAAAGCTGAAGGTTTAAGATGACAGGAAGAGCCACAAAGGACTGACTCTAGTTTCAGATATTGAAAAGAATTTTTAAAATACGATTTTCATTCATCTTTAAATGTTTAAAGATTAGTTTATTTATTTCCAAATGTAAAAGAGACTGATTCCAAATAAATAAATTTGTGGTTCATACCCTTGAATCATAGAGCTGAAAAAAACTCTGAAGTATTCCAGTTTCGGTTCCACAACACCAGGAGGCACCTTGCTAATGAAGGGCAAGAGGTTTGGGTATATAACAGTAGCTAGTCCTCGCCCACCTTCTCGAAGCACTGTCCAGAGCTTTGGCAGAACTCCCTTTTTGGCATTTACATGACTCCAGCAGTCCTACAGAAAGAAATTCACTTACTATAAATTAAACAAGAATATGTTGCCTCAGAAGCTTGAGATTTAACCCAAGCTAGACATTTAACTCTCCCTGTATTATAGCTGAAACAAGTTATTGTGAAATTTAAATTCTGTTAAGTTTCTCACTTGCCAGAAATTGTTAAAATCACTTTCTCCCTATTTCAGCTTGTGAATTTAAGAAGTTAACATGATAAAACCAGTTCTGCGTTGTTTAAAATCAAAGGACCTTCCTTGTTAACCAACTGTAATTAAAGGCTTCTCTTTAATAATACTTTCCTGATGCTTCATAAAAATCACTCTTGTAATTAGTCCTGTATTTAATTTTAAGTTCTACATTATCAAGACCAAGCAATGACTGACTTTAGAAGCATCACTAAGTTCAAAACTCTCTTCAGAAATTTTCTGACGGTTACAAAATGATTTGGAACTTTCTCCTTCCCAAATTTTTTTGTCAACTGATCTATTATATTTATTATAATATTTATTATTGTTCCAGATATCTGTATTTATAACAAGCCAAACAAAGATTCTTTAGGGGTTTTTTTTCACAAAAACTCATTACAATTCATTCCAGCAGTCACAAAAGAGATTTGCAGCACTAAAACCTCAAAGCAACCCAGTCTATTGCAACACCCCATCCTGCTAATACATTCAAAGCTAGTGTTTCACTTAAAATTAAGGAAAAGAAAAAAAGAAAAAGCTATAGACCTTTACATTACAAGGGGAAACAAACAAACTAAAAATGCACTTAAAAGTCATTTTTGTAACTGTCTTTAACCAGGAAAAAGGTTTTAAGCATTATTTGACTTACTAGTAGCTTAATGAAAGGGATTCAGGTTAATTCAATTAAACTCATAAAACAATTTTCAGGTATGCTGGACATGATATATTTAAAAGTTACACTGAAAAAAGGATGATGTACCCTTGAGGAGTTCCTCTATTAATCATAAAGAAAACCCACTCAAGCCTCTCTTCCTAATTCTACACAGAGAACACCACCACTTAGTGAAAAGTTAAATTTGAGGAAAATATCTACCCCTTAGGTTTCCCACATTACCTCAATAGTGGTGATAGTATAAAGCACTGCTTCCCAAAGAGCAGGACACACCACTGCATCACCGTCATCAATGCTGAGAAGAACAGCAGGACAAACTCTTGGTGCTTCAGCTTTCACCACCTCAGGCAAGTGCTGGCAAAAAGCAGAAATCAGCTCAAAGAAAGCTGAGCGAACCTGACAGAGGCCACAGAAAAAAACCAGAATTTGTCAGTACACATAGTTTACAAGATTCCTTTTAATGTCAACATAACCTTACAACATGCAGTCCTCATATTTTATCATATCAACAAAGGTTTAAATATTATCAAAACCAAAGAAAAATAAAGCAATTATTAAACAGACTTATCAAATATTTTAACATGATTCATTTAGCGATGAAATGCTTATCAAAAGTTGTATTTTAATGTACTTCTCGAAAGGCTTTTTTTCCCAAAAGGAACTTCAAACTTTTTCACAAAATACTATAGCTTTAATTCATCACTCTATGCACTGCTGGTCTTGGCAGACTAAAGACCAGTAAAATGGTTTAAAAAATAAAAATCCCAAAGCCCTAAGAACACATGTGCTAAGCTGACAGAGTTTGTATCTTTTACATGAATTTTAAATTACAGCAGATTGCCAAGAAGTAGATCATGATGATACAGAAATAACAATTTAGCCCACTGGACAAATTTTTGAGCAATGTTGTCTATATTGGGTTTGGAGGGGGGTTTTAATGTTAAGTCTGGTCAGATATTAGTCCTACGTCAAAAACATTTATAATTCTGTTAACTGAACAGTCTCTTTAGCCTTTCTGTAATCTACCTAGAAACCACAAGGCTGTTTCAAACATAAGCAAAGTACGAAGTTCATTCTGGTAGAATACAAGCAACTAATACTTCCTTAGGTTAAGTGTATTACCTTTAACTAAAACCAACCAAAATAAAGAAGACATTAAAAAGTCACCTGTGATACGTTGTGTTTGCTATATTTCCAAAATTTGTTTTGGGACAGAAGTAACATTGACTTTTCCTCCAATGAATGCATCTCTTTCTTTGGCAACATGCTAAGCAACTTTTTTAAAGCTAACAAGGAACAGGTCAGAATCCGGAAAAATTTGGCTTCCCTTTCTTCTTCTGGTACAGTTCTCAGAAAGCAAAACAAACAAAAAAATTAAAGTGAATCACAAATAAATCGGTAGCTATCCCAAGTTTTTCTAAACTAAACTGTATTCATTTTTTTGTGTTCTTTTGATTTCAGGTGCTAGCAACGTAAATACATAAACTTTCCATAGTTTCTAAATTACATTATAAAGGGTTAGAAAAAAAGAGACTTTCAAGTAATCTCATCTTCTCACAAATGCTATTCCTAAAAGAGCTGAAACAGGAATTAGATAACTGACAATACTTTCAAAACCATTTATACTTAAATCCCAAACAACGTTGCTGGGATCTGGACTCAAATAATTATTCTGTCTCTTGAAACAAAACTAAATCCACTACCTCCAAGGGCAGAGAACCCAATACAGACCAAGAGTTAAAGACTTAAATATACATTAAAGCAGGCAAACATACTGAGGGTCACTGAGTGTATCAGCTGTTTCTTTCAGAAGGTGATCTTGAAGTACCTATAAGGGAAAAAACCACACATATAAACACAAAGAACATGTGAACAATATGTGAACTGTATCATCCATACATTACTCAGAAACAGGCTACAATAAAATTTCACAACCTCTGAGCTGTCTTTCTAACATTTTTAGACATGCTTTGACTCATGCTGAACATAGTAGCTGTGGTACTGTTTGAAATAAGTCTTCATAATACTTAGTAAGTTGMAGCCCCATGCCAATGTGCTTGTGCTAAAAAGAAGCCAAACTGAGGCAAAACAAAATAGTTAGGTTTGCCTATGATGGGCCTGTAATGCAATCTTTTACCTTCTGTAATTCAGTCAATTCCGTATCATATCTGACTGGCAGAAAAGCATTAACCATGGTCAGAACTAAACTTGTAGAGGCTGAAACACTGCTCAGCATTCTTTATTCCTTTTTCACTGCAGCTAAACTACTCCAGCATCATTATTCCATCTGTCAGCAACACTACGTATTGACTGAACATCATTACATAGGAATGCACACAAGGAAATTCGCTATTCATTCCTCTGGTTCTAGTCACTCTCATCGCAAGTCCAAAAAAACAGAGCATGTATTTTTTTCTCTGTGTTCTTTATTGTTCTTCTTTTTCATATTTCCTTATAGAAGAAATTCTTCCCTGTGAGGGTGGTCAGACCCTGGCACAGGTTACCCAGAGAAGCTGTGGCTGCCCCATCCCTGGAAGTGTTCAAGGCCAGGCTGGGCTTGGAGCAACCTGGTCTAGTGGAAGGTATCCCTGCCCATTGCAGGGGTTGGAACATGAAGACCTTTTAAAAGTCCCTTCCAACCCAAACCATTCCATCATTCTATGAGTCTCTTCACAGGAGCAAAGTTTCAGGTGAGAAAGAAATTTAACCATGAAGAAGAGATGAGGGCAGGATGAGTTTCAAACTTATAATAAAAGTTGATATAGACAAAGCCTTAAAGAAATACAAAGATATAAACTCACATTAAGAATTTCATCTTTACAGAATACTAAGGCTTCAGGTTGTTTGCTTGAAGGAAAAGCTTTTTCAAAAGCTAATTTTGCAGCAGAAGCAGCAGGGGAGTAAGTGTCACACTGAGCAATCAGCCAGTATCCCATGATACTTTTTAAGTAAGGAGCTAAGTGTTTTTTTACTTTAAGAATCAGTTGCTCAAAAGATTGCTGAGTTGCTTCTCGAACACGGCGATCGTGATCCTGTTAAAAAAAAAAAGGAAGGAAAAAAAGAGAAAGATTTATTGGTTTAAGAAAGGTACCTTTGATGCTGGGCACTTCAAAGCCAAAGTGGTGATTAAAAAGCCAGTTTTGCAATTAATTGGACTACATAGATTTGAAAACAAAAAAAAGTCTTGGTATCCCAAGGCAGGGGGAGAGTCCTAATTTAGTAGCATCATATTCCCAAAGTGTTGTACATTCAGAATTGTAACCTTCGCCCAATATCCCTAACTACACTTTTTGTTTCCAATGTATACAAACATTTAAGACAAACAAGAGGCAGGAGAAACAGGAAGCCTTGAAGACCTCTTTTGAATTAGAACCAGCATAAGGCTGTGCATCATTATCCTTTATTGGCATATGAACTTACAGCATCATGACTTTATACACCCTTGGCTCCTGAAAGAAACATTAGGAATTGCTCTAATGGGTAAGAATAGTGATTCATTTTGTCCCATATCATGTTTTCAACAGTAACCATTCCAGAGAGTTTGGAAATACAGTAAATATACCAAAAACTTATTGCTAATCTGGCAATAGTCTTTTCACATTTTGGTTTGGTTTTTTTTTTAGTGTTAAGTCTGGTCAGGTATTGGTCCTAGATCAAAAAGATTTATAGTTATGTTAGCTGAACAGTCTCTCTAGCCTTTCTGGAATCTACATAAAAGAACTCTTCCTAAAAAATATATTACCATCTTTCAAACACAAAGGTCTAACAGATATCTCCATTGAGCAATTACAGCCCAGACATCAACAGTTCAAGATTCCCCCCACTGCCAACACTGAAATATCTCCACAAAAAAAAGAAGAGTACTTCCCTTCAACTTGATGTTCTTCCTAGAACAAGTCAGTAATTCCAACAAACAGAGATATGTCAACAAAGACTACCTCAGAGGTAGTCACAGGAAGCATACAGAGAAGTTTTTAATTTAAATACTTCAATACTTACTAGAGAAATTTTACAATAAATTCTTGGCCAGTAAGGAAGAACACCTTTAACAACTTCCGCTTCTCTTTCCTTGCACATTGTCCCAAACTCTTGCATAGCCTAAAATCAAAATATCAAGAGCATGACATAAGAAGTCAGGAAGATGTACTGTAATTTACTAGTTTGTATCTGAAACTGCTACTCCCTTTTTCAAAAATCAATTCATTTCTTGCAATTGAGCATCTATAGAGATAATTGCATGATGGACCTTGCTATAGCCTATCCAAGACATCTTCTGGATTGCAGTTCTAGCAAATCTGCCAAAGCAAAATTAGCATCAGTTATCTTCATATCTTCCTCTTCCATCCTTAAGAAAAATGTGTTATTTTCCAACTAAAAAAAATAAATTATGGGGGACGAAGTATACACCTACTTTTAACTTTGTTGTGATATCCCGTTTAGAAAGTTTTCGCAACACCATTCGGAAATCAGCATCTACAAGGCTGTCTATTTCCTCTGCCCCTTGAATCGCAGGAACATATCCTAGATCGCTCTGAGACGTTCCAAAGCCAATAAACCCAGGTACCGTTCCACGTTCTTTGGCAAGGAGCTCTGCAGCTCGGCCACTGCTAGAAGGCTGACAAAAAACAGGGACAGAAGTCAATTATCTATTTAATTTTATTTGCACACATCATGCATTTGAAATGATGATCCTATTTATATTGTATAATTAACCTTCTAATTAAAACAAAGTCTCACAATGAAAAGGTCATCTATGCTTTAAACATTGAAGTTTGACCTAGAAAATTATTGTTCTTTTTAAGATCAATCTGAGAAAGTTGGGGCTGTTCAGGCTGGAAAAGAAAAGGCTCCGAGAAGCCCTCATAACATCTTCCAGTACCTGAAGGGAGCCTACAAGGAAGCTGGAGAGGAACACTTCATCAGGAACTGTAGTGATAGGACAAACGGGAATGACTTCAAACTGAAGGAGAGTAGGTTTAGATTAGATATGAAATTCTTCCCTGTGAGGGTGGTGAGACCCTGGCACAGGTTACCCAGAGAAGCTGTGGCTACCCCATCCCTGGAAGTGTTCAAGGCCAGGTTGGGCTTGGAGCAGCCTGGTCTAGTGGAAGATGTCCTCGCCTATGGCAGGGGGTGGAACTGGATGAGCTTTAAGGTTGCTTCCAACCCAAACCTTTCTGTGATTCTATTCTATGATTCTGTGAATCAGTATTCTCTTTTCCCATAATGCATGAATACTCATGGAAAATTGTATTGCTTTCATACACATACAAAAACAGCTTAACAGAAAAATCCTTTTGTAAGCAAACAACTTATTAAGAAACTATTTATCCTCCTTCACTAATTCTCTTTTTCCTAGTTCTTATGATGGGCCAATACAGCTCCCAGGGAATGCTCCTTGTATCTCTGAACAAATAAGAACACATAGGCAAAACGGAGGATTCTCCCAGCAGCAAAGTAGCCAAAAAGGATTTAGAGGAATGGAGCAAAAGGGTGCAGTATAATAAACACCATCCCGTTAGTATTACAGTGTGTGTTTTGGAGCTCAGCATCTCTTTTAGTTTACCCCAGTTTCTCACTGGGTTGGCTCAGGTTTATGACAACCATACTCTTTTGGAAAGACTGCCCCAAAACTGACTGATGCTTTAACATCCTCTGGGACACCTCATAAAACAGATCACTTTTATTTCCTAATGACAGCAACCGTTTTGTAAGCTTGTGGGGTTTAAATCACCTTTTCTGCATGTGAGCCCTCAACTATTAAGAACATGCTGCTTTGTGTTCCCTCGTACTCTCTAAATCCAAGAAGGAATTAGAGACAGGTTCTCTTCTCCCACATCCTGAGTGATAGGACAGATGTCACATCACGCTGGCCTTGTGGCAAGAGTGTATTTTAAGACTCTCCAAAGAAGAACACACTGAATGCACCACCGTACCTCGCTGAACCTACACCCGCGGTGATGGTGCAGTTACGTCCTCCCACGCTGCCCCTCTCCCGTACAAATACCACGGCGGCAGCAGACACACTCCCCCTAAAGCACGGCTCAGGCCAAGAGGTGCTCCGGGCCTGGCCCCAGATATCGCACCCGGGCCCGAAGATCGCGCTGCCCGGCCGTGGGAGCCGGGCTTCGGCGGCCCCCGGCCCCCGCCCAGGGCACCCGGAGCTGCCGGAACCGCAACCCCTCGAGGCCTGGGCTCGGTCCCGCCGCCCTCCCCGGCCCCGCTGGCCGCGCTCACCCGCAGGTTGCCCTTGGTTCGCTGCTTGTTCTTGCCCCCCATGGCGGCGGCGACAGCGGCACCAGGGCCCGGCCGGAGCCACCGCGGGCAGCGCGACACTTCCGGGGGCGGGGCCAGGCGGCCGCGGGCCGCGCGGCACCTGGGGCGCCGCCAGGGGGCGCGCGCGGGGCGAACCCGCTTGCAAAGCCCTAAAACTTCACAAAATCCTGAGCRGAAAACAAAATAAAATCCATCGATCTTAAACGCGCGGAGACTTGGAGCGTCCCGCGGGGCCTTTACCGATCTGCGGCACTCTTACACACTTACAAGGACTTTGGATTTGGGAAAGTTTCACCCACACTTGTTGAGTGACATCGCTGTGAAGTATCACTACTAAAGGTGTTTCAAGTCCATACCACAGAACTAAATGTTAGCGATTTTACTGGATTTGTACAGAAATATTTAATCAATATTTGATTTAATAAAAATACTTAATCCAAAGTAACCAATGTTTACTTTTTCTACCATCAGATTTAGATACAGCATCCATAAAATTACCCTTCATTGATAGAACTTTGTTGAAAGCAGACTCAGAAACACGTGCAGTATAATGCCCTTCACATTCCAGGACTGAAAACTTGCGAACTCAGAAGGCTGAGGGTCATTTCACAGTTTTGGAGTTTGCTGCAACGGGGCCCAACCCTTGGCAAGCTGCTGCTTTTACACAAACAAAAATAACAGATGTAGTGGAGCCACCATGATCTCTCTCTTACCTGCATACACACTTTTACCTACAGAAAACTCTTAGGTTTCAGAATAGACATCCTAGCTCATCCTGGTAGCATGAGCAAGACTCTTGTAAACTTGCTCCCTCCTTTTGTTTGTTTTTAAATAAAATATCGACCTCCTGGTTTACTAAACTTTCAAGTAAAAAGTGGAAGATTGTTAAAAAACAGTCTACATGTAGCATATGTAAACAGTAACAATTAATGTAAACATCATGTTCCCACTCCTGACATACCCACACTGCATTTTTGTCTTTTCTTATTCATATATTCATTCACCATATTCCATCTATTCATCCATCTAGGATTCTGTAAATGTCCAGTAGGTTATTAAACACATTTTCTTTCATTGTAAGTAGGTATGTACCCTAATTCTCCTTAAAACCAGAAAGTGTATAAAGCAGTCATACAGTCATTTTCAGTATTCCGGATTTCACTGGATATTTGTTTTCACTGAAAACTGGATTCATCATACAAACCATGATTTATTAATTCCCTCTCTGATCAACTGTTGCAGAAAAGCTAGGGGATCTGCTACAAGGATTAAATTACAAATGCAGGTGCTGGGGCCGTGCTGATCTTCAACCCCTTCCATGCCCTTCAACCCCGAAGTACATTTGAAAAATGTCAGCACAACCTTTTTCTTCCAAAAAACGATATAGTTGCCCCAAATCCATATGATTTCCCCTGGCACCGTGTGCATCAAAACATTTTTCTTCCAAAGTGGGGAACTTTCGTTGGTTCTGGATCTCAGTATGTCCTCCACCTTCCAAAGAAACATCTTCTCTGTGCCGAATAAGAATTCTTTTCCATGTTAATCTTCTTACTCTGAAAACAATTGGAGAAATATTAATCTACCTATAAAATAATGACTGTTTCAAGAAATACTATGGAATAACTACTAGCACAAAAGCCAATAAATTCCATTTGTGTGTGTGTATATATATATATATACATAGACAGAAATAATGGTTTGTGAGCTGGTACCAGAAATACTACTCACAAGCAAACACTCTCATAAAGCAGGAGGTTGGTTTTTTATATCTCCTCAGGACTGAAAAACCTTAATGTTATTCCTCACAAAATAATTAATGAATATGTGGTTTCCATATCAGTACTCACTTCTGCCTTCCCCTTGCTAAGAATTCTCACACAGTCTTAGCTGTTACAATCAAATTACCATGCTCATTTTGTCTGTACCACCCAGAAGTATAAATGATGGGGGAAGAATAAAACACAAATGTAAAGTGATATAAGAGCATGCATTATCTAATACAACTGGGGTACTGCAGTCCACCCCTATAAAAGTGAAATACAGAGGAAAATAAAACAGAAATAAATGTGCACCATGCAGTACCAGTTGCTTTCATTGTTGCAAACAACAGTACAGTGGATATTCAGAGTTCTAAATGCATCATTATAGACACGTACTTTTCAGATCTTCACAGGTTGGCAGATGGTTGGATTTCGCACCTTCTGGCCACATATACAACATGACAAAATGCAATATTCTAACTACTAATGGCATTTAAGTACAAAGAAAAACTAACCTTGACCAGAACTCTTCACAACTACTTTGTAAACCTTCTACACAAACAACACCTGGTTTCCCTGGCATGCAAAACCCTGACAGAGAGAGTTCCTTGGCCCAGTCAATAATATTCTTTCTTTTTTGCTTGTTGTAAATGTGATGACTATAGATCCACAATCGAGTGAACATGGTGACTTCCGACTGTGTGGCATTTGAAGCTGTCATTGAGGAAGACGAAAGCTCTTTGTCAATGTAAGCAGCTCCGTGGTCTTTAACCCATTCCCTTGCACTCAACATGCACGGCTCACCACTGCAGTTTTGCATCAAATATGTTTTTAGATCAGAGTTCAGGAGAATCTGCTGAGAGCGGCTTAATAATGATGACCTAAAGAAAAATATAAATGCATATAAATATACATATGCTTACAACTTAGCATGTTTTCAGAAACACACAATAGAAGAATTTTTAAGGTTGGAAAAGATCTACAAGATCATCAAGTCCAACCTCCGACAGATGATCACCTTCTCAACCAGACCAGAGCACCAAGTGCCATGTCCAGCTGGGACTCCACCACCTCCCTGAGCAGACCCTTCCAATGCCTGACCACCCTTTCCAGGAAGAAATTCTTCCTGATGTCCAACCTGAACTTCCCCTGGCACAGCTTGAGGCCGTTTTCTCTCATCCTGCTGGTTCCCTGGGAGAAGAGGCCGATTCCCACCTGACTAAAACCTCCTTTCAGGCAGTTCTGGAGACCGGTAAGGTCTCCCCTGAGCCTCCTCTTGTCCAGGCTAAACACCCACAGCTCCCTCAGCTGCTCTTCAAAAGGCTTGTGCTCCAGACCCCTTCCCCAGCTCCATACCTTTACTGAAGTTTTACTTCAAGCTGCCAAGAAAATCAGGCATGTTTAGATGATATGCACTTGCTATTGATATTTAAGTCATATTAGCTATGAAAACAATTAGTATTTAATTGGTGTGCTAACTTTTGAATTCGCAAACAGCACTACCAATCTGTAGATCAAGAAAAAGGTACTTGAAAAGTAAGCATGGTGGCTGAACTAATTTCCTGTAATATGTAAAAGTCTACTTCTTTAATCAGAAATAAAAAAATATCAGAAGGCTGGAAGAAACAGCCTTGTGACAAGGGAAGAAAAAGACCTTTGACTATCTTTTTACCCCTCTAGTTAGTGTTAAGCTTTATGAAAAAGCACAACAGCCTCTATTCTTGAGCATCAGACCTACGAACAGTACCTACATGTAACCCTTCTGTACAGGTGATGGCACTCCTTCACGCTTTTTCCCTTTTCCTCACTTATTTGTTGAGCACACCAGAGAAATAATAAGCTTGTACATTTGTTTTTTCTTCAACATTGTTGTCCACCTGGCTTAATTTGGCAGTTAAACCATCAAAATAAAAGGACTGCTTTCTCTTATTATAACTGTATTTTTGTAACACAGTCTAACTTACAAATGTTTTTATTAGCTGTCGTACCTCACAGTAATTTCTGGGAGAACAGTTGGATATTTAAATGGTAAAGCACAGGCCATAGAGAATTCCACCTAAAAACAAACGAGCAAATGTTTATTTCAAGTAAACCCTAAAATCCCACAAAATAATAAAATAATCCAAAAAAAGGTGTTTACAGTACCATAGAGGCATTAGGCACCTCTGCCTTTACATTCAGTATAAACTGAACTTTTGAAGACGGCATCTCTGCAGACTCATTTTCAACATAGTGTTTCAGTTCAGCTAGAGCCAGTTGGTCTGTCACAGTAAACTCTTCCTCATAAGGAAACATGCTAGACAGTAAATCTAACTCTGAAATTTGTATCTCTGCTTCTTCTTGGTTGGTCATTTCTGTTGTTCCCTGAACAAAGAAAAAATCAGGGAAGAAAACCACGGCTTGAATATGGGACAAAGTTCATTAACTACTCCTATGTAAATCATGTTACAGAATCACGGAATATCCTGAGTTGGAAGGGACCCACAAAGATCATCGAGTCCAACTCCTGGCCTTGCCACAGGACAGTCCCAAGAGTCACACCCTGTGCCTGAGAGCGCTGTCCAAACGCTTCTTGAGCTCTGTCACGCTTCGTGCTGTGACCACTTCCCCCGGAGACGCTGTTCCAGCGCCCGACCACCCTCTGGGGGACGAACTTTTTCCTGATTTTCCAACCTAAACCTCCCCTGACACAACTTCATGTCCTTCCCTCGAGTTCTGTCACTGGTCGCCAGAGAGTGTCTGCCCCCTCCACTCTCCCTCAAGAGGAAGTTGTAGACTTAACGTATATTAATAGTTACAAACAAGCCCATCACAACCGGCTCGTATCTGCGGGCAGCCTGGGTCACGCACACGCACTGACAGCCCACGCGGTTTCCACTGCCCTGACAGGACGCACTGGTGTGTCACCAAACCACCGTCTTCCACATAAGCTGCTGTGACGGCCGCTCCCAGGTGTCGCGAGCGCTGGGGAGCCTCCCCTGCTCCCCGGCCTCACCGGTCCCGCTTCCGGTCCCGCTCCGGGTCCCCGTCCCGCCCCCCTCGCCCAGCGCCCACCTGCGCCACGCAGAGCCAGGAGGGAGAGAGGCAGGGTAGCGCCCCGCATGCGCGCACACATCCCGCTCCCTACTGCCGTCACGGCCCCACAATGCAGCGCGCCGGAAGCGTGCATGGCAGCCAGTGACCGCTGCCCCGCCACCGGTGAACGAGGTGAGAGGTTGCCGCCTGCTCCGCCTGGTGGGTCATGCGCCAGCAAGTTGCCGCACCGGCAGGTGAGGGACGAGAGCCTCCCGGGGCCGCCGCCGCACTCCTGTCGCCGCGGCCGTTCTCTTCCCAGGCCGGGGATCGCTGCTCCGGCGCGCTGCAGCCGCCGCTCTGGCCGGCACACGCAGCGCTCCCCATTGGCTGCGGCAGCTGTCAGTCATGGCGCGGGCCAATCGGAAGCGGGCGGGGTCGGGGTCGGGTGGCAGCTCGGCCGCGGGCTCGGCCGACCCCAGGGCTGCGGGCCGKGCCGGGCCGGGTCGGGTCGGGTCGGGTCATGCTTGGGGCTTACCTGCGCCCCGCGGGGCGGCAAGTGTCGGCTGCTCACAGGCTCCGGCCTGCTGCCCGCCGCGCCCTGGTGGTTCCCCTGGTGAGCCTGTGAGGGCGTTTTTCCAGGGTGTCCGTCAGACGCAGGTGCACGTTGGGTCGTTTATAGACTGCTGTATCTTATCTTAAAATATATAAAATGCTCCAGTCGTTTAGGCTGTGCGTTTCCTGGTGAGGGCTGTGCTGTGGAAAGGCTGGTGCAGAGCCTGTCGGACAGGTCTGGCCAGGCACAGCGTGGGTTAAATTAATAGCTCCACGTGTTGATGCTGTCCTGCTTTCGCGCAAGAGCAAGGACAATTTGGAAAGGATTTTAACAGTTAAAAGTTGTTCAAGTTTTGTAGCTTTTTGCAGACAAATATGCTGTAGAAGAAGGTTGTTGGATGAACTGTTATTGCTTTTTCTAAATAAATTGAATGCTAAGTTGCAAAAGTTGTTAATTCTGCTCTGTTCTCGATCCAGTGGCTGCTAAGCAGCCATCAACAACTGGGTCATCTGCCCTAAGATGCTCGTGTTTGTAAAGGCTTTTCGTACAAAAATTCCTCTGTCAGTATTATGCCTAAGCTCCTGCTAGCTTAATTTTTCTCTTGTCACTCTCTTGGTCTGGCTTAATTTTTTGGTTGTGACAGCTCCAAGCAGGCAGCTGCGTTCTGGGGCTGCTCTGCTGCCGAGTACAAGCAAAGAAACGGATTTGGAAGGATGGATTGATACAGGTCAGATTTAGTGCTGGCTGTGTTTGCATGAAGGGTGGACAGCAGGATTAGGCCAGGCTGCAAAGACTGCAGAGACTTGGTTTTGAACCCTTCTAGGTTCCTTGTTTTCATTGTATAGCATATGTTGTGTTTTAAGTTTACCTGAGCTTTTTGGATGATCTTTTGTCAGGTAAGGTACAGGGGCTACAGAGTAGAAACTAAAAATTTTCTGTCCTATGTCCAGTAGCCACCTTTTTAAAGCCAAGCACTTGGCTTAGGACTCTAGTGGTTGATCACCTTTGTCAAGAATGGTCTACAGGTATAGCAAATAACAGACCCATCTGAATTATTTGTTTGATATGTAGGGAATGTGATGATAAATCTTCCCCAGTAAAGAAATTGAAAAATTGGAACTCCCGTTGTCTGTATATTTTCAAATATGTTAAGAGTATTTACATGTGTCAGACTTCATCAAAGACACAGGGAATTTGCAGTAAACAAAACAGAAAGGTTGCAATTGCAATTAACTTCAAGATTTAATTGGGATAAAACCGATTCTTTTTCATAAAATCCCTGTGGGGGTAGTTAAAGTAAAAATCCTTAAAGTTTATAGCATTTTTGATACTAAAGTTTCCAATCTTGTTATTTTGTGCAGTGCTTTTGATTTAAGATTTTAAATCATTTGGGTTTTATAATTCACACTATGATCTTATCTATACAACAGTTACAATTCTTTCATGTTAAAATATAATTAATACTTTTTTCTTTTGAAAATGTCAAATTAAACAAGTTATTTCACATCAAGGGACAGCTTGGCTGTAGAAATAACTTGTGTAGCAATGAACAAGTAAAACCAAAACTAGTTTCTGATTTTACTGTTTTTCTTTGCTAGGTCACTGTTCCTTTTAGGAACAATTACAGACTACAGATATGGGAAAGAAACGCATCAAAGGCAAAACTGCACAGTCTGATGAGTCTCCAGATATACCGGGTATGTTTCCTTGAAGAAGCCTGTGGACCTAATGTTTCTTTTAACCTCAAAGGAGGCTTGAAAGCTGATTAATATTAGGCGGCCTTTATACTAGTCATTGGCTTTGAAGTCTCTTTATGAAATGTGGATTTTTTTGCTTCAAACTGAAGTCTAACACGAAATATTGGTGTTGCTACTTTTCTAAGTATGCTAGAAAATAATGTTCCTGTCTTGAAAACTAAGATTATCTTCTGGTTTTCTAGAAACTCAGACACACAGTTCTTTACTGATACAGATTGTATAAAGTTCCTCAGAATTACAAAGGGTTTGTGGAGTCAGCTGCTAAGCTTAACTAGCATTTTCCTAGTGCAAATTTTGTTGCAGAAGGTTCTTGCTTTAGCAGTAAAAGCTGTGATTAAAATATCTTCTGTGAAACGATTTGCCTTTATTCTAGCAACTAATTTAGTACTGACCCTGGACACCTCAGCTCCCATARTGTTTTTTGGTTAAAACCTCTTCTTCTTTCTGTCCTTCTCTTCCTAATAGTTCCTAATCCTCAATAGTAAATTTTATTCTCTCAGCTCCACTGGCTCTCACCCCTGTGCTGAAATTTATTTTTTTTATCTTGTTTACCCTTGTTATTGTAGCTTTTGTTGTAACTTGTGCTGTGTAGCATTCTCTTCTACCAGCTTATCTGCCAGGTCACAGATTGTGTCTTGCCCATCTTTTTTATTGATCTCAACTGGGGAAGTGGGTTGAGCCAGGTTAATTTAGTTGAGAGAGAGAGCAGTTACAGTTTGAGCTGGGAGGCTTGGTGGGATGGCCTGTTTAAATTTAAGTCTATTCTGCTTTGGTCTCCTGATTGTCCTGGTCTTCTTGTGTTAGCTTCTGTCTCTAATGGATGCCTTTTTTAGCTACTTTTGTCTGGTTTGGTTCTTGGGGGTTTTGGCAGGGCGAGGTTGGGTTGGGGTTTTTTTTGTTTCTGGAGTCAGGGTCAATGTCTGCTGTAACTGTTCCTCTTTTTCTCCAGCAAAGAGGCCAGTTATGGTCTAACTGCTGATGGCATCTCACTTCTTGGCCAATAAATAGGTTATGACAAAGTCCTGTAAAGCCACAAATGAAATTAAGATTGATCATGGTGAATAATTCCATGGTAATAGTATTTGCCAATACGCAAAAGCTTTTGGTTTTTAAAAGACAATTTAGAGGTTGTAGATGAAGCTTGTGTTTTTTAGAAAGGCTAAAAGAATGCATCTGAATACCTATATTCGTCTCTTAGCTAGCTGTTAGCTAGCATTTGCACTGTGATAAAATCCTGTAATCTTGGACAGGAACAGAACTGTAGGTACAAACATTTGCACCAGTTTCAGCTTATGCCAAGAGAAGTTTGCTCTCTTGAGGCTGTAATCTTGCCTCAACAGAGATGGATTCAGAGCTATTACTATATCTGAGCAATAAAAACACCTCCAAATAAAGTTTAGTATGCAGCAACAGTATCGTGAATCACAATCCCCAGATTGTGAATGGTGGTAACAAAAGGTTTCTTTCTGATACTCTGATAAATTGTCAATGTTTCTTTGGCTCTGAAAAGGCTATCCTAGCTTCTGGATTGCTGCATTTAATACTGTGTCTTTAATACTTGCGTTTGTTATACTACCTACATCCTTCCTTTTGCTTTTTATTTTGTAGAACCTGTGTGTAAGCATTTTCGTAAAGGACTGGACCAAGGGCATCTGAGAAAGTCACTGCAGAATGTGGAATGGCATGTTTGTCAGGACTGCAAGGCAGACAGTAAGACAGAAGAGAAGGCTGAGGAGGAGGAGACTGATGAAGGCACTTCGATATGGTTATGCCTAAAATGTGGCCATAGGGTATCTCTTTTGTTGTTAATTTGTCTTAATACCTTTCAGTGTCTCATAATATAGTGGAACAAGAGAGTGTCTAACTAAAGTCTTATATTCTCTCCTTTTTTATTGTAAAGGTGATGCTACCTAGATGATTTTATATACAGTAGAGTGTGATTAAAAAATGTCTGCTCTGAATGTCAAATGAAGGACTTGGAAGATGGCCCAAAGGCATTTAGCAGGGTTAAGGCTAAAACCATCTTGAAGGCTTGTTTTCCTAGAAAGTTTGAATTATTTTGCTGAGAAAATAAAAATGCTCCTAATCTGTGATTTTTTTACAAGAAGATCTTAAAGCTCACATTAGTTCATTGAACTTAGAACTCTGCATGCTGAAGAGGTTTTTGTTCTGTTTCATTCTTTCAGGTGTTCAAACTGGAATTTGTTAATTAAATGTTTGGTCCCAGAGCAGCTTTATTTTGCACCCAGTAAATAGTCTTATCTGCAGAAATAAGTATTTTGAAATAGATAGCCATCTGTTGATGCTAAGTAGTTGAACATAACTGAACAGTTTTCATTTTAATACTTTGTACTCTAACTTTATGTTTGTTTCATTGACAGTCAAGTGGATTTTTTGATGCTTCTGTTTATCAATGTTGTAGGGCTGTGACAGAAATTCTCCAGGCCAGCATGCTTTAAGGCATTATGGAACGCCAAGATCAGATCCCCACTGTTTGGTTCTCAGTTTGGACAACTGGAGTGTGTGGTGAGTTTGTCAGGCAACGCTTACAAGACAGAGCTGGAGGGCAACAGAGGCTGGGATATAATTTGTCTTTTCTTTGTGAATTCTAGGATTTCTCTCTAGGTGTATATTAAAGTGTTTCCAAACACATAGTTCTTTGCTGAGATTTGTGGAATAAGTGTTACCTTCTTGTAAAATCTATAATTAGAAAATTTTCATAATCAAGGTTGAACTTGACCAACCAGTAAATGTGGTTGACTTCATATTTTGCTGCTTTTACTTGATCAGAATACTGACACATGGAAACAAATGTTGATCTGTAGCTCTAAATCTTAACTTTCAACCTTTGGAGAAGGTTCTTTCTGATGGCACTTAGTGACAAACTTACTTTTATCTTCTTGGTAAATATGATTTTTTAATACCTCATGTAGACAGGAAGCACAGCCATAGAATTACAAGATGCTACTGGATCAAGCAATACAAAATCCATGTCCCTGGTAGTATTTGCATCTCTCAAAAGTAATTATACACTACTATATGTAAGGGGGAACCCTAATTTTCTAGACTATGCGATACAGAAATACTGTACTTGACATAAGGAGTTTTCTTTTTGCTTACTAACCTGGTTTTATAACTTAATGTCTATCATTATGTTAATTTTATGTAACATTATCTATTTACTTTATCATACTTGCCATTTATGTGTAATGATCACTACTTTTAATGCATTCTAGAATAGAAATGGATATTATTAATAACATGTATGACTAATGAACTAGTGAACTTCTTTTTGTGAATTTAAATTAATGTTAAAATTGTGAGTTTGAAGTGGTTTATTTTCCTTGTTTTTTAATCAAAGTATTTGCAAATGAGAAGTTGTCAAAGTGAAATGTTTTTGCTTCCTTCTAGAATTTCTTGGTTGTACAAACTTGCTGAAAAAATGATTCAAATATTGATATATTGGCTATAAAATCAGGTATAAATCAAACCCACAGTCAGGAACTGTATTTCACAGTGGGCCTAATACATAAATTCTGATCAAAACTGCTTTTGCTTTTATGAATGATATGAACGTGTGAATAAATCTCTCTATGTTGTGCATGCATATGTGGTTCAAATTGGATATGAATAATAACTGTAAACAGTTAAAAGACATGTTTTGGAGAGGAAGAGGAGAGTTCTAGAAATTCCCTAAGTTCTGTTCTTTTGGGTTTACAAGTGCTGTTGTACACATTTTCAGTGCTGGTCAAACAGCCATCACTAACAAAAGTTTTTCCAATCCCTTGATTCTTTCAAGATTGCCTACAAATTTTTTGACAGGTAGAAGGTTATGGTGTTAGAACACACCATGAAAGTAACTATCCTGTGTTATGCCAGAAGTGAGAATGCCTATTGTGGTAATTGCAGCTAATGCTAAGGATGCTAGAGATTTAGGGAAACACTTTGCTGCAGACTTCTGCTGCTTTTAATATGAGAAAACTGAGTCTGATTTATGGTAATCCTGAAATCTGCTGAATGCATTTGTGCTAAGAACTGAAATTGGTGTGTTCTTCCAAAATGCAGAAGTATCAGTACCTTCTGTTACGTCTTCAAAGAGCTGATTGGGTAGAACTACAAAATTGGTATGTGTAAAACTCCTTCGGCTGTGTTTGTTCTGGCAAAATTTTACCCTTCTTGAGCCTTTAGCATTGCAGCTTCTCCCACAATTTTGTCTAAAGCAGATTACTTGCCCAACCATGCAGTTCTTTGCTCATAAAGAGACAAACAGGGTTTGTACCAGCAGTAAAAGAGCAAATAAAAGTCCACAGGTTTAATGGTGGACACTTGAATTATTTCTTATCCAGTTTAAATACAATTAAGTACTTGCTTGGCTAGAATATTCTACATATTTTTCCATGCTATAACATTCCTAAGTCATTTCCTTTAGGGCCTGATATCTTAGTTTCTTGCCTTTTATAAAATTTTCCCAGCTTTTTTTTGTAGCAAGGTTTCTGAGCAGGTCTGTTAAGAGTCTAATTTATATTTGTAAATTGCAACTGCCAGTCACCAAAATAATTCACTAAAGATTATTTTAAATGTTTTATTTTTGTAATAAGTAGATAGAACTCTTCTCTAAGACTTCTAAATCTTAAACTAAACCTTGTAATTTTATAACCTTGTGTAATGAATTGCATTAAACAAGCAAATAGTTTAGGATTTTTAAATAATAGAAAAAAAAATAGGATTAATTGTTTTCTTTTGGGGGCGGCGGAGACAGGTGCTACCTATGTGATAATGAAGTTCCATATAAAACTTCCACCCTTTTGGGCCAGACTGTGGATTTTGTTAGAAAACAAGTTGGTATTGACTCATCACATGCAGGTAAGTAATTATAGTATAGATACAGTAAATCAGAAGGTCTCCTAAATGTTGGAGACAATACTGTAAATCCAGAATTTACACTAAATTAGATTTAGCACCTTATGGTAAAGGAAAAAAATAATTTCTTCCCTTTTTTATCTTCTTTGTCACAATTCTGATAGCATAAGTAACATCCTAGCCCATGGACCTAATTGCATCAGGATTTTGCTCAGCATCCCCTAAGCTTTTACAGACAAGACGTACACGAATAGGAGGAAAAAAAGAGTTTACTCTGACTTTTTAAAAAATGTAACATTCAGTTTTTCTACACTTAGGGAATTGTCTTTCAGTACTTAGGATGCTGTGTTAATTCATCAGTGTTGCTCAGTCTGTCTTAAGATCTAAAGAAAAATCGTTATTGCTTAGGGATAACTYCAGTTGATTTTTTTAAAACTGTTTTTGTGGGTATTTGTGAATGTATCAATTAGAATGACAAAGTCTCCAGCTGTTGCAGCACATTTCCTAATGGAAGAGGTAGTATACAAGAGGTTTTGTCACTGGGTCTGTACATTTAATACAAGCAGCTGCAGTACTTTCAGAACTCTCCAAAATACTGTATTCAGCTTGCAGTCTATCTGTAAAACATGATTGTTTAAAAGAAAACAAACCCAGCAAAACCCCCCAGTTTCCACAGTGGCAAAACTGGTTTTGTACAAGGCATTTCCACTTGAAAACGTGGAAGAATTTGCATATTAAAATAAATGCTATAACGAGTGGCTGTCAGAAATTCCAACAGTTGGGTGAAATCACAGGCACTGTGGGAAATGGATTATAAACATCTAGCAATGCTACATGGCTGTCTCTGAATTCAGTTTGTTCAGAAAGCAGCTGAGGTTTTCCCACAGGGAGCAGAGTCTTTTGAGTGGTCAGTCTTTCCAAGAAATACAGTTTTTCTACATCTGTATTTGAACTTCATATCGGTTGCCAAAATTTTCTTCTCGGGTTTGAACTGGAAAACCTGGGTGCAGTTGTTGTCTGTTTCAGATGTTCTGTATGTTGTTGTCCATCCATCTGTTTCTTTTTCAAAGATTGTATTGTCTGTTTTTCTTTCTTTCTCTTACCTGGTGTTACTTGATTTTACAGTTAATATTAGCTCACAGCCCTATTTATCAGAAACCTAATCAATAGCTGACTGCCAAACTGGCAGAACCAGTGTGGGTGTTATGCTGAAAACTGTCTGGAAGTCCCTTATGGTTTTATTGAAGAGGTCACTGAAACTTTCAGCAATACACCAAAGTAATTTGGGGGAAAATATTTTTGACTCGTCTTGAAGAGTGTAAAAGTTTCTATATCATCTGTTTAGGTACATGAGATGAATATGAGAGTGCTTTGACAGTGGGAGCCTGTTGGATGTTGTAGAAATCACATAGATGATTTTGACACAGGAATAAAATTTGAGATAACACTTGCAGAATTTCAGAGGTTGTTGGCATGAATGGCTTGTGGGCCAAGAGCCATGTTTAATTTGCATGCTGATCTGAATGGCATTTCAGGGGCTTCTTGATTTTTAGTTGTTGTTTCGTTCCCTTTATTTTTTAACTTCTTTTACCTAGACAGTTTCAGAACCTAAACCAGTAGTTTTACATTTAAAAATTAAAGAATTAATTATCATGAGTTCTAAACATCATAGTTTGCTGCTGGCTATAATAATCTTTCCTAGCCTATACCCTGTTACTATGCTAATATGTGGTATGTTTTTTTTAATTATTTCAATAGAAAAACAACAAGAGAACAAAGAACTTGAAAATAAAAAAGTAGAAAAAGACTGCAAAAATGAGCAAGAAAAAGAAGTTTCACTTAAAGAAGAGAATTCTCACTCAACTACTAACGTGGAAGTCACTGTGAAAGGACTTAGCAACTTGGGGAATACATGTTTCTTTAATGCAGTGATGCAGGTACAGGACTTAGTGTTGTTTTTAAAAAAACTTTGAATAGGAAAAAAAGCCCCAAACAAAATGAAAAACAGCCCACAACACCCTGCCCCCAGCATTTTACAGTGACACAATTAGAATGTGATTTTTTTTATCTGCCAGGAATGATGTCTTCTTTCTAAAAATACTGTGTTGGCCCAGAGAAATACGAAGAAATGGAGCTGCAGGTTCAGACTTGCTCAAAGAGGAAATATAATAAACTGCCTTGTCTTTGAGGGACAGCATTTTTCATTGACATAAATTAAGCACGCCAACTTCCTAGTTATTCAAAAAAAAAAAAAAGAAAAGAAATAGTCTGACATATCACCCTTGCTGACCTCTTAGACTATAAGAGATTAGTACTCAAAGACCATGGGTATTTATTGAAATGTCTCTCTCAGCAACAGGAAATCAAAAGTAAATATTATCAGGATGAGCATGTTGCAGGCATTGCCATCTTGTGTGACTTGTTCAGCTAAGAAGTGTAGAATATACTTGTTCTTTCATGTGTATTAAAACTCACATGTGATCCTGTGCTCTTTGGCTTTTGATACTGAAGCTTTACTCAAAACAAAATTCCCTCTGTACTTGCAGATTTTAGTAAACTGCTTTTGATTTACTTTTTAAACCAAGCAAATACACACACTGTATTTTACCTTTTAATTTTTTAGAAACAGACACCAGTAAATACACTTGCCAAAAGATCAGTCTGTAGAAGAATAATAGAGTTAGTGTTTCTGCAATCTAAAGTAATATTTATAGAGGGCACTTGAAAGTCCCATTAGCTGTATGTACCTTTAACTCTTAAACACAGATGGAAATTCTAGAGCGGTAGTTAAGCACTTTAGTTCTGTGTTTGGGAAAAATAAATGGCTGACAAACTGGTTGCTACAAATCCATGACTAGTGGAGTTCAGCTGCCCTTCCTGTTGTCCCCAGTTACCAATCTCTTTCTTGTCTTTTATGTTCTACAGAATTTATCACAAACTCCAATCCTGAGGGAGCTGCTTAAAGAAGCTAAAATGCCTGGCACAACAGTTAAAATTGAGTCACCTGAGCTATCCATGGTAATATGCTTTGACCTCCATAGTGTTTGTCCTCACCTTCCAGTCTGTTAAGGAAACAAGCAATACTTATCTCTCGATTTTAAAGCTTTTCCAAGTAAATACTAATAAGATTAAAATGTAAAATCAGCAGGAACTTCACCATTGACTTCCATAAAGCTGCTTTGGAAGTCAGTGGAGGTATTTTGTGCACAGTGGAAGAGCAGTTATTCAATAGTCCGTCATAGAAGGAGTGCTTGCATTATGATGATGTAATTTAAAAGATGAAAATGTGTAACTCTTCCTATAGTGCCACTCGTCTAAATGCAAAATAGGAAATTAGAGGATGTCTGTAGCACTAACTTAAATAACAAACCTGTCATTACAGTTAGAGATTTGGATGGGAAAGAAAATGCACAACCTTTTTTAAGAGATTGGGTTTTTTTCCTAGTAAAAGCAAGAAATCCAGACTTGAAACTAAGCAATAAATAATCGAGTTGTGCTATCGTTTCATGATAAACCACATGTTGTTTTTGTCAGGTTAACTTATTGCCATTTTGGAATTCTGTGTATTCTATTTGATAGTACTGTTTTCAGGAACTGAAAAGGAAAAAGAAGAACTTACTGCAGACTCTGTCACCAAATTAAGGCAATACAGCTCTGTTGCTTTTCTTTCAAACAGGAACCTCAGCTAATAAAGCTAGATCAGCCAGGTCCTTTAACATTAGCCATGCATCAGTTCGTGACAGAAATGCAAGAGACAAAAAAAGGGGTAGTCACTCCTAAGGAACTTTTTGCTCAGGTTTGTAAAAAGTGAGTATCTGTACAATTGCATGTCATAGTGAGTATGAAAAAGTTTGTTGTTTAAAAGACAGTCAGTTTTTTTCCCTTTTTCTTTAGCTCACAACACAGCATATAAAATTTGTAGAATGCTTAAAAATTTTTGAAGGAAGAGCAAAATATAAATGAATAGCAGTAAAATGAAAGATATTCAGTGACATACTGATTACCTGGCTTCATATTTTTAGAAATTACCGTATGTAGATACTTGTTGCTTTTATATACATATATTCTAGAGACTTTGTCCTTGTGTGTTTGGTGTGAATGGTTTTTGCATTTTTTAATCTCTGAGTTCAGTTATACTTCACAATTTCATTTAACAGAGCAATACGATTTAAAGGTTATCAGCAGCAAGACAGTCATGAATTGCTTCGTTACTTACTGGATGGAATGAGAGCAGAAGAAATCCAGGTCAGTGCTAACGTCATAGTTGTGCATACCTTTCTTCTTCATACCCCAGACCCAGACTCTTTCTTCTGCTGAGGGAAGAAAGAACATGCTTTCTGAGATACGTCAGCTCCTCTAGAGTGGTTATGCTGCCCATAGCACTCACTTGAAGCAGATTAGCAAAGAGAACCCACAGAAAAAGTGGGTTTGGAGTCTGTGTAGTCACCCTAAAGAATGTCCTTTTGTCTTAATTTCTGAAATGCACTTGTAGAAATTCCATAATTAATTTTTTTTTCCGGTTTTAATTGGGGCGAGTATTTCATCCTTAAACTGATTTTCTTACATACTAATTGGAACATTATGGTTGCAACTTGTTTCTCAGTTGATTTTTTTTTTTAATATCTAAAGGTATTTGTATTGCTTTTATTGATTCTCTTAATTGGTGAAGATTATACCTTTTCCTCCATCTCAAACACATTGTAAAATGAACTAGTTAACTGAATTAGTTTAGAAAATTTTACAGTTTGTTTTGAAAATTTCAGCAAGTAAGTGTTGGAATACTGAAGGCGCTGAGTGACTCTAACAAACAAAATGAAGAAGAACTGAAAAAGAAAATTAAAGGTAAAATAAATCATCGCAACATCAGTAAGTTGTAAAATCTTCTGTTTTGTTGAAATATATAAAGTAACAATAATATCAACTAAAAGATATATGTTTAATTCTACAACCATGCCATCTCTTGAATATGTGTATATCTAGAATGTGAGGCTCAATAGTTTTAGTCTATATTTAAATGTCTTGCTGAACCTGGTGGCATTTCCTTCTTAACAGGATAAGAGAGAGTTGATTCTGTAGACAACATACATCAACATATGTTTGGATAGTGATTAATCTTTCAGACATGTAAGAAATTAAAACACTAGCATGTGACTGTAATTTATGCAGCCCCTAATAGTCCATTGTTACTTAACAGTGGTATAAAAAAATCCAAAAAATGAACAGAATATTTAAACTTTTCAACATAACTTAGGATGAGCTGCAAATTTAAATTCAGACTTCACACTACTCTGAAAATACAACTTGAGGAAATTGGCTTTGTTTATCAGACAAAAGTTGGTGCTTGTTTTTTCAAGTTCAGATAGTTGTTTCAGTCCTGAGAGAAAATATGAATTCTTACTGAGATGCAGTACTTCTGAAAAAACAGGGAAATGCATTTGAGCAGAGAAAGTGGTGAAGGTATGGTTTAACCAAGCTGTCTTCTGCTAATGTGTTTTCACCCCACATTCCTATGATATACAAAAGATTCTTCATTTAAGAATCTTGCTGTACTTCCTATCATGGGGAAGCCAGAACAGGCCAACATGTTCCATCAAACACCTTGCATGTTGTATTCTTTTTTTGATTGGTATGCCATAATGAAATTAGTTGCCAGTATATTGTATGTAATATTATTAACTTTACTATATACTTCTTCAATTCTCAGAATATGAAAAGAAAAAGGGAATACAAAGTTTTGTAGATCGAATCTTTGGTGGAGAATTAACCAGCACAATTATGTGTGAAGAATGCAGAACTGTAAGTAAACTGCCCACTCGGAACAATCTAGAGTGTAATATCCTGCAGGAGAACCCCAAAGTGACTGTCTGTAGAAATAAGAGTTGACTAGCTGCATGCTTTTCAAAAAGGAGCATGATTTGACTGGAATCTTTCTTCCCTTGTGTTATAAAGTTAATCTTTCAGTTACTTTCAAAATCCTTCCAGAAAAAGAGGTCAGCAACAGCAAGCTGCCTCTGCCAGAATTCCCTCCTAGATTCCCAGTAAACACGTTCCAGTGATACAGATTGTAAAGCAAATGAACTGTTCTGCTACAAGTAGTATGCTGTCAGGGGCCCCTTTTTTTTTCCTTCAGGGGATTAGTTCTTTCCCTTTCCCACAATGAAAAGACCATGGGATTGCCAGGAGGACAGTTAAGAAGGCACTACTGGGATAACATATCCTGAGAATGAAGTAATTGAGTGTATTAACAAGTGGTCTAGGTGAATATCATAATAGATTACAGCTATGAGTCTCCTAGGCCCTAAGCTGCAGTCTCACTAGATAACCGAAATTCATAAAAATATTTCCTGCTTATTTCTGTGGTAATGTGACTGCTGGGTTTTGGTCATTGGAACCTATTTGTGGAGGCAGATGAGCTGTGTTTTACATTTGTGTGCACAAGTGAAAGCAGGCCTTGAATGCAAACATACAAATAAGCCTATTGGCAGCAAGCCAGGTGCTTCCAAACAAAATTAAATTGGACTCTTGATTATTCATTTAAAGGTATCCTTGGTCCATGAGTCTTTCCTTGATTTGTCACTTCCTGTACTAGATGTTCAGGTAAGAAATTGTACATAGGTACTTTTTGGCTTAGTTTTTTTTGTTTATATGAAAACACTTATTATACAATCATTCACATAGGGAGTGAATTTAAGCATCTTTCTAAAATTCTCTTTTACAAGTCAAAATTGCACAGAAAGATAGAGAATAAGATTTTTCATGAGAGTCATTCCTGTAAGTTGTGGCTAATAAATTGTGTCTGGAAAATCACACAGGTTGCTTTAGTGCTTTGGGGATTCTTTCCACGTTTTTTATCCTTTTTCCTTGCACTGAGTCCAAGAATGCTTCTCCTAATATTCAGGTTATGGAATAAAGTTAAGAAACGTTGATAGGATAGTATATGAATACTTATTTGATCAATGTCCAGACACTCAAAGTACTTCATGTGCTTTGTGTTTTGTATTGATACTCTGTATATGTAGTATTTCAGATCTGTTGTGTAGCACTTCTCACTCAAACGTGAATTACTAAGTATTGGAATTAAATCCCCACATGTCTTCTGCCACAAACAAGTTTCATTTTAGCAGAAGCAAACAAATTCTATGTCAGACAGTTCAACTGAAAATGTCTCTGCTTATGTAAAATATTACTCTTCAATGCATTTAATGAGATCTGTTAGAGCCAAAGGTAATGTTCCCCCTTTACAGGTTCAGAATTTGGCCCCTGATAGCCTTACTTTCACATACTGTTTATTTTGCAAGTCCTTGTTTCATGTGGACCCTCTGGAGTGAGACACTCCTTCCATTAAGGTCACAGTGTGAGTTAGTTGTATGTTATATCATTAAAATGTTATGTTTGAGCAGAAAACTCAGGTAACATCTCTGTTTCTGTGGTTGTTTTGTGGCTTTTTGGGTTTTGTAGAAAGTGAAAATGACAAAGAGAGAAAACATTAAAAAAAACAAAGAAAAGGAATCTGAAGATGAAGAGGATAAAATCAATGACCATTACCTTAAGCAGAAAGATGAGCCCCCTGGTACAAGTAAGCACCTTCAGAAAAAGGCGAAGAAACAGGCCAAGAAACAAGCCAAGGTTGGTTTGGATGGGTATTTCACTTTGTGTTTGCTATTTCTGTTAAAACAAGTTATTTTTGGTTCCTTAGTTTACATGAAGGAGGAGACAGCTTAGAATTTCTCCTCATTCAAATGCATAACTGAAAAGACCAGTTATATCCATGTCTTTGCTGTTAAGGAGTAGTTATGTCTTCTGTTGAGCATTGCTGTGCTGGGAATAAGCTAATATCCAGAGCAATGTAGAATTTGTTGCCTGTCTGAAGTAGCCTTAATTTGTATCAGACGGTTTTCCAGTCATTGATTGCAAGAATATTCACAAAACTAGAATACAGACATAAGAAAGGATCAGGAAGATAACAAGAGAATCATTAGTGGTGTTTTGATGATATTGTGTAACAAAGAGCAGTGGGAACTATGTCTGAGTAAAGATAAATTCAGTGTTTGTGGAATTGATCATCTCAGATCATTAGATCATAGACTATTCTTCCCCCTCCTGCCTTGTGCATCTATGGCATGCAACAAAAATTCTGATAAAGAAGTGATAAGAAAAGCTACATATAATTTATACTTTCTGTGTTTTTTGTACTCTTGTATATTATGTATTCAAATGTGCAGAGCCAGCGCCGACAGCAAAAACTTCAAGGAAAGGTGCTTCACTTGACAGATCTCTGTGCAACTGAACAGTCAGAGATAGATGTCGAGTATAACCAAGAATCAGAGACTGAAATGAACACTGAAACTCTTGATAAGAAGCAAGAAGAGGAATCATCAAATGATTGCAAAGATCACTGCTTAACTCAGAAAGACTTGAGCATACAGGGAAATAGTACAGAAGCTCAGAACAGGCATGAAAATACAGGAAAGCCAGAACAAGAGTGTGCAGAAAATGAGTCTCTCACGGATCCCTCTATGGAAAGCTTAGATTCTCCTATGAAGTTTGTCAATGGCCTTGACAACCTGTCTTTGAAAGAGGAGGATGATGACAATGAAGATGAGGAAGAGCTTGCTACTGACTTCTCAAAACTACATTTGGGTGCAAATGAATCTGACACAAGTACCTTGGATGACCTTCCGCCTGTTCCTAACAAGACATGTGAAGTATCGATGGACGACCCCGAAACGGCATTTTGTACTCTGGCAAACAGGGAAGAGCTGAATCCAGAGGAAGGTTCAATCCATCACTGTTTGTATCAATTTACCTGTAATGAAACACTTACTGAGACCAATAAACTGCTGTGTGATGTGTGTACACAAAGGCACTGTGGACCAAAGAACAACATAAAAAGTATGACAAACTATTTTTTAAAAGAAAACTTTAAATATAGCCTTATCTGCTGCTTGGGTGGGTAGGAGCAGGGCAATATATCTAAAGTGCTATAACTTTGTCTACGTTCATTCATGATATTATGCTCAGCCTCTCAATTCTTGTAGTAGATGACATTGTAAGAGTTTAAATAGTGAAAATAAAGAAATTCCTTCTGTAACATTTCTTTTTATGTTAATCTTTGGTGGTTTTTCTTTTCTGCAGGTGAAAAGAAATATGTTTATACTAATGCCAAAAAGCAGATGCTCATCTCTCTTGCTCCTCCAGTTTTAACCCTTCACTTAAAGAGGTTTCAGCACGTAAGTAGCAGGCTGATTCATGTATTTATGTTTCACATAAATACAGTTTAACATGTATATATGAGTACATATGCATGTAGTACTAGCTTAACTTGCAAACATTACTTTTATTTTCTGTAAAACTAGTTTGGTTTTTTTCCCAAAGTTTGGAAGGCATTGGTGTGCAGCATTGCAGTTTGTGGTCTTTGAGGAGTTGAGGTGTGTTTTCCTGAAAGAATATTCCCTTAATTAACTGGAAAACACAGTTTTGTGAGCGTATTCACAACATATTCCCTCATTATTACTATTGCTCACTGTATTAGGCAGAATCTTAGCATTAATGGTTTCCTACTATTACAGCAGTTCATGGACTCCTACATTTCAGTAGGTATAGGTAAAAGGATCCCTTACTAATAACAAGTAAGTAACAAATAAATTGGCAGAAGTGGAAAAGAGAGGATTCCAAGCCTTGGGGGGGAGAAGGAAGGATGAAAGGAAAGCAAAGTAAATTAAGTTTTATTTACAGACACTGAAATAAAGTCACTTACCTCTTTATTGCCAAGTTGAAAAATTTTTAAGTTAGGGCTTTAGCTTTTCTAGAGAGAAGGAGGGAGACAGTACTGCCTCTTCTAAATTTAAAGCCATTTGGTGGTCAAGAGGCAACTTTAGATGAAAAACAATTTCATATAGAAAATAGAAATGTGTAGCCTATTCCAAGAGACTGTAATATGAAGAAAATAACATTTATCATCATTTCCTTTTGTTTTTCTAGTTTGATACTGGACAATTATTTGATTAAGGTGGGAGCACAAGTTGCATCAGTTTGGATGCTCTAAGATCAGATCCTCAGGCATGTTACAGTATCTGAGAAGCAAGAGTTGTCCTCATAGTTACTGAAGTACATAAGAGCTGATTCTTTTTCCACTTTTGCTACCATTAAGTTAATGTAAGAGTGAGCTGAAGAGCCATCTTAACTTGTGCTCCAGTGCAGCATGTGGGGGCAAGGAAATAATGCTGGAAAACTGGACACTGGAGGAAAAAAAAAAAAATTATGCTTTTTCCCAGTTTTGTATAACGTAAAACTGATTTTATATTGTTGAGACTTTAACCTGAAACATTTAGTAACTAAACATGATTTTAATATGCTCCATTTTAACATTATGGGGTTTTCCTCTACTTTGGTTGTTTAAGGCTGGATTTAATCTGCGGAAGGTTAACAGGCATATCAAGTTCCCAGAAGTGATAGACTTGGCTCCTTTCTGTACAGCTAAATGTAAAGTAAGTGGGAAAACAATCAGATTCTCCTTTCCCGTGTTCTAATGTGCTTTCACAACAAAGCTGCATAGCAAAATCTTTGTAGAATGCTTGTCAAGCCTGTTGTTTTGTGTGATAACTTGTACTTCACTACTCATAGCTGTAGTGCTTGCATGAGTCTCTAATGACCAGTTTCCATCTCATCAGCAAAGAGTTTACATTCTTCAAAACCCAACACATGGCTGACATAGCAAAACTTGTGCTTTTCTAGAATGTGGCTGAAGGGAACACGAAGGTCTTGTACTCTCTCTATGGAGTTGTTGAACACAGCGGAACAATGAGGTCTGGGCACTACACTGCCTATGTTAAAATGAGAGCTATGAACAACCACCTCTCTGATCTTGTCCTTCGAGGAAAATCTCAAGGTAAATCATAATAAATGTTTTACAAATTATTTCTTATAGAATCTCAGAATGGTTTGGCTTGGAACGAGCCTTAAAGATCATCTAGATCCAACACCCTGCCATGGCAGATAAGTTCTCTGAGAAGGACAATGAAGCTGGTGAAATCCTGTGAGGAGCAGCTGAGGGAGCTGGGGGTGTTTAGCCTGGAGAAGAGGAGGCTCAAGGGGAGACCTTATCACTCGCCAGAATTACCTGAAAGGAGGGTGTGGCCAGGTGGGGCTCAAGCTCTGCTCCCCGGCAACCACCAACAAGACAAGAGGAAACGGCCTCAAGCTGTGCCGGGGAGGTTCAGGTTGGACATTAGGAAGAAATGAAGAAATGGTGGTTAAGCATTGGAAGGGGCTGCCCAAGGAGGTGGTGGCATCCCCATCCCTGGAGGTGTTCAGGGAACAACCAGATGTGGCACTCRGTGCTCTGATCTGGTTGACAAGGCAGTGATCGGTTGCAAGTTGGACTCAGTCTTGGAGGTATTTTTCAACCTTAAAGATTCTATTACTGTACTCTATGATTCTTACTGAAGAACAGTAATAGATTTGACTGCTTCAATTCTTTGTAATAACTTTTACTCCTAAATTTGTCCTTTCACAGCTTTAGAAACTGAGCCAGTCAAAGGTCAGTGGTTCCACATCAGCGATACCCACGTACAAGCTGTCTCTGTGTCCAAAGTGCTGAGCTCCCAAGCCTATCTTCTGTTCTATGAGAGGCTACTGTAACTCATCAGAAGAGCGCTTCTTGTGTGTGCAGCCACCTTCTTTGGGTAGTCTGAGAGAAGGCAGAGACTTGCAAATCATATTAACATGTTGGAGCTACTGTATAGCAGGAATTCACTTTATGCATCTTAAGACACACTGACAAAGCAGTTAACTTATACTTTTTCCAGTGTTTCCACTACTTTTCAATAAAAGTTTTTTTCAAAATTACAGCTTTGAGCTTTTGTTAATTTGAGTGTTGATATAAATCTTGATCAGCAGCTTTTTCACTTTAAATCAGCTAGCTTTAATTTTTAACTATAGTTAATCTTGGCCATGTGTTCCATGTGTTTTTTAGACCTGGGTTCCAAGCATAAGAAGCTGTTTCTTCCTCCACATCTTAAGAGCCAATTGCAGCATCAGCTATCTTTTCACTGTTGGTTCACGCCCAGTAGAGGAGCCCTCAAGTTTGCTAACTCTCCAGTTGTTCTGCTGGTGTTTTGGCAAGGCTCAATGCTTGGCTCACTCTGTCTTTCACTACACGCAGTCCCATGTAGCCTTTCTGTACTGCGGGCATAAGACAACTCGTCCTGCACTAACTTGTAACTTTAAAGTTCTCTTCCCCACAAGCTAGGCTTCATGTTGACTTTCATGTGAATAAAATTTTGGCTTCTCCAAGCAAGAGCAGCAGCTGCTTACATTCAGTGCATTTTTCACAACAGCCTTACTAAGAAAATGGGCATCTTGTTCTTGTAACCCTTAGAGCCATCAGCAGTACCCCTCGTGCAGCTGACGAGAGCAGTATGCCAATCCTTCTGAAAACTTGCTGAGTTTATTTTTCAGCCACACCAGCAACTGACTATAAAGCCAGCATTAGTAGAGCTGTTGTATGGCAGCCTTATTTAGGCATAAGATCGTTCCAAGACTTGATTTAGCCTTCCACTCCCTTCTGGTTGTGAGATAGAGTAGCATTGGCAAGAGGAGTAAAAGGATTAATTATTGAAGGGGCTTGGATTTCAAGTGCAGTTCTCCTTTCAAGCTACTTGGAGACACACAAACTGTTTACTTCCCAAGATGAATCTTAACGGGGCTTCAGTTGATAGATTCCAACACTCTGCATCATGCTGGCTACTGCTGCTTAGCGTTTATTTTTAAGGTCATTAGAATGTGATGCAGTTCACTGCTGTCACGCTGCCCTTTTGAGTGTGCGGACTTAAAAGGGTGAGGATAGGGATGCATGTAACAAAAATGAATCATAAACTGGTTTGTGCTGGAAAGGACCTTAAAGTGCATCCAGGTCCAACGCCCTGCCATGGGCAGGAACGCTTTCCACTAGACCAGGTTGCTCCACGCCCTGTGCAACCTGGCCTGGAATGCTTCCAGGGATGGGGTATCCATAACTTTTCCCAGCAACCTCTGCCAGGGCCTCATCACCCTCAGAGTAAAGAACTTATGTGTATTTATCCTAAATTTCCTCTCTTTCAGTTTGAAGCCATTCACCTTTGTCTTGTCACTACAGTTCCTGATGCAGAACTCCAGCTTCCCTGTAGTCCCTTTAAATACTGGAAGGTCCTGTGATGTCTCCACAGAACCTTCTTTTCCAGGCTCACCAGCCCCAACTTTCTCAGCTGTCTCCACGGGGCATGTGCCCCAGTCCCATTATCAACTTGGTGACCCTCCTCTGGATTCACTCTTAACAGTTCTCTGTTCTTCTTACGTTTGGGGCATCACACCTGTACACAGTGCTTCAGATGGGTCTCATGAGAGGGGCTACTGTAGGCAAGGGGCCACAGACCTCCTGCCACAATTATTTCAATATTAATTTGACTGTTTACACTCAAGTACTGGCAAAGGAGCACAAATAAGAGCACAAAGAGCCACAACAATTGTAGATTATGAGCTCCCTGCAGCAGGCTCATGGTCAGCCTCCCTGCACATTGAGTCTGTTGTGCCTGTGACAGGATTTGGTATGTGGTCTCCCTGTCTTTATCTCAGCCCCTGAGAAGTTCTGCCTCCATCCTCGCCAGGAGAGGGTGTCAGGCAGCCAGGGTCAGCCCATCACACCCACACACTGTCATCCCTACACAACCGCAGATTGGGAATGGCCATGTCATGCTAGCTCCAAACGAAATGAGTCAACATTTTAACAGTGAGTACATTTATTGAGGTGTTTGAAGTTCTGCACTCCATTGGACACTGTTCATAATTTAAAGGCAAGAGCAAAACATTGTGACAGGCTCCAACTGGGATATTAAAAAAGTCACATAGTCACGTCACTTAAGAAATACAGTTAAATTGTTCAATCATTTTGGTCTTCATCCCAGTCTTTCTTTCCTGATGGAGGTTTTGGGCCACCAGCTGGTTTTGCCATAATGATCTTGAAGAAAATAGAGAAATAGAAAAAGCTAATGTTAGAATCAGGCTCTTACCCTGCTCCTACAGCCACATGATGCTGACTGCTAACATTCACTACAGTCATGCAGTTTCCCTACTCTGAACCTAAGCCAGTGAATATTATTATCCATCTAATTGAGATATTCACAACTTAGTTATTTTTTTCTTGAAAATGGTAGAAGCTGAGCCCTGATACAATAAAAAAGGTATTTTATCTCATTTTTGCATGCAAATTAAGACTTCAGTTAGTCTACAGAAAGTGAGTGCTTAAATAGGCCAACAACAAACTAGTTTACAGGATGCACACTACAGAAAGCAGAATTATCAGAGCTATTGTTCTCAATTATTGCCTCTACATAATACACTTTAAAATGGTGAAGTCCATCAGTCCTACCATGTTAAAGCTCATAGTGACAAGTAAGGTAAAACTGAACCCGTACTTGTCATCCCTTCCATGAAAATTTGGGTTTAGGAGTAGAATTTGTTTGCAAAGGCACAAATACAGGATGTAGCAATCAGCACACAGCAGAAGACAGCAGTGTTACGTGTTCTCAAAGAGGATACAACCTGCCATGTGCTTGTCAATGAACTCATGCATGCACTCACACAGATACCTCTCTGCTAGAGAAACAGAGCTTACTGCACACTAGTTTTCAGGCTCATCTTTCCAGTCATCCTTATCCCAGTGTCCTTGTTGCTTAGGGGCTTTTGGACCGCCTGCTGTTTTTGCCATAATAATCTACAGAAATTTTACATGCAAATACATTTTTGCTAAAGTTTCATAAAATAATTAAAGACTTTTATCATTTAGATTGTAACCTCTGTTTTTCCGAAAAATTGCATTTTCATGTAAAAACAGTATATGAGAGAAGGTTTCTTCTATTAAATCTTGTTCCTACAGAAGTTAGGATAAGTTTCTGGATAAAAATACCAATTGTCAAATCTTTAAAAAAACCCCAAACCCAACAAACATTAATAACACTGCTATAGAAGCAGCCACATTCCAGATTACGAGCTCTTGAACAAACGACTTCCTGGCTTTCAGAAATGAACAAACCACATTTTCAAGTAGCATTATTTTTATCTCTTGCATTCCCAGAGGATTCCACCTATTTGCAGAAGGGTTCTGCAAGACTTTAATTCAGCACCCAAATGACATGTAAGCTTACCTGATCAACCCTCAGGACAGTTACTGCTGCATTTGTAGCTAGCTTGATACCCCAGAATTTTCCAAGGTAAGTGTCTAACACACCGGCTTCTACCATATCCTTCACTGCAGCAGCTTCAGCCTGTCCAATGGGGGAAAAACATTATTCAAAACTTTCCCAGGCTTTTACCTAGCAAGATGGGATCACTTCTCTAATCTCACTTTTTCCCTTCAGAAAACCTTTATTCCTAATCCATTACCAGGAAGACAAAGTCAGTAATTACTGAAGACTTATTCCCTGTCACATTAGTTCAGTATCCCCCTCCACCTCCTAGATAAGGTGTCACTATACTATACTGAATTGAACTGCTTGCTGACAAAAAGAACATTTAAGCATTTCAGTTCTAAGAAGTTATTATTCTAGACTGTGCAACACAGAGCTTCCAACAATTTAAAATAATCTATAGATACTTCATGCTGATAGAAGTACTATTAAGTAGAACCCTGCACTGCAGGGCAACAAGTAATGTGAGAGACTATTTACCTCAATATCAAATCCAACATTTTTCTTCCCTTCCTGATGTACTGCATAGAGTTTGGAGATGACCTCATTAGCCTTTACTCCAGAGTTTTCTGCCAGTGCTCGAGGAATGGCTTCAAATGCCTCAGCAAACTTCTTGATGGCATATTGGTCAAGCCCAGGACAAGTCTAAAGTGAAGTTGAAAACCATATCAGCATTTCAAAAAACGTAAGATAGGGAGGTATTTTCCCTCACATTTTTTATTAATACACATATATGTATGTTGGTACAAAATAATATTTGCACTTTTTCTAAGACGTGTGTGAGAAGATGAAAAGCCAAGAAGCCTGTTTGCTGTACCTCTCCATAAGATGTGATCTGCTTGGCTAATTCAATCTCTGTTGCACCACCTCCAGGAACAAGACGTTTATCCTGTGGAAAGACCACACCAAAACACAATGTTTTGCTTAAAGCATCTATTAGTTTTAATTTTTTTTAGGATTTTTATACTCTATCAAGAATGCAACAGAACTTTGTTCCACACAGACGTATTAAGAATCCACTTCAGAACAAATACGCATTATAAGGAAATCTACAAGAATTCATTCATTCATTCCAATGTCTTTGAAGAAAAATAGCTTATTTTGTAAAAAACAAAATAATAATACAGTGGGTTTTGTCTCTGGGATTTTTTGGCTTTTTTTGTACAATTTCAACTCTTGGCTAACTATAATAGCATTCCAAGATTTTCTCATCTTTTCTATTATTGTGGTGGGAAATGTCATATAGGAAACCAATCTACTGTACACTAATTTTAATACATCAACAGGTATCACAAGGTGTTGGGAGTTTTTGTTTTGTTTTCTTTCGTTTTAAGTTAAGCATTTTGTACATCCTTTGACAAATCAGCATTCACGTAATAACTCTGGTCTTTTAAATAAAAAGTCATCATCATAAATCCTAAATCAGGACAACTCCCGGAGACAATCATAAATGCACAGCATTTCTGTACTCTAAATCAATGTGCATGTCTTGGTATGTATAGGAGATTAAGCATCTCTCAGTTTTAACAATTTTTGCATGCCGTTTTCCAAGTAAATACAGGACCAATTCCTTTTGTACAAAACCAAGAAAAATGAAATAATAATATTTAAGTCCACAAACGCTGTTCACAAAAAAAATCTTTTCTAAACCTGAGTTCTTCCATCCATAAAAACCTATCTGTATTATGTGAAGGAAGCATGTGTTATCACCAATGAACTAGAAATTGAGTCTGCAACCAATCAGTTTCTCCTGATCCTGAGTGACAAAGCTATGTAGCTTTTCTTCTGTGCCTGGTTTGCAAGGAACATTATGAAACATTAAGGCAGTAAGTTAAGAGTTGACTGTGTTTAGAAAGTGGTAAAAGTTATCTACCTTCAGGAACTCACTTATTACTGGAAAATTGAGTGCAGTCCATGTTGAGCACCATCTTTTATGTACCCTGTGTTCATAACAGCAATCTTCTCTACACAGGCTCAGTGCTACACAGCCACTTATCCAGCTCCAGAGGCACCTAAGCAGATTAAGATCTACAGCCTTTGTAGCAAATGAGCAGAGAGCAGGCTCAAGTCTTGCCTCAAACTGATCCACTTCTCACTTTTGACAACTCAAGTGTTCTCATTACTTACCCTTGTGAGTACTTTGAAAGTATTGACACCGTCATCCACTGCTCTCTCTATGTCATCCATCAGATTGTCTGTAGATCCACGAATGAGGATAGTAGAAATGGCACCATCCTCCTTTTCTGTTCAGAGATATGCATTACAGAATTAATTCATTAATCTTATATGTAAAACACATACAAACACCAAACTTTGGAAGAGCAGTGTCAGCAGTTCTACAGAACACACATACCATGCTTAAACACCACAACTTGTGTATCCCCAACCTCTGATAAATACACACTATTGCAGTGACCCATTTCTTCAAGAGTAGGGGGAGTCTGGAAAGAAAAACAAGAGTTAAGAGGTGAACCTGCTCATCAGTTCTCACCCTCCTGCACCTCATTTGGGAAGTCCATACCAGTCTGGGTAAGGCTGTTGCACCAACAGTTTTGCACAGTCTTCTCAGGTCCCACTTGGAGTTCAACCTTTGAAAACAAGTTTCCATAACAACGTTAACACATACAAGAGTATTCTCTTGGCAGCATTTTGTAAACCAATGACAAGATCAAAATTTACTGCATCAGGTTATAAAATCCAGTCGACTATTTTTTTTGAGTTATAATTATCAATTTTCAGGGGTGCTGTGCAAAGATTATTTTCTAAGATTTTAAAAACAAGTGAGAGATTCAAACATATGGAAATTATCAAACTTCATCCTCTAGTGCAAGAGATTTGAATTGATCTTTTCAATGCCTCTGTAATAATCCTTTTTTATACATGAGATTACAGTATCACACTCCATTTCCAGAAGTGCAAACCTTTTGGACAGCACCAATAAATTTACAGCTTTCAACAAAGGACCACTTATTTGTGTGAGATGTTGAGAGTTGCTGCTAGTATACCTGACTTTATGTGATACAGGCAGGACGTATTCTGAGGATGTACAAACACACTTTATTTAAAAGAAAAAAGACAAACAGCAGAAAAATGACAGGGAAGTGTTAAGAATTGCCATCTATAAATACATTAGTGATGCACGGAGGCATCTATCACTGCTAAATCATCATGTGAGGACTGTGAGGACGAGAAACCATCATGGAATAGTCTCACGTGCCTTTGAGGCCACATCCTTCTTTACTAGATCCACAAACGTTGATATTCTTGACTTCAACTGTGCCATAGAAACACTTAAACCAAAATACAGTACCATATACACAAGTTACTCCCCAATTGCTGTCATACAGAGGTGAAATTCTATCAAGAAACTTAAGCTATGAAACAACCAAATTGTAGGTAAGATTTGATTTGCTAGAAAAACAAATAATGTGCAATATTTTGTTGGTAATTCATTTGAGAGCTGACACAAAATGGCAAGTACCTTTCATAAATCTGGCAGACCAAATGTTTTTATGCTCTACTTACCTGACTAACATAAGATTGTATTTGTTGGCATAATGAAGAGCCATGTCTGCCACTTTGCCACCTGTTACTACTACGTTTGCACCACTGTCAGCAATAGCTTTGACTTGCAAATCCATTAGATTTTCTTCTCCTTTACTGAAATTCATCAGTTCTTCAGCATTCTTTATAAGGACGGTGCCCTAGTAAAACACACACACTGTTATCAATTTAGCATTAAACCACATACCTACAAGTTTTTGACCAACCATTCTGTCTCCCAACCTATCTATAAACCTCAAGTCATTCTATTTTGTAATACTGACACCCTTCCCAGGCAACAGGGTAAAACAAATGGGGGAGGGAAAAAAAAGAAACCACCAGGCAATTCTGGTATTTCTAGACAACCCTGAGGTTCAGAAATTTGAGATGTAGTTTGGCTCAAATAACCCAATAAAACCAACACCACTTTCCCTATCTCAAAAACCCTGTGAAGTAAAATAAGGTTCAGAACTTTTCTATGAACTTTTTTAAACTAATAAAATCAATATTCATCAAAATATCTCAATCACCAAGTGTCAAGAATATTTATAGCTACGTCTAAAAATAAGAGCACATAAGCAGAAATAGAGATGTAACTTATTTTGAGCCTTAACATACCTTAGTTTCAGTTATCATACCATCAAAAGGGCAGGAATACACAGCTATTTTTGCATCTTTGACAGAAGTAACATCTCCTTCAGTTTCTTTTTTAAAAACCATGCCATGCAGTACTGAGGAAGCAGAAATACCAGCACCCTGAAAGGAAATAAATGGAATCTGAGACTTTTTACAAAGGCAAGTAGCGATAGGACAAGGGAGAAAGGCTTCAAACTGAAAGAAAGTAGGTTCAGATTACATATTAAGAAGACATTCTTTACTGCGAGGGTGGGGGGGCCCTGGTAAGAGGTTGACCAGAGAAGATGTGGCTGCCCCATCTCTGGAAGTGTTCAAGGCCAGGCTGGACAGGGCTTGGAGCAACCTGGTCTAGTGGAACGGGGTGGGACTGGATGATCTTTAAGGCCCATTCCAACCCAAATCATTCTTTGATTCTGTGAATCGGGGAACATCATATTACTGACCATTTATTGTCAGAAAACTGCACTACTCTGCCTGAAAAGCAGACTTTTCAATCATTTGGATACAACACCCTAAGTTATCATTGCAACATAAAGAAATAAGACTTTAGCTGATTCAGCAACAAGCAGCACTGTTTAATTGGTTCCCATTCTACATTACTTTCAATATTAACAGGTTTTGTTTCTGAAAGCTGCTACTGGGCACTAAACAAGGGAAGTAAAGACCAATTTCCAAAATTTACTTTACATGACGCAACGAAATTAGAAAAGGCTCCTTCCAAGTTCAAAGATTTAACCTTTATAACACTGTTTACCTTAATAATTACAGTGAAGCCAGCTACTTTGAACTTACCACAATTTTGCACACTCTGATATTATCAACGTTGAAATGACCAGAATCAGGAAGAATAGAAACTGGCAAAAAACAAAAAAATTGGAAAAATAATGAATTTGTCTTGCTTAGTGAATAAAGTAGAACAACGACACCATAAATAATGCCTGGATTTTTTCCAAACTACTAAATTTCAATAGTTTGAGATATCTGCCTAAATTCAAGACAATTATAACCTGCTAATAACTGGCATCAAGATACAGAAATTTTGTTTTTACAATGTAGCAATCAGAAAGAAACATTTATTCAGGCTGCTCAGTTAATTAAGTTCAAATATGCATTTACACAGGTAGATTCAAGAGATAAGTCTGACCCAGAATATTTAGAGAAAACACTGGAACTAAAAATGCAGGTTTTTTCTTGGAAATCTAAAGGGAAAACAACTCAACAGAACTACAGTCTTGCTTCCATTTTTCTGTGGCTGAGACTAGTAACAATTTATCTGAAGTGCAATACATCTTCCTAATGATATAAAAAGAGGGAGAAAGATGGGGTTTTGCACTAAATAGACTTGAAAGCTATTTCTAGAAAGATCTAGTAGGAAAGCCAAACCTTTTCTGAGCCACAATGCCAATGCAGAGTTCAACATGAGGAAGAATACCCTCATTTCAGAGGCTAAAGCATTCCATCCAATCCAACCTGTCAAACCAACTATAAATTTCTTACATGAAGATGTTAGTAATGACCATAAGCAAACCTACTCAGTTTTTTAGATGCATGCACACACCTATTCCTGCCCACTTACCACAGGCCTGAGCAATAAGCTTTGCCAAGAACCGCTCATTGCCATATTGTTTGCTCATCACTGACGTGTGCAACAAAGATGCCACTTCTTCAACATCTCGAAGGTTCTTTGCAGAACAGCACACCAAGTCTGGAAGAATTTCTAGGGCTTTCTTGCAAGCCTTTTCATATCCTTCAATCACCTGTGCAGCAAACAATAAATATTCACTACACCACTTCATACTGCTTTTATCTCCTTTTCGAAACAGCCGTAGAACGTTAACAGATGCAAAAGTTTACAACGGAAGCAAGGAGTCACAAGCAGCAGAACACTTCAAACATCTTTACCTAATTAACTGAGAAGAAAGCAGATGATTCACAGTATTATGAGCCAAGAATGCTGACCAGTGGCAATCTGGATTCAAGCTGCATGAACTGCAATGAGAATATAACTTGCCTCTGAGACAGATAAACCCATCCTCAGAAGGTCTTCTGCTAACTCCAGTAGAACTCCAGCAAAAACAAGGACAAAGTTTGTCCCATCTCCAACTTCTTGTTCTTGCATGTGGGAAGCCATCACAAGCATTTTTGCAGCAGGATGCTGAACCTTTAAAAGAAGTTGCACATCTTAGTTACTGACACCCCACCTAAGACTACAGCTTCAGGCTTTTCTATGCATCTTTCTAAACTTTCTTATTTCAAATTGTACCTAAAGATACTAAGAATGCACAAAATTGGAAAAGAAAGCAGCACAGATTATCTTAATTGGCTAATCTCCCTAATAAGAAAAAGTACAAACATGCATAAAAAAAAAATAAAATAATCAGAGAAACATTGCCCCTGCAACATGAATTAGACATCCATGATATTAGTTCTGAGCTATTTTTACAGGATGCAGTGGCTTCACAACTGAGCTCTGCAACAGGAAAACAGTCTGGAGTTTAGATCTTCAAGCTGAATTCATGTGTAACGCACAAAGTACGCATCTAAATTACAGTTTAATTTTAGTTGGGGATTTTTTATGCTTAAAGATTCCACTGCTTCCCCTTTCTTTCAAATAAATGCTAAACCACTATATTTCTGAATATTTATACCTGACACTTTATACCAGAAAGCCACATGCGAAACTCATTAAGTCACTAGTATGCAGATTATTTTTTAAAAACAGAACTGAGACTTCCAGTTATTCTACTCATGCTGAACACCAACACAATGCATTCAGCAAGGAAATATTTCATACTTACATTATTTCTATCAGTAAGTATAGACTTCAGTAAAATATTATTCATGTTGTGTCACAAATTATCAATTTGAAGTAGGAGGAAGAATTAGGAGAGGACAGCCTTTTCATGCCTTTACAGTTTTTATAGGAGGATGCTGCTATAGCCTCAGATTCTTAAATTCAATTGATGGATCCTAAGCAGTCAGGAGAACATGGCAACCAATAACACTGGGAGATTAACTCAATAGCTATTTCATGCAGACTTTTCCAAAACATTGTATTTCTAGACATACTCTCTTCTAAATCTACACTGGTTTGGGGGAAAGTAGGGAATTATTATGCATCTCCTACAATTATTAATGCTGCTTTACAAAGGAGTTCTATTCTTCACTGTGGGCCTCAAATCCAGTGAAAAAGGTAAATTATTTCCAAAGTGACATATGCAAATCATCTGGCTGAGTGACATTTCCTTACTGAGAGTCAGAACCGTAGCAGTCCATGAGCAGAAAGACCAGTTCACAACTAGAAACCTTCTGAAACAAGAAAACGTACCTCTAGCTCTCTCAGGATAGTAGCAGCATCATTTGTAACAAAAAGCTTCTCCAGATGATTGATAACCATTTTGTTCATTCCTAAAGGGGGAAACAAAAGAATTTTTAAAAATCATTCATTATGCAAACAATATTTTGTATACAGACACTGTATTGTAACTTTCAGGTGTATCTTGCACATTAAAATGTTAGCTCTATTTATAATTTCAGAACTTAAAAAGATTTTTGCAAAATAACACTTGAAGTGTGTTACATTAAGGAGAAATCAGTAATTTCTGAACAAACACTTTTCAGAAATATTAGCAGATTATTTAATTAACTGACACAGGAGAATACTTTTGTTTTCGTCTACCTGACTGAACATGATTATGTTCACTATGACTACCTACCACACTATCATGTTCCCTTTCATTTTTGTGTTCTTTAATATATTTTATACTGTGTTTCAAGGAGAACACAGTAACTGCTACAAAAAAACTGGCAAAGGCAGACTCACTGAGCATAACTCAAGAGCTATCCAAACGAAATCTGGTTTCTACAGCCACAAAGAATGTATTTACAGATTCAGAGCAAGTCTAATGTGTCTCACACAAACAGCTGCTTCTTTGTCAAGGTATGTTTAGCCTCCAAACACAGCATTTGTCTCAAAAATGCAGCAATAATTTTAAGATTTATTTACCATTTGGTCCATAAGCTGTGCGGGTAGTTTGAGCAAGTTCTTTGCATGCCTGGATGTTTCTATAAACAGCTTCTTCTAGTCCTGAATAATGCTAAGGAGAAAAACGACTGATCAGAATTAGGCTAACAAAAAAAAAAAAAGTGATGAACTAGTAATTTCTCATCAAAGCAGCATCAATCTAGTGAGTCCCTGGAAGTTTATTATTCATTTACATTTGGTATTTCACTTAGTTTAAACAGAAACCAAACCTTTCCCAAAGACTGTGCAAATTACTGTGCACTACCGTGTAGTTCTCAACTAGAGAGCTCAGCAGGCACAAAAAGCTTCTGAACAGAAGCTCTGAACAGTGATTCAACTTTCAATATAGTTTTCATCCCCTCTTCTTCCAAACAAGTTTTGTGACATGCCAAAAAACAGCAGAAAACAACCAAGACCCACTTGGAGAGGGGCAAGGGTTTTTGTACTGCTTCCTTATTCACACCTTTGTATGCCACAAAAATCATTTAACTCAGTTCTACGTTCCAACGTGCAGTTTGAAAATTCAGAAGCAGAGTGATTAGTAAAATATTTGTGCTTGAGAAGGTGATCAGCCTGGCTTCAGTTTGGAAACCTTAAGACAAAATGGGATCCCCAGACAGGACCTTAAGAAGAAAAAGCAGGATAAAAAGTATTATGCAGCCCATAAGAGAAGGGAGAAAAGTACTAATAATATTTACTCTCTAATACAAATCAAACATCTTAGACTGCCAGCTGCCTCCTTGTTTTGCAGAAGACAACTATTACTGTTCTGGCCTTGAATTGTCAAATAGCGAGCCACCAGTCAGGCCACTCTGCTTCCCTGTTCTGCCTCTGCCCTTGACATATGCCATTATTTGCCTCCATGAAGGATTTTAAAAAGAAACAGAGGGCTTTCAGAGCTGCTACCTTCACTCATCTTTTAATGAGTAGCAGCAAACAGGAATGTTCTTATTTTCCCCCTTTTTTGGAGAGAGCAACGTTGAACAAGGGTCTGGAGTGATAGGACAAGGGGGAATGACTTCACATTGAAAGAGAGTAGGTTTAGATTAAATATTAGGAAGAAATTCTTCCCTGTGAGGGTGGTGAGGCTCTGGCACAGATTGCCCACAGAAACTGTGCATGCACTCCCCTGGAAGTGTCCAAGGCCAGGTTGGATGGGGCTTGGACGTAAATGATCTTTAAGGTCCCTTCCAATCCAAACCCTTCTGTTGATTCTACGAATACAAAAGAAAAAAACCCCACGCTTGCTTGCTTTCTGTCCACTTTTCGAAGAAAGCTTCTCTTTTATTAAAGCTTTCAACTCTACCAAAATCTTTATTGTGTTAACGTTAAATACAATGAAAACGGATTTACGGCAAGGAGATATACGGAAAATATTACATTGTTCTGCATCGCTGACACAGCTACTTCTCTGTACCGTAATAGAAAGAGTCAAGCAGTGCACAGAACGAGCCGGACACTTCTGAACAGCTTCAGCTACAGGGCCCGGCTGGCTGTTGCTGTTCAGCCCCTCTGAGAGCCCTCCGAACAGCGCAGGCACGAGTCGGGCCCCAGCGCATCCCCGGGGCGGCGGGATGAAGCAGCAGGGCCCGGCCCGGGGGAAGGGCGGGGAGCGGGATCTCGGCCCCGGCAGAGACTTCTCGAAGGCCGCGTCCGCCGGGCACCGCCCTGCAGGAGGCCGGGGCCGGGCAGACGCCTATTCCCGCAGCGCCGCGGCCGCGGAGGAGCCCCGGGCCGGGAGCGGCACAGTGCGTGAACCCCCCGGGACCCCGCCCGGCCGGACACGTGGTGCCGCCGGGCCCCGCCGGCCTTCCGGCGCTTTCCCTGCACCACCACCCTGCGACTCCGCCCGCATCCATCCATTCATTCGCGCATCCATCCACAGGTGGTCTCACCTTCGCCCCCTCCTTCAGCATCTGGGCGAAGCCCGGGGCCTTGGGAACGTGCAGCGCCATCTCCACTCCGCTCCGTGCCGGGGCTGCGGCGGCGGGAGCGCGCGGGGCACGGCGGGAGCGCGGTGCCGCGCAGGCGCGGAACGGACGGGGCCTGTGGCGCCCCTCAGGCCCGGGGGGACGCGGTCCTCGGCCCTCTCGGGCCCGGCCGGGTCGGCAGCTGAAGAAGCATCGGGAGAGGCGCGTTCTTGCTGTTGGCTCCCTCAGAGCCTTTCTTTCCGTGTCGAGCTCAGCACACTGTCCTCCACGCGTTCCTCGGTAGGCTTTGTGATGGACGTCCCGGGAACAGTGCAGAGCCTTCACGGCCGCCAATGGCAAATGCTCGTCATAAAACTGAGCAGACTTCAGTCAGGTGTTTTGCGGGGTACGCACCTGACTCGTCCAAATGGAAGCACAATGTACAGCTAGGAATACTAAGTAACATAGAACCACAGAATGGTTTGGGTTGGAAGGGACCTTAAAGATCACCCAGTTCCACCCCGCTGCCATGGGCAGGGACACTTCACTAGACCAGGTTGCTCCGGGCCTTCGACACTTCCAGGGATGGGGCAGCCACAGCTTCTGTAGGCCACCTGCGCCAGGGCCTCACTACCCTCACAGTAAAGAATTTCTTCCTAATATTTAATCTAAACATACGTTGTTTCAGTTTGAAGCCATTTCCTCTTGTCCTGTTGTTGTCCACAAAAATCAGATCCGTTATGCCAATAATTAAACACTCAAGAGAGTCATTGATTATTTCAGAGTTGCACAAGACTAGGTGCTCAGTGATAGTCCACAAATCACACACGTCAGCTATGAAAATTTTTACTATTCATATATTTTAGCAAACAAAGGAGTTGGTGTTAATTGGCTGCAAGTTACATAGTTCTCTTATTAATTGGTATTCTATCTGCTATTAGTTCATGATTCTTGCTTCTCATGCTAATTAGTCTTTTGAGTCGGTGGGTTTCTTGAATCAGTGGTCCGTGAGTCAGTGGTAATGATCTCCACTGCCAGAACTATGCTTTATCCATTTGGAGCTGATTTCAGCACAATTGCTGAGTTGGCTTTATTAGTTTTTTTCTGCCAGATATCCCTGTGGCCCGTAAATTCTGCATTCTTTGTGTCCACTATCAGTGGGTATCCTTCTTCCCAAGCTTTGTTATCCTTCCCCTATGTCTGAGATCACTGAAGCATGTGAAGCCCTAAACCTTAATAAGGCAGTTCTACCACCAAGTATGTTGCTTTTCTAACGCTAGACATCACTTAGAGCTTGCTTGTCAGCTGCTATCTGTTTCAAGGATTAAATCTCTCTTCTTGTTGATTAGGCTTGAATGTATACAAACATGATGGAATAGTCTTTCTTAAGAGAATTTTATATATTCCACCTTTTGCAACACTGTCACTGCATGCCCTTGTAGTCTCCTTCTATCTTCCCTGTAGGCTCCCTTCAAGTACTGGAAGGCTGCAATTAGCTCACCCCAAAGCCTGTTCTTCTCCAGGCTGAAGAATCCCAATTCTCTCAGCCTTTCCTCACAGCAGAGGTGCTCCATCCCCCTGATCATCCTGGTGACCACCTCTCAATTCTCTAACAAGTCCATGTCCTTCCTGTGCTGGGGACCCCAGAGCTGGATGCAGTACAGTCAAGTCCTTGTTATCCAAGGTAATTCCAAGTAATATGCTTGCTACAGAACACGCTGAAGAGCACTTTGGCGGCCCACCTTGACATCTCTACAAGTAGCTGAGGTCCTGCCAGGAGACAGTGGATCTGCTTCTAAATGGAATGCTTCTAAATGCTTTTAAGTTTGACAAGTTGTATTAACTATGCTTTAACTTGGGCCACACAAAATAAAATACACTGTTTCAAGACAAGAAGTTCAAGGCCTTAGAAATAATACTGCAGTACCTGAGCTTCTAACACAACAGAAACTGTCCCCACCTCTACAGCACGCAGCCCACAAGGTTAATTAAATCACTTGATATATGTTGCTTAAGTAACCTCAGGAGAACACAGTTTCGTTTTACTCTCCTATAATTTTTAAAATTAAATCAGTTTTACCCTGTAAAACAGGGTAACAGTTTTTTACACTGCCCTTGGCAGCGTAAAAAAATAGTAATGATAGAGGAAAACTGTGTAATTTGCCCCACAAATGAAGTTCAAAAATTCTGTATACAGTTTTGCCAGAAGTATTTGGAGGTAGATGCCACTTCAAGCAGAAGAGGGAATTTATTCAGCTGTCTCTATCATGACCAAGGAGTTCGGACATTTCCAGAAAGAATTGCTGGGGGTTGGCACAAGGGACATAACTCCATTTATCCCTCTCTTCCAATGTATCTTGCACCACAGTGTAGCGTGGTAAGAAGGAAACATCCATCTAGAGGCAAGATACCAGAAACTGTATTTTATAAAGCAACTTCCTTAATCTATTGTTAGCCATGGAGATCAGAGGAGGTACTTACTCCTAAGTCAGCACAGAAAACTCCATAGTCATCGGCATGAAGTCATGGGTATTTTATCAATGGCTGAATGCATTCTAGTCAGAAACACCAGTTTTGGAGCAGAGATGGCTCAAGTGTTTAGGCCACTTATCAGTAACTGCAGGATGTGTTTCAGCTCTCTGTGACTAAAATACCCTGCATGACTTTGGGCAAGTCTCTAGCCATTCATCATCACTTAAAACTTTTGCCTTTTTTAATCGTGTATTTTACATTTTCAATGCCATTATCTGGATCTAGCTACCTCATTGCTGCAGGACTTAACATGAGTACATTTTTTTCCCAGATAGGAAGTAGAATGGTTAAATGTTTAAATGGCTTACTGGATATTTTGCAGTCTTCAGCCAAGGAAGTCCATGTGTCTTTTCCTGTAGTGTGGGAAATGAGGTTTCAGAGACCTTGCAGGTGCAAACAGAGTACATAAACAGCATTGTGCTTGAACAGATAGAAATGGATACATGTTTCCATCTGAGGCCTTGGCGAAAGCTGCCTGAGTTAGAACAGTGAGCCTTTTACAGCTTTAAGCAAAAACGTAGTTTTGTAGTTTTTAAATAAGTATGCTTTATAAAAGTAGAAATGTACTTTTAACAAGTAAAAACATGCTTTATGTAGAAAATAATAATGATAAGTAAAAGAGTTAAGAACTTTAAGCAAGAACTTTGAGTTTAGCAAAAAACCATATATAATAGAGTTTCATAGAAAGTTAAAATGTAGCAATATAAGCCTGTACAACAGGCCTCAATAGAAGTGTGATAATTGGTTAAGAAAATGCGCACTGCAGTAGAATCATACAGTAGTGATTGGTACAAATGTATTAACCAGCTTTGTGGCATTTGCTTATTGGCTTAAAAAAGTATATAAGGCCTTGTAGAAAAAAGTAGAAAAAAAAAAACAACTTTTTAGCTACCTCGACTTCTGCTGCAGAGAGCTTGCTACCTCAACTGCTGCTGCAGGGACATCCGTGCCTGCTGCAGCTGCTATTGCTGCTATGGTTATTGTAATTGCTGCTGCCTTTGATAGTAGAGATGTTGTTCACACGTTTCTACTATCTCACCCTTCAATAAAGATGAGACTGATTCAACAATAAAACATCTCCGGGACATCTCTCAGTCATCCCAACCCCTTTAATCCCGGCACTGTAGGATCCTACCACTTGCCTAGGTGGATTGCCAACCTGTACTTAATTATGATGCCCCAAACAGTATTAATTTGCATTAAAAATGTTTCTGAGCTCATTGGTATGTATTGGATGTTATTGTCCTTCCTTGTTTTTCACCTAGACAAGTGATGGAAAAATCAAGGCAATGAATAGTCAGTGGGATAATAAAAAAAGAGGATTTTCCTATTAAAAACACTTCTCAAGTTTACATTTGTTGCAACCTTTCTGTGACATGAAAGGCTGAATATTTATCTTTCAATAACTTCTGAGCTCTATTCTCTGATTTTTCAGGGATGGCCTCTCCAAAGCACTTGTTTTTTCCTTAGCAAATCTTAGCTTGGAAATTAAATCAAGGGTCATTATTGCCTGACAATGTGGCATGTTAACCTTGGGAGCATTCACCATGCTAAGAAGGTGACATTCCCTTACTGACTTGTCAGTAGTTAAAATGCTACTATCTAATTAGTCTCTCAAGTGAGTTATTTACAGAAAATGTAGCTTGTGTAATGTTGAAACTACAGTAAACAGCAAGGTCAGTTCACTCAGGCCAACAGTAACTATCACAGCATGGTGCTTTTTGATAAGTCAGCTCTGCCTGAGTAAAATAAGCACCTTTGGAGTGAAAAACTTAACTCATTCAGCACTTCAGCTGTCCAGTTCTCACCAATTTAGGCTTCTTCCTAAGTGTTGTTTTTTCTCAGAGAAGTAAATTTACCTATTTATGTTTCTGCTCATAATATTGCAGAGTCATTAATTCGGTGTTGCTCAACAATTCCACACTGCAAGTTCATTATTTTGCAGGGACAGTGGCCAGAAAGCTAGTCCCATTTGGGGCTGCTTGTTTCACCGCTGCATTCTCTTTCCTCTTCTCTCAAATCTTCTCTTGCCTAATATTTGTGCTCCCATGTGACGAATCAGGTTAGGGAATTGATTTGCACTGAGATTAACCCAAAACCAGCCTGGCCATCTTTCAGCTTTCCTGACCACTACATACCTGTGCAAAACCTTGAGCTGGCATAGAGATGAAGGGAGACAGGGAAGCAGTCTCTCTGTGCCAGTGCTGTCTTCTGCTGTCTCCAGATATTTGTAAAGAGTTTAACAAAGACAAGTGCCAGAGTCTGCACCTGCGATGGGGCAGCCCCAGATATATGGACAGACTAGGGAACGAGATGCTGGAGAGCAGTGCCACAGAAAGAGACGTGGGGGTTCTGGTTGACAGACAGTTGGATATGAGTCATAGGAGGGCCAACTGTGTCCTGGGGTGCATCAGGCACAACATCACCAGTCAGGCCAGGGAGGAGATTGTCCCACTCTGCTCTGCACTGGGGCGGCCTCACCTCAACAGCTGGGGACAGTTTTGAGCACCAAAATATCAGAAGGGTATAAAGGGTTCTATTAGAGAACATCCAAAGGAGAGCTACAAAGATGGTGATGGGTCTCAAGGAGAAGCCACACAAGGAGTGGCTGAGGTCACTTGGCTTGTTCAGCCTTGAGAAGAGGTGACTGAGGGGTGGTGGTGTTTAGGAATGGTACGCTCCAATTTATTGCTCCCACTGAAACCATGCACCACTCACTGCCCTCCTCCCTGCCCCATCCCACCACATGGTGGGCTGGAGAAGAGAACTGGCAGCACAAAAGTAAAGGTCACGGGTTGAGATAAGAACAATTTACTGGAAACAGCAATGAGTTTAGAAAAGAAACACTAATAGCAACAATACTAATGACAGAGGAAATCAGCAATCCACGCAGAAACCCCCCAACAGCAGACAATATCCAACTGCTCCCTCTGCAGCACTTACTCAACTGGACTTCAATGATCCTTGTGGGTCCCTTCCAACTCAGGATATTCTACAATGCTATGATTTCTGGAACTGCCCTCTTGGTACAGTGCTTTTATTGAAGCTTGTGCTACCTACATTTTTTAAAGCCAGAATACCAGTAAAGCCAAAATATATATTTGTTTGTGACTATGAAAATAGACAATATACATATGTATTAAGCTGTATTAAATTATCACTAACACATCTCTTTGTGTTATTAACCAGGAGTTATTTGGGACTCACTGTCTAATCATGACTTTGACTTGGCTTTGATCTTTTTTTAACTATGCATCTACACCATTTATATTCTGCACAGACATTGCCATCCTAAAGGACCATCCAAAAGTCAGAGGGTTGGCTATTGGCAGTTGGTAGCACTTTTACCATCCAAAATCTATTACTGTGCACATGGAAATCCCCAGCTTATCTATAGGCACTTGTTGTCAAATTCTAGGATGGTAAAATTTTAACAAGATCTTGGGAAGATCATAAAAAGGACAGGATGTTAATTTTTGTTTGCTTATTCAGCTGTGGGAACCTCGGCAGTGGGAAAGGAGGGATTGAAAAGCATCTGCTGAAGTGTGAGTATAACAATTGTATTTCTCCAATAATACTGACACCTGGCCAGTGAAAAAAATGCGAGTGGCATCTTGAAGGAAGGCTGAGAGCCATGCTGAGTTTGCAGAGAATCATGTTTATGCTTGAAACAGAAGATTGTGAACCACATAGTGCTGAACATTCAGAATAATTCTCTTAGTAACAGCAGCAGCAGTTACTTTAGCTTTCCCCAGACTGCATTTATCTCACTTGTGACATAATGGGAAGGAACAGACTAATCAACTAGAGTATGTCTAATCAGCTAAGTACTACTTAGGTCATTGCTCTACATGTCCTGAGTTAAACACTACCCTCATCTTTGGCTTCTCTAGCTTGTGCAGAGCATTGCAAGCTAAACAGGAAAGCAAGATTTCCTTACCATTTGGTATTCTTACCTCAGTGTATGCTCTCTCTGCTACAGCTAATCCAGTTAGCTTGAGTCACAGGAAAGCATTTCCGGGGAATTTAGAGGAGTATTGCCTTTGCATGGAAGTATTTACAAGACTTTTAGATGAAGCACTGAGAGACATGGTTTAGTGGTGGGTTTGGCAGTGCTGGGGGAACAGTTGAATTCAACTGTCTTTTGAAACCTAAACAATTCTGTGATTCTACCTGCACAAGTGACAAGAGTTCAGAAGTTCCTCTAAACAAGCAAATTGGAAAGGATGATAGTCTCAGAAAGGAATCAATACTGTTTATATTGATTTTGTACTGCAGGTACAATCAAGACATAAAATCATGTTGTGACACTGGTACAGTACACACCAAAATACCATCCATGAGCCTTTACTTCATGAGAGAAAACAAAATTGAGATCCTTCTTACCTTGTTGTCATAAGAAAAAAACATAAATGGGCAGAAATGACATGTCTTCTAGATGGTGAGTTCTGTTTTGCATGAGCAAATGCAACCCAGGGTCAGATAAGGGCTAGAGAAACATCTATCTTCAGTTTTCAGCTTGGTCATATGGGAACTTCTATCTAGTGGAGCACACAGGAGCCTGGAAATACCTGGAAGTACCTGCCAACTGCTATTGAAAGTTCAGCTGTTCTTGTTGGGTGGGAAGGACTTATCAGTACCTGTGTGGTGGTGGAAACTTGGAGAACATCAAACTGAGGAGTGAGTGAAATAGGAATTTTAGGCTGTAATTAGAAAATATAGGAAATAGTGGAAGAGAGTGGCAAGCTCAGTAGTGAATAAACTGAGACTTCTGCAGAAATAATACCCAAATGAAGTAAGAAAGAGTAGAATAAATAACAACTCTCTGCAGCCTCCTGGAAACAAGCTGCTACCACACCTGATTTTCATTTCTTTCAGCTCTGCAAACACTAAGCAGAAAAAAAAATGTAACTAAAAATTCAGGATTTTGGGGCAGGATTCTGAGATCAAGAACACAACTTATGCTGGCTAGTGCCTGAGCCTCTGAGATCTGTGGTCTTCTTTCTTCACTGTTTCATGTCTTGACTTAGATGCCCAATTTGGAATTTTCTAAGAATGGTCTAAACTGGTACTAGATTTTCAGGACAATTTTTAATACTTTGTTTCTCTGTCTAAATAATTTTAAAGACCTTACCCAAGTAAATACAAATCTTGTTTCTCACGTTGTCCCCATTATTATTTGGGGATTAATTTTAGGGTTGTTTGTCGTGTGTCGTCCGAATATACCTATTGAGAAATCCATTCCTTCTCCAGAACTCAGGTCATTGGGGGTCTTCTGGGCCAGGGTCTGCAGGGCACTGGGCTTCTTGCTGCCAGCATGGAGCATGACCCAGCAGCATGATCTGGGGAACTTCAGTGTGTCCCATTATTTCCTGGCTACTCTGTCAACCCCATCTATCTGCCAGCAGCTCAGAAATTGGCCTGAATCCATTCCTAGTTGAGAATCAAAAGAACTCTAAAGACACCCTTGAGGCCCTCATTTCTGCACTGCACTGCAAACCCTTCCCAGCTGTAACTAAGAACCGTAGCTCACGCTGTGGAATACGCAAAGTCTTTCCTACATGGTTCTGAAAGTGTTTAAAGAAATGCTAATGAATAAATGCTGTGCACATATGCAAAGCAGGAGATACCACACCACATTGCACAAATAAGGGAATCATGCCATAATGTAGTAAGGGCCAAAAGCCACAGAATGGATTCATACCAAAAGTTGGAACTGTCGCATGGGACTTGTTACCACTCTTGCACACTAAATCGCCCAAGTGTGGTCTTCTATTTGAACAGTAGACACACACTGCCTAAAAACCTGTTATGTTGAAGACTGTACTCTTGCTTTTTAAAAATAAAGTGACATATATATACATATATATATATATATATCTCTCTGAATAAAATCATTATGGACAGTTAACCAAGATATCATTTAAGTAGTGCAACACAGTTTATATATAAGGAATGAGCAGAGAATATTTTCTTATAAACCTTCAGAACAGGTCATTGTGAATGTACCAGTGTTGTAATATGTACAACAAAAAAAAAAGTTAACATCCTGGTGTTGAGCCCCAAGCTCACTGATGTTAGCTAAAGGATGTCACCCGATGTTGATGTTCCAGGGTGAAGGTGACGTGGTGGTGTTCAGTCAAATGTTGGACCCAATGATCTTTTTCAACCTTAATGATTCTATGAACACCACATCCATGACTCAGTAGTATCAGTAGTTTTCCTTGTTGGTTATCAGGCAGATTTAATTTCAAACCCTGTATTGGGGTTAAGATTCTTGAAACAGTAATTGAGCCATAAAGAAATCTCTGCCTTTTTCGCTTTTGAAAGATAAATGTCCAAACTCTTTTTCATCATCAGTATTGCTTATCTTAGTAACTCTGCAGGTTAGGTGTTCATTGCTTATCAAAAATAGATTTTATCTGTGATGCATTTGAGCTACTGCTTCTTTTTTTTTTTTTTTTAATATAGTACAGTAAAGTGAATGTCTAAATGTTTATTATGCATCTTTATGGTACAGGTTCTGAGTTCTATTGACTAAAATATGGGCATCAAAGAGCACACTGAGGAGAGACCTAATCACAGTCTACAACTTCCTCAAATCAAGGGGAAGCGGAGGGGCCGCACCAATCTCTTGTCACTGGTGACTGGTGAGAGGACCCAAGGGAATGACATGAAGCTGTGTCAGGGGAGATTTACGTTGGATATTAGAAAGTTGTCTTCTCCCTGAAGTTGTGCCTCCATGATTCCAATCCTCTGCAATAGAGTCTAACCAGCAATTTGTCTTTGATACTGAATTTCTGCTACCACTGTCATGTACAGAACTACAAAAGAAAATGCACTGTTCTGATGAGACCTATAAAGGATTATGAATTTGAGAGCTAATAATTGATTTTACGTACTAGAATCACACTCCAAGCTGAAACAGTGAAAGAGTATTTTTACTTTAGTATTTTTTAAAATATTTTTACTGTTAAAAAATGTTTATGACTTCACCCACTGTAGTTAAGTTACTAATAATAGTGTGGCTTATTCAGTTAATCTATTGTCAGACTTAGGAGTTATAATAAACTATCCTAGGGTGACCATCAGTAGGGTGAAAATAAGGGAAAGTGGGATTACAGGTTGTATGACTCTGTTGTATTAGATGTGGTTCCAAAAGGTTGTAAATGTCCTGCAGACCTCTCAGTAGCTCTAAAGAATAGATTCTTTTCAGTTGGGCATGTCTCTCTACCTGCCTGTGTTAAAGGATTCCAGATCCATGCTTTCAGTGTTTCTCCCCTAACTTTAGAATAAAACAATCGGTTCTCTGCATAACATCTTAGAGACTCATAGAAACCTGCTGCTTTAACTTTTTCTGTCTATTTCTTGATTTAAGGAGGCTTAAGTGAGATTATGGTGAAATTTGTGACTGTTGGTGTGAAGAGGAATAGCAAAAACCTTCTAATATCTGGATATACAGAATTTGAAAGAAAGGGGGTCCATCAGCAAGTGAAATTAAAGAATGTTTCTCAATTTTCACTTTTTTGTAATCATTAATGACAAATTATCGCTTGTAAAAGATATTTGTAAGAGGACAAATATTTGAAACTGTTTTCTTATACTTTTTTTTTCATTTTTAAAATTCAAAACCAGTCTGTCATGTCTCTATGCCATGGTTTCTGTAACTTTTGAAAGTAATGCTTTAAAATTCAAATATCATCAACTGCTAAGCTGTGGTAATACAAACTGTCCAGTTCTCTGCGCAAACAGCACTTTATAACTTTTCAAGAATTTTGGGCTTTATTAATAGCTCAAAGAAGCGAAGCCCAGCGAGGGCATGCAGCTTTGCCTGTTTTCAGCGGGTATACCGCACGCATCCACAATGCGCTGTGCACGGCTTTTCCTCCGCTCGAGGTACAATCCTACTCTTTGTATTTCACGGAGTCCAAAGCGTCCGTCTAGCTCTCGCTCAGGACACACGTGGCAGGAGTAGAAGCACTTGCTGTATTAATCTTTCTACGTCCAAGACTTTCAACAAACCACCCCAATCTGGGCGACGAGAAGGGGCAATGAAGACCATCTTTCTGTCCCGGCAGGGTTTCCTGTGCGAGCGCTCTAGCTGGCTCTTTGCTCCTTGCAAGGCTGGAAGGTACGCGGGGATACTTTTACAGCAGAGAAGGAACGTGCAGAGAGCTCCACCCTCTGACGGCAGGTTGCAGGCTGTACAGGAAAAAGGACTGCCACTTGATTGTGGTGCAAAAGAAAATTCCCACACGTCCGGGGCAAGGTCTGGGCAGGCGTCTTGTCCTCGAACCAGTTCTCTGTGCAAGACGTAGCCGAGAAGCTTTCCAATAAGGTTCAGAGTACGACAGAGGTGGATTGTGCCACTACGTATGGCTCAGAAGGCAGCCGGCCGGCAGCGGCGTGTTTCGACAGAAGCGGCCGCTGTGGGGCGTTTCTCTGCCGGCACAGTGTCCTGTGCGGCGCTAGGCGCACTTCTCGCAGCCCGGCAGAGCCAAAGCGAGTCGTGTAACAGAAGGCGAAGCCAGACGCGCACAGCCAGCGTGGCTCTGTGCGCAGCGTGCAAGTACAGCTCGCCTAGGCCAAGGGGGCAGCAGGGGAACCTGTCGCTGCCTCTCCTCGTTACAAGTGCTACCTTGCGCTCAGAATGTCGTCTTCAAGTGGCATTCCCGGCTTCTTGCCGCCTGTAAGCTAGCACACACCCGGCCGTGTGCTGCTGCACGCTCGGGCTCAGCTTAGTCCGCTGCCTTCCTTTCAGCCCCGCAAAGTGCCGATTTGGCGCACAGAAAGAGATGTGCCAGGACAGAAGCATTTGCTGCATTACCCCTTCTCATGGCAGCCTTTCACGGATACACCACGCACTGAGGTTATTGCCTCTTCCTGCCAAGTTCTAGAGAACGTCACATGCTTCACTCTCGCAGACACCAGAGTCAAACCTTGAAACAGCCCGCAGCTCTTGCCATTCGACAGCTGCCTTGGTTCATTTTAAACCACTTTGATTTTATTTATGGCTGTAAAACTCTAAGAACTAGATGAATGGGAGGGGAGTGATTTTTATTTCAGGTAGTTCAATAGTAATTTTCTAATTTTGCGATGTGTTTGAAAACTTGAAATTCTCAGGTAACAGACAAGTTGATGATCTAAACTGTAACCTGGAACATAAAATTTTCCAAAAAAATGTATGTGCACACGGTTTTTTTGGAATCAGTGTTTAGATGCCTCAAGCAGGAGCTACAGCAGCCTGTGTCTAGTTCATGGTGCTAAAACAATTAGCTGGTACTGCCAATGGAGCTTATTAAAAAAAATTATTACAGGTTTAGTTTGGAGATTTCATTTTGCTCTTGGATTATTATGGATGACAACATGAAGAAAATCATAAAATCAAAGCAAGGATGTCACTAGGGGCTTGCATGAATGAGGAACAGGACAGCAAGGTTGTTTTTTTGAGAAAAGTTGCTGTAGCTAAAGCAATTTCTTAGAGCAATTAAGGAGTTTTACATTAATATGCCATATTGGTGAACAGTCAGTGGCAACATCATCAATAGATTTCAAATGCACAGGATGGACACGGACCTGTTGGAGCAAATCCGGGGAGGCTACCAAGATGATCAGAGGGAGGGAGCACCTCTCTTACGAGGAAAGGCTGAGATAGTTGGGAGTGTTTGGCCTGAAAAAACAGAAGTTTCTGGGGTGACCTAATTGCAGCCTTCCAGTACCCAAAGGGAGCCAACAAGAAAGCTGGAGAGAGACTGTTTACAAGGGACTGGAGTGACAGGAAATGGTTTCCCACCAACAGAGAGGACATTTAGATTAGATATTAGGAAGAAATTCTTCCCTGTGAGGGTGATGAGGCCCTGGCACAGGTTGCCCAGAGAAGTCGTGGCTGCCCCATCCCTGAAAGTGTTTTTTCAAAGCCATGTTGGACAGGGCTTGGATCAATCTGGTCTAGAGGAAGGTGTTGGGGTGTTGGAACGAGATGAGCTTTAAGGTCCCTTCCAACTCAGGCCGTTCTATGATTCTGTGAATTTCTAGAATGTGCCCTGTGAGGGGCAGCATTGAAGAGCAGGTCCCTGTGAATAGCTGCTCCTAGTCATACCATGGATTGGGTGTAACAAAAGGATTAAAAAATTAGTGCTTATTCTGTTGTCTGAAATTACTGGTTTTCAAAGGTAACTCATACATTTGAGAGTATTAATTCCAATCCGTCAAAAACTCTGTAGCATACATTTCTGTTTAAGTGGTAAATCCATTGGAATTCTTTCCTGTGGAGTACTCAAAATCACACCAAAAAAGTGGGCATTTTGTTAATTTTGGGGTTTGTTGGTTTGGTTTTTGGTGGAAAAATGATGGCAGAACCAATTAGCATTTCTTTATTTTGAGAAATATTAATGTCATGTCATTTTGAGAAGCAATATGTTATCTTGACTAATTAATTAGATAATGTTGAATATTTCATGTCAGTACTATGTGGGTGTGATGACCCACCCTTAAGGGGAAGGAAGCACCTAAGATTCATAAATGATCATTGGTCAAAAGGAATGACAAAAGTCTGAGGGTCTGCAAACAATCAGAATGTTTTATTAGTGAATTACACACTTGGCATGGAAATTGTTGTTAGTCCCTGACCTAGTATATAAGCACACAGGGATGGGGTATGGATAAAAGAGTAGAGTGAAAGGGAAGAGGGGAATTAAAGATGGAGATATGAAAGAAAGGGAGGGAGGGAGGAAGGAAGGAAGGAAGGAAGGGAGGAAGGAAGGAAGGAAGGAAGGAAGGAAGGAAGGAAGGAAGGAAGGAAGGAAGGAAGGAAGGAAGGAGAGGAAAAAGGGAAAGTTAAGAAAGAAAAAGAGCAGAAAAGAGAGAAAAAGAGATCACCAGTCCTGATTCCAGTGTCGATCCAGCTGAGAGGATGTCGATCTTGGTTTCAGTGGCAATCCAGCTGATAAGTCGTGATCCAGCTGTGTCAGTGTGGCTCGTGAGATGTCCAGGGTCCTGGGGCACCACCCAGGCTTGAGGGGGTACGTTTCTCACTTTCTATGTAAGTTAGTTGTCATTCACAATCTCTTCTTTCAGGCATTTCTGGAAAGGTCAGAGGGCTTCGGGGGTCTTTGATGGTCTTAATTCCACCCCATAGTCCATGCCCATTCTTGTGCTTGTGCCATACTGTATGTGGTTCTTTCTCATGGAAAAGTGCTGCTCTATCTCCACCTTGCCCTCTTTCTCCAGCCACATCTTGTTCTTCCTCATGGTGCGTTAATACCAACAGTCCTTGGTTATTACCAACAATTCTTGTCTGTTATTCCCAACAGTCCTTGGCTGGCTCCAATTATCCATGTTTGAGACATACACATTAGCCCCCCTTATCTTCTGGGAATTTAGAGCTCGAAGAGTCTGGCTTTGGACTGTGGTTTATAGGGTCATTAGAGAGTGGGCCTTAGTCATTGCAATTTTTCATCCTGGCTGCAATTCAGGTCAGTAACTTTCTTTGAAGGTTCAGTGACAAAAATGTTATTCCACTTGGACTATTATTCTGGCAAGAAAAATATATTTCTGAGGCTGTTGGTTAAAAAAACAGGTGCTTAGACACTGCTAGTTTGTGGTAATAGTGTTTCTGATAAACTCAAGAGGGGGCTTAACCCAGGAGCAGTTCATCAAGCCCGAGGCCTAATGAGCATTAGATCATAGTGAGGCCTGAGGAGGGGGATGCACCAGCACAATCCATCTTGTGACTAAAGTCAGCTTCTCTGGGCCTCTACAGTGAGTCATTTAATATCGGAATATTCTGGACTCTTAATATGACTGGCTTAGACCTGTACATTGGATTACAAAAATATCATAACCATGTGATTTCTTGTTTAATGTAGTTCATTCTAAAAAACAAGATAAATTCAGATACACACATCCTGTCATCATATGATAGTCACATGCCTGATATATCTACCACACTGCTCTTGCTGGTTATAATATTGTAACTTTTCAGGGAGAGAAGATCACAGAGTCATAGAATGGTTTGGATTGGAGGGGACCTTAAAGCTCATCTTGTTCCAACACCCCTGCCATGGGCAGGGACACCTTCCTCTAGACCAGGTTGCTCCAAGCCCTGTCCAACCTGGCCTTGAACACTTCCAGGGATGGCGCAGCCACAGCTTCTCTGGGCAACGTCATGCCAGGGCCTCATCACCCACACAGGGAAGAATTTTTTTGTAATATCCAGTCTAAACCTACCTCGTTTCAGTGGGAAGCCATTCCTCTTTGTCCTGTCACTCCAGGCCCTTGTGCAAAATCCCTCTCCAGCTCTCTTGCAGCCCGTTTAGGCACTGGAAAGGGCTCTAAGTTCTCCCTGGAGCCTTCTCTTCTCCAGGCTGAACACCCCCAGCTCTCCCAGCCTGTCTCCAGAGCAGAGGTGCTCCAGCCCTCAGAGCATCTCCCTGCCCTCCTTCAGACTTGGTCCAGCAGCTTCATGTCCTTCTGATGCTGGGGCCCCGGAACTGGACACAGCATTACAGGTGCAGTTTCACAAGAGCAGAGCAGGTGGGGAGAATCATCTCCCTCGACCTCTTGGTCACATCTCTTGATGTAGCCCAGGATATGGTTGGCTCTCTGGGCTGCAAGTGCAGATAAATGTCTAGAGAAGGTGTGAGGACTTCCTGGACTATTATGAGCTGCATTTGCTAATGAATTCTTTTTGCTAATAAATATTCTAGCTTTTGTTGTTTCTAAACTTCTCCTCCATGTTTGCAGCTGGCAGTATTACCTAAGACAGTTCCAGTGCTGTATCAGTAGTGAGGTTTCAAGTATTGCCAGAATATCAGCTGCTGCTTGGAATTTTGCCACGTTCTTCTGCATGCTGATTTCTTCCTTAGAGCAGCAAAGCTTCATGAAAGAGTGTGTTGCCCTGAAAGTCTTGTGCATGTACCCATGACAGCATGATGACCTCAGCCATCATCAACAAGGGAGGCTGTAATGTCTTGTAGTGTCTTCTTCAGGTGAGTTCTTAAGTAAGGTAAGCTAAGCATTCCCTTAAGGAACAGCAAATCCAGTTGCAATGGAGTGATTACTCCACTTTTACATGATTGTGAGAGAACTTTCTTTCCCTTCTAGGAGCAAGCTGAATGTGGTTTAGCTGCACAATTGGTAAGCAAAATTGATGCATTTTTGTTTAAGTGCTGGTGTTTCCAGTTAGCCAGTGCTAGCCAAGGCTGGCTTTGAACACTTGGCTGTTGACCTCCCAGTGAATTGCTGCACACTGTCTGTCCATATCCTTCTTCAGCATTCCCTGCTGAGATGACGCACCATCATTCTTCCCTTAATTAGTTTCTAAAGGTTGTTATCATCTCTAGCTGATGTGAGTGAAGTGTGTAAATTTGCACCTGTTGATTTCTGACAATAGTGGAACTTTCTCAGTAATATTTCTAACCAGCTTTCATCTTGTTTTCCATGCAGAGTTACACAAAGATCTTTGGCAGCATCATATCTCAAAGACCTCAGCTTTCTTCCTCTCAGCAGAATTAGCGTTTCACGATTTCTGCCTGGAGTTTGCTGTGAAAGTGATGGAGTTTTCAAGTAATTTGCGATATAGTTATTTGCAGATGATCTTAAGGCAGGTGTAAAAATTGCTGGGTCAACTCCTGTAAATCCACATTACCTTGACTAAGCCAATCTTTAATTTCTCTGCAACAATCTCTTTTATTAGACCTGTGTGATCTTATATAAGTGAATTCAGCTATTTCATATCAATTTGCCATCAATTGTAAAGTTGCTTAAGTGCTCTTTTGTAAGTCAGTGCTCAATGTATTTTCCATGCTGGTGTTAAATGATTTAATTTAATTTGATAGGATTCAGCCATTTATGAGAGTAGAGCTTTGGGGAAAGTACATTATTTTACCTGTCTTAAAATACTACCTAGGCAAGGAGACTGGAGGTAATACCTAAGTATACTAATGAAATGCTCCATTGGTTGCTCCAGTTGTCAGGACATGGGATGTTGGATTGTGAGTGATTTTGCTCTGTGTGCAGTTTCAGGCAATACTTTTTTTTTTAAATTTCTTCTTGGAACATCTTCCATATGCTAGAATATTTAAAGTGTATTTTTAAATAGTGACTGGCAATCTGTGAAACACCATTTTAGCATGAATGAGGTCATATGCTACTAAAATACTACTTATACTAGGAAACGGAGATGAATTGAAAGTAGCGCAGCTAAAAAAGTGAAGGCAACAGGTGTTTTATTAGATAGCAGATATTAGCTTTTTAAAATATCTGTAGAATAACTGATACTTCATCCTAAAACTTTTTGCAAATTTGCATGTTTTCACTACTGAATATCAGTAAGTCCTAGTGTTCCTATTTTACAGTATATTCCCTTAAGGTGTTTTTGACTAATAAAACATGATATCCTCTTCTTGCACATCACCAGTTTCATAATGTGATGGAGGATTGAAAGAATTTTGCTTGGATACCAGGCATCTGTTGACTAAGAGTATACTGAAAAAGGAACAGGGCAGGCTGTGCTCCTATACAAAAAAACACCCCTGGAGTTATGAGCATTCTGTAATTTTCACAGAGATGACTGTAAAGTGTATGTGCAGCCTGTCAGGGAGAAGTATTTTTTGTGCTTCAAGAAACTGGAGAATGATTTGTAAGTAAGAAATGTTGGATTTATCTCTACCCAAATACCTTTGATTATTAATTTGAGCAAGTCAAGGAAGTGAAGCATTCTAGACTTCAATTCCCCATTGTTTAAAATTGAGATCTTCCCTAGTTTACTCTTATAAAGTAATTTAAAGAACCTTTTAAAATGTGCTGTTTGAGTCCACGTTGTTGGGGGTTTTAGCACAATCACAACAACAATAGTTAGGTGATAAAACAATTACAACCAAATCATTCATCCTGATTCTTCAAATTTGATCTTCTGTATGCAGAATGCTATAATAGTCTCACATTTTAAAAATATGCCACCTCCCATAAAGTAGTAGTTTCAGGTGACTAATCATTGTGTGAAGCACACAGCTGATACTTAAATGCAAATCAGGGGCCTTTTGGTTTATGCAGTTTTGGGTCTTAGCCCACAATTCACAGTTTTCACAGGCAGCACACTTCATAGAAGAGTGTAATTGTGTCCATTCTGGGCTCCTCAGGACAAGAAAGATAAGGAACTGCTGGAGAGGGTCCAGCAGGGGCCACAAGATGATGAGGGGACTGGAGCATCTCTCTTATGAGGAGACACTGCAGGAGCTGGGACTGGTTAGTCTGGAGAAGACAAGACTGAGACGGGATCTTAATAATCCATACAAATATCTTAAAGGCGGGTGCTAAGAGGATGGTGCCAGACCTTGTCATTGATGCCCAGTGACAGGACAAGGAGCAGTGGGCATAAACTAAAACACAAGAAGTTTCACCTCAACATGAGGAAGAACTTCTTTCCATGGATGGGGGCAGAACACTGGAACAGGCTGTCCAGGGAGAGAGTGGAGTCTCCCTCTCTGGAGACATTCCAAACCCACCTGGACATGTTCCTGTGTCACCTGCTCCAGGTGACCCTCCCTTGGCAGGAGAGTTTGGACTGGGTGATCTCCAGAGGTCCCTTCCAACCCTAACAACTCTGTGATTCCATGAGTCCATGAATAATACAGATTTAACGAGAGACAGATTTAAAAAACACAGATACAGTGGATACAAAATATAAAATGATGATGCACTCAATTTGCAAATGCACATGGTATTTAAACTGAGTGCAACTCAAGTGTCAGTCTGGAAATGTGGAGTGTCAGGGCCATCTGGAAAAAAACACCCTGGGCTATTCAGGCATCGTTTCTGTCCAAGACCCTTGCTGTCATGGCTACTGAAAATTTTGTCTGTCTCAAGATTTTATGTAGAGAGCCTTTCTTAGGCTTTACAGTAATGGCATGCAATGAAGGCACTCATACCATCCAAATACCATCTGTCCATACCAAGCAGTATCTTACGATTTGGGGGAAACCCTGTCTCCATGAAAAATGATGCAGAATATTTTTCGTGACTCCACTGGAGCCAAGGTTTTCTGTATCTTCCAACCAATACTTTCACAGTAATTGGACGTAGAGCTGGAGATCATTACCAACTGCTGGTAATGTTGAGCTTTAGAATGTTATTTGCAGTAATTTTTGTGATCAGAGGCAAATCCATCTTCTGCCCCTTCCAAAGGAGACATTTAGGGAGAAACCCTTAATCTTTCCAGAAACAGATCAAGAGAAGAGAAGATGGCGAGTGTAGTCATAGCTGCAGTCCAGCCTTCCACTAGCTCTTTGGGCCAAAGCTCTGAAATCCTGCTGCAATTAAAGAGAGCCTCAGGAGATACTGAACTAATGGTGTAGCTGTCTGATGCCCTCCTGGGTCATTGGTGGGGTAAAGGCTGTGTGGGTAGGATATTTCTGCAGTTTAGTAATTTTGAAGTATAAAAAATGTCTTTTGAGGCCACAAGGTGTCAGAGACTGGAAAAGGTAATCTGTTTTGAGACATCTTGGGGGCTTGGAATGTGTGGTAGGGGATGGGTCAGGTCTTGCTCTGGTTAGGTAGTGCCCTGCCCCTCATACCCCCCAGCCCTGCAGAGTCCGTCAGTCCTGGCACACTGGAGGCAGCCCCTCAGTGTTGCCTGACCCACCCCTGAGTGGCTGAGAGATCACAAGTCCCACCTGGAAGGAAGGCCCGGGATGGGCCAAGGCTTTAAGAAGCCTCACCATGAGGCCAACACATTGTCCTTTAACCCCGCCTTCATCTCGGAGCTTTACATCGCTGGAACCCAGGAGTTGGTAGCTATGTCTTTTTTTCGATATCTTTACTGTCTTTCTGTTTTTCTCTCCTTCTTCTAACTCTCTTCTCATGGAATGTAGTGTCGAATGGGTTATAAGGTTTTTTGTGTTCAATGGGCTAAGTCTATGCTATGATAAGCGATGTTATGTAGTATTTACTCTTTTGCCAATGTTCTTTAATTTTCTATAATTTGCCAGTAAACTTTTGTGTGTTTTCACCTCTTGAGAATATTTGGTTGGAATTTTCTCCTTTGTGTCTACCCAGAGCAAAAGAGCTTGGTTTAGCCTTAGGTTTGAGTGACTGGGGTGTAACACAAGGGCAACTGCTGGCTTCCACAGTTTTGCCCTGATGAGATCAATCCTGAACTAGGGCTAGAAGGTGAGAGATTGAGGAAGGATGAAAATTTGACTTCAGACCTTCATGTCTTTATTTGTTCTGCAACCTCTCTATATCTCAGCTGAGCCAAGGGAATCTAGGCATGTGTCAATACAGAATCTGAGTTAGACAAACTCTTTCCATTTGTAATTTAAAGATGAAATATACCTTCAGGTACATTTTGAACTACAAAAGAAGGGGATCCCCTTTTCAAGCACAAAACAATAAAGATATTCTGTAAAATCATTCTGTAATTGTTCTCCATTTGTTCTAATGACAGTGGTAGCACTCAATTAAAGAACTCATGTAGGCAGTGCACGTGCATGACAGGGATTAAACTTTTATTTTCTGACAACAGAAAATAAAAGTTTAATCTGAAGAAATTAATCTCTTGTAATACTTCAAGCTTTATCAATTAAATTGCTTACCAGTGGTTTCAAAACTGAAAAAACCCGCTATCTGAAATCACACTAGGAAATCCTGAGTTCAGTCAAATCTCTGATTGAGTCAGCTTCATTTATCACTGCCATCACCAGCTGATCTATAAATACATCTGCTTTTACAGCCTATGCATTTTGAGATCTGCCTGTTATCTCCTCAGAAGAATAGGGCTAGTGGCTGCTCTTAAATAAGCCTAGCTTGGCCAGAGCCGACATGAACCTAAGCCTAAGAAACCAAGCCCATCAGTTGTTGTTAGCTTTGATAGTCACTGCTATCATTTGAGAGTGTGCTTGTAGCCAGTCCAAGTTGGCAGTGTCAGCCCAAGCTGATTGGAGCTGCAGACATTTTTGCTGACTGGAGTCATGCTATCTTTGCCAGTTTGCTGGAATAGACACAGACACTGATTGGGTCATGCTGAAAACATTCCTGTCCTATGAAGCAAGTCTGTTTGTATTTCAAGTTTGCCAGGACTAATGAATTAAAAATCTTGGGCTCACCCCAGTTTGCTGCTTAATAATGCCTGTGACAGAAGGATTTTTTCCTCCGTGAAGCGTGACAGCGTCATAATCCCTCATCACTGGCAAGGAGAGGGAGGAAAAGCAGAATTGTGGAGAAAAGCGGAAAAGGGTTATCTTTTGGGACAGCAAAGCCTATGGGAAGTGCAGGTAGCAGCATGTTGCCCTGACAGCTGTCTCAGCTTCTCAGACCTTGTCAGTTTGTTGCTATGCAGCAGGTGCAGCCTTTTCTTTTATTGAAGCTTTACTCCATAAAGGCAACGACAAGCCAAGGCAGTGGCTGGCCCTGGATTATACAAGTGCAGACACTCCGCTAAGTGAGGTAAGGCAACAGGTGTGAAAAAAATCCATAGAGCTGTAACAGCATTTAATCTGAGTTCTGCTGCAGGTTTTTTACAGAGGAACAGCAGCCAGCACCATAGGCAATTGTTGGGAAGAGGAGAGCTGCTCATTAAATCTCATTAAATTCCACTTTGCCCACTGATTCTCATCTCTGTCAATAGAGAGATTGTTCTTCATTCATGGAGAAAGCATGTGGGGAATTTGGGGCAGTTCGTCTGCATGTTTCCTGATGTCACCTTGTTTGCACACAGACTTCTTCCATCCCTCTCTGGTCTCTGTGATTGCTTTTTGTGATGAAAAGCTTGACGATTTGGCACAAAAAGGAGTAAAGGGATAAATGGAGTATTAAAAAAAAAGGATAACAGGGTAATTGTTGTGTATAAAGATGAGATTTCCTGTTTTTGAATTAGAATAAAACGAAAACTTTCTTTTGTGTTTTGATAGAATTCACCATGTCTTACTGAAAGAGTATTGATTTTTGCCCTCACAGAGTAGATAGTTAGAAGAGTTAATTTAAAAACATGGCACACCACAGAGTGTGTGACTGGGATAAAACATCGGTCTTGTAGCAATATTGTTATGGCAACTTTAAAACCTCTAGCAGAATGCGTCATTTTAATTTCTTAGGCTATGATGTGAAATGTTAAGTATATTCTTATGTGGAAGACCACTTGAGATAGTCAGTCGATATCAGGGGAAAGTGTACCAACACCACAGAACGATGAACAGCCTTGTTTTAAGGATTTGCTTGTCACTTAAAATCTCTTCATTCTGAGAGGTTTTTTTCTTTACCTTGTATTGGGAAATATGGAAGGAAAACATGGTAAAGAATTTTGCATTAGTAATTCTGTTGTTTTCTAAAAACAATGAGACATCTCAGATGTTTCTTATGAAGTGAGGGTAGGGAAGAGATCAATAATGCTCAGAAGGTAAAAGTCATTTACTCTGATGCAATGCACTTCAAAATAAAATATTTCAGTTGACTCCAAGGGTCTTTTCCTGAATCCAAAAACATCCATGGCTGCAATTTATTTGACTTTTCTTTGCCTCTGCTCCGTAGATACTAGTTCAATTTTTGTGGGTCTTGAATACTAGTAATGGGGAATTAAGAAAAATCCCTGATATCCTTTGTATACTAGCAGAAAGAGACACTTTCAGCTTCAAATAAGATTTATTCAAAGTAAGGATTTTAGATTATTTGTTATTATTATAAGAAAAGATTATGCACTTCATATACCAAGTAACCATGTCACTCTGCTAGCTAAATATCAAGACAGACAAAGCAAATAGACAAGAAATGCTAAAATTAATGGACCCAATGCAAATTTGATCCTCTTCCACTGATTGCATAGCAATGATGACAGAGAATTTTTTGATTCACTTGTGCAACAGCAAGGAAGATAATTCTCCTGAAATATTGTTCTGTTCTACTGACTTTTTGAGACTGCCAAATAATTCAGTTTGAATTAGAATGACCTGGTAGAATTTCCATGCTATACAATAGCTACTTTACTAAAAAACTGCAAGACTATTGGCTTAGGAAACTGACTTTTGTTTTCACTAGCTAAATGGTCTGTTGTCTGCTGACAATGAATTAGTAAATTCATTGACTACGAAGTTTTTGCGGTAATTTAAAAGCTACTCTCATAATTGTCCATGTAGCTGGTATGAACACAATGCGTGCTGGATAGCAGTCCAGAGTCCTAAAATAATTTCTTTATGGGCAGATCTTTTGCATGCACGAAGTCCCACTGCCTTCACATTCTCCGCACATGGAGCTAATCAGAAGGTTAATATCTTTGAATTTTAGCAGCTTTGTGCTAGATAGTCAAGCAGATTGTTTGCATTCAGCTATTCAATAGAGTTTAACCAAAACTGTTCATTTGAAATGTTAAATATACATAGTAGAGCTCAGAGTACAACTTTTCAGGGTAACAGAGATGTTTTAATTACACCATTAGAGGTCAAACATAGCTAATTCTTTTGTTGCTCAGCACTTCTTTAGTGACACGTTTGAAATGAACTAGCAGTTTTCTTAATGGACAGGGTCTCATCCCACTAAAATCACTTTTTGGAATTGATGGTCTCAGAAGAAAGACGGAGGACTGAGTAAGGTCCCGACCCAGGAGCCAAACCCATGCAGACAGATCGCTACACCTGCGCAGGCTTCCACTGAAGAATCACCACCAAGGTATGGAGACCCTGTGAATTTTTGGCCATGAAGTGTGTGACTCTCAGGCATGGTTGGACTGGGGAAGTATGAGTGGAAGGTAGGAGGATGAGTGCCTCCTCATTGACACCATGTGGAGTGGTGTGCACAGTTCCAATCACAGGGCAGGCTTGGGGTCATGTTACTCTCCACTCCCCACCCCTTCTTCCTTCTTCACCTTCAGAACCAAGCAGCATTGCCACAAGTCAAGGCTTGCTGAAGGGGCAATGGCAGGGAGCAAGCAGGTGAGAAGAGGGGCAGCTTCCTTTGCCACTGTTGTTTCTAATCTATAAATAGCAAAAATAAAGACAGTCTCTGCACTGAATTTCACTTAAATCCTCTTTAAATGGAAAAGTGAAATGGCACTCCCTTGACTTTGATTCTAAATGTTGCTTAGCTAGAATGGGAAAGGAAGCTGTGAGTGCATGAAAAGCATTAAAACTCATTTGTTGAATGATGTCACATGCTCTGTAATAAATATATTGTTTGTATTATTGCAGCTGGAACAAACAAGTAAAAGCATTGACTCAAGTGCCCACATGATCACCACCGCCAGGGTACCTGCTGATAAGCCAGTACGAATTGCCTTCAGCCTGAATGACTCCCCAGGTACAGTTTAATTTATGGAGTAAACCACAGTGAAATAACTGCTTTTGTATTTTACATTAACTTACCCGTGTTTACAATATCAAACCTAGTCCAGTGTAATGGATGGATTTTTTTCCTGAGTGGTAGCATGTGATCAGTTTTCCTGCCTGATAACTTAATGTTTCCATTAACAATATCATTAGACTAAACCCACTAGATTGACAGTTTAGATCTTAGCTTTCTTTCAGTGGTTTGAGGAACGTAATTAGGACTCTAATTAACTATCAAATTTACCTGCACGTGCAGTATGTCTGATTTTATGGAATTGTAAAACAGGAAAAGTAAAAGGACAAATTTGGATGAGCCTAGAGCAGGAAGAGACTTTTTCTAGCAGGAAGGTTGGAAAGTGCCACACATGCCCAGCTTGGTGAAAGGTTTCAGGAAACAGGTGTCCCACATGGCATGTTCTCTGAGAAAGCAGCAGAAATTTCATTGATGTTTATCCTGTCAGCTAGTACTGAGGGAGCATTAATTTCCCTAAACATACTCTATACACACATGGATCCTTTGGAGTAGATAAATATTATTAGTTTGCACCTTCAATATTATTAAGGACCAGAGAACTGTTGCCAGACAGTAAAGTCAGAGTGAAGTAAAGCAAAGTGGAAGCTGAAAAGCATCCCAGAAAGTTGGGTGTTGCTTTTGCTGAAGGTGAGCACCTGGAGTCAGGGCTGAAATGTATTTTTGGCATGAGGTATAAGGATAGCTGAAATCCCCTGATGTTGAGTCCTTTATGGGACTCTATGCATTGCAGGATAATGTCTGAGGGCGCTTCCTGAGCTTTGTAGGAACAGAATCTCAGCTTGAATACAATTTTCTCATTTAAAAAATAATTTAGAATATGCAGTATCTTTCCTAGCTAATTGTTTTCTATTATTAATTTTTCACTACAATTCTGAAATGCAATCTCATTCTCTAAGCAAGGGAATTAAAAAACAAACATCTTCATATATTATTGAATCTAACTTTCAATTCATAAAGATGAGTGACACAGAAACATTGGGACAAGGAATATAAAGAAACACATGTGATTTGCTATGTGTCCTTTTTAATAAATTAAAATAACCTGGCATTTACATTTTTATTACAGGAAGCAGTCAGGAATCATTCTCATCTCTCAAGATAGATGGTAAATTTCTTGCAGGAATTATTGCAAAAATAGGTCTTGAAGAGAGGTGCAAAAGAAAGGGGAGGGCTCTTACAAATTATGGAAAAAGAATGTTAATGTGAGACACTGAAAACAAGTCAGGGAAAGCTGAGACCATGGGAAAATCAAAGAGAGCAGAGTGGTTTGTGACAAGAGACGGCAATAGGAAATGACTAGGTTGTGAATAGCTTGGAAGAAGGGGACATGAAAGGCAGGAAGCCTAACTTCCTTAACATTGCATCATATTTTATTTTTTACTTTTTTATCCTGCTAATAATTCCAGACTCTCCCTTAGTGTTTACAAAAATAAATTCAGTTAGAGAAAGGTAATCTTTTTCTTCTACATGTTGTTAAAATGTTCCAGAATTTTGAACCCTTTATTGTATATATGCAAGTGTTCCTGCAGTATGCTATCCAGAATCTTCATGAGTAGTGATAAAAAAAAATAGCAAGCAGTAGAGTGAGTGCCATGTTCCCCTTTGCATCACGTCCCTTTGGGGGCTACAACGAGGTCTAAACCAACATATTGTTTTACCACGCCACAAGAATTTCAAGTGTTATTATGTTTGATGTATTTCAAGAAGGCAAAGGAAATAAGCTTTTAACAGGTGTGAAAATTTCCAGCAAACTACAGTTGAATCAAGTGAGTACAAACAAGTATTTAATGCTTTTTTTTTAAGATGAGCTACAAAAGCGTTCAACAGATAGACCTGTAGGTATTCCATAGTAGGCACCTTTTTTTTTTCCCCTTACTCTTTTATATTTTTTTCACCTTTTTTTTCTCCTTGACAAGGATATTTGTTTTCAGTTCAAACAGGAGTTACATGATATAAGTGTGATAGTAAAGCATCAGCTGAGGCTCATGCACTGCTAGGGTACAATAATTCTTCACAAGGGCTAAGTGGTGAGAAAATCTGTCTGACTTACTCTTTTCCTTAAATTCTACCTCACTTGAAAGGCACAGTGGCACATTTTGCCAAGAAAGGCTGCATTCTCCTTCCGGGGGCTGTGCAACTGCTTACTAGGAGGAACTGACAGCATAACTGGATATAAAAAGAGGAAATGGAATGTTTTTTCTGGGTGGCGATTATCTCACTGGCTAGGATTGTAACCAAGCACTGGGTGTGAGGAGCAGTGAAAGGAGAAACTACTCTCAACTCATGAGAAGAAATTACTTCATGTTAACTGACCTACAAGACCAGAGCTGGCTTATCCTGAGTGTACAAGAAATAAGTTGTGTTACATTATTTGTCAGTCAACACCTGATGACTGAAATTCTGGCCAGCTTTGTGAGGTATTTTTAATGTGAAAGTAGGGTAACCAGTTCCTTAAAAGTCTCAGGAGCAGCCCATAAGTGGATGCTATATAAGAAGACAGTTTTATTGTGTATCTCTTATTCCTGTATATATAGATGTCTATGTTTGGCTCTTTGAGTCAGGTTGACAAACACACATTTCCCAGAGTGTGTCTGTACACTGTATTGCAACAGTTTGACTTAAGGTACCATTTTAAAGTAATGAATTGGGAACATATTATTTCAACCTATCTTACACCACTTGGAAACTAATGCAACTTGAACTGAATATGCTGTTCTGAGATTTAAATAAGTGTTCCAAAGTTAAAAATTCGTTGTGGTTTATCAACATCAATTTCATTTAACCAGTGAAATTCAATGAGTCCTAATTTTTATCACTCTTACTTATGAATATATAAACCTCACAGAATTCCAACAGGTGGATTTGTTTTGTGTAATAGTTCAAAGGGAAGGTTTATAGGCTAATATCTCTTGACCTTGCCTCCTAGAATAAAAGCTTGAATCTAGCTGAAAAGTTCTGCTCATGACATGCAGTGACAAATGACTGTGTCTGAAATTGTTAGTGAGTACTTTTATTTGAAATTAGTCTACCTCTGATAGCACTTTCTGGAAAAATCATTGACAACAAAGGCAAACCATACATCTAATAAACTTGACAGACTGGAACAGTGTAATATTTTTGCAAGCATTGCAAAATTACTTATTTTATTCCTCTTTATGCTCATTATCCTAGTGACTACATGGAATTTTTTGCTTTTTAGTTGATCATGCAGGACTATTTTGCAATGGTTGCTTCTTCAAAAGCAACCTTCAAATCCCTACCCCACCCTCACGTCAGTTGTAACGGCAACAGAGGCTTTCCAGCACATTGATTGACAACCAGTGAGGTTTGCTGAAAACACATGGCTAAAATTTACAGAGCTAGTTTCCTAAAACTACACCCAACCTACAGGGCTTGGTCTTTGGGGAATTAGATGGGAATTCGGCTGAGATACCCTCAAAGGGATTATTCATCTGGGGATGCTTAGGCTTTAGCAAAAGTATATTAAGTAGAAGGATTTTGCTCTTACCTCTTCCTTTAGGGACTGTTTCTATTTTTGGGAGATCCACAACTCTTATTATTGAGCAAGCCTTCACATCCTATTCCTGGGTGAGGCAGTGACCGTTCCCCACTATTTTACAAGTGAGGTAACTGCAAGGTTGTGTAAGGTCGTGTCAGGCAGGGCTGTGAATAGAAGCCCTGGAGCTTCACAGAGTAGTGCCAAGTCGCAGTCACTTAGCCACACAGCCTTCCAGGATGAATTTGATGAGTCTATGCTTGTCTGTCAGTATCCAAGGCCGGAGCTGCTGGATCTCACAGCCCTCTCAGGGCCAAGACTGGACCCTGACATGCAGTTTGCCACTGTTGTTGGTGCAAGTTGTGGTGCTTGCAGTTCTGTTTGAACATTTTCCTGTGCGAGGGCTGATCTGCTTACAGGATAGAAACCTACTTATGTTACCAATTTAATTCTTTAATTTAGGAGGAAGAGATCTGAATACATTGGCCCACACATGTAGGAGAAAAAAAATAGTACCTGACTGTATAATTAAATACTGGATCATAACTCAGTTACTCAAGGAAGCAGAGCTGTGATTGGCATTTCCTAAGTTTCGAGTGCTTGATTTAGCAACCTTAATGTGCTTTCAACACATTTAAATTTTTATATTCTATTTCTGTCTATTTTTGTGAAGATCATAGAGAAACTAATTTGCAAGATTATACTGCAAATGAATCAGATGTTGTTCTTAAAGGATTTACTGCCTTTAGCTCATGGTTCAGCTAAATGGAACAGCCATATAGGAAGAGATTTGGGTATTACACTTCATTGTGGCAGACATTGTGTCAGTCAGACAGCAATGCGTGAAGGATTTCTCTCATTTGACTATATGATGGAGATCTGGGATATTGGAATCTCCAGGAGGCCAGAACATTATTAAATGAGTGAAGCTTTCCAGAAGTCAAGATTCATTCTCAAATGTGCAACATTAGCATATATCAGCTGCCTCCAGGCAAGTAGTGAGCCTTTTGTACAATCAGTGTTAATAGAGCTCAGATGCTCTCTGTTACAATGACGGTTTTCAGCAACAAGCCAAGTGAGCATGTAAACCTGATAAAACAAACATGAAAATCAAACTATGTCAGGCACGTGAACCACGTCTTTGTTTAAAACTGTTCATCTTGTAATCACAGTACAGGTCTTTAGGGCATTTTTAAATATAGAACTTAAAAATTAGATTTGGGACCTATGGGAAATCAGGAAATGCTATTCATTTAGAAATCATGTTACAGATACATTAACTTAGGTGGCTGTAATGAAGTTCCCGATCTGATTCTTTCACATCACAGGATAGTGCTGTTGATTTTGCTGGGATGGCCATAAGATACACATGTGTACATTTCCCCTCTTTTCTTGTTTCCTTTTGACAAGAATCTTGACTTATTTTTGGGTGCAGTGGGTTGCTGTCTCTGATTTTTTAAAATACTTTTATTTTTAAACAAAATAGGTTTTCAACATCCAGCTTGAATTATAAATCCTTTTTCTTTAGGAGTTTCTTTATAGTGACTACAGGGATGACGTGCCGTTTGTAGCTGGTGAAGAATCACCCTAGATATTTTCAGGGTTTTGTGGTACAGAAGATCCTCTAACTTTATTATTAAAGGGGTCTTTGATTATATCAGTGATTCCTTATAACAATCTAGGCACTCATTAAAAATTGATGATGAAATGAGAAAAGGAGAAAAAGAGGTATTTCAGAATTTTTTTTTCTAGTTAAGGAAGGTAGAGTAGAAAATAACAAACACAGACAGATCACAAGATAGTTCTGAGAGTGTTTTGATCTTCAGAATATTTTCATTGGCATTTCAGACATTTCTTGTTTCTGATTTTCAGAGTCAATAGATTTTTAAGGCTAGAAGTCAATGTGATTTTGACTGGCTTTCTTCATAACACCCAGTATTTGTAAGGGCAATAGTGATTCTTCAGAAAAAAATGCAAGAGTTAATATCTTTCCTCTAGACTTTCTGAAAACATCCTCAAAAAAGTTTTAGGATGTGAATGGATGCTTTCATTTGTTTTCCCCTTGTGTGAAATTTAAAAGTGCTTTGTTTTTACCAAATGATTTTTATTGTTATTGTTGTGGTTGTTACTTTGACAACAGTGAAACACAGACTGATCTGAGGCAGTAATTTATTTCACTGAAAGCTGTGGGGAAAGTCTTTTGTTGTTCTTTTTGTGGAAAACAAGATTGCAGTTAGCTATGAGGATTTCTGTTAATTTTTGTAAACTAAATACTTCAGCTGAAATTCTCAAAAGAGCCTAAGAGACTTAGGAACTCAGGAGAATTTCAAACCGCTGAAGTCCACAGCATTTCTCAATGATGTTCTGCACATCAGATGATGATTTAAACAAGTCTTAAACCAGTCTAACTAAAAAAAACCCCTAGCAGCTGTTCAATAGATGCTAGGGCAGGCCCATTATAAAATGTACTATGGTATGCCATAATGGTTAGGATACCAGTACGTTCTATTTTTAGTACCATTGACTCAGTCACTTGAGTTCAAAAAATAAGCAGGGAACATCTGTTTAGTGAAAGGATTTCCTCTATATTAACTTCTCTCTCTATTCCATCCTTTATAAAGTACTTCCAAACTTTTTTAATTGATTCTTTTAAAAGTATAATCCAATTTATTTTCTGATATTCTGATACGGCATTAATTTTATTTTCTTATTAATAGCTGATGCCGTGAAAAAGTAATTACTGTCTGGTGTTTCTTCAAAATTTTTTAAAAATAATTTGAAGTGTTGCTTTTGCTATGTTTTTCTTAATTTTAAAAATGTTCAAGATCCCTCCTTAAAGCTACTGTACCAAAGATTGTACTGCTGGAATTGTCAAAACAAATAGCAGTTTAACTGCCATCCATGACTCTGGTCCAATATCTCTGTCAGAATATTTAACAGCTATTCAGCCAAATACTTGTAGAGCAGCTGTACCCCTAGTCGGACTGAGTCTTATTCTGTCCTTCCTTTTAGCCTTGCCATATGATTCATCTTTCTTCTTTTAGAATATTAGTCTATTTATATATTGTACAAGAAAGCAACAGCAAATTAAAGGTAAACACTTGCATATTAGCGTGATACAACTCCATACAATTAAAGCAATTTAAGTGTTTTCAAGAATGGACGTGCTTGACATGTGGTCTGAAAAAAGAAGGGGGACACTCAACATGGGTATGACTTTTCAATAATGCTAGCAAGGACGACTACCCCATGAAAATACAGGAGCTTCATTTTGTTTTCTGAGGAAGTTAAAGAGTTTTTGCTTTTGTATTACTGTAATTTATTTTTATTCTTCTCTGAGCATCTCCTCCCAGAGGCCTCCCAGCTCTAGCTGTTATTAAGTAAGGCTGTGACCATGTGTTAGCCAGTATGTTTATTTCTCATAGGATAAAGTGACTTATTTTACTTTTTCCCCTCTAACCTTCGCTGTATGACCACAGAGGCCATGAGAAAGAGATGTCAAATATTTGACAAATAATTTATATCCTAGTGTATACTCTTTTAGAGTCTTTACTCTTTTAGAATCCTGCTTTGATACAAGGTCCTCTTGATTTTGGTGGGGTTTTGTTGCTGTGTACAAGTCTGCAAGTATACAGCAGGTTGCAGGACCTGAACTGTGTTACTGATTTGCTCCTATAACAGCCATCCTTATTTAATTTTGACACATTACAAATAACTGACTGTAAGCTAATAGTAACATTCTCCTCACCTCCCATAACCTATACTAAGATGAATAAACAGTCATCACAATCCAATTCAAAACGGAGAGTGTGAAAGTCACTGAGAAAGAAATATTGCAGTGGCGCTACCAAGTGTGATTCATATTTCTGGTCTCAGTCCAGCTACAAGTGGGCAGGTGTCCACATCACAACCCTGACGTAACTGGCACAGTCTGTCCTACCTTTGCTGAAAGCCTGTACTAAAAATAAATAGATAAATAAATAAACAAATAAATAAAAAATACAGCTTGGTTTGTTGTCGTGATTGAACTAACCCTAGCCCATAAGGATTGTAATGGACAGGTTAAAATTCTTTAAGACAGTCCTTTACTTTGCAGTGTAATGGAGAGAGCTCAGGAAGAAAGTTTGGATTTATTTGTTTTATTAAATCATCATATGTTCTACTGAACTCTCTGGCTTTGCTTTGTTTCTTAATCACTGCAATGCAAAATAGAATTTCTGTCTTTCCAGCACCTAAACTTTTTCTTATTACCAACCCACTAGTATTTTCAAGGAGTCTATTAGGGCATCTCAAGTATAGAAGATAAGCTGTGAAGGTGTTTGCAGGATCCCAATATTGCTGTCAATGTATGCAATATAGAACTTCATCAGTTAGATTATTTGAAATGCCCTTCTTGGTAGACATTGACTTTTGACATCGTGTTTATCTTTTAGATGATGCTTCCCCTGAAAACTTCTCTTTGGCATTTCCAGAACTAGATCAACAGCTGCAGGTAAACTTTTCTTCTGTTATGACAGTTCTACTTCACATTCACTATATTTGTTGTTATAAAAAGCCTCTGGTTTTTACACTAAGGTGGAAGTTTTTAGTGGTGCTTTTCTAACCTATTAACATTTTAAAAGCCCGTCTATATCCATAGAAGAGAACACTGTCTTTTCAAGATCTGCAGAAAATTTGATTTGAGACTTTCAGTCCAATTGCAGGGAAATTACTATTTTAACAGTCTTGCCTGCTTTTAAGGTTTTTCTGTTCGATTCCTGTAGTGCTGCTGCACTGCAATGAAGAGAGTTCTTGTTCGTTTTATGAGAGAAGGAATGAGCCAGGTATTCTATATTCTCATGCCTGCAGGCTGTGCTGTGACTGATATAATGAGTTTTCTCAGACGCATTCTGGGAGAATCCTTTTGTGACCAGTCTCATTTGTCAGCATAGGACAATGAGCCCCCGATATACTGGGCAGTGAGCAGTTGATGGCAACTCCATGGTTCATCAGACACAGAGCCAGTTCTGCATCCAGGGATTATTTCCCTTTCCTCTGTGGTGGTTCTGGAGTGTTTGCTGGCTTTTGTAAACTACTTCAGATCATCTATTTTCCCAGGAGCATTTAGACTTCCTCTGATATTTCACTATGAAGGCAGTTGTTTCCTGAGTGTAAATTGAGAAAGGCATTAGCAGACTATTAGTTGTCCAATAATGTCATCTTTCCTGCTGACTTCAAGGGCTGACTCTTCTGTCCTGCTGCTCTCATCAAAAGGATGACTGAGAAAGGAATGGAGGATGACAGAGACTCTTCTTGCTCCATCCCTCTCATCCTGAGGATATGGTCAGGTTCTTTAGGCATAAGTAGGAATGAATAACAGCTTAAGATTTGGGACAAGAGGAACGGGGTGGTATGCTGCCCTCTTTATTCCGGAATCTAACCTTCCAGTGCAGCAAAGCTGATTGGTATTTTTTTCCCTCAGAAGAATTCAGTTTGAGACAAGCAATAATGTTTCATGGCTGAAGCACTGAATTGAAATTAAAGAATCTGCATTCTGTTTCCAACTCTGTCAGTGACACATTGCCTAATCCTGGAGTTGCTTCATCCCTCTGTTCATCTCTGAAATTAGGTTAATAATTTTTACCTTTTTTGTTAAGGAGCATTAAGATCAGTGGGTGAAGATTGCTCTAGAGGAGCAAAGTATCATTACTATTCTTGCTGTTGATAAATAAAACCAAAATTACTAGCATTAGATATAAATACTCTACAGGACAAGTGATGATTTTTTTATTAGTACTTTTATGACCCATATTTCTGGAACCTATAATATACTCTAAATATGGAATTTCATGATAGACTGAAAATGCTCCTCTGGAAGCATTCAAGTGTGCTGGATAAATAATAGCTCTTCAGCAAAAGTTTTTAAGTACACAATTCCACTAAGTGTACACTATTGGTCTGTTAAGCACTTGACATTTTTTTCAAGAGAACCTTCCTTTACTCTCATGATGTCAATATGATAACAAATTCAAAGAAACAATCAAAGGCTTTGATTCAGACCGTGTTCTTTTTGTTATCCTTCATAAACTTTCTTGGTAATATCAGGGTAGCTGAAAGGATAACTTATGATGACTACCTGTCTGATTCAACCACTTAAAAGTATAAAATTAGTAGTAGCACTTCATCCTTTAGCTTTTCAAGCTTATGTGCATATTATATTTCAATGTCTTTATGTTCATCCAGGGGCAGTTAAGTCAACACAGGGTTCTGAGCTGATGCAGAGGTAACATTGCATTTAACTTTAGCAAGGAAAACTCTAATTTCCATGCTTTTGTCCGTCTGGATCACAGCTGCATGTGATAACTATTTAATGTAATTACAATATTTTTATGCTGCTTTAAAATTTCAAACAAGCAATAACTGTTACAAAGTTATAATTTACCTAGTTACGTTTTCTTATTAATTGTGGTTTTTTAAATTGCTACAATCCACACTGTTGAGGGTTTGTTGGAACTGTATAGCATGTGCTTGCAATTCATGCCAGCTTTCAAACAGGTAGCTCCTGTATTACAGAAACAAGTAAACATGGCTTCACCAGGACCTGCAGAAGTAGAATGGTAGTGTCCCTTGTCATTCCATCCATGCTTTTCTCTGTCCTGAAGTGAGCTAATATAGAGCAACAGCACACATAAAGTGTGAAGTAAATGAGCCTTTTAATCAACTTTGGCATAGCAGCCTGAAATGCTTGAATTTGTAAGAATGCTGGTACATATGTTCATAATAAAAATATCACATCTTAGAGCCACAAGGTTTTTATCACGGTGCCATAAATACTGTCAAAAGCATTTGAATTTTATTTAAAGAAGCAAACTATAAAAGCAGGTTAGGTGGCTATATAATAATAGGCACTTAAAAAAAAAAGTAATAACCTTTCAGATTTCAAGCATACGAAGGAAAATTTTGAAACTTGTTTTAAAAACAAACAAACAAAAAGCCCAAATTAGCTCATCTTTAAGCTGGATTTTGGAAGCAGCTTGAAAGCTATGTAAGTTCACCAAGTCACTTGGAAAATCAGAGCCTTAGAATTCTATGCATGCAGGCAGCAGACCACAGCCTGAGTACCAAGCAATTTGCACCTCTGTTTTAGACTTCAAGCCTTCGTCCTCCTATGTTAGGCCCTGGCAGACCACTTGGCTATTTGAGCAGAATTACCTAGTGGTCCCACTTTTCCTCCCACGATCCTTCCATACCTACTCGCTGGGTAGCAGTATCTGATGGCAGGGCAAAGTTCAGTGCAGCCTCCCTTGGCAGGGTAACAAACCCTGCTGTCCAAGCACGCAGCTCTGCAGAGGTAGAGGTGTGATTGCCTGAAGAGCAGGTCTGCCTGGGAGACTTAGCAAAAAAGCCAGTTCTCTATAAGGACTCTTACTAAAGGGCAGTTCTAGTTGCAGCTTCTTTCTGAAGGATAAAGATGATCAGTCTGTGTGTTCTGATTTACTGGGTAGGTTCAGACTAACACGTTTCATTTTCAAATTACTTTTTTGGATGTTACATTTTTCTATGCATTCCAAGAAGCAATTTGCAAGAAATTAACTCGACTACTCTAAATCAAAATTGATATGTGGTCGACTAGACACGAAAGCCCTACATATGAGAACAGAGCAGTTTAAGCTGTATTTGCAGCTTTTTTATAAAAAAAAAACCAAACCAAACTAAAATAACTTCTTGCTAAGTTATCAGTAAAACAAAACTCATATTAATAATCTACTTGCTTTCAATTCCTTTTGTTGGCAGTATTGGAAATTATTCTCTTCCCACTGACGAGCAATACTTGCTTATTCGGGCTTTAGTGTCATTTCCCCCCGCCCGCGTGTGGGCCGTGTGCTGGGTAGTGCAGCAAGGGTAGGCTGGTTACACTTTTCACTCTGTCACTGTGAAACTTTAACCTTTGCCTGGTGCAAAAGCTGGATGGGTCCTTGGAAGGCACTTCCTTGATTGGCTGCATAGTGGCCCCTGTGACAGACACTTTACTGCGGGCTATCTGCTATATTTAGACACCTACATCAGCATCTAAGGCCTTGTTGTTCAGGTCACTGAATGGAGAGGATGGTGTCTAGTGTTAAGTGCCTGCATTGCTATGCCCTGTGTGTTGCCTGTCTGTTCCAACACTTCCTGTGACTTGCTGAGTTCATCTCTCTGTTCTCCATCAAAGTTTTTATTCCAGATGGGAGTTGGATCCCGAAGAAGGAAGAACACAAGTCACATATGGATGAAGAGGGTGTTCTGTAATTCTTTGTCTTTCAAAACCAGATTGGACGAGGCTCTAAGCAACCTGGTCTAGTGGAAGGTGTCCCTGTCCATGGCAGGGGATTGGAACAAGGTGTTCTTTAAGGTCCTTTCCAACCCAAAACAATTCTATGATTCTGTGATCTCTTCTAATGAAGTTGTGAGCTTGAAAGGCATTTATGTAATATTTTATATTACAAATCTGTATAGTTAGATGACTATAAAATTGCTGCAACAGAGAAAAAGCTCCAACCATTTATAAGATCAGTTTGTTAGGTCAAAGGATAGCTTTTCTTGCTTTAGTGGAGAATGCCTATATAAAAGAAGCAATGAAGATGTTATGAAAGGGACAGTTTGTTGTGTGTGAAATAAGCATTTAGCAGAAATCTTGTTTACTCTGGAACTTTAATTGCTTCTACTGAATGCCAGGATTCTTGTTAGACACATAAATTTATTTTAGAAAGTTTAAAACTATACTGTGTTTTTAAAGAGGATGCTGTGGTTTTTTTAATATGTATTAATTTCCATGAGAATTCCTAGAGCACTGTGGTACTCTATAATTAGATTTGATTGCCTATGAACTTGGTAAGTCTCCTGTAATGCTGCTGTGATAGCTATGGTCTTAGATTATGTAAGACGTGCGTGTTCACCAAGTAAGAGCATCATACTAAAGTTAGAGAAGAATGGAAAATCTCCTGGAAAGAAGAGCAAAACTCACAATTGATCTTATAGAGTTGACCTGAATTATTTGCAGGAAAGAGAACTGTTTACTTTCATAGTAAAACTAGACTAGGCTAGATATATCCTAAAATAGATGTCTGAAACTGGTTGAAAAGTTCCAGTTGCACAACAAAAAGTAGCTGCAATGTGCTATTTTTACTTGGCGTAATGTGGCTTTTTTCCATCACAGAAGAGTGCACAAGGCCATATAATGAACATAGGCCTTGTTCAAAATATTGGCAATAGATTTTCCAGTTTTCCAGAAGAGTTAAGCTGAAAGTTACTGAATTTCCAAAAAGCAAGACACCACTCTGTAATTAGACCAGTGCTGAAGACTTCTGGACAAGTTCATGTGAGATGGCAAAACTGACTGATACCATTTTTTCTTGAAACTTCAACCTTTTCAGGAGAAAGTTTTAATTTTTTTTCACAGTCGAACAAAAATGTAAATGCAAATAAGCAATGGTGAAATAAAAAAATCAACTGGTTTAAAGTTTTTGAACAGTTGAGTGGCACTGTCAACTATACAAGTTTTGTGGATATGGAATGCTGCTATTCATATGGCAAGGCAAAAGAACTTTCATGTGAGTGAAGGAAAAAAAACCCCTGAAAACTGTCATTCTATGTCCCCTCAGCAAAGATTTTATTTAGAAGAGCTCCTTCAACCTGCCTTAAAAAGCAAGCAGAGAGGAGGCCACCAAGATGATCAGAGGGATGGAACACTTCTCCTACGAGGAAAGCAGGTCCCTTCCAACCCAAACCCTTCTGTGATTTTCTATTTCTTCAGGAACAGCCTTTACATGTCATCTTCCAACATCTTTCATATCTGGATTCCAAACAAAAGTCTAAATAAACAGTGCATATGTCTTGTAAAGATCTACATAAGTATGTGCAGTTGCAGGATGGTCTGTAAAAGGATCTCTTAGTGTCTCCTTGCTGGATTCTGTAGAACATTTGTCGGTGTTAGTGAGTTACTCAACAAAATACAAGGAAAAATCAGACCTTGTTGAAAATCAGGCATAATAGGGTAGACCACTAGTATAACTTAAAGCTGTAGTTTTTGTACTAGCTTTGTGAACACAATCAGAGATGCTGCATGTGCATATTTTACCAGCACAGGAAAATGAGGGTGCATGACACGGAAGCCTGAAATAAGTAGGATTAAAAGTAGCAACTGTTGCCATTAAATGTAACTTACTTTGGCAAGGATGGTTTTTGTTTGTCTAGCAGGTATGCTTTTATTTATATTAATTTACGGACAGGCAGGGTGCTTCATGAAGTACCAAGCTCAGGCTGTCCTAAGAGAAAGTTGAAATATGGCTGTTTGCTTCTGAGTGACAAAAACCCCCACATACTGCAAATTGAACTTTATTAAGACCTTCTGTAATTAGGCATCTGGGTAAACTAGCAATCTCATAACATAAAAGTATTATACAGACTTCATGGAATGCCATTGGGTAATATCTGCAACACTTCCCATGGCCTGGCCACAGACATTTTGAAAAGTCCTTCCAGGGGGAATGGAGACTTGTATCTCTCCTTTTCTCATATGGAGAGAAGGTGTTTGCAGCAGCGGTGTTTGCTAAATAAGCCTGTTTCATGTCCTACTGGCCAGAAATTACTCATGGACACTGTAGATACTATCTCCGAAACCTTTCTTAGAAATTTCCAAATTGCAGAGGAGCAAATCAAATTGTTCAGTTCTGGCTGCCCCATCCCTGGAAGTGTTCAAGGCCAGGTTGGATGGGGCTTGGAGCAACCCGGTCTGGTGGAAGGTGTCCCTGCGCATGGCAAAGGGGTTAGAATTAGATGCTCTTTAAGGTCCTTTCCAATCCAAACCACTCTATGATATGATTCAATAATATTCTATCTAGTCATATGAAAACATAATTAAATTTGTGTTTTAAAGAAAAATACACTAAAAATTTAAAAAGTTCTTGATCTAGTTCTTAATACCCTCAGACAAGATTGAAAAGAATTTTATGAACAGAATACTAGTAAGCTGATTGTATAATTTAAGTTTAATTTAACTGCTAAAATATCATGTAAGAAAAAGTGTCACTGAAGAGGAAACAATGATAGTAAGGGGTTTAAAAGTCAGCAACTGGTTCTAAGTGAAACTTAGATACTAAGTTTCATCATGACTAGATAATTTTTAGCTCTCTATATATATCTTTTGAGTGGGAAGCTGGAATATAGAAACTGAACACTGTTTTAATTTTTAACCTGGTTTAAACCAGCTAGATTAGTGGAAACTAACTTGGAAGCAAATCCAAGGTGTTCTTTGTTTTGTTTTGTTGTGTTTTTCTTTTGAAGTATCACTGTTTGGGGACTTTCCCCTTAGTACTGTTCAAAATTGTTTTATTATGACGCACATGTTGGTGGCTGATCTCTGGTAGATGGCAGAGATGCTGCTTTGGCTCATCTCTGCATACTTGGATTAGAGCACTGAGACTTCTATATTTGGTCTTGTTAAATTTATGCTTATTATTTGGGTGGCTATGTGAATGGTGCTGTTGCTCATCCACATTGAAATGCAATTAAAAGCCCTTTCCTAGAACTTACATTCATCAAGTAATGGGCTGCCCTTTCCCTGGGTTCCCAAAATCTCCAGGATCGGAGAGAATGAAACAATGTGCTGCAAAACAATTTTGCTGCAGCAGTTTTACTCTTAAAACATGGAAAATGAGTGTTTGTGTTAAAATTGCAGTGAGGAATCATGTATCATCTACAAGTACTTGCCATACATTACTTACATATGTGCTTTAGGTTATATCTGAAGACAACTTACCCTGTCTCCTGGATAAAAATGTTTTTAATCTTTGTCTCTGAATATGTTTTGTATAAATTAAATTCTCAGTTTTGATAAAACAAAGGATTACATGATCATAAGTAGGAAAATTTTGACTACTTGTGCTTTTCTTTTCCTAATAATGTCTTTAAGGGAGTATTATTACACAGAAAAGTCAAAGTACGACAGCAAGAAATGCAAAGTAATCTACTAATATTGTGAAAGGCAATTGGATGTTCTTTAACGGGGCAGTAAAGGAACTATTTTAAGTGTTTCCTTTTGCTTCAAACAGATGGCTCAAGCATGCTATTTGGAGTTCATTTACAGTCAATAGATTCATGGCTAATAACTTAAAAATACTTCCTGAAAGTGTTATAACCGAAATGTGACAGTCAAGCCTGAAGCCTGAATTAAGCTGCATTCTTTTTCAAGGAAAAAAAAGCACCTACATTTAATCAAAATGTATTTTCAAGATCTTAGCTGACATTCACCTGAGGAGCCCTAGGACAGAGTGGCTTTATTTGCCATATTTATTACATCCAGTGTGCATTGAAAAAAGTTAGTCTTGCTGCAATGATGTCAGTTCCCGCAGTGAAAAGGTGCTCGTGTGTGATGGGTCTGACCAATGCATCAGCTTTAGCATTTACATATCACTCTAACTGAAAAAGAGGAAGGTAAAGGAAAAATCCTTCTTTGAACAATCTTTAGGGATATTTTGCAAAGCTGACAAGGAAAATTCTTACAAGGTTTGAAGTTTTACACATATTCTTATGCAGGGAACTCTTTGGGGTCTTTTCCTTCCATTAAAGGCCATCACTAGGAGTAGTTGGCCATGTCCTGCAGTTAAGGGAAAAAATTTCTTTGGGTATTCTCACAAGAATTAAGATAAATATTGTATCTTTCAAAATATGTGGGGTTTTAACTAGTATTTCATTCAAAAACTGTGGGGTTTTTTCTTCTTCTTTTTCTTAAAGCCTCTGCCTCCTTGTCATGACTCTAAGGAATCTATGCAGGTGTATAAACAGCACTGCAAAATAGCAGAAGAGTACCATGAGGTCAAGAAAGAAATTGCTCTGCTGGAAGAAAGAAAGTGAGTAACTTTCTCAAAGAATTTACTGTTGTATATTCTCTTTGTAAAATCCTGTTTGAAACACGATGGTTTAACATGATATTTTCTGACCTTATATACATAAATTCTTATATTTGTAGATACTTATTTATACATACCTTATATTTGTATATACTTATCTATACATACCTTATAATTGTGGCCTTCCAGTACCTGAAGGAAGCCTACAAGAAAGATGGAGACTGACTGTTTACAAGGGCCTGGAGTGACAGGACGAGGGTGAATGTCTTCAAACTGAAAGAGCAGGTTTAGGTGGAATATTGGGGAGAAATTCTTCCCTGTGAGGGTGGTGAGACCCTGGCACAGGTTACCCGGAGAATCAGTGTCTGCCCCATCCCTGGAAGTGTTCAAGGCCAGGCTGGACGGGGCTTGAAGCAACCTGGTCTAGTGGAAGGTGTGCCTGCCCATGGCAGGGGGTTGGAACCAGATGATCTTTGGAGTCCTTTCTAACCCAGGCCATTCTATGATTCTGATTTCATACCTCTGTCTGATGGTCACAGTACAGCACAACAAGTTGGCCATTGCTCCATAGGATCAACTGAGGCCACTAAGGCCTGTCTTAGTTCTGGGCCATCAGCTATGTGGATGTCCCTTAAAACCTTCATTGACAACCTCCAGGTCACATAACAATCCAGTTCACCTGGTGAAGGTCCCCTTTTTAATTTTAGGGAATTTTTTTTTTTCAGATTAACTTTGCACATTTGAAATGTGCAATGAGGAACATTTAGGCTTAGAATACTTGACAATATCAGTAAACATGCTTCTGTGAGGTACTTTGTTCCTGTGTACACTGGTTCAATGTACATTGGCATTTCAGGTGTTCATATCCAACGTGAATAAGCTGGAGACTTTTTTCTTGTCTATGGCCTGTACTCGTAGCCCTGTCATCTTTTGCCTGATTATTAAATGGCAAAGTGCACTCTGTGGCTGTTGGTCCTTTTCCACAAGAAACCTGAAAAAGAAATTCAGAGAGAGTGAAATTCAGAGAATAGTGAAATTCAGTGAGTAGTGAAATCTCTGTCCAGCTGACCTTGCAGTTCAGACAAATTTGCATCCATGGGGATGCAAGCTGCAGAAGCAAGATGATGGGAGGGAAACTGTTGAAATTCTGAAGTCTTAAAAGATAGCCAAAGAATCCAAGCCTGAATCCAAACTATGCAGGGTAAGAAAGTGAGATGTCTTTATCAGGGTTGATGGCTACAGGCACAATTCAGTTGCTTTTTGCCTAAAGTGTCAAAGCTAGTTGAAATTTCCCACCACAAATCCCCTTCCACTGAAGGACCTGTGTGGCACTCAGATGCTGGCAGACCGGCATAGGAGCTAAAAAAGAAGAAAAATTATCCAGAAGAGATTAACACTACGTTATCGCTGCATGGAAAAAATGCATGAGATTGCAGTGTTTGCATTTAATTCATCATTAACCGAACTTGGTCAATAAAAAGTAGTTGGTATTTTTAAAAAGATGAGAAGATAATTAATTCAAATTAATTTGCGATGATTTTTCAAATGTGGTTGTCTAATATAAGCAGCTTACACATGCATTTAGCAACCAATTTAGTGGAAACCATGTGTCTGTCTACTCTGAAAATCAAAATGCAATATAAAATATTAAATTGTTTTTTCAGTGCTTGACTTTAGTTGTATAAACCCCCAAGGTAGCCTTAGATAATTTGGTTTTTAGAGTCTACTCATATAAATCCATTGGCAATTTGCCACAAATTATTGGCAAATCCCTGATCAGTTATGCCTATTTATGAAGCACATGTGGAGCTTGTGAAAACTACACATTCATGTATATTTTTGCACTTTCTGGAATTAGAAAAATTTGCTGTTTGAATGCAATTTTTTTTATTATGGAGTCTGTGGTACTAGCTGAATTACAAATGTTTTGCTTCTTGAGAATGGCACAAAATTGTTTACCTGAGCTCACAACTGTTCTAATCAACCTCTGAGCCCAGAGGTCAGCCTCTCAGTGGTGCTTATCCTGGATGAATTAAAGGGCTTCAGGCTGGCATTTCCTTCATTCCACCAGTGGATGTCAACAGTGGAACAATGTCAGGAAACTTCCACCACTGCAATCTTTGCTGAACCTGTTCTGTGAATTCCAAGCCCCAGTAAACATATGTTAGGAGTGGCTGAATAAGGCAACAAATGGAATTATGTTATTGTGACTCTTATGTGCCTTCTAATTCCTTATCTGTGGCCTTGCATTCACATGCGGTATAGCTGTGAAATGCCTAAACATGACAAGTATCAGGGCAGCACCTTTCACCACCTTCCACATTTCTTAATCTGAAGAAATGATCCTACAGCACTGGGATCAAAGATGTTTAATTTCCTAATTAGGAAAGGCTGGTTACTTGATTTTGAGGTTTAACAAGCTGCAAGTGCCAACTGAAGATACTTTTTCTCCAGATGTGAACTGTTTATAACTTTTCGTTTTGGATAGACTCTCCATTTTGTAGTACTTTGGAATAGGACTTATGAGACTGCCTTTCCCCCATGGGTTATCTTTCCTTTCTGTAGCAGTCTGTTTTTATTAAACCCTCCAGAAACTAATTAGGACCTCTTCTCCACATGATGTTTGGTTGAAATTGAAAGGTGGATTAGAAAGTTATTAGGACACATATACCTTTACACACATGTAAGGATACAAACCTGAACATGTTAGTCTTGATTTTTCTATAAAACTAGATAGAAAGGGAGTATAAGTTGAGGCGAAGGAGTAAGCAAGAAGAGAGTTTTGCTCTAGTGTTCACTGATTTATATCTAAAAGCATTCTCAGCACTTACAGTCTGAGAGTTAAAAGAAGTGTAGAAAGTAGCATACACTGAATGAAGAATGAATTAAAGTGGCTGGGGTGGCATGCATGTTTTACATTGAGTACATATATAAATATACACATTATGCTTATATACATGTATATACTTATATATGCACCTTATAACTGTGGCCTTTCAGTACCTGAAGGGAGCCTGCAAGAAAGATGGAGAGAGACTATTTACAAGGCCATGTAGAGATATGACAAGGGAGAGTGGTTTTAAACTGACAGAGGGTAGGTTTTGATTGGATATTAGGAAGCAATTCTTCCCTGTGAGGGCATTGGAGCACAGGAACCAGTTTCCCAGAGAGCTCTGGCTGCCCCATCCCTGGAAGTGCTGAGAATTCCATTCTTGGTTGGGAAGGATGTTTTGACTTGTCTAAAAAGTCTGATGAGATGCACAAGCCTTTAGCCTCAAAACCAGTTATAATCAAATTGAAAACATGGAGTTTGCAGCTTTCTAAAATTTGCCCCTCCTGTGAGTGTCTTCTTCTACATTTCAATTTGAATGTGTGGAAATGAAGATTCCTAATTTTCTACTACACCTGCTATCTATTGTCTATGTCTTTTAAATATTATTTTGATAAAATGGACAATGATCGAGTTTCATCCCTTGTAATGGGAACAAAGAGCTTTTTATAGTGTTTTCAGCGTACATTTTTACCAAAGGCAATCACAAGTGCTGTTGGATGATACCCTTGCTCCCACCTTCTCTCCACAGATCAATTCACCTGTGTAATTCCAATGGCAAGTCCCACCTGACAGTGTCTGTACCTGTAGTGCCTGCTGATAGTACACTGTGCATACAGAATGCTGAAGGCTATGATTGACAGGAAAAAAGCAGGAAATGGATTGAGCAAATATTTTTTATTTGTTGGCTAGGAGGAAGTAATGATGTTAACCTATCATAAATATCTGTACAGGTATTAGAGCTTTTTAGCAAAAAAAAAAAAAAAGGAATAGAATTAATTCTACTTTAAACAATTTTTGTTCCAACCTTCAAAGTTCAGTGTAACCTTTCATATGTGAAATAATACATGCAGGTATATTTTTATATTTTTCTTTAAGAAATAGAAAGTTGAAAAATATTGTTTTAAAAATAGTAAAAAACATTGAATCTTTTACAACTTTTAAAAGGCTTTTACTTCTGCTTAGCTTGACTTGTGGTGTGAGCATCAAGTATGGCCAAAGTATAAAAAGTCAGTGAAGTGAAATGACAAGGGTTGCCTTTCTTCAAGGCAAGAATGACGCTTAGTTGCTCTTTCTCTTTTGTGCAATATAGATGGCAAGAGAATGTAGTAGACTGGGAGTGGGAGAGAAGACAAGTATTTCACAGGAAAATGGGAATTGTGAGAGAGAAAGAGAGGCTGCAGTTTCAAAAAAGGGAAAATCAAAGGACAAACCAAATAAGGAGGGGAAAAGAAATTACTCAAGGACAAAAAAGGAAGCAAGAAATTGAAAGAATTTGAAAGAACATTGGGTAGATATTTTTGCTAATATAATCATAGTTTTGTTTGCTGTCTTCACTCAAACTCTTCACATTTCTGCCAGCAATACGTAGTACAAGGGAAAAAAACACTCTGGAATGGGAGACATGATTGAAAATAAAGAAAAGGGTGTGGAAGCGAGAACACACCACATTTAGGGCACAGAATGTAATTTAATTTATGTTCCAGAAACACACATGTATTTCCATAACAGATGGTTTTGGATATCTAACTTTGGGTGAAAGGGATGGGATGGCTGGTTATTTTGAGCACTTGTTATATTGCTATTACTAGATAATGACACTGGATTATGTAGTTAAATATTAGAGTTGCCATGGTTGCTAGCTGTATCTTATATTCTTAGCACGGGCTGGTTATCTCTTTTTCCTCCCCCAGACAATTCTAATATAACTCTACAGAAAATATCATTTGATCACCACCTGGTTTAGGATCGCTCCTTTTCTTTGCCATGGATATGATTTTTTTCCTTCTTTTACATGTTACAGTAGACATAGAATAATAGAATTGTTAAGGTTGGAAAAGACCTTTGAGATCATCAAGTCCAACCACCAACCCAGCACCACCTCCATGTTCACCATTAAACTGTGTCCTCAAGTGCCACATCCACATCTTTTTTTTAACACCTTCCGGGATGGTGACTCCACCACTTCCCTCATCAGCCCGTTCCAGTGCTTGACAACCCGTTCCATTAAAAAGTTTTTCCTAATATCTAATCTGTACCTCCCCTTAAGGTAAACTTAAGGCTGTTTCCTCTTGTCCTGTCACTTGTTCCCTGGGAGCAGAGCCTGACCCCCACCTGGCTGCACCCTCCTGTCAGGGAGTTGTAGAGAGCGAAGGTCCCCCCTGAGCCTCCTTTTCTCCAGGCTGAGCCCCGCCAGGTCCCTCAGCTGCTCTTCATTTGACTTGTGCTCCAGACCCTTCCCCAGCTCTGTTCCGTCCACTCTCTGGACACATTCCAGCCCCTCAATGTCTTTCTTACAGTGGGGGGCCCAGAAGTGGTCTCAGGACTTGAGGTGTGGCCTCACCAGTGCCCAGCACAGGGGAACAGTCACTGCCCTGGTCCTGCTGGCCACACTGTTGCTGATAAAATCCAGGATGCTGGTGGCTCTCTTGGCAAATGACATGCAGTGGAGATGTCTGCTTAATTTTGTGGGAGCCTTTCATATGCCTCAGCTTGCTCTCATGGCCATAGGACTGTTTCTAAACTTTTCAGCCCAGAGGGTTTATCCACATACACTATTTCTTGAGTGTCTTTCCCAACACTGTTAAGACAAGTAGTTTTCAAACTTCCAGGTATTGCAGAAAAGGTTTGGTGTAAACCTTAAAGGCAGTATTTTAGCTCAATAATTTTCCCATTCTAGGCTTGTTTTTTCATCATCTCACATGTATGCAAAATATGTGTTACTTGCCAAATACTGGAAATTAAATTACAGTTCTTCTAATACAAAGAGAGACCTCCTCTTCTAGTGGAAAGTGTCCCTGCCTTTGGAGCTAGATGGTCTTTAAGGTCCCTTCCAACTCAAAACATTCTATCATTCTATGACGTTATATGTGTTGGCATCTGAGACGTATTTTCATTTACATTAAAGCAGACTTTAGTGTCTTTAATGACATAGGTTTTAAACTAATTAGTAGAGTTTGAACACGCAAGGCCAATCTCCTCAGACGGCAATAACCCTACAGGATCTTGATTCCCTGTGATGCGAAAGCCATACTAAATGTGGGAAGAGAAAATAACCTTATGGCCACCAGTACACAGCAGTTAGCTGGGAAGATACTGTACTGCCAGAGATGCATGATCCTGAATACCTCGTTCACAATGAGGGA